>CM053624.1:8799419-8824746 GCA_028646595.1 Phalanger gymnotis | reverse complement strand
TATTCCAGGGGAACTGGCTCTAATTTACTCTGTATTTCACGGTCACTTAGGGGTATTGTTTATGGCTACTGCCTTGTTGGAGGTGGAAGCCAGCCAACATCTGCTCTATACAGTTCCCAAAATATCATCCAAAGTAAGTCCTGGTGTTTCTTCTGTTCAAAAATGTCTGATTTTCAACATGCAGTTCTCCTCTCTCCTCTTCCAAGGTCGCCCATTTTATCTTGCCAAGAGAGCGATCAGACCGGGTGACTCAGTGTTTCAGTGGGCCCGACAACTGAAAAAGGCTAGACTGATTGGTCAAGTTTAATAGTTTAATGAAAAATCTTATACCTGCATTCAAAACAACAACTTCTCACAGACATAACGTGGGAGACGCAGCTTGACCTATGTTTGACTGACAAACATCTGAAGGTCTAAGTGGACTGCAGATTAGCAGAGTGCTATGGCTGCTTTAAAAAAAGATGTTGTAAGATTAGGTGCGTTTAGAGGGATAGTGCCAGGCCTGGAGAGAGCCCCTGAGGACAGAATACAAGCAATGAGATTCAGGCTTGATGTTAAGAGAAGACTGGTGAGCAGGTGAGCTGCTCCACATTGTAATGGGCTGTCTTGACAGGTAGTGAGCTGCTTGTCGTTTGGGGTCTGAACAACCACTTATTGCATGTGTTATAAAAGGACACCTTGCCTGGGTGTCAAAGGGCCTCAAGGTCCTCCCAGAGCCCTTCCTACATGAAAATTCTATGATTCCAGCTTAGTTTCTATTGTATTCACTGACTACTGAGCAAGCTAGGTAGCTAGGGGTAGAGCTGGGCCTTAAATCAGAAAGCCCTGAGTTCAAATTGTCCCTCAGACAACTTAATAGCTGTGAGACCTTGGACTGGCCACTTGCCCTCTGACCGCCCCAGTTTCCTTATCTGTGAAATGGAATTAATAGTAGCACTTACTTCCCAGGGTTCTGGGGAGGATAAACTGAGACAATATTTGTAAAGTGCTTCACAGGCCTTAAGGTATTACGGAATACTATCGTGATTTCCAAGCACAATGTTTAATAAATGAGTGTTCACACCTTTGTCCTGAGGGTACAGTTCAAAGTGGAACAGCTTCACTAACTTTCCTGGGCAGGAGGGGGTCATCCACCGAATTGTCTGAACCGAAAACTGAGCTGAGGAGTCTGACAGCACCTGAAGATTTGTCCTTTTTGGCAAAACCAGTATCCTTTCCTTTTATGGCCTCCAGCCTCTCTGCATAAAACTAGAGCAACTGGTAAATCCAGCCGACACAGTGGGAGGCCCTTGGCTTTGTCTCCTTTGCTGCCGTGCAGGTATGTTTGTTGTTGAGTCATTTTCAGTTGTGTCTCACTCTCCATAACCTCATTTGGGATTTTCCTGGCAAGGATGCAGTAGGGGTTTCCCATTTCCTTCTCCAACTCATTTTACAGATGAGGAGACTGAGGCAAACAGGTTTCAGTGACTTCCCCAGGGTCACACAGCTAGTAAGAATTCAATGCTGGATTTGAACTCAAGTCCTCTTGACTTCAGGCCCAACGCTCTGTCCTCTGCACCACCTAACTGCCCAAGTGCGTGTATATATAGGTAGATATCAATGTGGATATACATCCACTTAACAGCATATGTGTCTTTGCATGTCTGTTGCGGCCCAGACCCTTCCCTAAGCCACCATCTCCTTGAATTGTAAGGATTCTACCCTGAAGATCATGGCCCATTTGATTCTTTGGGGATTGTGACTAGAGCATTGACAGAAGGATCCTTCAAATCTTCAACGGATCCACAGACTCTTTAATGTGGAGACTCCTTCCTTTAGCTCATATAGCAGCTCTTACCTGAATTTTCCTCCCGTGTGATCTTTGTTCTTCTTCTCTCATGGAGCCCCCAAGAGCAGCTGCCCAATGCCCTGGGGGCCCTTCTCTGACTGGGACAGGTGATATGTGGGTTCTGTCCGTCCTGTGTCCCTGATGCCAGTTCTTACTCTTGGCTCCTCAATGAAAGTGGGCTACTCGTACCCTCCATGAGTCTTTCCATTGACCTTTGAAACACCTGCCACTTTGATTTGTTGGAGATTGTGTTGTTCCAAGGTCTGGGAGCCTAAGGCATCAGCATGAGAACATCTGTGCTAAAAAAGCTTCCCGCTTGTGTTGGATTACTGTAGCATTCATCGGAAACGTTGAGCAACCTCCCAAATACAATTCTGTGGTCATCTTCTTAGGCCCAGCTCATTGCTCATCTTTAGGGTCCCCCAAGACATACATGTTGAAAGACCAGCTCCAGGGACTAGGCATCCAGCTACACATTGTACAGTAACTCCTATGTCAATGGCCACTTCCTGTCACAAATAACTTAGGTATATATTGGCGGGAGGGGGAGATTGCCTCTTTTTTCTCTCTGCATTGCTCATCTCCACCTAGTGGAATATCTAAATCTGCCATTTCCCATCTCTTCATTACTCCCATCCCCACAAAGGAACATTAGCTCTGCTTCTTCCCAGCTGTATCAATTTAGGCAAGCCCCCTTGCACCTCTTGGCCTCGGTTTCCCCATCTGTAAAATGAGAGGGCTAGATGAGGTGATCTTGAAGGTCCCTTCCCATTTAAAATACTGGACTTCTAAGAAAATGCCTCCAAAGAAATAAGTGATTTGATGAATTGAGGCAGCCCAGTTGGTGCTTTGAGGCTCCTCTATTTCCAGGCTGTGTGACCTCTCCCTGGCCTCCAGCTTCTTTCTCTGACAAAAGAAGGGGTTGGATGCAGTGTCTAAGAATCCATTCAGTTCTCCCTCCTCTGGCTCTGAGTGATTCAGTAGAAGCTGCCCCTCTATGGTCTGACATACCTGACTTTCATTGTCTCTTTTTAAGATAGGATTTTACTGATGCCATCCACTTGTACATCACAGTCACTTCTGAATATGCTCCACCTCCCATCCTATATCTAGGAAAACCTTTCTCTGTGAAAAGGAAGAAAAAAAGAGTTAAACAAAATTAACCAACCCAGAAATCTCATGTGTGGCTGTTGTTCATCGTCTTGGTCTGTTATGCCCCAAGTGCTTGTGTCCTGACTCCCTCCTTCCACCACCACCCCAAGAAAATCAGGTCTTAGGAAGAGAGAGCCCTGCCCAGGGTGGGGCTAACTGGTCAAGGACCTACTCCTACCTGCTGGGTTAAACTGTGACTTCAGCATAGGTCAGGGAGTACCCAGTGCCAGGCAGTGCCCAAGACCAGGGGTGCCCAGGGCCATGGAGTGCCCAAGACCATGTGATGCTTAGGGTCAGGGGGTGCCCAGGGCCATGGAATGCCAAAGGCCAGGGTGCCAGGACCAGGCAATGCTTAAAATCAGGGAGTGACCAGTGCCATGGAGTACCCAGAGTCAGGGAGTGCTCAATGCCAGGGGTGCCCAGGCACTGTTTAAGGTCAGGGAGTGCCCAAGACCAGGCAGTGCCCAAGGCCAGGAGTTCCTAGGGCCCAGAGGTTCCCAAAGCCATGGAGTGCTTAGGGCTATAGAGTGCCCAAGGCCAGGGGTGCCAGGGCCAGGCAGTGCCCAGGGCCACAGAGTACTCAAAGCCAGGGGTGCCAGGGCGAGGCAATGCTTAGGACCAGGGAGTGCCCAAGGCCAGGAGTGCCAGGGCCAGCCAGTGCCAAAGAGAAATTGTGCAAGAGAATAGAGTCATATCCCTTATTAACTGCTTCATGTACCCCAGGAGTCTCTGAGCTGTTTCTGTGGAAAGAGACCTCAGGACTTAGCTGGGAGCTGGGACTGGGATCCTCTTGGAGCTAGGGCAAGCCTTTCATTTTACGGATGAGAACTCTAAAGCTCAGAGAGGGAGGGACCTTGCCTGTAACAAGACTACAGTCCAGCTGGCCCCTGGCCCCAGGTCCAGGGTTCTTTCCACTATGTTCCACAGCCTCCCCTTGGGGTGATTGCATGTGCCCTTTCAGACCAGAGCAATCAATGTCAGTAAACCATGAGGGCCCGAGCTGCAATGAGTGCTGTCTGGGTACCAGCTCGAATGTCTTACAGCTCCATAAGGCTAATTGGAAGAAATGGGAAGGATATTTCCCTTGGCACTCCTCAATACCCAACGGAGATCATGATAAGCAGCCAAATTAACTGGAGACTTGGATAAAATGAAACATGAGCTTGGTCTGGGGCCCAGTTTGGTGACTACCTCAATACGTTAACTTTATGTCCCCCAAACCTGGCACAGGCTGGCTCATAGTAGGTGCTTCATGAATGCTTATTGGTTGAATGATGGATCCCTTTTGTCCTGACTCAGGAATTGGAGGAGCCTGAATGCCCCTGGGCACTGGCTGACATCTGTGGATTTTCTCCCTCTGATTTCACAGAACTCTGCCTTGTTTCAAGGGTCAGTCACAAGGAACATGTCTGGCTTCAAAGGACTAGCCCAGATCTTTCAGCTTCTGTGCCCATTGCTCAGCTTTAATCTGTCCTTCCGTGCTAAAACACCATTGTTAGTGAGGCTATTAGGATTGATTTATTTTTGCTGTTGGTGGCCTGGGCTCTGATATTTCCTAATTGATGTCCAGCAATTCAAGGTTCACAAAACGCTTTAGAGATATTTATCCCATTTTACAGGTGAGGTAGCAGAGGCCCATGGTCATATAGCTAGCAAGCACCAACAGTGGGGTTTGGAACCAAGACTATCCTGACTCTGGGTCCTTCTATCTTCTCAGTCCTCTCACAACTGGGCCTGGTGGCTAACATGCTTCTGGGAACAAAGCATCATAAATCACAGGTTAAGCACTAGTTGGAACCTTTCTTGGTTGGAATCCTCTAGGTTACCCCCGTCATTCACAGAGGAAGAAACTAAAAACCCAAACTGGGTCATAAGATCATTGGCCTCACAGATTTAAAGGGGCCTTAGAGGGCATCTTGTCCAAACCCCTTATTTTACAGGTGAGGAAAGCGAGGCCCAGAGAAGTGAAATGAGTTGGACGAAGTCACACAATTAGGAAACAGAAAGCCAGGTTCAGACCTGGGTCCTCTGACTTCACTCCCTCACTTCTTCCTGTATTTCATGCCTTCTCCATAAAGGGATTAATCGAAGGGCCAGAAAATGGGGAAAGTCATCTGCCCCGGGAGCAGCCCACTGTGATGCTCAACTCAAAGCCTAATCTGAAGGTATGTGACTTTGAGAAACTCTCAGGAAGACCTGACCGCTGTCCTCCTCAGCCACCCCAGGGTCTCACCACACCCATGAGTGCTCTTTTCCTCTTCAGCAGAACTTAAATCCTTCATGATCTCAATCTAAGCCTGTTTGTTTTTGTTCTGATGAGGATGACTGAGCCTCGGAGAAGAGAGTGTGGGAAGCTGTTTGGTTCATGACTGAGAGACATGGGGTCAACATTCAGTGGGATCTGGAAACCATCCCAGTGTGGAATCTCTGGATGTATCCAATGTCCTGCATTGTGTAACTGAATTCTGGATCCAGAAGAGCAAGTTCCTCCCTCCCAGCCCCACGCACCACCACCCACAGTCACTTCTTACTGCCTTTAGGGTTAAATTCACACTATTTCAGCAACTTCATCCAGGGCTCACTGGTTCCCTTTCTGGGCTCTCCATTCCAGGCTCACTGGCACCTTTGCTGCTCTTTGTCCCCACATCTTGGCCAAGGCTGGTCCCTATGCAGCCCCTTTTCTGATTGGTATATTCCTGCCTATAACCACTAAAGAGCCCAGACTGTCCATGATCACTTCTCTCCTGACTTACCAGAATTGCCTATTTTAACTCTGACCTGGTAATTTCCTCCTTTCATTCTCTTCTCTTTTATCTTGTTTTTTTTTTCTATTAGAATTTGAGCTCAGGAATTGGAGGAGCCTGAATGCCCCTGGGGAGACAATGTCTCTTTTTTGCTTGTCTTTGTAATCCTAGTGCTTAGCACAATATCTGACACATAGTAAGCACTTAATAAATGCTTTATCCATCCTGTTTATATCTATCTATCTGTCTATCTATCTATCCATCTTTCTCTCTCTCTCTCTCTCCATCCATCCATCCATCTACTCTTTGACATAAGGGTGGCTCCTTGGGTACCATCTTAGTGTAAAGGATGGCTCTCTCTCTTTACAAGAGAGGAGAGAGAGACATATTTGAAAATATGGGAGATACAAAAAAGAGATATCAATAAACACTTTAAAAAGAAAAGAATAGAGTAAGAAAATAGGTCTAGTGAAAGGTTGCCTGTATGGAAATTGCATTTGAAGGCGAAACTCTTCCTATTTCCTTGCATTAAAAAAAAGGCTGGAATGCAAAGTCCAAAGATGGAGTAAAAGATCTTTATTGGAGGGGGCAAAGGGCGGACATTTCAGAAATCTATTTTAATCCTTCAGGATTTTTTTCAGGACTATGTTTCCTTTCCGCTCAGCAATCAGAAGCCTTCATTCTAAGCTTACTATTTGGTCTTGAGTAATAACCGGTCTATAAAAAGGAATGACCCATCTTAAGTCTTTCCTGCTATCTTCAAGGTGACCCAGTTAATTGATAGTTCTTCCCCACGTCCCAGCTAAACTATTCATGTCCAAAGACTATCAGAGTGTCAGAGATGAAGGGGCCTCTGACTTCATCTTACCCAATCCTCTCATTTTTGAAATGGATAAACAGCCCCAAAGAGGGTAGTGCCCAGCCAGTTCCCCTATGCATTGTCCCCAATGTACCTAATCTCAGGTCTCCACTGGCTAGCTCTTGCAGGGTTCAGAGGCACCAACTACCTGATTCACCCAACAGGGAAAGTCAATGGGTTTTTCATTGTACAACTGGGTAATCACGTATCATAGGATAATAAAAGCTCTCACTGTACATGGTGCTCTGATGTCCCCCCTACAATCTCTGAGGTTTAGGGAAAAATCACTTTCAAAACCATTAGTGGATCTAGGCAATGGATAGAACCATGACATTCACTGACTTGGTTATGAGTAGAAAGAAATCTCTCTGTCCAAAGAAGCCTGAGACATTTTTAGCTGAGGCTCATTCCAGGGTAGCCAGGGGGTGGGCAGCCAGGAAGCAGGCAGCCAGAAGGCCCTTGGCTCTACCAGCAGTTGTCTGTCCTTATAAAGTCAAGGGACTAGGGAGAGGTATTTTGACTTCGGGGCTGCAGGGATTGCCTTCACCCCAGCCTCTGCAGGAAGCCCAGGGCAGCCTCCAGACACTGCCCTTCTGTCCCAGAAAAGCCAGACATGGACAAATATGTCCACAGAATCCAGAGTAAGCATTCTTCAGGCCTCACTGTCCCCAAGCTGTGGCTCACTGAGGCACAAGAGGGGAAGGAAAGCTCCAGTGTCATGGAGTCATAACAACAAACATATTTCCCCAAGGTTGTCCTTGGTACCAGCCTGGAGCCCACGTTGGCTGGCTGCTTCTGCTGCACTATCACCCTGGATGGTCCCTGGATGCTGCTCCTGGGATGGAAGGCTGCATGGGATTCCCTAATGGGCCTGGGAAATTAGCTGCCCAGCCACGTGCTGACGGGATGATGGATGGAGTGGCTCTCGGCTATTCAATGGTAGAAGATAGATGCACCCCATGCCTGCTTGGGCTGAAGGTCTAGGAAATGTGGAGTTCAAGAGAAACCATCCCCCTGGTTTGGGAGAGAGGGGTGGGGGTCAGGCTTGGAGCTGAAAAGGCCCTTAGAGGTGGAGTTAGCTGATGTACTGCCATCTTCAAAGAATCATGGAGGGTTTGACAGAAGAGGGGCTGCTAGGTACAGTGGATAGAGCACTGGGCCTGGAGTCAGGAAGGCCTGAGTTCAAATCCAGCCTCAGATACTTACTAGCTCTGTGACTCTGGACAAGTCACTTAACTCTGTTTGTCTCAGTTTTCTCATCTGTAAAATGAGCTGGAGAAGGAAATGGCAAACTACTCCAGGATCTTTCCCAAGAAAACCCCAAATAGGGTCATGAAGAGTCTGACATGACTGAACAAACAAACAAAAGACAGAAAGGACCAATGTCAGAGAGTCCAATAACAGAAAAAAAATGATCATGGCACCATAGAGGCAGCTATCAGCTGCAGTAGATAGAGCTTTGACCATAGAGGCAGGAAGACCTAAGTTTAAAGCCTACCTCACTCATTAGCTGTTTGACTCTGGGAAATACCCTTCTCCTCTGTGGCCTCGGTTTCCTCATCTGTAAAATGGGTGTATGACTTCTAAGTTCCCTTTTAGCTCTGCATCTCTGCTCCTATGACCTCTCCTTGCACAAGTGGGGAAACTTCAGTCTCCTCCTGAAATACCCAGAGCCCTCACAGAGGTCCTGACTCAGTATGTGGATTACAGGTTAAAAAAAAATACATAAAACTGTCCCTTTAAAGTCCATAGAAACCCATGGAATCAATTGTAAGGGAAAAATTAAAAATTAAGAATAAAAATAAAATAAGTGGAAATCAAGTATGGAAGAAGCAAGGTGATGATGCTCTCAGATGTTTCATTGACTCTTGGATCCTTTCCATGGGAGCAGTCCCTTCACTGGTGCAGAGTTCAGCCCATCTGTGCCTGCCCACCCTGAATTCTTCCTGTATTCCCTGAGCTCAATCCCAGAGACCCTTCTTCATTTTCCTCTTACCATTTCCAGGATGTTAGCGGGCACACAGCCTGTCATTCCTTCTGTTAGAATGTCAAATATTTCTTTACCAAGGGCAAGGGCTGTTATGCCCATTTCACAGAGGATACTGAGGTGCAGAGAGGTGTAGTTACTGGGCCAGGTAGTCACACAGCTACATAGTGAGACAAGATTTGAAATCAAGTCTTGTGTCCAACACTCTATCTAGAGGGTCACCAAGCTGCCTCAATAAACGTTTAATCAATATTGGAATGGATTGGATTAGATCAATAGCTGAAGAGACCTAAAGCTCAGAAGCATCTGGTCCACCACTGTTCTGCCAACACAGAGGTTCCCAGAGGCCCCCCCCCCCAGGCCTGGGAGAGCAACTCTATTTAGGGAGGCCACCATTGCCAAGTGTGGTCCAACCGCAGCCCAGGAATGTACTGCAGGAAGCCTGCCACCTGAAGGCCTGATCTTATCTCAGACTTCTTATCAATGACTTCCCTAAAATAAGTCAGGAAAATGTTCTCCAAATAGCCTCATCTGAGATCATCTGGCAAAAGGAGCAGCCATCAATGTTAGCTCACCTTCTGAGTGCCCATCTCAAACAGATTAACCCAAGGAGGGAGCTGCGGACCCAATGGAGAGACTATAGTATGGTAAGAAAAAGCCCTGGCTTCAGATTTGGAGGTCCCAAGTTCAGATCCTGGCTGTGCCACTACTATGGGTGAGAGTCACTTTATCTCTCCGAGAGGTCTCAGTTTCCTCATCTGTAAAACGAGGGACTAAATGAGCAGTGTTAGCGAGGAAGGCTCTGGGTTTGCACTGGATCTAAAGCCTTTCTCTGACACTCCCTGGAGGAACAGGTGCAATCCTGACCTAGACTTTCCCCCCTTGCAATCCTGACCTAGACTTTCTGCTTTAGCCTTTCTCCTTCTGTAAAATGAAGAGATGACCTCTAATGCCCTTTCTAATTCTAAATTTTAAGATCCGCCTCTAGGTTTGTGACCCCAAGAACTTGCTGTATAATCCCTTGGTCATTTAAATACCTGCTGTGTGCCCTCATCAGAGCTGAAGGGCAGAATGGCACAGTGGATAGAGAACTAGTCTCAGAGCCAGGAAGCCCTGGAGCCATGTACCATCTCTGACACATAAGACTGTGTGACTGTAGACAAGTCGGTTCACTTCTCAGTGTCCACTAGGAGCAATCAGAGGTAAGTGCAGAGGAGGTGCTCATCTGCCTTGATAGAATTTCCTTCCTTGAAATTTCCTATGCTGCCAAAATCTCAGGTCCAGTCTGAAACCAGACAAGTTTCTGAGCACTGGGGCATTTACAAAGTTTATTCATCAAGAGTCACAGGTTATAGGACTGGATGACATATGGTCCCTCCCCTTATGGACATCAATCAGTAGACATGAATTAAGTACCTACCATGTGCCAGGCACTATTCAAAATCTAGGAAACAAGACTGATCATCTTGTGCATAATATTATTTGATCAATTTGTAGTGCACACACACTCTATGCTCACTCTCCTAATTCCCATGTCCATTGGCAGACTGGTTCCTCACAGTTTGGCTGCTCTCCTAAGTATATAGGGTTTCTCTAAGGGGTGTGGGTGTGGTGTGGAGTATTTCTAATGCCTGAGCTCATGAGCCCCCACTGGTGTGCTTCCCTTCATGATTATCTACTGATATTAGTTAGCCAGATTTAATTAGCTTTTTTTAAAGGAGTGGTATAATGGTTAAGGTGGAATACTAAGTTCAGTTGGTACAAAATACCTGTCCCCCTCCTCAAAAAAGACTGTGACACACTTTCCTAAAAGTATATGCAGAGTGCAGGGAAAGCAGGCTTCCATTTAGAGCACATGTGGCAGGGGTAACTCATGACTGCTACCTCCTGAAAGTCCTTTTTCCCCATGGGAGGAATACTTATAAAGTTCTCCCTAAGCATGGCATAACTCATGTTTCCTTATAAAGCCTTGTTGTTGTCTTTCCTCAGTATACCTAGTTTATTTCTTGTCCCTTGTCCTGAAGTAGGTGCATTCACCAGATGTTGCTGAGCCATGGACACTTTAGGATGCTAATGAAAAGTCCAAATGCATTCATGTTCCAAAGTTCACAAGGCCATTGTGTAGCCAAAGGGGGAGAGAGAGGAAGAGGCTGAGGTTGAGGCACTTTCTTCTCCTACAAGAAATGATTTCTCAAGACTTGGCTCTTTTTCCTGCCACTAGATACTTGAGTCATTAGGTTGGGAATTGGCTGGATATTTTATACAAAACTCACAGGGCATGACCACGTCTCCTTCACCAATATGAACATGCTTGTAATTGTCCTTGATGATTTCTAAATTGATCAAGGATTTTTCACACCTAATTAAAATGTCTTTTGATTGTTTAACTAGAGGTAGTCTCATCTTGCTACGTTAATTACTCTTAAGAGGGATAGGATGATTAATTGATTTATTGAATGTACCCCTACTATTATAAGTATATAGAATGCTCTGGGAGGTCCAATCAATCAAGGTCATTACTACATGCAGCAGATTTGAGAAAGCTTCACCAAGGAGGTGAAATTTGAGAGTCCTTAAAGGATGGCTTGAGGCATTCCATGCACAGTTTGACCAAAGAGAAAGAGGGAGAGAGGAGGGGGGCATACAGGGGATGGTGTGGGTCATCCGATTTGTCTGGAGCATGAAGTACATGGAGGAGAGAATATGAGATAAAACTGGAAGGGCAGAGTGCAGCTGAATTGGATGGACTAAGCAGAAAGGAATGTGGATTTCATTTTGATGCCAAAGCAACCATTATAGCCAGGACTGGACCAGAGATTGAGTGGCTGTTGACTCCAGGGCTTGGGGGGCAGCTAGCCCTTTTTCCACTCGGAGTAGGAAGCTGAGTAGCGTCAAGGTCTCCATGAATGGTTTAGTGACCCACCTGGCCTCCAGGGAATATGCCTCCATTCTTCTGGGGGATTATTCCAACATTCCACCCAGCTTAGAAGTGAGGGTGGAAGGATACTTTATGACCATTAGGGCTTTTCCCATCCATTCACTAATTGACCCTTTCAGGCTTTCTCAAACCCTTAGGGAATCTTTCCCCTAGTCCTCAGCTCTAGAGAAAGTGCATGACATCTCTAGCCACTTCTTCCTAAAACAGAGGTTTAACTCCAAACATGGGCTAGGACAAGGATCAGGTTTGGCCCAGAGCTCTGCCAGTCTGTCAGAGTTCACTGTGGATCCAGCAGATTCCTCACCACAGTGATTTTCCTGTTTGAAGGAAAAGCTAATGAAAGACTTTTTCTTCAGATGATCTCAGTTCCCAGAGACCCATACCTGTAAAGCCAGAAAGCACCTTACCCATCATCTGGTCCCTTCCTCTTGTTTTACAAAGGAGGAAACTGAGTCCATTGTCCAAAGTCACCTAGATTTGACAGAGTCTGGGACTTAAAATCAGCTCATCTGATTGCCAGGTCAGTGTCCTAACCACTGAACCAAACAGTTTTTCAATTTGCATTTATAGTTCGAGCAATTTCTCTGTTAGGAATAAATCAGTGCTGGAGTAAACCACAGGGTTCTGGGGTTTCTTATGACAATCTGCCCATGGAGGAAACCATGAGGATGAACCCCAAATGTCTGCTTCTTGTCTAGGAGTCTGTGAGTGTGCCTCAGACCACTGGTTCAGAGGCCAAGGAGCACAGATTTTAGGCTGGAAAGGCCCTGAGAGCTCACCTGATTCAACCTCCTCATTTTGCGGAGAGAGAAGCAGAGGCCCAGGCATGGGGAGGGACATGCCCAGGATTGCACAGAGAGTGAGTGGCACACTGGGAGAGCAGGAATTAGGAGTGAGAGCATCTGGGTTCAAATCCTTGTTCTGTTACTCATTACCTGTCTGACTTTTGGAAAGGAAAAGGAAGGGAACAAGTATTCGTTAAACACCTACTATGTGCCAGGCACTTAGAAAATATCATCTCATTTTATCCTCTCAACAACCCTGGGAAGGAGGTACTGTTATTAGTCCCCTTTTACAGTTGAAGAAACTGAGGCAGACAGCGCTTAAATGACTTACCCAGGGTCACCTAGCCAGATTTGAACTCACCTTCCTCTGCTTTATCCACTGTGCCACCTAAGCTTTAACCCTCTTGGGGCTTCACATTTTTTTTCAGTTGTAAAATGAAAGCATTTGGGGTCATGTCCTCTAAGATCCATTTTGGCTCTAAATCTGATTCTCTGTTTCAACCCAAGTCCTCTGACTTCAATTATGGCAATCTTCCCATTTCTGTAAAACCCCTTTGGTGCAGAGCCTAGTTTTAGCTGGAGAAAGAAGACAAAGGCAGGCTCAGAAGTTGAAGTTTTTTTCACTGACACTCTTGCTTAACCCCACTAAGGGAGCTGAATAAGCAAGCAAATAAAAAAGCATTTATTAAGCACTTACTGTGTTACACATATTGTCCTAAGCACTGAAAGTTACTAAAAAAGCCAAAAATAGGGACCACCCCCAAGGAAGAAGGGTGACCCCCATGGCAGGCATGCGTGCACACACACACACACACACACATGCACACAGATGGATTTGCCACAATCACTTCCCCATTTTCCTGGAATGTGTTCCCATCTTAGCCAATCACGTTGGCATTTCACGATAGCAGCTATGAGACTCTGAGCTGCCGGTCCCGCAGACTCCTCCTGCATTCTCCCAATACCCCAGAAACAACCCAAACCTCAAAGCCCCAAAGCCCTGTAGCATTTTCCTTGTCAGGCCCCTCCGTGAGATCACCGAGAGACTGCTTGACATTGTTGAAATTGCTTTCCTTAAACGGGGTTTGGAGCTATCTCCAAGTGTCTAAAAACTACTGAAGGATGCTGTGAGGTCGGCGCGACTCCTTCTCAGCTTCTTCTCTGCCAAATTCCTGCTCTGAGCGACCTGACATCGAGTGAAATGCCATAGATTGATGTGTCCAGGCACATTCCTTGGAAAAGAGAATCACCCCTGTAAGGACCTGGTCGCCACCCCTTCCATTCAGGTCCCCTTTAAAATGGGATCATGTTTTCAGAAGTTATCCATTTGGTTGCTGTGAGGATCAGAGGAGAGAATGTTGGCAAAACTTTTTGTAAACCTTGAAGTTCCATACAAATTCTATCTATTAAAGCTAGAAAGGATCTTAGAGACCATTTAGTCCAGTCTCTTATTTTACAGGGGAGGAAACTGAGGCAAGCAGCCAGGATTCAAGTCCAGGACCTGTGACTACCTTTTTATCACTCTTCTCATTTTACTCTTCTGTCTCCTTACTTGTCTCATACTGAGCTAAGCATCTCCGCCAGGGATGTTTGCACAGAATCAAAGAATGTCAGAACCGGAAGACACCTTAGAGATCACCTGGACTAAAACCCAAGTCTCCCAATTCCCAGGCAAGGGCCCCCCGAGATGGAGAGGAATCCACCACCAAGCACTAATTGGTTATGTACAGTGGTTGGAGACCTCACCCTAGCTTTCAGCAACTGTCTAACACATGTCCCCAAGACTCAGTTCTGAAGACTAGGGTAGAAATCTTGTTGGCAGTGGTGTTTGTCCTTCATTCTTAGAGGACCATGACATCAGGCAGGTGATGCCATGACCTTGCAAGTGGAGGGCTGGGCCAAATCACTAGCCTCACTTTCTCCTCTGGAGCCATCTGGGTCCAGTGGCAAGATATTGAGCAGGACAACTGGGCATAGTCCCAGATACAGTGGGAGACTTTGGTCTTTTTAAGCTAAGGCCTTTCCCAGGTCTCAGTTTGACTGAGGCAGCCTTCATTCAGTGGTTAGGGCTAGGTAAGAAATGAGACAAAGAATGGCCTGTATAGTCTAGTAAAAAACAAAACAAAACATCAGTCTGGGAGGGGAAGACCTGCAGAGTTTCTGACCAAAACAGAAAACAGTTGTTATTTACTTTGAGCAATCAGGACCCAAATAACGATCCTATGGGCTTGGGCTAGGACCTATCGTTGGCTGATCAATGAGAGCCTGAGTGATTTCAGTTTAAAGCTTGGTCCTTAAGAAATAAATTGAGCCCACAAACTCCAAGGAATCTTATGAGGTTTCAGGGATCAAAATTCATATTCCTTTGGGCAGAGCACCCGCAGGTAAGGGTATATGATACCCTCTGTGGACAGAAGAAAGGCAAGGAGAGGAGGAAGGAAGGAGCCGTGTGGCCCAAATGGAACTGACCAGTTGGGTACCCAGTGGGGCAGTTCATCCTACTCACAGGTTGTTGTTTGTCCTTCATTCTCCAAGAGGCCCAGGACATCAGATAAAGATCAAACAGCTATAGGGTTCATAGTTCCTCAGGTTTGAAACTCAAAGTTTCTCTTTTTTGGCCATATAGATGAGCAAGTGGAGAAAAGGTGTAGTGGCAATTATTTCTGCCAACTGCAATGCTGACAGGTTCCTGGCCTTTTCGTGAGCAAGTGTGGTGACTCAAAGCCAGGAGGGGCTTTTTGCCCAATAATCTTAGGTTTGGTTAAGGAGGCCACCCAAAGTCCAACGAGACCACACCTTTACACTTTAGCTGATGGTAGCCCCATGGAGCCAGCCCCAGACAGTTACTAGCTGTGTGATGTGAGCCTCAGTTTCACCATCTCTAAAATAGGGATAATAATAGCATCCACCTCATAGGGTTGTCATGAGGACCAAATGGGATAATATCTGTAATTGTTTTGAAAACCCTAAACCCCCAGACAAATGCAGGCCATTCTCTATTGTTCAGTTGTTCTATTATATCTGACTCCATGACCCCATTTAGGGACTTCTTGGCAAAGATGCTAGAGTGGTTTGCCATTTCCTTCTCCAGCTCATTTTGCAGATGAGGCAACTGAGGCAAACAGGGTGAAGTGACTTTTCCAGGGTCACACAGCTAGTCGGTGTCTGAGGCCAGACTTGAAATGAGTCAGGTTTTGCTGACCCTGGGTCTGGTGGTCTAGGCACTGTGGTGCCACCTAGCTGCCCAAGCTGTTACTCTCTTACTTCTCACATTGCTAGAGGACTCACAACAATGTCCCAGGGTTGCTGGGACCCACCCCCATGTGGCAGTCAGTGCCACTCTCCTCCCAACGTCAGACCCCCATCTTACCACTTGCCACAGGCCTAGTCATAACTTAGGTGTTTTTTGCCCTCAATGGGCTTCCATCAGAGCTGGAAAGCCACATAAAGAACAATGAATGTGGTGAATTGCTTGGCTTCCCCTCAGTGCTCTGGGATATCTTCCTTCCTTGGCTTCCTTATGTGCTGCTAAGGTTCAGAATCCTGCCTACGATGTCCCTGCACCAGAGCAGAGCCATCAATGCTTCTGCCCTACTAATTGCCCAACTGTGTGTATAACTAAGCCTTGGCTTAGAGCCTGAGTGGATAACTGGCAGCTCTCTGGCGTACTCCCCGGCATACAAACCCCACTCATTCAGTTAACTGCTTTCCTTTGCTGGACAGTCTTGGATGGGGCCAACAAACCATAAATCTCTAGCCAGACAATGCAAGTATTAATGGGCCGCCTAGCCGTTTATCTTCAGCTTGTGAAACACTTATATTCTGTCTGGTTACTGTCAGGCATTAAAAACAACAAAAAAAAAACTTTCTAAGAAAAACTCTACCTGGATAAGTATTTATAGACACAGCATGCTAGAACTGGAAGAAAACTTAGAGCTATCCTGACCAAGTGTCTCATAATGGAAAGAAGGAACTTGAAACCCAGAGCAGTGAAATCGCTGGTCTCAAGTCTCTAGGTCGGCAATAATTTAGGCTGTAATTTGTTATCATGGATTTAGTGTGGACGAGGACTTGACAGGTCATTTAAGTCCAACCACTCCATTTTGTAGACAAAACTGGGGCGTAAGGGAAGTGGCTTATCAAAGATCAAATAGCAGGTGAGGGATAGAGTCAGAATTTGAATCTGGGTCTTCTCATTTAAAACCCACTATCCTTGGCATCTGTTGTGTGTTGTCCATCCACCTCCTGAACTTCACCCACCATTCCACTGTTTCCTTCTTATTTCTTTCTGCATGGATACACATACAAATAGATACATGTGTATTTGCTATAAATCAGACCAATCTGGGAACTCGATTCTGGTCAACAGCTGGTTACAGCTAGAAAATAAAACCATTTTTTTGGGGAGAATTTTACTGGGAACATCCATCTAAAAGGTTGCTGTTTTGGACTTGGTACATGACTTGGCTTGGTCTACACTCCTCCTCCCAACAATTATATTCCCAAGAAAATTCAAGTTGCCCCGTCATCCCAGGAGGAAAGCTGTAGGTCAGAGAGTTCACACCTTGGCAATCTTTGAGACCTGGGAGGTCATGTCACTCTCTCTCTGTCTCTCTCTCTCTCTCTCGGTCTCTCTCTCTCTCTCTCTCTCTCTCTCTCTCTCTCTCTCTCTCTCTCTGTCTTCAGCTACAAAGTTGGGAATAGGATTCAGAGAGGGAGGAACACAGAATGATTTATTAAAGTAGACCCTTCAGAGAGGGGAGAGTTCAGAGTGACTTATTAAAGCAGACCTCAGAGAAATGGTGTCTATTTTAATGTCCTCCAGGAATAACCAGCTGTGTGGGACTCTGGCATTTCTTCTACCTCTAGATCCTTTGATCCTATCTGATGGAAAAGGCTATTGTTGATTTCATTAGCTCTCTGGCCATCTTCAGTCACTCCAAGGTAGTATTCTGGTTCTGTGCCTGTCTCTCCCTGCCCAGTCAGAGTTTGCCATATCTGGTTTGACCCAGGCCCAGGGCCAATCTCGTGTTATTCTATCAAACAGCTTTACCAATCAACCAAATGACTATCCAATGAGCATTTATCAAATACCAACCATATGTCAGGCAATGTGATAAGTCCTGGGGATATAAAGAAAGGCAAAAACCACAGTTCAAGGAACTCACAGTCTGATGTAAGAGACAACCTACAAAGAGATAGGTATACAAGATAACATAGAGAGTTGAAGAAATAGGTTGCCATGTTGAGAATAGGGAAGGAATGTGAAGGAGGGAGAAGTATATGCTAGAAAATAATGCCATTCATATACTAACCCATCCTAGTGCCCCTAAGCTTATAATAAAGTAATACTCTTTTAGAGATATCAGAAAGCCAAGTTTCCACCCCCAATTCTATGGTTCAACCTTCAGAAAATATTGAAATGAGAGGCAAGACTTCAGGCCCACAGTGCTCAGCATCACCTTGGACTCATCGCTCCATCAACTCCAACAGAGAAAGAGTGAGAACTGGATTCAGGGCCTTTTTCAGATTATTTTTCCTATGTCCACCCCCCTCCCACTACTCAGCCCCTATGGATGGCAGCAGGAAAATGTGAAGTGGACATTGCTGACTCTTCTGCCCAACCCTAGCATCTGCCAGTGGGCATTTGGCTATATTGCTGAAAATTCTCTTTGCCATTGTCTCAGATTTAAAAGTTCTGTGCTGATGGTGATGTTTGTTTCTCGTTTAGATGATTGGGTATTGGAGATGCAAAATGGCACTTGGGAGACATGGGACTCTGGTCTCTTTTCTTCCATGATTGTAGAAACTGAGGCCATGGGGAAGGTTCAGTTTTCCCAAGCTGTGGTTTTGCCCCCTATTCTTTGTCTTTTTACTTATTAGTATGGCCATGCCAGATGGCTAAAGTTAAGATTTCTCCCAGGCAAGAGAATGGATTTTTTTAAAAGGAGATGCTCCCTACATGGAGAGCAAAGAGGCAAAGGAAGCTATAATTAAACAAGGAAGAGATGAGCTGGGGTTAGCAAGAAAACAAATGCAGAATTCCATGCTTTTAGCTTATAGCTAGGGGGCCTATATGCCAAGCTACTTCTAAGTTAATAAAAGCTGATATTTTTAGATAGGACTAAGGTTTGCCAAGCTCTTTATCAACATTGTCAAAAGGGATCATCCCCCTCCTCTAGAACTTGGGCTCTGCCTTTGGGGCCCTGGGAATCTGATAGGTGACCTTTCACCTTTGCTTGCTTTGAACCGGGCTGCATCACTACATGCTGGCTATGTCCAAACCATGCCGCTGCCCATTCTGTCCACCCTTTCTGTGTTGTTTTCCCCCATTAGAATGTAAATTCTTCAAGGACAGAGACTATCTTGCTTGCCTGCAGAGGTCCTTGTGCACAGAGAGACCTTAATAAGTATGTTTTCATTCATTTGTTCATTTTACCCATTGGAAAAACATTGATGTGCCTTTGGTCATATTTCCAGTCCAGATTCTCTGGTGTTCTAAGGAGCACCTTGAAAGCAGCAAACCTAATTGCCAGCCAATTATTTATTTTCTTCTACCAGAGTAACTTATTTCTTTCTTCTTTTATTTATTTAGAACATTAATTTCTTAAAAATTTGAGTTCCAAATTTTCTCACTCTCTTCCATCCCTCCCTCACCCATTGAGAAGGCAAAAAACATGAAATCAATTATACATGTGAAGTCATGTAAAACATTTCCCTGTTGTTGTTTAGTCATTTCAGTCATATCCAACTCTTCCTGACCTCATTTAGGGTTTTCTTGGCAGAGAAACTGGAGTGGTTTGCCATTTCTTTCTCCAGCTCATTTTACAGAGGAGAAAAATGAGGCAGAGTTAAATGACTTGCCCAGGGTCACACAGCTGGATTTGAACTCAGGAAGATGAGTCTTCCAAACTCCAAGCCTGGTGCTTTATCCACTATGGCACCACCTAGCTGCCCTTAAAGATAGGTCTATATCTCTCTATAAAACACACACACTTTCCTCGGCACATAGTTGACATTTAACAAATGCTTTTCCCTTTCCCTTGCCCCTTCAAATGTAAAGAATACCACCACAGAATGTAAAAACAAATATTCCTTTCAACAATTTAAAAGATGGCCCACTGGAAGAGTACACAAATGAGAGACAAAAGGATGAACAGAATCTGTCAATTTCTGCACAGACAGGGACTGGACCTGTGTATAAGGAACTCCCAGGTGAGTAAACCCCTTTCATCAGTGCAGGTTGGCACTTTCTCTACAACTTAGGGTCTTGGGGAGTTGTCTAGAGCACTGAGAGATTATCTGTCTTGCTCAGGGTCTCATAGCTAGTATGTGGTAGGGACTGGACTGGACAGGAACCAGTCTTCCTGGCTGCAAGGCCAGTTTGCTATGCACTTTGTCATTTCAATCAATCAATCAATAAACATTTATTAAGTTCCCACTGCGTGCCAGGCACTGTGCTAAGTGCTGGGGATACAAAAAGAAGCAAAATATAGTTCCTGCTCTCAAGAGAGCTTACAGTCTAATTCAACATGATGTAACACATGATTCTTTGTGCAAAATGAACATACTGGGTTTTATTTTTTGCAAAAAGAAAGAAAATTGACTATTTTAGCATCTTGCTAAATTGAACTGGAATCCTCACTGGTGTGATAATCTCTACAGAAAAATAAAAATGAGAAAGTTAATGAAAATATCCCTAGAGAAGAGCGATCCTAAGTTTTGGTAATTTTGTTTATTGTTTAGGACTTTTTTGTAGGTTTTCAAAAATGGTACTAGTTTATGTATTGAGAGTTTGCTAGAGTTTTTCTTTGAGCTTTGGAAACTTTACAATTCAATCTTTCTTCTCATTCTGGACATCCTGCAGCCTGGTTCCTGAAGAATTCGTCAACTCTGTTGTGTTCAACACACATGTGAATGAGATAGCTGCTCTGTTGTAGACATGTTTGCTTTTCATATTGAAATGTTTCCCTTTGTTGTGGAAGAATCGGGATGGTTTCTGTTTCTTTCTTCAATTGTTCCAGCCCAAATCATCCACAAAGCCCTGTCTCTAGCTTTGTTTCTCCCCTTATTCATAAATGGTGTAAAAGCTGAATGCCATGTAATGAGAAGCTGTGTATTACATTAGACAGGGCTGTGGTTATTTCTTTGAGGAGGCAAAAGAATCTCCTGGTATGTTTCTTCACTGTACTGTTATCATAAATACACAGTGGCATCTGCTTATATGCATGAATGCATATGGCGCTGAGAATACACAATCACAACAATGGCTCTACATAGAGCTGAATAACGTGTGCTTATAAAGTGGTTCAATCCTGCTGCTTCTGGACGCCCCAAACCTTTACTACCGTGGCAATTAGATATGCCTCAAATGACATTTGATGAAATAATTCAATAGGGAATATGTCTTTGTCTCAACAAGGATTCATTTGAAAGAGATGCAGACTTCAACACTTGACTCCAAAAAGGAATCTGAAAGAAGAAGAGGCTCAAAATGATATGCCAAGTCCAACTATGGTGGAAGAATACCAATGAGGCCAACGGAAGGGCATTTACTTGAAAAAAAAAAGATTTCTGAGAGCAATTGAACAATGTGAGTCATGTTAAATCTCACTTTAGGAATGAGAAGAGCAAGGAAAACCTTTGAAGTGGGCAGTAAGGTGGGGTGGTGCATAGGACACTGTTTTACCTGTGAAGAAGGCCTCAAGTCACATGTTCCCTTAGTCACTTAGTAGCTGTGTGACCCTGGGCAACTTGGATAACCTCTCTGTGCCTCAGTTTCCTCATCTGTAAAATGGAGGTACTAATATCACCTACCTCACAAAGATAATGTGGGGACCAAATGAGATAATATACATGAAGTGCTTTGTAAACCTTAAGGCATTATGTACATGCCCCGCCCCCACCCCCCAGTCTCCTTCAGATGAACTTCCACTTAAGTCCATCTCTCTGATTTTGTACTTGCGATGTTGCTTTTTGAAACCCAATAGTAAAACCTTAAAACTACCAGTATTAAGCTTCATCATATTCATCGTATTGCATGTAGCTCAGTGTCTAGCCTGTCAAGATCTTTCTGAACCCTGACCCTGTTACTAGATCTGCTAGCTGTCCCTCCCAGCTTTGCGCCACTTGTCAATTTGATAAAAGACTATCCATTTCTTCATCTAAATCATTGACAAAGATGATAAAACAGCCAAGAGCCAAACAGATCCCTGGGGCAGTCCACTGGACACCTCTTTCCAAGCTGCCTTGGATCTACAAGTCTTTCCTGCTCTTTCCACGTGGCCATTCAAGTAGTGTCTAAACAGGCTAATCTTACTGCCACAAGAATAACACCAAAGACTCTGTCAAGTGCTTGGCTCAAATCCTTTGGTGAGTTAGGAAGGTGTCGGCCCTAAACGTGCGAAGACTTCCTCCGATGGGAATGAGCAGATGAGGACAATTTGCTCCAACGGCCACGAAGGCAGCTGAAGCAGGCGCTGGTAGTCCTTAGCGCTCGGTCAGACGTCGGCGATGCCAAGGTCATCCATGACCAGGCTCTTCCACTGCACTTTGGGCACGGCCAGTTGTCCTGACTTTGTCCTGCCGCTGGGCTGCAATGACTCTGGAAGAGAGGGTAAGGCTTGCAGTTTGTGCAAACCTTGCTACCTTAAGGCCAGTTCATACTGGAGCCTAGCCATCACCACGTGACATCATCAGTCCTGTTAAAACATGAAGGACTAACAGCGATCTACAGCAATCAGTCAATACTGCTGGGATCTGCATAAGCCCACGGAGCTGCTTCCCCGTTCCGCCGCTCTCGGGAGCCTATCGAAGTCACATGAGTTGCATCTGTTGTGAACGAAGCACAGCTGGCTCTCCGGGATCTTCACTTCCTGCTCTACACATTCACTGCCCATCACTTTAATTAACCATGTGCTCTAGAATCTTGCCAGGAATTGCTGTCTTAAACCCAAGGGAAGCGAGGCGGCTTAGTGGACTGAGGACTTGTCTTAGGGTTGGGAGAGGAGGAGATGAGGTCGAGGAGACTAGAGTTCAGAGTTCTTCCTTAGTGGCTTACTATGTGACCCTAGGCAAATCACTTAACTTGTCTCTGACTTAGTTTCCCCATCTGTAAAACGGGGATAATAATGGTAACAGAGATGATGTGAGGACCAAATGAGATGACATATGTAAAGCAATTTGCGAACTTTAAAGTAATACATAAATGTCAACTTTTATGCGGCAACAGCCTGACCCCTTCTAAAGCCTTTGGTCCCTGAGGACGGGTGAGGTGGCCTAAGAGCTGGAGTCAGAGGAGGTGAGTTTGAATTAAGACTCTGCTACTTATAATAATACTTCAAACCTACCCTCTATGTAAATGCCCAAGTGATTTCCCTTAAATGCAGATCTGCCCATGGCACACTCCACTCCCCCACCCTTTTCCTCAGTTAACTCCAGTGGCTTCCCATGACTGCTAGGGTCCAATATAAACTGTTTCCCAATTGTTTCCCAACTTGGCTCTAGCTTAGATACCCATTACTCCCCTCCATGCACACCGTGGTCCAGTGTGGTCGGGTGTGTCTAATACTTTCTGCCTTCATGACTCTAGACAAGTCTCTGCCCTCTGAGCCCCCCTTCCCTCATCTGTGATATGAAGGGAAGGGGCTAAGTCATCTTTCCACTCTAGAGACTTGGCCCTTAAGCCTCCCAAATTTCAGGTGGCACCTCGACATGCTCTCCAAGCCCCAGGCCACTTTGTGGCCCATTTATTGCATGTGTCTCCCCCCTTCCCCATCCGTAGCACCATCTGGGATTGTCTCCTCAGGCTGCAACTGTGGGCCTGAAGCTTTGTGTATATTCCTGCCTGCCAGCCCCACTCCGCTCCTGTTGCAGTGGAATGCAGTAGCAGAGACCCGGGCCCTGGGCCACCCAGATGAGAGGTTTTTGTTCTAAGGTCCCTATATGGCTGTGTTAGCCTGAGAGATGAGGCTCAAGCCTGTCTCTGTTCCTTGTTTGGGAAGCCAGTGGGAGGAGAACAGGCCGAGGGGCTATATAACCTAAGAGCTTTCAGCTTCCCAGGACAAACACCCTCCCTGAGGAGCAGCCAAGCCCAGCAGCCAAGCTCAGTCAGGGTAAGTGGGACCAGCCCAGGAGGATGGCTCTGGGAGAGGTCAGGGTCCCCTGGGGTCGAGGGGCTGGGGCTGGAGCATGGCTTGGGGTGGGGGAGAGAATTCACAGGATGGATTTGCACTGAGAAAATGAATGCCATATGTAGGCAGTCTTGCAGATTTTTGGACTTCAGCCTCACCTGACTGGCTGCCAGGATGGTTCCAGATGGTTCCAGGGGCAGGGAGGCTGAGCCGGCACCGGGGGAAGGTGGGCATGGTTCGTACATGTTAGCTGTAACATCCAGTGTACATCCAGCAAAAAGACTGGGGCCAGAGACCATGACAGTGCAGCCAGCAGTTTGGAGGCAGGCAGAGGTTTCTAGGGAAGCCTCTGCTGTATTTCAGAGTCAATCTGAGAGTCAGATTTGGAATATAAGGTTTCCACAATTTGGTTTTGGGATTGGCCTTTCTAGCGTTTCTGGAAACGAGGGGCTTAGATGCCCTGGCTCTGTCACTGCTGTCTGTTAGAGGTCTGTCAGCCCTCATGATCTCTCCTCAGGACTCTCTGGGATGCTGGCAGTGCTCAGTTAGGGAGTGTCTGCTAGTGGTTAGAGCACTTGGCTTGGAATCAGGGAGACTCATTTTCAGATTCCCCCGGGACACTTCCTAAGTGTGTGGCCTGAGGCAAGTAAGTCACTCAGCCTAGCAGATCCTCAGTTTTCCCCTCTGCAAAATGGAAATCCTAATAGCCAGTAGTACTCAACCCTTCTGGGAGGCTCAAATGAGATAAAGCATACAAGGTCCCTTGAGAACTTTTAAGCCATCATGAATGGCACTTGTGAAGGTGATCATTAGGTGCAGAGTGGCCTGTGGTTGGAGAGCATCCAACTAGTCTTGGTGGCTATTTCTCTTTCAGACTCTTGGGTGACTTGGCCTCTCTGGGCCTCAATTTCCTCATCTGTAGAATGGGTAAAATCCTGCCTCATGTTTGCAAGCCCTGCATGCATGTCAGAAATTATTAAGACATTGGAGCCTCTAGCTCTGGATTTGGAGAGTTTGAAAGACCTGGGTTCGAGTCCAGCTGGTTGTTTCGCCTTAGGCAATCCATCTCCCCTGTCTGGGTCTTGGTTTCTTCAGCTGTAAAATAAGGGAGTCAGGCTAGCCTTGCCTCTCATGTGCCCTCGGCCGAAAACGACCTTGATTCCTGGGTGTTTGCAGGTGAAGTTAGATACAGCATAAGAAGGGAGACGGCTGAAGCCGGCTCGGGAGTTCTAGCCCAGGTTCTCATCTGAGTCCTGCCCACTGGGCAGGGCTCACCTATATAATAAGGGGGCCGGACTAGCTGTCCTCTGAGGCCCCCTCTGGCTCTCCCTCTGGGATGCTCCCTTGGGTGCGTGCTTGGGTTGAGTGCATGTCTCCCTCTTGCAGGGGGCCTGGCTCAGCTCCTGCTCCTGGATCCTGGGTCTCCTCTGCAGTCGGCTCTTGATGCTGGGGCTGGACCAGCCCAGGGCAGGGAAGGACTGAGCAGGAAGTCAGCCTGGGCCCTGTTTGAGTCAATTTCTTCTTCTTCCCATTTCATTCTTTATGCCTAAATATGGTTTGCTTTTGGAGCCTGGCAAGCCTGGGGCTGTATGCAGCACTCCCTCCACTCCTCCCTGACCTCCCCCCCCCCCCCCCCCCCCCCCCCCCCCCCCCCCCCCCCCCCCCCCCCCCCCCCCCCCCCCCCCCCCCCCCCCGCGTCCCCTTGGGCTTTCTGGCACAGGCTGAGCTCCAGTTGGTTGGAGCAACCCCCTGACCTGGAACTTGGTTCCAAAAACAGCAATTTCAGTGCGGATTGCCTAATTAGGAAGTGGCTTGTCCCAAACCCGCCCCTGATCATTCAGGTTAGAGATGGGCTGGAAACCACCCACCAGCTGTGGCAGGGGGGCAGCCCAGCTCCCGCCC
>CM053624.1:8778944-8798919 GCA_028646595.1 Phalanger gymnotis | reverse complement strand
GGATTCCATTTCCTAAAATATATGACCCAGTTGGTTTCAAAGCTACTTTTGAGAAAGTCGCAAAAACAATTATGTCACTGGTGATTCACATTCTAAAAAATTGTGAGTATATTTTCTTGCCAATATGTTCTATTTAGAAATTTATCAATGCCTTCTGTTCCTCACATCACAGTCTATTCCCCATATACCCCCACCTCTACTCAGCCTTAAGAAAAACAGTGAAGCAAGTCCAACCAACCCAGCAACCACATCGACAGTTTTCTTGCACAGTTCTATACCCATAACCACCTTGCCCCAGCTGTTTATTGATAGGCAGCAAGTGGGCTTCATCGCTGGTCAGTACAGAAGAGTTGGACTGCCTTTTCTTTGTACTTTTGCCATTAGTCCTTTTATAAAGTTCTATTGATGGCTTTGATTTTTATATAATTTCCTGCTATACCCCCTTATAACAAAGAGAAGCAATTAAGTGAAGTCGACTAACACAGTGATTATATCTAAGTGTATGCAGTATTCCATCTCTGTAGACTCCCTCCACATCTCTACTTCATTTTAATCATAACACACACACCTCCCTATGTTTCTCGGAATTTTTCGCAGTTGCCATTTCTCACTGAGCAAGAAGAGCATTGCATTCAATCTTTGCGTCACAATTTCACTGCCTGATGTAGTGGATTGCCTAAGAGACACCTCATTTGACCCTTCTCATATTTCTATCAGCTGGCCTTGACATGCACACACTTCATTCTCATATGTCTTAGAGAAATAAGAAATCAGGCATATGGTTTGCTAGTTGTAAACGTCCTTTTGGTCACCTCTTTTGGGTGATAACATCACCTATGATTTTTTTCTCCATTCTGTTGATCTGAAAAAGGAATCTGTCTTTGAGATATCTTGAAAAAAATCGATCCTTGAAATTATGTCACCTTCAGCAAGGGTTTCTTCTATGTCTGGGCCAGTCATTCTGCCTAATTTATCTTCTTATAAGCCATTCCTGGTTCCTAATACAGTCATATATCCGTTACCGAGGTCAGAATTCAGATGTGTTGGTACCATTGCTGTCAATGACGATAGACCTCCAGAGAAAATCTGGACAGTCTGTTCTTCTTTTCATTTCATCATTTTTCTCCTACTTCCATCTTGAAAAGTTCTTGCCATGATCTAGCTTGGTTGAGTCTCATATCACGCCTTCTGTAGTGTCCTTCACCTTGGCAGCTTTTTGGCATTTTGTGAGTCAATACTGTGTGACTTTCCTACACATTGTCCTACAAATGAGCTTATCTGCTAAACCATGGAATGCCCTTGGCTCACCATGTTTCTATCTTTGTAGTGACCAAGTGTTTGGTGGTTGATACAGTTTCTGGGCTACTTCACCTCCTTGCTGTAGCAATTGCTTAAACTTCTTGAAAAATGGTGATAAGGAGAATCAATTTCTTTTTAGCCCATTTCTCATTTTTCAGAGTCAGACACTTATTTAAATAACTTGGGTTGGTTCCTTTGTAGCTGCCCGTGATACCATTCTCCCATCTGTATCTAATTTGATATTGATTTCGATCCTTGCTTCAACTAGGTAATGGTGAGGTTTTGTACAGTCAGACCTCTGATTCTGAAATAATTCCTAAGCTGGTTCATGTACATTAATGTAATGTTAATTTGGGTTTGGTGATGGCAGTCAGTGTTTGGCATTCCCTGTGCCTGCTGAGACTTTTCCTAAAGAAAATGCTCAGGATTCACAGACAAGAATCTTCAGAGAAGTCTACAAACCATTGCTTTCTTTCATTTCTGAAATGCAAATCCAATTTTCCAACTTTGTTGTTGTCGTCTTTATTTTACATCTTCTTTTTGAAGTTGTTGGGTATGAAAACCTACGTCACCCTGGTTTTCTCAACTACAAACTGAGGGGCTGGGCTAGGTGGCTTTAAGGGTCCTTTCCAACTCTAAATCTAGAATCCTTGGCTTCCTTCATCTTTTACCTTCGGAAAGAGGTATTTCCCAAGTCCTCCTGGAGCCTTCTTCTTTAAGGTTACCTTTCTCCTACTCTGTAGGTACCTCGTGTGTACATATGTATCAAATGTTGTGTCCTCCAATAGAATGAAAGCTTCTTGAAGGCAGAGATTATTTTTGCCTTTCTTTATGTCCCCAGAATTTAGCAGAGGAGAGCTCTCATTTGAACCCAGGTTTTCTGACTCCAAATGGAATCTAGGGCACTTCACTGGTCTCATATCATATACATTTAGAAATGTGCTTGTTTTTTTTTTTTGCCTTTCCCTCAGCCCATCTGCCAAGCAGCCTATCAGAATGACTTTGCTGAAGTCTGGAAGTGGGTGAAAGAAGATAATAGTTATGTCAACATTCAAGATAGCTTCAATGGAGATACCCCCCTAATCTGTGCTTGCAGACGGGGACACCTGAAGATAGCTGCATTCCTTTTACGAAGAAATGCCAATGTGAATGCCAAAAATCAGGTGAGAACACCTCTGAGAATGGGGACCATAGAGGAAGTGGGTCTCACTTTAGACCTGAAGCAGGTCAGTGAATGAATAGGCTGAAGAGAGTGTACATTGGAATTGAAGGGGAGCTCAGAGGTCATCTGGGCAAAACCCTTGGGTTATGATTCCCTTCTTCATTTTATAAATGAGGAATCTGGGGTCCATGGAGGTGAAGTGACATATCCAAGTCACATGGGAAGTAAGCATCAAAAGTGAGATTCGAACTCAGGTCCGGCTGAGTCAGTACTCTATTATTACCACATGGCCTCCTATAATGTGATATAGTGGAAAAGACACTGATTTTTAGTCAGAAGACATGGGGAAGAATCCTGGCCCTGCCTCTCATTACCCATGAGCAAGTTCTGACCACTTCTCTGTGCCTCAGTTCCATCATCTTTAAAGTGAAGGGTTGGATTAGATGGCCTCAGAGAGGTCCCTTCTTCTGGTCTACCATGAAGTGGAATGACTGCCATGGGCATTCAATGTTCTGTTTCTGATGACGATGAGTGGGATGGAGAAGAGTAGCTGAACTGAGCTATGGAAGCTTGCCCCATCCCCGAAAAGCACATGCTGAAGTGGAGGGAAGCTCAAAGCCTGGAGGCCGGTACTGGCCCTCTATCCACAATAGAGGCAGGGACACGGGCCAGGAGGGAGACAACGGCCTTGCCCTTGTGGCCTAGATTTTATGCCTGTTCTGGTTCATTTCCATGGAAGCCCCAGAGGATCCTGGAGGCTGTGGTAAGCATCAGTGCCTCAGACCTGAACAAGCCTTTGTGGTTTGCTGGAAGGCAGCAACCCCTGAAATGATCTGAGGGAGCAATTAGGAATGGCCAGGAGCTAAAGAAAACTAACCATAGAGGCCTAGAGGACACAGCTTGTTCAAAGTACTTAATGAAATAATAGAGTAAGATTAGCCAAAAACCATTCCCTGATAAGCCTTGGCACCCTCTCCACAAGTACACGTACCACTAGTGGACAGTTTGAACACTGATACTGTTCTCAGCTTCCAGCCCCAGACTCTTTGGATGTTCCATGTTAATGAACCAGAGCAAGGACGAAAACCAAAGCCAGGAGAATAAGCCCCTGTCTTCATCCTGGCTCTCCATCCTGCTCTCTGTATGTGTGGGGCTGGCAACGAGCCTCCCACTGTCTGAGCTGCCCTGTTAGAAAGGAATTGCCATTTGGGGAGTGACAGGCTTACCTCCGTAATTGGGTTCTGCTCTGGTTAACTTTTTAATGTGCTAAGGATACCAGCTGGAAAAGGTAGCCCAATGGACCTCTAGGTAATGGGGAAAATGGCCCTGGGATTAAAACTTTTCTGCAATTAAAACCAAAATTAGATAACAGACATGGCTCAGAGATCAGGAAGCTGGCTAATGACCTTCCAACAGCATGAAGATCCTCTAGATGTGTTCATTAGAAAATGTAAAATTTCAGCTGAAAATGAGTATCCCTAAATGGCAACAAGGTGATTTTCTTCTTCTTTAAAATTTTCTTTATTCCTAGAAAGAGAGAACCAGCCTACATTATGCGGTGAGGAAAAGGTTCACCTTCCTTGACTATCTGCTCATCATTCTCTTGATGCCCGTGCTTCTGATTGGCTATTTCCTGATGGTGAGCAGAGGAGAGGCTAGCTTTGTGCTAGTTGTGGGCCCACCCCTGAGCCCTGCCCCCACCCTGCCTACTCCTTTCCTGTCCAGACATAGCCTCTTCAGTAGAAGGGGGGATGGGTCCATCTCCGTACTGGGCAGAGCTCACAGTTCGCTGCGGCTAGTTATTCCATTTGTAAACTTAACATTTGTTGGATGAGTCAGCTCAGGGAAAGAAAGAGGAAATGTTTCTTTTTAATTGGAGTGACATTTCTGAAGCTTCTCACTGCCCTGCGCTGGCCTGCTCGTGAGGCTTTCTAGGACTTTGGGCTTTGTCCAAGCACTGGACTGTTTCCATTTCTTTTGTGTCCTCAGTGCCTGGCACATGGTAGATGCCTCAGTGCCATCTGATGATGATTTTTTTTCCTAATTTTGCTTCCTGGTGTATCAGGAAGAGAATAGATTTGGCATCAGGAATTCTGGCTTTGAATCCCACCTTGAGACTTATTAGCCGTGTGATACTGGGCAACTCACTCAGTGTGTCTGAGCCTCAGCTTTCTCATCTGTGCAATGGAGGTAATAATACTCACGAAGCCTCCTTGAAGGGAAAGTGCTTTGTTAACCTTAAGACAGTACAGAAATGGGGATTATTATTTGTAGCTACCAAAGAATGGGGAAAGGGAAATAGGAGGCATGGTGAGAGGTGGAATGGGGGAACAAGGGCACACAGGGGATTACTATAACAGCTAACGTTTCTATGATGCTCTAAGATTCACTAAGCACTTTACATGGACTATCTCATTTGATCCTCACAACAGCCCTGGGAGGTAGGTGTCATTATCATTATCCCCATTTTACGGATGAGGAAACTGAAGCAAACAGAGGTTAAGTCACTTGCCCAAGGTCACACAGCTAGTAAATGTCCGAGGCGGGATTAGAACTCAGGTCTTCCTGCCTCCACCCCCAGTACTCTTTCCACTGAGCCACAAGAAGATGTAGCTTATTTTTTAAATTGTCTTGATAAACAAATCTGTCTTTAATGTCACACCTCTCCCACATTCATGTACTGGGAAAACATTTAAATTAATGTATATTGGCCCATCCTGTGTTACTCAGGTATCAAAGACGAAACAGAATGAGAATCTCGTCAGGATGTTACTCCGTGCCGGCGCAGATGTTAATGCCACAGACTATGTAAGTGTATAGTTCTATCTCAGAACAATGAAGAGCCTTGTCATGGAATCTCAGAGCTGGGAAGGCCTTGGAGTCTATCTAGACAGAGCAGGAAGCCTCTCCCTCTGGAGCATCCCAGACAAGGGTCATCTCACCTTCCCTTGGGGATGTCTCTGGAGGGATCGACCACTACCTGGAAGGCAGCCAAGTCCCTTGGGACAGCTCCTATGGTTAGGAAGTGGTTTGGTTTGGTCTGGTTGGTTTTTGTTGCTTGATATCAGGTCTAAAGCTGTGCCTCTGCAATTCGTAGTCACAAAGACCCAGCATGGAAAGGAACTTCAGAGGCTGTCCAGTCTAGCCCATTGCCCACAAAGAATGCCCTCTAGTGCAGCCCCAAAGGAGGATCCTCCAGGTAGTGCCTGAAGCCACCTGGTAAAAGAGTCTTCCAGCAGAGGCGTATTGGGTGAGGATAGGAAGAGTTCACATCTCCAGAGCATTTTAAGTTTGACAAAGACATCATTTTTGTTTGCAAAAATTACTGCTGCCATCCAAATCATTCACTTGCTTTTTTATGAAACTTGGCCTTATCTGGGTAAAGAACAGTGCTTTGGACTAAATCTGGGACTTTCTTGGTTTTGGGAACTCCCCATAAGGAAACTTCCTTTACCGTGGTGATCCTCCCCTGCTCTGACACTTAGTCTTTGGCAATGTCCCAGGACAGTGGGTGGGTAAGGGTTGTTCAGAGTCATGCAGCTGGTAAAAGTCAAAAGTTGGTTGTCTTGGCTCCCAGGATAGCTCTGTAGTCATTCTGACACAGCCACAAAGTTGCAGTGTTTTAAAATGCAGGTGAAGGAGATCCTATGCACATCAGAGCAGAGGCCTGCAAACTTCTGTGCAATGAAGGCCTCTCTGTTCTTGTATTTTCTGGGTGTGCCTGATCTCTGAGCTCTCAGGAATGCCTGAAGCATCATGTCCCGTTAGTAGGCAGCTATGATCATCCCAAGCTCAAGCAAACCAGGGCATTGGAAAACTTAATTAAAGGGTAATTGAAGAGTTCTGAACAACTATTAATTCATTTAATCCTGAAGGCTTCTGTACTTAGGGTTTTGTGGTTTGTTACTTCAGATTCCAACTTTAGATTCTTTCCTCTAAGATCCAACCAGGTGAATAATAACTGACTTTGATTTATTTTGGGTGGAGGAGGCCCAGAAGAAGAGAAATAGAATAATGCCTAAATGGCAGGTGACTCATTGGATCAGTGAGATGTGTGGTGGATCCGTTGTTGAACTTGGAGTCAGGGAAAGCCTGAGTGTGAATTATGCCTGAGACACTTCCTGGCTGTTTGACCCTGGGCAAGTCACCTCACCTTTCTGGGCCTCAGTTTCCTCATCTGTAAAGTGAAAGGATTGGATTCTGTGACCCCTAAGGAACCTTCCAGCTCTGCGTCTGTGGTCCTATGATTTAAAATCCAAAGTAAATTTATAAAATGTAGACTAGTCCTTCACATATAAAAATGAATTTGGAATCCTTGCAATCAATAAAAGGACATTTAAAAATAAATTGTGAGTTTTCCCATAAAAGTGAATAGATTCCAAGTCCAGGAAGGACAGTTGTGAACTGGGGCTGGCCGACCCGTGTTCAGAGAGCAGTGACGTCAGGTGATTGTGATCTCCACAGAACCTATTCTGAATGGGCCTGGCACTGCCCCCACAGAATGGAAGCTCCTGCAGGGCAAAGCTTGTGCCATCTTTGTCTTTGATTCCCTGAACTGAGCAGGAAGCCTGGCACATAGTAGGTGCTTATTAAGTATTTGGTTAATTGAATTGAGTTGAATGAATTAATTAGAGTATTTGCCTGAGACTAACACACTCATCTTAGTGTTTTTAAAAGAGGAACCAAGTGCTTTTTGGTTGGAAGTAAACTCCTTGGAAGTAGGGAGTCTTTGTTTTCTGGCTTGGGATCCCAAGTGCCTGGGATGCATCAGGAGCTTCGGAAATAATTGTTGTTTGCCTAACAGATTGCATTTGGGGTCCTAGGCCCATGGAGGAGTACAGAACCTCCTCACGTCAAGGGGAACTAGAAAAGGAGGGCCTTGTGTACAAGGAGCAGAGTGCATCAGAGCAGATGCCTGGGGCAGCCATTCCAGGGGCTGAGTCCAAGTAGGGAGGAGAGGGTATGGATGGCCAGAGAAAAGGTGGCACATTTGGAGATGTAGAGATTTAAAAATGTAGAGATGAGGAAAGTAAGGATCAGCATCTAAGCAGATTTCTCAGTGCCACACAGCTAGCAAGAGAATTCAGGTCTGATTTGAACCCAAGTCTGTCTGATTCCTCACCCAGTGCTCTGTCCACTCCTTTACTGGGTATGTCTTTTTGCTTTAGGCCTTCAAGGTTTAAAGTATTCTCACAAGAGGTCTCGGTGATACAAGTACCCCCATTTCATAGGTGAAAAAACTGAGGCACAGAGGCAGAGTGACCATAAGAAAGGGTCTCAAGATCCCAGGAGGTCTCCTGATTACAAGCCCAGAGTTCTTTCCACTCTCGGTCACTTCTTAGTAATGATGGAGGCTCTTTAAGCAGGGCTGCCAGCTGGGAATGGTTAATGCATCTCCTTCTCACCCATGCCAGTCAGTATTGGTCCTTCTCTCTAGGTCTCTCTAGGTCCTTCTCTCTGAGAGATGCCCTTGCCTCGACTCTGGTCTTTCAGGGTTTCCCAAGTCACCCAGGGGAGGTTCTCATACTCACCCACACTCACCAGTTCATCCTAGAATAACCTAAGTCCTTTAGGCAGAGCAGGACAAAGATGTGAACCTAGAACTTTGGCTGTTTGAGAAGCATTTCCTGACAGACGCATGGCCGAGTGAAGAGGTGCCTGTACCGGAAATGGGAAAGAGCCGGGGTCGTATCCTACCTCTCATCTCCTAGCTGTGAAACCATGGACAGCTCCCTTCGCTGCCTGGAGCCTCAGTTACGTCTTTGGTAAAATGCTGTTAATAATGCCCATAGGCTTTCTCTCTCAGGATCGTTGGGCAGCTCAAATGACGGCATGTATTTAAAGGGCTATGCCTTTTTATTACTATCTTTGCAATGCACAAACTTGATAAATGCTGTTGATTGGTAGACTGGGTCTGTTTCAGGCTGGCTGCACGGCTCTTCATTATGCGTGTGAAATGAAAAACCAAAGCATCGTCCCCTTACTTCTGGACGCCCACGCAGACCCCACCATAAAAAATAAGGTGAGATCACATCACATGCCATCCAAGAGCCCCACTATCAAAATGCTCTCTTAGAACTCAAGACTGGTGTTTCCCTTAGACTGGAAAGTCCTGAGGGGAGGTCACGCAATGGATTTCTATTGGTATCCACATCCCCTAGGACAGTGCATTTGGTAGTTACTTAATGCCTGTCACATTCTCCTTTCATCCTCTGAAAAATATAAAGCTGCTGGGACTGGGTAATTTTCCATCTTTTAATCCCTTGGACTTCCATCTTCTCCTAACACACACCCACACAGAGCAGGCATTTAATACATGTCTGTTGCTAGGAATAATTGTAGCTTTGCTGATGAGTCTACGATTCATGGAGGAGGAAGTAATGCCTGCCTTTTCTTCCCTTCCCAGCATGGTGAGAGTGCTTTGGACATCGTACGGAGATTAAATTTTCCTCAGATTGAAGCCATGTTACGGAAAGTATCCTAACCCTCCTGATATCACAGAGGGAGCACTGGATCAAGGTCAAGGACTCTAGCTGGAATCCTGTGTTCATCTCTGGTTCCACCATCTGGTGCCAGGATCTTAATGGGTGTGCCTCAGTTTCTCCATCTGTAAAAAGAGGATTTTTTAGTCACCAGGGATGAAGAAAATAACGTGCTTGGTATTTGTACTGATATTTCACCCTGAAGGATACACTGTGACTATCCTCCTTCCAAGACTAATGTCAAGCTTGTCCAAGGCCACATTTTACCAAACGAAGTTTGTTTCTCAGATTTACTCACTCAGGTCCTTCTAAAAGGAACATACAAAATGAATGAGGCTGCCCTCTGTTTTCCCTTATTGCACATGCCTGGCCTGCCTCTGTGTCCAGTCAGCAAATAAGTCCTCGGTGATGCCCTTCGAGCCCCACCTGACCTGGCACCCTCTGTTGGCAATATCCCACAGTGATCCCCACCTACTGCTGACTTCTGGATCACCCACAAGTTGGATTCGTCAGCTCTTGGGGCCCTGTGACTCAAAGACACAGAAGGTTACGAGGAGAATGAGGGTCTTCAAAAGAGGTCCTTTGTGGCAGAGGCAGCTTAGGGTCCTTAAAAGCATGGAGCATCTCCTTTACAGCTTACAAATCTATGGCTTTCTAAGATCTTATCTTTCAAAAAATCTCATGCAAGAGAGGGATTAAAACTGTTGGACAACCACCAGGCTTGGGGGCAGCTTCTCCATGTCTTTTGGACACAGTAGCTGCCAACCAAGTTATGAGGAGGATGAGCACAGCTGCAGAGTCAAATTGACCCCATCCTCCCACCACCACAGAGGCAGAGCAGCCAGAACTATAACTGCTTTAACACAAATTCCCGCATTTAGACAAATTTAATTTAGAGGGCACTGAATGTGGAAGGTGCTGTATGCATTTTCGGCTCTCCAGCACATAGAAACAACAGAGCTTAGTGCCCAACTAGCAAGAATAACTAGCTAAAGTAAGCAGCTACCTCTGTGGAAAGCTGGAGTGAGTTTCTCCTCCACGCTGCCTTCTTTACTGCCTTCTCTGTTACCCTGCCTTATACAGCCTCTACATCACTGGCCTGATGCTGGTGTCTTAGGATCTCTGGCTCCCTGCCTTACACCGTATGATGGAGTCTTTTGCCTTCTATTTTAGAGACTCTGGCCCCTGGCTTCTTCTTGGTGCCTGCAACAGGTACACAAATTTGTAGTTTCAGTTCTGACTCAAACCCCAGTCCCAGCCTAGACCAAAAGAATCATGGATGGTCAGCTCAAAATCCAAGAACAAACAAACACATGAGTCCAATGCTTGACATGAGTCACGTGGGATCCCTGAGAAGTAAGCAGCCTAATTACCCATATCCTTGGCCACCTGTCCAGTCTTGGCTGAGGTTCCAGATAGAACTTGAGCTCATTTGTCAAAGGAAGGGAAAGGGGGCATATTAATGATCTCAGAACAGTTTTCTATCAAAGGTTTACAAAATACTTTCTGTGATGGGGAGGAAAGCTGGTGTCAGGATTATGGACGAGTACCCTGGGAAGCTGTCACTTACTCAAGGGTGCATAGGTAAGAATTGTCTGAGCCAGGATTGAATCCCAGGTGTCTCCCTGGCCAATAGAATTTGGGCAGGAAAGTGCTCAATTTGGAGGTAGAGGACCTGGGCTAGAATATTGGCCCTTATTAAAAACTGGGTGACTTTGGAAGGCAAGTTCCTTTCCTTTGGGACTCAGGTTCTTCAATTTATAAAATAAGATGGATGGATAACTGGGGTACCTTACAGGTAGAAATTTATGATCCTATGACCCTGACTTCAGCTTTCTTTCCATCATGGCCCCTAGTTATATCAGCATTGCTACCCTTGCATTGGTGCTGATCACTGGAGGTAGTGAGGTGGAGCAATGTTGGACTTAGAGTCAGGAAGACCTGACTTCTAATCCAGATTCAGACACTTACTAGCTGTGTGACCCCAAGTCATTTAACCTCTATTTGCCTCAGTTTCTTCATCTATAAAATGAGGATAATAATAGCACTTACTTCCCATGGCTTTGTGAGGATTCAAAGAGCTAATGCATGGAAAGCCCTTTGCAAACCTTGTTAGCTACTATTCCTGATGATGCTGGTTCCTGGTTAGATGATGATGTCACCATGGCAACCCGCTGTGGACCCTGGAGGGCTCCTGTGGGATCACACAGATGCGGGCTCCTCTTAGCCTAGCGACGTGGGACCCCAGATTCCCACTGTTCATTTAATTTATTACTTTGTTGTCTTGGAAGCTCTGAGTGTAAATACCTGACGGCATTTTTTTTTAATGAAATAAATCGAGACGAGTGAAACAAGTGTCTGGCTCTGATTCTGACCAGCTCAGAAGGATGCCCTGCACCAGAATCTGTCACAAACTCCCTCCCCATTGCGCTCCACGTTAATAAGAAGCCGGTGGGTTCTTATTTTTGACAGCGGAAACGGATAAAGAACTACCAGCTCCGAGCTCCCGGAGTTCAGAACCTTTTAGGCGACCTCCTGAGCCCCCTTTAACTTATGGCACCCCCAACTCACGCCACCCCCATTCAAGCTGTTGCCAAGTCCTAACCCATCCACCTCCTATCCTGCCCTTCACACTCATCTTTTCCTGCTTGTGCGCAGTTATTCGAGGGCCGGCCCCCATCGACTCACGTGAGCTTCCTCACGGCTTTCCTGGACTCCAATCCAAGCACCTACAGTATCTAAGGTTCTTAATCGGTCACGGAGGGTAAAGAGACAAGAAAATCTGCCTCCGACTCAAGGAGCTGGAATTGTATTGGGAGCGAGGCGGAACAGATACGACACTTTAGGGAGGAGGGAGAAAATATTGATTCCCAGGGGAACAGGGAAAATTTCCTATGGGAGATTCATGGAAGCTACCAAGGAAACGAAAGATTCGAGGCGGATTTCAGGCTGGGCCTTGAAGTGGGGTAGGGGAAGAGGGACTGTGCGGAGCGGAGAATTGGCGTGGCCAGCTCAGCATGTGGGGAGCTGTCCAGCTCGGCTGGAAGGGGGAGTGTGGTAGCGGTCAAAAGGCAGTGGGCTAGTCCCGTCACTCTCCTACTCAAAAGCATCCGGTGACTCCTGATTGTGCTAGGATAAATAAAAAGTCGTCAGTGTGGTATTCGAGACACTCCACCAAGTGTTTTAACAACCCCCAATCAGGCTGATTTCACATTCCCCCTCCTTACACGCTAGATTTCAGCCAAACTGGACTGTCTGGCATCTTTCTGGTTGCATCCTGTTGTCTCTGGCTTCTGGGCTTCGGCTTAGGTCATCCTGGATTCCTGGATCTTCCTCCCTCCTCCCCACTCCCTGTCAAAATACTTCTCTTCCATCAGGAGTCCACTTAGGGGTCACTTTCTCCCTGCCTCCTTCCCTGATCTTTACCTCTCTCTTTCTCAAATTTTCCCTAGAACTCTGTCTGAATGGCCCCTTTGTCCCTATTTATACTCCTGAAAGACAGGGAATATTATTATTAGCCTTTCTTCATATGCCCAGCTCTTAGCATAATGTCTGGCACACACAGACAACTAAGGGAGGTGAGATTTGGACCCAGGTCCTCTGACCTTAGAGGAAGGGCTCTTACCAATACACCTTCCTACCTCCCTGTGCCCTGAACAAAATTTTAGACGCATGTAAGATTTCTCATCTTCCATGTTTTAAGATTTCTTCAGGATTTCACCTCTTCAGATGTGTCCAGGTAGAGAATTGATGTATTTATCACACACACACACACACACACACACACACACACACACACACACACGCACACACATACACACACACGGACATATAAGCACACTGCACAATTGAAATCTTTGGAAAATGGAGACAAATGACCAGGAAAGGAGAGAAATTTGAATATTGGCTTCCATTCTTCACTTCGCTCATGTAGGCTAGGTGATGTTAACATGTAGTCTGTCTGCCAGCACAGATTTTGCTCTATCTGTAATTCTAATTTCCAAAGAGACCTCAGACAACTAATGTCAGATGTGGAATTTGAACTTGAGATGTCTACCACCCTATGTCCTATAGCACATGACCTCTCTGTAGGTTAGATAAATAACTATTTGTTAAATATCTGCAGAGACACAAGCAAGTGGAGGTCCCTTGACTTCAGGGTTTACAACCAAGCTGTGAGCCAAAAGTTGACTTTCCTTTTTTTTTTTTAAAGAATGATTGTCATTAAAATCGGCTCCATTTCCAGATGGTCCCCTTTGCTAATTGTACCAACAACCATCCTTGGGACCTCAGGCCTCAGTGCAATGTAAGGGAAAAGAGAACATGGAGTCAGGGGAGCTGGGTTTAGGTCAAGACTCTGCCTCTTAGTTGTTGTTCAGTTGTTTGGTCTTTTTTTTTCAGATGTGTCTGACTCTTTGTGACCCCTGGAATGCTTTGCCATTCCCTTCTCTGGCTCATTTTATAGGAAACTGAGGCAAACAGGATTAATTGACTTGCCAGGGTCACACAGCTAGTAAGTATCTGAGGCCAGATTTGAACTCACAAAGATAAGTCTTCTTGAATTCAGGCCTGGAACTCTAACCATTATGCCACCTAGCTGCCCAATTTTTGCCCAGATCGGGGCTAGGTAACAAGCAAACCTACCTGATATACAGATCCATCCCAGAATAAACTAGGCTCCCTCAGGAGGTAGTAGCTGCTCCTACATGAGCATCCTCTACGTACAGCCTGGATGGCCATGGGGTTGGAGGGGGTAGAGGGGATTCATTTTCAGGTATGAGTTGGACTAGACTACCTCTGAGGTTTCTTGCAGTTCAGAACCCCAAGGAGTCCATGATGAGGTGACCTCTGACATTCCTTGCTTCTCTTGATCTGATATTCTCAAAGCATAGATTTGGTTAGAATGATGACTTTTTTGTAGAGACATCTTTTAAACCAGTTCCTACCTGCCCCTGACCCAGGACCTCCAGGCCCTTTCACCCTAAAATATCTGGATAATCGAGGCAACAATATATGCTCCCTAACCCATAATCTGGTTGATTCTTTTGCTTCTTCCTTCAGGCTACTATGAGCAACCACACTTTTCAGGCAGGCGAATACAGCACAATTCAAGGATTTCCATATTTTCCCCCAAGACAAATAATTTTATTAACACAAAAGAAGCATTTATGTCAATTCTAGTGTCAAATTGAGAAAATCATCAAGGAAAGTAGACATAGGCTAAGTCCCCTTCCTCTCTTTTCTTACAACCCCCCTACTCCCACCCATAGTTCCCCATGGACCTTGGGCTCCTCCATGTCAGAGCATCTCCATTGGGGACCTTCCAGCATTTTCCAGGGAAAGGCTCATTTCCTTCTGTTTCATCATCTCAATGATCTCCTGGTACAACTGCTGTGGTGCATCCAGTCCCCAGATGAAGTCTGTGTGAGCCCATTCTGGGATGTTCTTATGGTAGACAAGGTTGGTCACTTGACTGAGCAAGATGCGGACATCATCAGGGTCTGAAAGCCAGTCCTGACCTCCTGACCACATTGCTATGGGGACAGTCATGTCTTTAATCCGGTACTTCACAGGAGTTGGCTAGGAAGAAAAAAGAATATTTTCTTGAATGGCGTTCACAAACCATAAAAATAAAAATAATAACATATAGTAATAAGGCTTAATAAATTCTAGAAATTTTAAATTATTATCTAATACTCTAATATTGATGTGGACATTTCCTTCTAATGATGTAGGTCACAACACATTTACACCAGTACCATCCAGCTCTTGGCCATGTCCTACCATAAATCTGCCCCAGGACCTCTGGATGAGGTATTCAGAGCAGTCTCTGAATTCTCTTTTCATCAAAGAGAAACCACTGGAATACAGAGACTGTCCTCCTGCCATCCTATGCTCTCACTGTGTGACAAGTCAATAGTTTCTCAAATCAAATGTTTCTCTGATAACATCCTTTACACCAAAGCTCCTGTCTCATTCTCTATTTGCCCCATTCTTTATCCTGCTCACTCCCATCATGTACTTCTTTGTAAATGACCATAAATTATCCCACCCATAACAAAAAAAATACATGAAAAAAATCAAATTTCAAATCCATTTTCTTTGGAAGGGTAGGGATTCTTCTTTCTTTAAAAATTGTTTTTTAAACTCACGAGATATCTGCTTTTTTTCCTTCTTCCACTTTTCTATCTTTTCAGCTTTCTCTAGAAACCATTATGACTCTTAAATAGTATGAGGCTCCTTGAGAGCAGGGCATGGTTTTTTGTTTTTTGTTTTTGTTTTTTGCCTTTCTTTGTATCCCAAATGCTTAGTACAATGCCTGATACATGGAAGGGGCTTAATAAATGCTAGTTGACTGACTAACAAACCAATTAGTGGGAATTCAATTAGTCAGATTCTTCAATTACCTGGACTTTCTTATTTGTACTCAAGTTATGGAAGGAGTATCTGGCCCTATTCAAATAAAATGTGAAGAATAGAAGGGATTCATTCAAAGGGGGTAGTGTGGTAGAGGGGAGAGAGTGATGCGTCTGGAACTAGGACCTGGATTTCAGTCCTGACTCTTCTAATTGCTACTAAGGTGACCTTGGGCAACTTACTAGCCCACTGCCTAGTCCTCAATTTCTTGCTCTGTAAAAAGGGTTGGATTTGGTGGATTCTAAGGTCTCCTCCAGCTTGGACATTCGACGAGTCTGACCTTGGATACTACTCTTTCCTGTCTCCTCCAAGTGTGGCAAAGCCTCCTTATCTCCAGGTAGTCCATCCCTTCCTCTGGATGCTGCAATTGTACAACTTTCCAATGATGGGGACCTACTTTCAGGAGGTAGTATTCTTTCCTACCTGATTGCATTTCTCCAGATTTTTGGTTTCACTTCCCCAGTCATATGCTTGGAGCTCTCCGGAATTCACTGACTTAGAGGAAGAAGAAGAACAAGGCAACATTAACACAAAGTGTTTGGGGACTGGAAATGCAATGCCCATCTGCTCCCTGTAAGAGAAACATGGACCGAGAGAGGACGCAAAATCAGGAAACCAAGGTCTAATTTCTTCCCCTCAGTTACAATCTCCTTAAAGGTGAGGAACATGAGTTTTTCAGCTATGTGCCTCTCTCAGCACCTGACACCGAGCAGATTAAATAGTTGGTGAGTAGGTGGTTCCAAAAGTTAGTGCATTGAGTACTGTGGCTGGCACACAGTAGGTGCTTAATAAATGTTACTTCACTTGATGGGTTTGCTGTCAGCTTGTAAAGAGGTCTCCAGTAGAGTGCCTCCAAAATCTGACATTGGCCCTAACTGGTCTTTTTGTAACCAATGTTGCATACAAAGATACAGTGTGGCATCCTTATCGAATCTTCAGATGACACTAAGCTGGGAAAGGTAGATAACGCAGTGTCTTCCAGAGTCAGGATTCAAAAAGAATTTGACAGGCTAGAACATTTTGCTAAATGTAATTAGGTGGAATCTACTGGGGGAAAATGTAAAACCTCACTCTTTAGTACAAAAAAACTGACTTCACAAGCACAAGATGGGGGTAGCATGATAGATAATTTTTTAAAAAAAGATCCGAGGGATTCATTGGACCACAAGCTCAAAAAATGTCAATAGTGTGATGGGACAGCTGAAAAATTGAAAGCCTGGTAGAGTCATAGTGTCCAGTCCCAGAATGGTGAGAGAGCCCACTGTACTATGTCCTGCTCAGGCCACACCTGGATTCTGTTCTGGGGCCTCATTTGGGAAGGATATTAATTTTTAGGAAGCTTCTAGAAAAAGACGATTAAAAACAGTGAAGAGCCTTGAGTTTACCCCACCTGAGAACTGATTGAAGGAATAATGGATATGTAAGGTAGACAAGAGAAACAGGGGGCAGGGGCACGATGGTGTCTTCAAATACTCAAAGGCTGTCTTGGGGAAAATGGATAAGATTTCTCTTTGTACACCCATCCCCCCACCCCCAGAACAGAACTAGGGGTAATGGGTGTGAGATATGAAAATGAAAGTTTGGGGTGGTCTCAGGAAAGACATCTCATCACTGAGAGCTGTCCCCAAATGGCCTGGCCTGGCCTTGGAGCTGGTAGCTTTCCAATCACTGGATGTCTTCAAGCCAAGGTAGGACAGGGTATCATGTGTCAGGGATATTATTCTTGTTTATTTACAGATGGGGCTGGATACATGTCCCCTCCAGCTCTGAGATTCTGTGTCTCCCTGACTTTTTTTTAAACCATTCTTTTTTTTCCTTTTTTGGAGGCAATTGGGATTAAGCGACTTACCTAGGGTCATGTAGCTAGTAAATATCTGAAGCCAGATTTGAACTCAGATCTTCCTCACTTCAGGGCAGTGCTCTATCCATTTGCTACCAAACTGCCCCTGATTCTCTGACTTCCTAACAAAGGTTTGTTGAGGGTTAAGTGGTTGGGGTTCTATTGATGAAGCTACTCTTCTATCTAATTGTTAGGGGCTGAGAGAGAGACCTTAACCTGAGTTGGCCAAAACCACCCAAAGTGACCCTCGACAACACTGAATCCAAATAAGTGCACACAATTTTAAATATGGACTCACCCATAAGTGTATTTGTTACACCCATTGTGTATTTGTTAAAGTGTGTATGGGAATTGGAAACACACACATTTGCTTCTTCCATAAAGCCCCTTACACTGTACCGGGAATGGGGTAGGATATACTCAACGAATGGATGGCTAGCAAGGCCCCTTCACTGAGCTCACATGGATGTAGTGAGGGAAAGAGAACCAGGGTTGGGCCACTGAGATCCCCTCTGAGAATGTCTCAGTTACACACCAATGCTGAGGATCTCACCATATGAAATACCCACCAAGGTCAGTTCTCTTGTCATAGCATCACGGGAGCTCAGGTGGAAAGGCACCCAGGGGCAATCTGGGCCAATCTATCCATGAAAAAAATCTGTCCTCCTGCTCGAGAAACCCAGCTGGCTGGTGATGCAGCCTCTGCATGAAGACTGCCAATCAGGGGCACCCACTACCTCTCTAGACAGTTCATTCCACTTGGGGTTGGACTGCTCTGGCCCTTTCTTCCATTGCTGCTCCTGAATCCCTCATTTAGGGCCACACAGAACCACTTTAACCTACATGCCGGCTCTTCAAGTACACAGTGATCGGTTCTCCTTTGAGTCTTTTCTTTTCTGGGCTAACCCCCCCCCCCCCCCGCGCCCAGCTCCATCTACTGGTTGATCAGTCAGTTAGTAAATCAACAAGTATTTATTAAATGCCTACTGTGTGTCATACACATGAATTCAAGGTCTTTCAACAAACTGACTGTTGTCATTTGGACGCTCTGGCTGAAGAGTGTCCTAAAACTATGGTGCTCAGAAATAATCATGGTGGCCCAGTTGTGATCTGTGCAGGGTAGGATCTAGTGCACCGACCCATCCCTCATCCTGGAGGCAAGACTTCTCTTAATGTAGCCAAAGATCTTTACAGATTAAGTCAGGTCAACAAGCATTTAAGAAACACTTACAATGTGCTAGGCACTGTGATGAACTCTAAGATTAACCCTGTGTGATGGTGGCTGTATTGGATGTTCGGGTACATGCCTACCTATTTACACATCCACATGCACACAAGTAAATAAATACTTAGGCTTCAAAAGGCCATCATTTGATTCAATCCCCTAAACATTCACCAGACCTGATGCAAAGGCCTGTGGCAGTGATCAAGACACTGGCAGCCTTACCTGGCTCCAGTGCAGTATGTTCTGAACAGATGTTCCAGCTGGGGTATGGGCAACATAAACGTTGGCTCGACTCTGCAAGGAAGCAGGAAGGAAGCCTAGATCATCAAGTGACTAGTGGGGTACAAGCACAGCAAGCTGGGCTGGATCCCTTCTGCTGAGGGCCCTGACCCGTGGCTCTCTGGGGCTATTCTTTTCTCTTTAGGAGTATCTCTGTGGGTGGAAAGGCTGTCCCCAGGTAAGGAATGGAAGCAACCGATCAAAGTAGGGAGAAATTGAAAGAATGAGGAGGACCATTAGTAAGTGAGGTCCTCTAAAGCAGAGGGCTTCTTTGCTATGTCCTGGACCCCTTGGACTCTCGGCATTAGAACCTCAGGACCTATTCTCAGAAAAATGCATTTAAATGCAAATAATAAAATGCAAAGGGTTATGAAGGAAACCAATTACATTGAAATACAGCTGTCAAAATATTTCTGAAAAACACATTTCTGGACATCAGGCTAAAAACCTCTTTTAGAGCTTTTTTTTTTTTTTTAGTGATTTCAGTTTTTGTTTGACTTCCTCTGACATTTAGTGATTTAAAAAAAAAAACTTTTTGGGGCGGAGCCAAGATGGTGGCTGGAAAGCAGGGACTATCCTGAGCTCCCCCCTAAGTCCCTCCGAAAAACTATAAAAAATGGCTCTGAACCAATTCTAGAACTGCAGAACCCACAAAATAGCATAGGGAAGCAGGTCTCTAGCCCAGGACAGCCTGGATAGTCTCTGGGTAAGTTCTATCCTGCACAGAGTTGGGAGCAGAGGGGAGTGGAGCAGAGGGGAGCGGAGCTGAGCAGAGCAGAGCCCAGCATGGGCGGCGCGGACCGACCAAACCGGGAGCCAGGCGGAGCGTGCCCTAGAGCCCTGAATCAGTGAGCTGCAACAGTTACCAGACTTCTCAACCCACAAACACCAAGGACAACAGAGTAGGTTAGTAGGAGAAACTGCTAGGGACTGGGATAGAGTTTGTGATTGGGCCACCGCCCCAGGGGGCAGCAGAGGCGGGGCAGCTTTAGAACTACAGCTGCAGTTCCTTCTGGCCCCAGACCCACCTGGTGGGAGGAATTAAGTGGTGGATCAGAGCAGGGGTGCAGAGCCTGCTGAAGATCTAAGTCCAGTCCAGGTTAGAGGTTCTTGGGGAAGGAGGAGTGCTGGTGTGGCAGAGCTGGCGCATCCCCCCCAGGCTTGGAACATAGAACTCTTTAGTCTACAAGCAGTCAGACCCCACTGAAAAACTCAAGGGTCAAGTGAGTTGGCTGGGAACATGGCCAGGCAGTGAAAATGCACCCAGATTC
>CM053624.1:8760892-8778444 GCA_028646595.1 Phalanger gymnotis | reverse complement strand
AAGGACAGAGCAAGGAAGTGGGTGAATGTTGCTGAGAGAGTGAGTCATGATATAAGGAAAACTTTCCCAATTGTTAGAGGTGAGCCAAAGGCTTCAAATATAGGCTGCATGAGCAGCATGGTGGAGTGGGGATTCTTGGTCAGGTATGGCTTGGACTCAATGCCTTGAGCTCTGATATTCTAGGATTCTGCTCTACCCAGTAAAAAGACTTCTTAAAAAATCTGAAAGAACACTCTCTGCTCCTTCTTCTACACAATAGTATGGCCTATCTTTACTTCTCCTCATCTTCCCCCATTTAGTTCCATAATAAGTATATATTTAGTTTCATTCTTAAAACACCTACACAGGTCACCCAGTTTGATTCACCATTTAAAAAGACAGCCCTGGCATAACTGATGCTGAGGTAGACACACATACGTACACACCCAAGAAGACACACACACACACAGACCCACACCTACCCTTCTAAGCTTGTCTCTATCTGAACCTGACAGGGTGTTTAACTTTCTTACCTTTTGCTTAGTTAGAGCGCAGAGCCAATGGTTAAACTATGGCCCAGTTCAACCCTGTATTGACTCGGTAGCTCCAATCTATTCCATGATAACTGGACCATAGATGTAGAGATGGAAGGGCCCTTTGAGGTAATCTCAACAAACCCCTTCAATTTGCAGATAGGGAAATTGAGTGGCTAAGGTCACTCAAATAATAAGCCAGGATTAGAACCCAATCTTCAATTCCAAATCCAATGTTGCTTCCATTCGTGATTGCCCTAAACTGTAGCCATAAACGTCATCTGCCATCTTGAAAATGTCTAGATGACAGGGCGACACCAGGAAACAGAGCTGTGGTTCAGTTACCTCGCTCCCAGGAAAACACCTTGGAGCCTTGGCATAATGGATGGTGGGTGGGAAGCATTATTTTTGCATGTGCAGGACTGAACAATGTTTCCAATACTGTCCAAAGACTTTCCCCATCAGCAATGAGGGACTTCCTTGGAGCAACAGAGGCCCCACAATTTTTCTAGTGCCCTGATAGAGTGGAAAAATGTTGCAGCTGGAGTCAGGAGACCAGACGCTGATCCAAACTGTGGCCACAGCAGGCGCTTCCTCCGTATGAGCCTTTATATTTGGAAGGACTTACTAGAACTTGCACTTCACTGACAGAGCCTCCAAGAACCCAGGGTCACCTTCATACTGTGATATGGTATCAAAGGAGGACTTTGTGTTGTTATCATAAATAGAGCGTGCTGGACTTGGGAGTCAGAAGAACCTGTGTTTGAAACACATCTCTGATGCATATTGTCTTCGTGATCTTGAGGAAGTCACTTAAATCTCCCTATACCTCAGTTTCCCTATCCGGAAAATAAGGAAGGTGGACTCTGTGGCATCTTCTATTGAGATAACTCCCCTGATGCTATTGCCCCTTATATTTTCAGTGCCTGATAACTAAAATCGAAAGAATCCCCAGCACATCTTGACATTATTTCTCCAACATCTCAACTCCCTTTCCTGAAACCTTTTCTGGAATATGAAACCCATTCTTCATCCTGGTATATAGTCTCTCCAACCTCTTCCAGAACACCCCCCCCAACTTTTGTCATGTGGTCTGAGATGTCTTTCACCTCATTTATAAAGGAGAAGATAAAATGGCCTCAATGGATGGCCATCTAATGTTAGAGTCTTCTCCATGTGTTAAGTGTTACTCTAGGCTGGGAAGCCAGTCACTTCATGGCTAGAATCTGGTCCATCCAGCCTATTGTGGCTTATCCATTCTTCTGTGAATGGCATGAGGATGGACCCACCCACACATTTTACAATTGTTAATACCTACTGAATTTCTCTGTTCTAAGGTATAGACATCCTTTCGGTGTTTTCTTCTCCAGCCTAAAATGGCAAAACAAGAGCAGGGTGAATCATCTCTGAGACAGACAGAGCAAGGGGCAGTGAGGCCCTTGGAGAACATCCCCTTCAACCCCCCGTGTTCAGAATATACCAAAATCCAGTTGAGAAGGGAGATCTTTGCCGCAAGGGATGAGGGGCCTTCGTTGGGGAGCCCAAGGCAACAGAGGTTTCCACGGCATTTCCAAATGTGCTTGATTTTAACCTATCTAAACCTCCCCAGCAAGAGTCTTAGGACTGGCCTGAATTCTCTGTCCTCTGGTCAATGGCTTAATCTAAAGCTGCGTGTTAATCTGTCATTCTGTTCTTGGCCATTTCCAAATATTCTCATGTGGGAAACTGTTCCCCTCATTTGTACCTGTCCAGCCCCACCCCCACCCCATCCATCTCCATACAATAGTCTAGTCCAATGGTGCAGTGGATGGGGTGCTAGACTTGGAGTCAGGAAGATCTGGGTTCAAATCCTGCCTCTGACGCTTATAGCTGTATGACCTTGAGCCAAATATTTACCCTCTCTGAGTCAGTATTCTCAACTGTAAAATTAGGGGGTTGTACTTGATGCCTTCTGAGGCCTCTTCTATCTTTAAACAAATCTAAGATGCTACAATCCTATAAAATTCCTGCCTCAGTTTTCATATCTGTAAAGTGATGGCATTGTAGTAGAGGAAAGACCTCTGAGGTCCCTTCGTATCGTAGATCTCGGACCATGCAGTCCAGATGTCAGCAGATTCCTGGTCTAGTAGCTGAGCTTTCCAGAGAGCTTTGGAGTTTGGAGAGTGTTTCACATAAAAATCTCTCCCTCATCCACTTGCAAGGCACTTACTGCAGGAATGACCATGCCCATTTTACAGACGGGGACACTGAGGCTCGGAGAGCTTAAAAGGCCCATGGTCACCCATTCGGTAGCACCAGTGATTGGTCCAAGTCCATCTTAATCCACTAAGCCATGCTGCCAGTCAGAATATAGGTACCAGTTATTATCATTATGTAACTAATAACAATCTCAACCCTCTCCAGGGACAAAGTGAAAAAAGAAGGAACTTACGATAAATAAACGCAAAAACTATGGCTAGCATCAGCGGCAGCAGCAACAGCAGAGACAGCAGGTAGAACTGTTTATTGCCTGGGATTAAGAAAATGACAGGTTAGATGGAAGCCGACCTTGTGCTGTGGGGCTCCCAGGAGGCTCTGCAGCGATCAAGAGAAGCTCCTTCTTGAAACGACCTAGTGTTCCAAGATGCCTCCTTCTCCCTCCCAGATCCAGAGGCCCCCTTGCCTCTTCTTGGTCTGATCTTGGGGTTGGGGGACAGGGAGGGAAAAGACAAATGGAAAAAAGATCCCTTACCTTGGACTCGGCAGATGGTATTTCTGTTCTCAGTGCATTCCTCAAGGATGCCATGTTCACATCTGGAGGGGGGAACCAGGTCGAGGACATCATAGAATATCCAACTTGGAAAGGTGGGAATTAGCAGCTGCTAGCTGGATTGTTGAAACACTATGCCCTCTCATTTTACAGGTGCTAAAAGGTCAAATGGGAGTTCATGCATGTGGTTTTGGTTTTTTTCCTCACCTATCGAATCTCAAACCAGTAAGAGTCCATTCATTCATTGAGAATTTATTAAATGGATCTCCTGTGTACCAGGCAGGGGGGCTACAAGGGCAAAACCCAAATCATACCCATCCTTTTATCCTCTTCCCTCCCCCCACCACAATTCCTCTACCATCAGCACCACTCCCCAGTGCCCCTCAGAAGTAGGTTTCCTTACTCAATCCATCTGTCAATCAGCCATCCTTCATGAAGCAATGACTTGGTGCTAAGCTCTGATGATACAGAGACAGAAGCCCAGCAGTCCCTGCCCTCATGAGGCTTACATTCAAAACTCTAGTAATCAGCCCTGGGGTGGTCATGGTGCTCTTTACAGTGCCAGGAAGCTACTCCAAGTGGGGAGGGGGCAAAGTTTCTAGGTAAAAAGCAAGGATGACAGCAAGGGGGTGGGTTTATGCATAGAGTTCGTGACTTATGGCAATGATGGAGAGTCCGGGAGCTTAGTGAGAAGCTAAGAGAGATGAATGTCCACGTTCACCCTCCCTGCCCTACCAGGTTGGGCACCTCACCTGGTTGCCTCAAGACCGTTTTAGGGGATGGGGCTGACCTCAGAATCTCTTGGCAGCATTTTTTTCTATCTCATACTTAGGGAAGGAGGCATAGTATTCTATCTGTTGCTTCAGCGTACAAGTTAGGATCACCAAATTCCATGAGAAGGTTGCTGGAGAGATCATCTCATGGAGATCTCTCCTAGACAAGGAAATAGACTCAGAAAGGAGAAGTGGCTTGACTAGGATGAGAAATGAAGGTCCTGGCTCCCAATCTGTGTTCTCCTGCACTGAGAGGTGACCTCCAGTAAATTCCCCTTGAGAACCCCTACCCAGGGTGTCTTAGACTGAGAAAGGAAGAACACCGGACTTACTGGGCACAGGGGTCACAGTGTTTACACTCAGGAGTGTTGCAGAAAAAGTTCTTGGCACATCCACATACAACATTTTGAAGAATGGTACAGTTCTTTCTGACTTCCAAGCCTAAAAAGAAATTCCACAGGGTTCACCGTCTGTATCTGTCTTTTGTCAGTCCGCTAACTCCATCTTCGCTCCCCACCACGACCAAGTTTACCCCACTATCCTCAAAAATCTCCAGCAAATCCCTATTGTCTCTTCCTCTGGCGTTGAATGCCCTCCCTAAGCTGGCCCCTACTGACTTTTCACATGATGCCTTCTCATGCACTTGATGTGGAATGCCACCTGCTGCCCTCCCTTGCCTAATGCATTCCTATAGCCCATCCCTTAGCCTTGGAAGTGTGCCCTCCTACAGAACCCCTGACTTCTTGCTTCAGGCTTACCAAGGAACCCCCTCCCCATGGGTAGATGGCTCTTCTCCTTCCTCAAATCCTCCTAGTGAAGTCTGTCTGGATTTCTCTTCCATCTTACCTCACCTAACCTTAGTTATCAGGATAGGATGTCTGTACGTTTTTTAAGGGTAGAGACTGTGGCACCTTTTAGCTTTGGAACCCTAGCACCCAGCAGTGTATGTCTTACATATGTAGTAGGTGCAAATAGAAATAATTGCCAAATTAAGTGAATTAATAAAATAATGTTTTTGTGAAACATGACTTTCCCTCCATATATCCATGTTTATCAATCAACAAGCATTTATTAAGAGCCTACTAATGTGCCAGGCACTGTGCTATCATGGAAACATTCCCTGCTCTCAAGAAATTCGCATCCAAATGGGTAAAATAACATGCACATATATAGGTATATATGAGATATGTGCAGAGCAGAAACAAGTTAACTTTAGAAAAGATGGTGCTAGCAGCTGGGAGAGCTAAGAAAAGCTTCATGTAAGAGGTAGCCCTTGAGCAGAGTGGTCAAGAAAGCCAGAGATTCTGAGAGGCAGAGATGACAAGGGAGGGAGAGCCTTCCAGGCATGAGGCACAGCCAGGACAAAAGCCTGGAGAAGGGAGATGGATCTGGACTGTAAAGAGCATGGAGAGGAATGATGTGCAGGCAGGTTGGAAGGGGCCAGGTCATGACGAATTTTAAACACCAAACTAGGGAGTTTCCATTTGATATTACAGGTAATAGAGAGAGTTGGTTGAGGTGGGTCAGGCCTGAGCTGTAAGGAAATCATTTTAGCCTTTGTATGGAGAGGCGAGAAGGAAGAGGCAAGGAGGCCAAGTAGGAGGCTAATGCCACAGTCCAGGCCAAAGAGAGTGAGGCCCAAACTAAGCTGGAGTCTGGATGAGGCTGGGGAAGAGCAGACACCCCAGGTGTGGTGGAGGCAGAAATGACTGAGCAGGGACAGAGAGGGAGGAGCCAAGGACTCCCCAAAGCCGCAGATCCAGGTGCCTCTGACAGCCATGGCAAAGCAGAGGGTGGGGCTGGGCAGTAGCTGCTCACAGATCCTTTGCAGCTCAGCAAGGAATGTGGGTGAGCAGGAATCAAAAAGGAGGCTTGAATAATCCACTAGCCCCTGGAGAACTGAAATGGTCACACATTTCAGATCATTCTGGGAAGTGATCAATCTGTGTCTCAGATCAGGAGAGAGTGAAGCCAGGTCTCTGATTTCTTTCTAGCTAGAAGCAGACCTTTTGGAGCCAGTGGGCAGTCTGGAAGAAGGTGGAGAGGAGTGACCAATTTTATTCCTTAAGATGCGATTTCTGACCTCCCAGGTTTGCACCCCCTTCCCGGCCCCTGGCCACACAATTATATTGTATCGAGTCTGTATTTACACATTTTACACATACATGTATGTATGTGTATGCACATGTATGTATACATATGTATATGCTTCCAGAGGGCAGAGACTATTTTGCATTTCTCTTTGAGTCCCCACTGCACAACACAGCTCCCAGCACATAGCTGGTACTTTAAAAATGCCTCATGATTGACTGATCGCTGCATGCCCCACCCTCTCTACTGTGGTCTGCCTCCCTGAGGTCAGTGCCAGGCAGCGGCTGTGGCTCCTGGCTCTGAGGAAGGCGCCAGACTCCCTCCCTCTCATGTTGGTGCTACCCTCAGCCAGCACGTGGAGACCACCTGGGAAACAACTAAACTAGAGACATGTGAAGCTGAAGGAAAGAGAGAGGCCAGGTAACTGGGCATTGGGCTCTGTGGGACAGGGATTCCTGCAAGCTCTGCTCTATGTCTGAACTGGTTTTCTCTGAGTTGTGTTTGTGTATTTCCTGGTGCAATCCTATGTGGTGGGCCATGCTGCTGCGGAGCTGTCTGAAAGAGACCCACAAGCTCAGGGACAGTCGTGTCCCTCGGACATCTTGGGAGCATCCTCTGTCTCCTCGAGTGGGTAGAGATTCACTGGTAGAGACCCCTTGTCTGCAGAGACTTTCTGTATCCTTCTGCCCTCTCCCATTGGCTGGGCTCCCTGTCCTAGCCTTCTCTCAGACAGTCCCAATCCATTGTCATTCATGTACCAGGTGCCATCACACTCCTCACCTTCTTCTCCTCCACCAATCTCTCATGAGACCCTTTCTTCGTTCCCCTAGTTGTTAGTGTCTCCTCTAGCCCATCCCTCACATATCACTGTGCATCTAATGAATGATTTTAATTCATAGAAACTACTTTCATTTTCAGCAAAGGTCCTGAATTTAGTTCTCTGTGAACATTTATGACCTTCCCTCTTCCTTCCCCCAGCCCCGCAGAAGAATATCTATTTGTGCATGGAATGTCTAGCATGGCTCCCTGCACATCCAAGATGGGAAAGAAACATTTCCTGAACTGAACTGACTGGAATGGTCTGTCTGCAGCCCTGTCTGCACGAAGGGAACTTGGATTCCATGTGAAGTCTCAGTTTTTCCATTATCCTTTGAAAGACTTACCATGTTCTCTGTCACAAAGGCCACACCGTAGACATTTATCATAATAGTGAGGATGGTCCATGTAATCCTCCCCAGGGGTACATTTTGTGCAGTTTGGTGAGCCTCCATCCTCTTTACAATTAGAAGTTTTCTTTGTGCCTGTCCAAGAGTAGAGGAAAGTTTGCAAGGGTGTGCTGGCAAATGTTTAACAATCAGCTCCCGAGAAAAAAAATGTACATATGCCATACTTTCATGCTTAATTTGCATTATCAATATCTTTTCCATCACTTTCTTATGTCTAGACACTCAAAAGACAACAAACTAAGCCTTGGTTTGTAGCATTTGCCCATTTCCGAGGTGTAAATGCTCACACTGAAAATTTAACAATCAGATATCAAAAGCATAAGCTGGCTCCAGTACACCTCTGAAAATATGCAAAAATGTGGTCAGAGAGGGAATGAACCCACCCTGGTCTTCAGCTAGCCCATTTGGATGGGGGTGAGGGATAACTCACTCTTATGGTGAAGCTCTCTAGTGGGTTCCCCCTCTTTGGGAGTCTGCAAGCGAAGTCTAGAGGAACCTTCATCAGGCACAACATAGAGAATCTTGTTTAGGACACAGTGCCTGGCCAGGAAGTGCTTGATAAATGCTTGTTGACAGACTCATGTTGAATACAAACAGGAAGAGCTCCCTAAAATGAAGGCGAAAGAAGACTAATGGACATGTAGACAGTGCTTTTCAGGTATCTTCTCATATGAGCCTCACAACAGGCTGGGGAGGTAGAAACTATGGGTAGCATCACACCTATTCGTAATGAGGAAACTGAGGCTCAGATGTGTGACCCTGGACAAGTAACATTACTTCTATGAGCCTCAGTTTCCTTGGCTGTCCAATGGGGACAATAACCAAGATATGCCTAAACTCATGAGGGTGTTAGGAGTGCTGTTGACATGGGTGTTATTATGCTGATTGCTACTTTTCTCCTGCAGAGACATCCTGGGGTTCTCTTACACACCCATTCTCCTGTGAATCTTTTCCCTTTTCCCTTCCCTCTAGTCTCAGAGAGCCATGAGTCCCCTTCAAAGGAGAACCACAGACTCTTGGTGTTGAAGGGGATGTCAGAGCCCATCTGGTTCCACACTACAACAGGATTTCTGTCATCTGGACACCTCTCACTGTTAGGCATTTTTCCCAGACACCAAGACACAGTTTGCCTCCTTGTACCTGTTTTCCATTGCTTCTAGTTTTACCCTCTGGACATGAATAAAACAATCCTCTTTCGACGGGGAAGGATTCAACTGGCCCTTCCACGTGGCCCTTCAAATACCTGCAGATAGAACCTCTTTCTTTTCTAGGCTAAACATCCCCATTTCCATCACACAAATTCCCACATGGCATGACCTTGAGGCCCTTCCTCACCATGGTCATCTTTCCGGGGACGTGCCTGAGATCATCCAATGTTCTTCCTGAATCGGAATGACCACAACATTCTAGAGGTGGTCTGGCTAGAGCAGTCACGTCCTCTGGCCATCAGGACGTACAGAATGTAGGTCAAGACCACATTCCAGTTAAACACGAGGAGGGAGGAAGGGAGCATGGGCAGGTCTGATTATACTGAGGGCCCACCTTCCTCACCTCCCCCAATGGCATACTAGAATAAAAAAATAAAACAAAGGAGTAATGGGAGTAGTTGGAAATGGAAGGCATCTTTATACCAAGGCTTTCTTTGACCTAGGACATTTGGCCTCTAGCAGCAAGGAGAATTAGAAAGAGAAGATGAAAAGGATGGATGAGGGAGAAGATGGGCAGAAAAATGGCACCGAGAGAGAGAGAGAGAGAGAAAGAGAGAGAGAGAGAGAGAGAGAGAGACAGACAGACAGACAGACAGACAGACAGATAGACAGACAGAGATGGAGAGGGAGAGGGGAGAGGGAGAGGGAGAGGGAGAGAGAACTGATCTTGGAGCAATGAACATTTGGGTTCAAGCCTCGATCACTGGACCTCTTAGCACCCCAGGAAACACTGGAAGCCTGTGAGGTGCACAGCAGGGGCCAAGCAGCTTTGGAAGAGGGACTTTCTTTTCCCCAGATTTTCTTACACCAATGAAATCCCCAATCTAATCCCTACATCTACCCTGAAGGGGCATCTTAAGGGAAGCATGTCCACTGCATGCAAACACATGTTTACAAAGAGAAGCGGGAGGGTGGTGAGGTTATCGCCACGTTGCCTGTCACTTACTAGATTTTTCATAAAAGATTGTTTTATTGAACTGAATTCTCATCCCATGTAGCCATCTGCTCTGGGCATCTTCTCTACTCCGAAGGGGCTATTGTCATCGCCCCTGGCTGACAGATTGAGGGAACTGAGGCTTAGACCAGGTGAGTGATTCGAAACAGGATTTGAATCCAGATGTTTCTACAGTGTGGTTTCCACTGAACAATGTTGCCCCTCTATGTTGCATTTGATTACCTAAATAACTCTTTGAGTTAGGGGTTGGACTCATTTGATGCCTAAGGAAACTGAGTCATGAAGAAGCCAAATGACTTGCTAGGGTCACACAGCTAGGTGTCTGAGGTGGGATCCGAATCCACATGTTCCTGATGCCAGGCCTAGTGTTCTAACCGTTGCACTGTGCTGCCTTTAGGGTAATACAGCTGAGAAGGCCTCCGGGGCCTGGCTCCAAAGGCTCTGTTCTTTTCATCCCATCATGGTCAGCTCTCTCATTGCTGGCTGGGAAATCACACAGACCAGGGGTCAGAGAGTGAGAAGTGGCAGGTACTCCGAAGGAAATCTAGGAGCCACCTCATTTTACAGGAGAGGAAATAGAGGCCCAGGGAAATGAAAAGATTTTGCTGCATCATAAGAAGGGATTCTCACTGAGGAAGAGCCCAAAGTCAAGAGAAGTTACTGAAAGCCAAGGGTAGTAAGTACCGATGGCAGGATTTGAATTCAGAATCTCTGGAATCAATAGACCAGGTGGACTAGGAAGCCCTTTGAGGTCTAAAAGCACTCAGCTCTCAGACTCTGACCTAGCTGGTCTTCCTGTCTTGTGAGGCTGAAGCTGCTGGGAGGGCCCCCGGCTGCTCTAAGTCGAGATTTCTTTGCTATCCTCCTTCAAAAGCTGCTGCCATATTTGCATTTTGTGGGATTTCTAATTTGTTGCTGCTGCTTGCAGGTTTTCCTGCCCTGGCTAGGTTGCCTTTTACAGCAAGTACCCAGGTATTGCTGTTGGTGGCATTTCTAACTCGCTCTACCACTTGGATGAAAAATGCAAATGCCCTTTGCATACTCAGACCCTGGGCAGACCCTGTCTGCTGCACGCTCAGTTTTCTGGGGGGAGGTGCCAGGCCACACAGCAAGGGCAGAGACTCCGGCCCACGGGTATGACTCATCCACATCAGAAAATAGCACCTGGAGCTCAGGCCCTCCCTCCCTAAGTGTTTTGGCCTTCCTGAGAAGGCAGGCAGACATTCAGTTTGAGTTGGTTTAGCAACCATCTATTGAGGCTCTGGGCCAGGCACAGTGCTGGCCACTGGAGATACAGAGATAAAAATAAAACTCTCCATTCCCACAAGGAGCTTACGGTCTGCTGGGGTCTGTAGCATGAACACAGAGAAGTAAACAGTGAAGTCACTTCAGAGCAGCTGAATATTAATAACTGGGAGATGAGGAGGGGAACAGGTGAAAGCATGTGAGAGGTGGCATGCGAATGAGGCTAGGAATTCCAGGTTACAGTAACAATAGAGGGTGTTCCAGGCATAGGGGCAGCCTGTGCAAAGTTATGGAGGCAGGAGATTGGATTTCATAAATGGGGAAAAGCAAGAAAGTCAGGCTGGCTAGACTGCACCATGCATGAGGGAGAGGTATGTGCAATAAACCTGGCAGCTAATAATAATAATGATGACGATGATGATGATGATGACAGCAATGGCTAACATTTATATAGTACCTACTATGTGTCAGGTGCTCGGCTAAGCCCTTTACAAATAGCACCTCATTTGACTCTCACAACAACTCTGGGAAATAGGCGCTATTATTACCCCCATTTCACAGACGAGGAAACTGAGACAAACAGGTGAAGCGGCTTGTCCCAGGTTCACACAGCTAGCAAATGTCTGAGGCTGAATTTGAACAGGGGTCTTCCTGACTTCAGGCTTCTATCTCTCTGTGCTGTGGTGCCCCCTAGTGGCCATTATGCACTTAGGCTCTACCGATCTCTGTGCTGAACTCTCATACAAGCCAAAAGACAGAGTTTCCGACACTCTTCAATGCACTTACCTTCCAACACAAGAAGATGATGCATAAAAGGGAGTTGAAGTTGGAGTCAGATCATGAAAGAAGGCTTTAGATACCAAACAGAGGGGTTGGTGTTTTTTTTTTCCCAGAAGAACAGAGGCAGCTTCATCTGCTCACTCTCTGGGCATCCCCTCTGTCTGCCTGCCACCCGCCATCTGGGCAGCCCCTTTCCTGCCTCCCAGGAGGCACAGCGCAGGGGAAGCTATGCCAGGGCATGAGCAGCACCTGTGAGGTGTTATTAGGGGGCTCTCACAAGAATCCCCTGGCATGTTGCAAGCAATTTGCTAAACTCCTGTCCTCATCCCACAAACCATCTCTTATCCCCAAATACACAGACATGTCAGGTACCTACCAGGAGGGCATAACTGGCAGCACATGGCCTCTACACGCTGCTGGCCTTTGGGACATGTGGCCTCCCTCTTAGTGAAGTTTTTCTTTACTTGTGGCCACTTGGAATCAATACCAAGCCAGGGAGACATGATGTTTCTGCACAAGGCTCCATCAATGCCAATAAGAATCTACAAAAGAAACATGGTAAGGTCATCCCGAAGAGCATTACCTAGAGCTGAAAAAAAACCCTTTGCCCAGGCCTTGTTTACACAAAGAAGCTTATAATTTATTTATTTTTTCCTTTATGCATTTATAGGTTTTGCAGTTGGATTCATATCTGTTAAATTCTGAAATAAATGTTATCTTTCAGCAAAATGTAGTTTCTCTCTTTATCTCTTTTAATTTAGTCTATTTTTTTTCTGTTGCCTTGCCTGAAATCGTAATTATTATCCCTGCTTGTTATGTGTTCATCATCAAAATAACAGATTTTGGCCCAACCTCTTACTTTAATTTCATGTGAATCTTCATGTTTCAAGTGTGTTTCTTATAAACAACCACATTGTTGCATTTTGCTTTCTAATCCATTCTGCTAACCTCTTTCATTTTATGAATCAATGTAAACTATTCACACTCAAAGTTAATGACTTAATTGTTTATTCTCATCTATTCTATTCTCTAATACTTTTTCTTCCTTCTATTCCTCCTCTTTACTTATTTTGACTTAACCTTTCCCTTTTTCCCCTTTTAACTTTTTCTTCACTATCTCCTTGCCATGCTCAAGGTCTGTTTCATTTATTACTAATCTCTCCCTGTCAAAACAGAAAAAGAGAAGTATAGACCATGTTCTCTAATGAGCAGAGATGCAAAACATTTAAATAAAATATTAACAAAGAAGCTAAAACTAAAGCTAAAACTAATAATAATATCACAAAGATTATACACCATGATCAGTTTGGACTTAGTTTAATATTGAAAAAACAATAAACATATCCAGTCATATTTATTTCACAAGCAACAGAAATAATAGGATTATAATAATGATGCAGAAAGTTTTTGATAATATATAATACTGATTTCTGTTAAAAAACACTCCAAAATAGGAATAAATAAATTTTTCCTTAACATGATAAATGGTGTATATCTAAAACCAAGAGATACTATTATTTAAAATGGATTTAAAGCGGAATCTTTTCCAATGGATTCAGGGGTGAAACAAGGATGTCCACTATCACCACTTCTTTTTGACTTAGTACTAGAAATAAGACAAGAAAAAGATTGAGAGAATAATACAGATAAAGAAGAAAAAAAACTTAACCCTTTTTGCAGATATGAGGGTGTCCTTAAAGAATCAGCTAAAAATTAATTGAAATGATAACTTTAGCAAATTTGGAGAATATAAGCTAAATCCATGTGAATCACCTGCATTTCTATGTGATACCAATAAAATCTAGCAAAGAAATAGAAAGAGAAAGTTCATTTAAAATTTCTGTAGAATGTACAAAATACATGGGAGTCTACCTTCCAAGATATACAAAAAGCTACGTAATTGCAAATAAATGGTAACAGAAACACAGAATGAAACAATTGAGAAAATATTAATTATTCGGGTAGGATTAGCCAATATGATAAAACAACAATATGATTTGCATAAATTTACTTATTCAATGCTATATTAATTAAACCGCCAAATGATTACTTTGCAGATCTATAAAAAGTAATAATGACATTCATATGGAAGGATAAAAAGGTCAAAACTCTCAAAAGAAATAATGAAATAGAAAGGAGAATAAAGAGGACCTCACAGCATCAGATCTCAAGCTATATTATAAAGCACAATCTGGTACTAGTGAAAAACAGAGTGATTAGGGGATCTAGCATACAGGAACAAACTTATCTAGTACCTTACAATTTGATAAACACAAGGACTCTGCTCCTGGGGTAAGGACTCACCATTCTACAAAAACCAACTGGAAAATTGAAGAGCAGAATAGAAAAAAAAATAGTTTCAGGTCAACATCCCACACCTTGTACAAAGATAAACTCCAAATGAATGTGTGGCCCAGATTTAAAAGGGCATGTCAAAAACGAATTAGAGAAAAATACCTGTTAGAGCAATAAGGAGGAGAAAAGTTCATGCCCTAACAAGGACTACAGAAGATAAAATGAATTATTTTGATTAAATAAAATGTAAAAGGTTTTGCAGAGGTTAAAAGGGAAAAAATGAACTGGGAAAAAGTTTTACTGAAAATTTCTCTGATAAATGTCTCATATCTAAGATACATAAGAAATTGATTCAAATTCATAAGAAAAAGCCATTCTCCAACTTACAGATAGTCTAAGGATATGAACAAATAGTTCTTGAGGGTAGAAACCCAGACTCTCTAGCTATAACCATATGGCAAATGTTCTAAATCATTACTAATTAGACAAATGCTAATTAAAGCAATTTTACGATTACACATTGCACCTATTAGATAGGTGAAAAGATAAAGGAAAATGGCAAATGTTGGAGGCCCTGTGGGAAAACATAACATTGAAGAACTGTTGGTGGCCCTGTGAATGGGCATGACAGTTCTGCAAAGCAATTATTAGGGGGCTAAAAAAAAACCCAAAACCAGAGCATGCTCTTTGACCCAGAAAGGGCTAGGCTTATACCCAAGAAAAATCAAAGAAAGATAAAAAGGTCCTATCTGTGCAAGAGTATTTATAATAAGTCTTTTTGTAGTGGCAAAAAACTGGATGACTGAATAAGTCATGGAATATGAATGTGACAGAATCAATCAGGTTGTAAGAAAAAACAAAATAGATGGTTTCCTTTTTTAATAGTATTTTATCTTTTCCCAGTTACATGTCAAGGCAATCTTTAGCATTCATCTTTATAAGATTTTGAATTCTGAATTTTTCTCCTTCTCTCCCTCCTCCTAAAATGGTAGGCAATCCGATACATTATACATGTGCTGTCATGTAAAAAATATTTCCATATTAGTCACAGCTGTGAAAGAAAAACAGATTAAAGGGGAAAAAAACAATGAAAAAGAATAAAGTAAGCGAAAAAAATATGCTTTGATTTGCATTCAGGGTCTATTGGTTCTTTATCTGGATGCAGATAGCATTTTCCTTCGTGAGTCCTTTGTACTTGTCTTGGATCACTGTGTTTCTGAGGAGAGCTGAGTCATTCATAGCTGGTCAGCATGTGGTGTTGCTGATACTGTGTACAATGTTTTTCTGGTTCTGCTCATTTCACTTTGCATCAGTTTGTACAAGTCTTTCCAGGTTTTTTCTGAAATCTGCCTGTTCATCATTTCTTATTGCACAATAGTGTTTCATTACATTCACATACCACAGCTAGCTCAGGCATTTCCCAATTGATAAGCATCCCTTTAATTTCCAATATTTTGCCACCACAAAAAGGGCTGCTATAAATATGTTTGCACACATAGGTCATTTTTCCTTTTTAATGATCTCTTTGGGATATAGACCTAATACTGGTATTTCTGGGTCAAAAGGTATGCACAATTTGGTTGCCTTTTGAGTTCCAAATTGTTGTCTAGAATGTTTAGATCAGTTCACAACTCTCATTTTCTTTTTTTTTTGTCATATTAGCCAATCTGATAGGTATAAGGTGGTATCTCAGAGTTGTTTTTTAAGTTTCATTTCTCTAATCAAAAGTTATTTAGAGCACTTCTTCATATGCCAATAGATAGCTTTGGTTTCTTCATTTGAAAACTGCCTGTTCATATGCTTTGACCATTTATTAATTAGGTAAAGGCTTGTATTTTTATAAATTTGACTCAGCTTTCTATATATTTGAGAAATGAGGCCTTTATCAGACACTCGATGCAAAGATTTTTTCCCCAGCTTTCTGCTTTCCTTCTAATCTTGGTTGTATTCATTTTGTTTGTGCAAAAGATTCTTAATTCTGTATAATCAACATTATCTACTTTGCATTTCTTAATGCTCTCTATCTCTTGCTTGATCATGAACTTACAACTCATTTAACTTCTCCTTTAAGAATTTGAATGCCGGGGCAGCTAGGTGGAGAAGTGAGTAGAGCACTGGCCCTGGAGCCAGGAGGACCTGAGTTCAAGTCTATCCTCAGACACTCAACACACTTACTGATTGTGTAACCTTGGGCAAGTTACGTAACACCAATTGCCTTGCCTTCCCCCCTCAAAAAAAAAGAATTTGGATGCTATACCACTTGGTGCATATGTGTTTTGTATTAATATCACTTCATTGTCTATGGAAACTTTTAGCAAGATGTAGTTTCCTTCCTTATCTCTCTTAATTAGATTTTTTTTGCTTTTCTTTGTCTGATATCAAGATCATTACCCCTGCTTTTTTTTTTTTTACTTCAGCTGAAGCATAATAAATTCTGCTCCAGCCCCTTACCTTTACTTTATGTGTGTCTCTCTGCTTCAAGTGTGTTTCTTGTAAACAACCTATTGTAGGATTCTGGTTTTTGATCCACTCTTCTATCTGCTTACATTTTATGGGAGAATTAATACCATTCACAGTTATGATTACTACCTGTGTATTTCCCTCCATCTTTTTTTTCCTCTTGTTTGTCCTCTCTCCTTTCACCCTTCCCCACCTCACCAGTGTTTTGCTTCTGTCTACCACCTGTTCTAGTTTGCCCTCTTTTCTGTCAATCCGCCTGCCTTTACTTAATCTCCTCCCCTCCTACTTCCTTGTTGGGTCAAATGTATTTCTACATTCAACTGATTGCACATATTATTCTGTCTTTGAGACAATACTGATGAGAGTGAAGTTCAAGTGATGCCCATCACCCACTCTTCTATCTTTCCCTCTGCTGTAATAGGTCTTTCTCCCTTCTCCCCTTCATGAAAAATCATTTACCCTATTCAAACTCTCCCTTCCATTTGCATCCAGTGCATTCCTCTTTCTCATCACTCAATTATTTTTTATGTCATTCCCTCGAATTCACCTTATATTCATCCCCTCTGTCTATGTATATTCCTTCTAGCTGTACTATTAGTGGTACAATTTTTAAAAATTACAAGTGTCATCTTCCCATATAGGACTGTAAACAGTTCAGCTCTACTGAATCCTTATGTTTTCTTTTCCCTTTTCAACTTTTTAGGCTTCTCTTGGATCTCAATATTGGAGATCAATTTTTTTGTTTCATTCTGGTCTTCTTATGAAAGCCTGAAATCCTCCTATTTCACTGAATGACCATTTTTTCCCTTGAAATATCATGCCTAATTTCTCCAGGTAGATGATGCTTGGTTATAATCCTAGCTCCTTTGCCTTCTAGAATAACATGTTCCATGACTTCTAATGCTTTAATGTTGCAACTGCTAAGTCCTGTGTACTCCTGCTTGTGGTTCCCTGATATTTGAATTTTTTCTTCCTGGCCACTTCCAGTATTTTTTTCCTGTAATGTGATAGTTCTGAAATTTGGCTATAATGTTCCTTGGATTTTTTTATTTTGGGATCTCTTTCCTGAGGTGATTGGTGGATTCTTTCAATGCCTGCTTTGCCCTCTGGTTCCAGGATGTCAGTGCAGTTTTCCTTGATAATTTCTTGAAAGATGCTGTCTAGATCCTCCTTTTGATTGTGGTTTGTCTCTTCTGGATTTATTTTCCAGGTCAGTTGCTTTTTCAATGAGGTATTTTACTTTTTTTCCTATTTTTTC
>CM053624.1:8741663-8760392 GCA_028646595.1 Phalanger gymnotis | reverse complement strand
TGGGTAGAGCAGAATCCTAGAATATCAGAGCTCAAGGCATTGAGTCCAAGCCATACCTGACCAAGAATCCCCACTCCACCATGCTGCTCATGCAGCCTATATTTGAAGCCTTTGGCTCACCTCTAACAATTGGGAAAGTTTTCCTTATATCATGACTCACTCTCTCAGCAACATTCACCCACTTCCTTGCTCTGTCCTTTGGAGCTAAGAAGAACAAGTCTGATCTGCCTTGAAGACCCCCCTCCCTAAGTCTTATTTCCTCTCTGATAAACATCCTCATTGCCTCAGCAGAACATTGCGATTGTCCTCTTCTGGGTGCCTTCCAGTACCCTCGTCCTTTCTAAAAGGTCATGCCAAACTAAACACAGTATTCCACATATGGTATGACCAAGGTGGATGACAGCTGGACTGCCATTTCCTTTGTTCTAGACACAATCTCTGTTAATTTGGCCTAGAGTCGCGCTAACTTTGAGCTATCGTGCCAACATTTTCATCCATTATGCTTGCAATCCACCAAAATTCCCAAAGTTTTTTTATGCAAACAACTGACAAGCTACTCCTCCCTCATCCTTTACTTCTGATCTTGGCTTTTATTACATCTCAGTATAGAACCTTGCATGTATTCCTATTGAATTTTTTCTGCTCAGGTTTGGTCCATCGTTTTAGCTGGCTGAAAACTTTTGGGGTCTTAGCTGTCGCTCCCAGGTTTGGGTCCTCTGAAAAATTGACCAAAATGACATATATCCAAGTCAGTAATAAAAGCCTTGAATATTCAGGGCCAATGAATGAATGAGTAAAAAAAAAACAATTTTAATAAGTACTTACTAGGTACCCAGCATTATGTTAAGTAGTTGGGATAAAATTCAAAAAGCAAGATGGTCCATTCCCTCAAGAAGCTTATGTTCTAATGGGAAAGACAACTCACATAGGAAATGGTGTCCAGGGGGTATCATCTCAAGGATGGTGGCTTGATTCATAGGCCAATCAATTGACATGCCATTTTGAGTACCACTGGTATTTTGATAACTGTGCCCGAAATATGAAGTGGAAAACTAGAGAGATGGAGGAGGGTGAGGCATCAAGGCAGATGGCAAGAAATGTAATATGGGACAATATGTAAATACCTGGGTGAGGTGTGAGGCATCTCAGCACCAGCTGAGAATGGGCTAAGCTAACCAATCAAGATGATTCAGCCCCAAAATGAAAGTTCCAAGATCAAATGGATTAACTTCCTTGAGTACCGAGGCATGGGTTGTGGGAGTCCAGTACAAAATATGCTCATCTATGAGGGGAGAGATTTGGCAGCAGTACAGGCGGCAAGACAGCTCAGGCCAATGGCAAGATGCCCAAGCCCAGAAGTTATCTGGTGACCACCTTTTGGGGATGGTGTGTACAAGAGATTACTGCAGAAGAACAAGGAGGTGTCAAGGAGAATGACCTCTAAGGTCCCGACCAGCTTGTAAAATTCTATAATGTTGTAACATACATTTATTCTGACTCCCTTCTTTTTTCCACAGGAAAACATTCCTCTGAGTTATGCAGGTAAGATATTCTTTGATTTTCCCAGAAGCGCTAGATTTCAGAATTATTGCCTTCTCTCCTGTTCTACTGCATCATTAAATTAATCACATGCATTAAATTAAATCACTACACACTCATTAAAAAACAGTGGCATGCACCCAGTAGCTGCTAAGTAATTGTTTGTTGAATTGAAATGACAACATTATGAAGAAAAAGAAAGTGTGAAAGACTCTAGACTTCTGACTAGTGGGATGACAAACCGTGATTCCTTAAGATGGCTGATAAGCTCTGCTACTCACCTCCTCCCAGAGAAAGGGTGGACCCAAGATGCAGAACGTGTTGGCCATTTGGGAGATGGCCAACGATGGAATTTGTTTTGATCCCATGTTGGTTTTGAGGGCTCTGTTATTTTTGGTTTTTTTTTCTTTTTCAATGGTCCTGGGGAGTGAAAGGGAGAGAAAATAAATGCCTGTTAATTGAAGGGTCAAGAGTTAGGCGGAGGGGGAGATAATGGGTTCACCTTTTTTGGAAGTCTTCAACATTGTTTGGCAGGCTATTTGTTGAGATGTCATTAAGAAGATTCTCATTTAGACTATACTGGACCAGAAACTTGATGTAATGAATGCAGGGCTGGACTCAGGGTTCAAATCCCACCCCAGACACTTAGTAGCTGTGTGACCTTGGGCAAATCGCTTGACATTTCTGTGTCTCGGTTTCCACAGGTTAGACTTGGTGGCCTCTGAGGTCCCTGCTCCAAGCCTAAGATTCCATCATCTCTGGGGTCCCCTCTGACTCTGAGATCCTGAGACCAAGAAGAAAGTAAAATGACCTCAAATAGTCTCATTAAATGCTTACACTTTTCTCTAGGGAGACAAACAGAAGGGAAGGAAAAAGCGTGTATTTATTAAGCCTGTCCCATATACCAATATACCCATATACCACTGTGCTAAGTGCTTTACCATTATTTTCTCATCTGATCCTCACAACAACCCTGTGACAGAGGTGTTATTACTATCTCCATTTTACACTTGAGGAAACTGAGGCACACAGAGGGTTAGTGACTTGCCCAGGGTCTCACAGCTACTGAGAATAAAGCTGAAACTGGATTAAAACTCAGTCATCTGCACTGTGCCATCTGGATGCTATTGGGAGGAGGCAGTAGGGACCTGGGAAATCCCACATCCTTGCCCTCCCTTGGACTCAGTTCTTGACCTCTTAGCTTCCTTTCGACTTTAAATGGACGATCCTTTGGTCCTCCTCCTGGCCCCCTCTGACATATCATCCTCCAGCCTCTTTGAATACTCCCAATGGGGGAACCATTACCTACCAAGGCAGCCCCTTTCTGCTTTTGGACAGCTCTCATTATCATCATGTTGTTCCTTTCGTTGAGCCAAAATCTTTGATGCTCCCACCAGCAGACTCCATCTTTCACAGGGCCCTGGCCAGAAAATACCCTGACCATTGTTTCCTTCTCATCACCACTCTGACTTAGTCCTTAAACCCAGGCAGGCAGAAAGACTTCAGAGCCGCTTGCAGTATCTCACCGTCTCAAAACCAGCCTACACCATTCAGATACTGACCATACCAAGGCTCTCTGTAAGCCCCTCCTGTGTGCAGAGCAATGATCGAGGTGATGCATGTTTACATAAGCACAGTTCCTGCCCCCATGCGGCTTATAGTCTGGAGTTGGGGCTGGGGGGGGGGGGATCAAGCGTCCCCACAGGTAAGTCTAATCCAGCTCTCTATGTGAGAAGGGCATGTTCATCCAGATCTCATTTCCTCAGCCTGGGGAACTCCCAGTATGGAAACCTCCCCACCTCCCCTACCAGAGAGCTGAAACTTGCCTGGGATTTGGGAGATGAAGTGACTTGTCCATTGTCATGCAGCTAGATTGTGGCAGAGACAGGATTTGAACCCAGGTCTTCCTTACTCTGAGGCAAGCTTTTCATCCAATGGTCCCTGGTGCTATTCAGGTTCAAGGTGGGACAAGTGGTGGTGGTGCAGTCTTACAGAGGCAGAAGCAGCTGGTCCGAATCTATTTGTCAGATGGCCCAGAGGAGAGGACATGGGACTTGGGCTTGGCAAGACCTGGATTCTTGTCTGTGCGATCCTGGACAAGTCACTTAACCTTTCTAAGCCTCAGTTTTTTCATCTGTAAAATGAAGGGATCGTACTTGGTGATCCTCCTTAGTGCTCTAAAATAGGAGGTCTTAACCTAGGGTCTGCAAATATGGTGCTGGCATTGTTTTTATTATTTTGATAAGTCTATTTCAATGTAATTGGTTTCCTTGAAATCCTGAGCATCTTGTACATTTAAAAACATTATTCTGAGAATGGGTCCAAAAGCACTCTGAAGGCTTCTGTAGAAATCAGAGAATTCCTTTTTCTTCCCCCCAGAGATGGGAGTCAGGGGGGTCAGAGGGAAGGGTGCCTTTCTCTTCTTTCTGGCTCATGGGGTCACTCAGTGACCCCAGTCCCTGGGCCTTGCTTTGCCCCGTGTAAAATGAGCAAAAAAAGGGAATCCTTCTGCTTTTTTGTGTCCTGACCCTTTAGCAGTCTTGCCAAATCTCTGGCCCCCTTCTCAGAAAAATCTTATTTAACGCATAAGATAAAATGGGCAGGATTACAGAGGAAACCAACTATATTGAAATGAAGCCATATGGACCCAGGTTACAAGCTCCTTCCCTCGATGACCTCAAAGATGTACCGCAGCCCTACAGCTATGATCTTATGTTCCTAAAGGACAGAATCAAAAGTCTGAAAACTTCTGCCTTTGTGCCCCTGTGGGAAAGAAAGGAGCACAGGTCCACTTCAGAAATCCCTCTTTTCATGAGCTATTTTCTGTTTGTGTTTATTTCTTGCTTTTCAGATATCGACTTGAGTAATTTTATTCCAAAAATCGCTGAGAAAATGGAACTAGACCAGGTTAAGAAGTTTGTGCGGAAGATGGGCACGACCGAAGTCAAAATTGACCAAGTCAGGAATGATTATAACAATGACACAGGGGAGCAGAAATTCCAGCTGCTCAAACACTGGTACGAGAGCCATGGGAAGAAGGGGGCGCATGGACAGCTCATCTCGGGCCTTCGAGACATGGGGCTGCGTGTCGTTGCTGAAGAGCTACAGGACGTCATCAAGGCCCACCCAGAGAATGAACCTGAGAACGGGAACTCTGGCGTCCTACACGGCCAAGGTCTGGCCTCCAGCTAGAGGTCTCTGGAGCCCTGTGCCTGTCCGAGTGGCTTCAGAGACAGTGAGGAGGGAGGGGCATAGTAAAATCAGCCCTCATCCCAGGGTCCCAAGTAGTTTGGGATGTAAATGTAACAACTTCAAGAGCAGTTTTTCTTTTGTTAGGAAATAGATATTTATGTAGGAGTATATCTGAATCTACCCATGTAAATCAAGTACTCTAGGAAGGTCTCCCCTGCCTCCACGCCCCCCCCCCCACCAAATCCTTTCCTTATTTTTGGCTGATGCCTGGATTTCCACCACTGTAACTTTGGCTCTGCCTTCTATGAAAGGTCAAAGTCCAAAGAAAAGTATGGAGGCATGGACCTACTTCATCTCATAACCTAATTTTATTTTCCATCAGAGAGGCAAACAACCTCGATCATTGATAGACCCCATAGACTTATAGCTGCCCACCATCTAATCCCAGAACCAGGCCCCCTTTCTACCCACCTTGACCTTTGGGATAGGATACCTATGTTTCCTGGATTCATTAAAGCAGCACCTCCCTCTTGGTAAAAATTTAGGATGTAAAAAGATGGGACCCCAAGAAGATTGGCCAAGATGGAGGAGTAGAAGGAAATGATATCACTGAGCTCTCCCCTAAAGCAACTCTAGCAAAGACTTAGGAAGAATGCCAGATGGAGCCATGATTGGGAAATCTGCAGAGAAAACATAGTGAGTCATTTTTCTAAGAACAAGAGTAAGCCAGCAGCTGTGGCCTTCTGACGCCAGAGATGGGTTGAGGATCCAGTGGCCTGAGGAGGGAACCTGCAGCTAGACCTGACCTGTGGCCATGTTCCAGGGCAAGAAGTAACCGTGTGGCACTGACCCTAGAGGAGGGCTGCAGATGCAGTCCTGAGCCTATAGCTGAGTAACCAGAGAGCTCACACCAAGAGGGAACCTATAGTTCTGTTACTATGAACTTATGGAATCTTTCAACTAGGTGATGGAGAGCAACAGTCTAGTGGACCCCCAACCAAAGGAAAATCTACAGTTGTGTTACCCAGACTCAAAGTAAGCTCAGGAGTTTGCAAAACTTACAAGGAAGGCAGTGATCAGACTACTTTGAGCACACTGAAGGTTAACAGTTTCCTGGACTGAGCTGCCCCGAGATCCCTGAAAAATACAGTACTCGGTATCCAAAGAAAACAGAATTCATATCAAGACCAAACAAGATCCCAACATTCCCTCCAGAAGTTCACAGAGTCTAGTCTTAATACAAAGTCTCAATTCAAGAAGCAAGTCTAGAAGAATGGGTGAGCAACAACCAAAAAACACGCCTGTGATAAGAGCTATTAAGACACAAACCCCAAAGAAGAAAATAAATCTAAAACAAGCAAAGCTTCGAAAAAAGTGCACCTTGGGAAGCAGGCCCTGCCCAGGCCTTCCTGCTCGTTCTGGTGGCCGTCTGGCTCAAGCTTTCAGGTACATTTTTTATCCATTTTTCTATGAAAAAATTAAAACGGCTTCTAGAGGAAAGACAAGGACAAGCAAATTCAAACAGAACTTAGAAGAACAATTGGACTACTATAACAATTATAAGACTGGAAGAATGCCAAGGAGAGCTTGAAGCAGACGAACCTGAAGAAACCAAGAAAGAAACTTTAGAACAGCTAGGTGAATTCAGTGGTTCACTGAAGAAAATGATGTCTGCAAACATGACTTTGGTAGATGAACCTAGCGGGATGCAACTGGCCATTCAGGCGGCCATCAGCCAGGCCTTCAAAACACCAGAGGTTATCAGAGTATTTGCAAAGAAACAGCCAGGGCAGCTGCGGACAAGCTGAACAGAGACAGACCAAGACCCGATGGTTGGAAAACCGGAAAGAGACGTATACACCCAGCAGAAGCTGGAGACACTGACGGCACTGCAGAAACTTAGAGAAAGTCTGAGTGATGCCTACGACAGACTTCCTGTCCACAAATGCAAGCGCCCCCCTCAGCCCGTTTGAGAAAGTCTGCACTGATCTTGGCTCTGGGGACAAAGTCCTTTCTTTGGCAAGTTTTGAAGTAGGAAAAAAACCAAAAAGTTATGAGGAGTTGGGTAGAATCCCTGAGCACTGGTCACAATACAGATGACACCCTCCTCCCCCTACCCGATGAGGTTGTCACTCACTGCACAGAAGCACCTGCCTATCTCCCTCTCATGCTTCTGTCTTCTTCCTTCGATGGACATTCCTCAGCGTCTGCTTTTCCAGCTGTTACCATAGCAAGAAAATGAAGAACAGATTCTGTCCAAGGCCCATTAGGAAGGGGTTCAGGGGACCTGGAATCCAGTTTTTTGTTTGTTTTCAAACCACGTCGTGATCTTCTAGGACATCCCTTGGCTTTAATCATTCTAATCTCAAGTTTGACCGTGTGCAGTTTGAAGCTGACTTTCCTTTAAAATAACCTTGATGAGACAACTGGTTGAAGTGGCCAAGTTTGTGGTGCCAGAGGAAAAAGAAGCCCTGCTGGCCTCTCTCAGATGAGGTGACATCTCGAGCACTGGCAAACTCGGTGCCTCTTCCTAAATGGCCTTTGAGATGACCCCTCCCCAAAGTCTGCCCAGGGTGGAGCATAGTAGGAAATTGTTGGAGAGATAGTATACTGCTTACTGGTTTTGTCTGTGCTGTGGGCTCTGGTGTTTCATTAAAGGAGAGACCTTGAAAAATGAATCACATCCCATGCAAACCATAATCACGAAATAATGTTCAAACTTTGAAAAAAATGTACTTTGGAAATGAGATCCAATAGAATTTGTGGATGAAATGGCTCATGCTACCCACCTGCTGAGAAAGGAGCTACAGACTCAAGATACAGAGCAGGACGTACGGTTTTGGACGTGGCCGAGTCAGGAATTTGTTTTGATGGATAAGATATATTTGTTATGAGAATTTTGTTTTTTTATAAAAATGTTTTAATGAAAAAATTAAATTAAAAAAATTTTAAATTAAATTAAGTTAAATTGATTGCATATGTCATGTTTGATCGGCAGTTGTGCCTTTTGCTTTTGCCCTTGTTCTGTTGTGTTTTGTTTAATTAGCCTTTGTTGTTGTTGTTCAGTCATTCAGTTGTGCCTAACTTTTCATGGCCCCATTTGGGGTTTTCTTGGCAGAGAAACTACGGTGGTCTGCCATTGTCTTTTCCATGGCATGCTCTGGCCCTTTCCATCTCAAATGAATGTTCGCCAGACGACGTTAAACATCTGGCCACGTGCCACCCCCGCCCCCACTCCGACTCACCCTATCGGTGAGGTTTGACTGCACAAGATTCTTTCATGGTTGCATGGTATCATCAATGAGGGTGGATCTCTCGAAGTTTGTTCAGTCTGATTCCATCAGGAAACTGGCCTGTGTCACAAAAATGCATTTCTTAAAGCTTCTCCAGGGCCCTCCACAATCTAGCCCATTGTTCTACTCACTCCTGAAAGGAAGAAGAGGCATCCCACATGGGAGTAGTTGACAGTACATTGAGGCTGGACTTTCAGAGGAACTTCCCGACAATGAGATATACAAGAATGAAATGAGGTGAAATCCTGGCTGTGTCATCTTGGGCAAGTCAACCTCCCCAAGACTCAGTGTCCTCATCTGTACAATGAGGGGGTCAGACTGATGGCTACGAGGTCCCATTCAGCTGAAGAGATGTCATCTTATGGTCCCCTCCCCAAGCCCTCATCTCCATTGCTCCAACTACTGGCCCCAGGCCCGAAAGACACAGCATAAGACTTTACTCACACCATGTCCCTTCCAATTCCCACTGCTCCTTGACTCTCCAAATCTTAGGAGTCCTCAAAGACCCAGCTCAATTCCCTTCCCATCTACAGATCCTTCCTGGTCCCCTGGCCCAGCCAGAGTGCCCAGTGCCCTGACTTCAGAGTCTTGTTGTCTGTGTGGTTAACCATCTCAGAGCCCATCTGTGTTGTATCCATTCCACTGGGTCTTAGATTCGTCCCATTCCAAATTCATTTTTTGTCCTTTCAGTACAGAGACTTTGTCTTTCTCATGTCTGTGTGTCCAGGCACCTCAGCAAGGTCACTTGTGCAGTGCTGTAGGGGTAACAGGCCTGGATTATAGTAAGAAGACCAGGTCACATTCAAGTCTTGGCTCCGTTACTCAGCGCGTGGCCTCGGGAAAGTCAGAGAATCCAAATCCTGAACTCCTACGGTTAGAAGGAACCTAAGAGGCCATGGAGCAGACCTCATGTCTGAAAAAGAATCCCGTCTGCTGCTGCTGCTGCTGCTGCTGCTTCTCCTTTGTTCACAAAGAGGACCACGATGAGGCAATGTCCTGATATGCAAATGAATTGGATTTAAGTGGGGGAGGGCTGTGTAGAGTCACCAGCCTCACTTTCTCCTCCAGAGCCACCTGGGTCCGGTGGCCAGATATGGATCAGAACAACTGGAGATGGCCCAGGATGCAGTGAGGGACCTTGGCCTTTTCAAGCTAAGATCTTTAAGGCGTCTTAGTTTGAGGCAATGCCCATTCAGTGACAAAGGCTTTTTTAAAAATGAAGCAAAGAACAGCCTCTTAAAAAAAAAATAAAAACCAGGGGAAGACCCTCAGGGTTTCTGGCCAAAATAGAAACAATTGTTATTTACCTCAATTCTGAGTCAATCAGGGCCCAAACAATGACCAAATAAGGCTTGTTCTGCGATCTGAGTGATTTAGGTCTTTAAGAGGAAAAACCAAAACATGGGAAAAGAGTTACAGAGATTAAAATTTACATTCCCTTTGGGCAGAGCACAGGCAAGTAAGGGTGTGATATCCTATGGGGAGAGAGAAGAAAGAAAAGAGAGTGATTCTCCAGACTTTGCTTGAAGATCTCCACTGAGGTTGATGAGGGGTTGGGACTGACCAAAGGACCAGGCCCTCTTGAGCACAGGTGGCTAGTTCTGCTGATAAAATATCCACATGGCCTTCAGAGCATGCACAGTTATGACTTCTGGTCTGCTTTGAGGGGTCACTCTCCCAACCTTTCAAAACTCACAAAGTTTCAGCTTCATATTCTTCTGCCTAAGAGCAGGAAAGACTCCACCCAACGGAGACAAAGGAACAGTAGGGCACTCCCAGGCCACGTGGCCTCCATGCTGATGATTCCCAGACAGACTAGCCCCAGTCTCTCTCTCGGCCTCCAGCTGCCTATTGAGCATCTGTAACTAGATATCCAGTGGATGTCTAAAAGTAACCTCCTTACCGTGTCCCCCAAGTTCTCCTCTTTTCCTAACTTTCCTTTCATTGTTGTTTTTAATTTATTCATTTATTTATTTGTAGTTTTCAACATTCACTTTTATAAGACTATGAGTTCTAAATTTTTCCTCCTCTCTCCCTGCCCCCCCTCCCCACGATGGCATGCAATCTGATATAGGCTATACTTGTATTATTGTCACGCTGTGAAAGATCAGAACTAAAGGGGAAAACCATGAGAAAGAAGAGAAAAACAAGAAAACAGCATGCTTTGATCTGTATTCAGACTCCACAGGTCTTATCTCTGGACGTGGAGGCATTTTCCATCATGAGTCGTTTGGAATTGTCTTAGATCGTCGCATTGCTGAGAAGAGCTAAGTCTACCTTAGCTGGTCATCCAATAGTGTGGCTGTTACTGTGTACACTGTTCTCCTGGTTCTGCTCCCCTCACTCAGGATCAGTTCATATAAATCTTTCCAGGTTTTCCTGAAGTCTGCCTGCTCATCATTTCTTATAGCACAACAGTATTCCGTTACCTTCATATACCACAACTTGTTTAGCCATTCCCCAATTGATGGCCATCCTCTCAATTTCCAGTTCTTCACTATCACAAAAAGAGCTGCTGTGAATATTTTTGTACGTGTGGGTCCTTTCCCCTTTCTATGATCCCTTTGGGATACAGACCTACTAGTGGTATTGCTGCATCCAAAGGTATGCACAGTTTTGTAGCCCTTTGGGCATAGTTCCAAATTGTCTCCAGAATGGCTGGATCAGTTCACAACTCCACCAACAATGTTCCAATTTTCCCACATTTTCCTTTTTTGTCATGTTAGCCAATCTGATAGGTGTGTTATGATACCTCAGAGTTGTTTTAATTTGCATTTCTTTAATCAATAGTGATTTAGAGCATTTTTTGCTTATTTGTTCATTTATTTAATGATGCAACATGTTATATTTCGGTTGCATATCTATATGTAAACTGCTGAGTATGGTATAAGGTAGTAGGCTAAACTACTTTTCTGATTAATTTGTTTTTTTTTTTTCCAGTTCTTTTTTGAATATGGACTGCTTTCTCCAGGGGTTTTCATGATTTGGCTTTTCGCATGTTAACCTATGCATTATTGCTTATTGAATTCCTTAAATACTCTCTTCCATTGATGAGACTTTCTGCTTTTAAATTGGTACCAAATAATTTTGATGATGATAGCTCTATAATATATTTTGAGATCTGGTAATATGAGACCTCATTTTCCTCAATATTTACTTTTTTATTTCTACAATATTTATTTAAATCTATTAAATAATTCACTTATAATTATTAGAGCATTTTTTTTCATGATACTATTAAGTCATAAGACTATTAAGATATTCTTAAAATGCAGTTCTAACCACATAAACCCCCCCACCCCATTAAATTCTGGTGACTCCTTGTTACCTCCAGATTAAATGTATAATCTCATTATGGCTTTTAAAGCCGGGCATAATCTGCCCCCTCCTACCTTTTCTAACATCTTACTTTCTCCATGAACTCAGTGACCCAGTGACACTGCTCTCCTGGCTGTTCCTTGAACAAAACACTCTGTCTTCCTACTCTGGATTTTCCATGGCCATCTCCCAAGCCTGCAACCCTCTCCCCGCCCATCTCTGCCTTCTGTTTCCCTGGCTTCCTTCAGGGCCCAGCTAAAATTTGGCCTTCTACTAGAAGCCTTTCCCAATCCTCCTTCATCTTAAAGCTTCCCCTGCAAGAATCTCTTCAGTTTATCCTGCGTTGATCTCATTTGTGCAGATCTGTTTGCTTGTGTCTTCCTCCATCAAAAGACTGCCTTTTGCCTTTCTTTGTATCTCCAACATTCAGCGCCATACCCAGTACAGAGTAGGTGTTTAATAAATACTCATTGTGGTTGTCGTTAACTCAGTAACCATTTATTAAATGCCTACTATGTGCCAGGCACCCATAAATAATGCAGAAAATGCAAAAAAAGGAATCACAGGAGTCTAAAGACAATCAAAGGCCCAAGGTCACACACTGAGTATCTGAGGTAGGATTCACACCTAGGTCAAGTGCTACCCAATACGCTCTCTTCCTATATTTATATGCATACATGTTATATCTCCCAATAGAGTTAAGGTCCTCCCAGGCAAATTCTGTTTTTCATTCTTCATCATCATAGTCCCAGCACCTAGTAGAGACCTTGGCACATAGTAGGACTTCATAAATGTTTGTGGATTTACAGGCCTGCCACTAAGACAAGACAAGACAAGAGTCAAGGTAAACAAATCATCCCTGATACTCAGGAGTGCTCCTCCATCTTCTCCATGATGTCTGCAGTGGGAATGCCCCAGAGAGGCTCCAGAGAAAGATGCTTCCTCTCAAGTCCCAAACAAAAGTTTGCCTCTCTGCGAACCCATCACACAATGTTCCCCGACCTCACCTTCACCTTTTAAAATCCCTTATTTCCATACAAACTGCTCAAGGATCACTGTCTTTGCAGAGCTTTCCTGGCTCCTCTCCCTCGCCCAGAGAGACATGCCCTTCCCCACAGCACACCTTGTAAATGTTTGACATATTTAAGGAGGAGGCGGAGGCTAACTAGCATTTAGGTGAGTCTCTAAGGTCTGTATCTTATCTCATTGGATTCTCACTACAATCGGGTGAGGTGGGTGCTGGTATTATCCCCATTTTGCGATGGGGCAAAGAGCAGTTAAGTGACTTGCCCAGGGTCACACAGCTAGTGAGTTGTCTCAGGCAAGACTTAAACTGTGGTCTTCTTGACTCCAAGTCCAGCATTCTATCAACTGCATCACCTAACTGCCTCCAGCTGTGCACACACACACACACACACACACACACACACACACACATCCCTACCTAATACACAAATACCATATGTACTCTATATTCCACATAAACTCTACATATGCTCTCTACACTTTGTATGTGTACTCCACAGAGTATACACTGTGTATGTAAATTGTGTATACATCCACATATATTTATATAAAATCCCCTCCAGGAACATTATCTCTTCTCTTTGTGAGCCTGGCTTGGTTGGGCAGACGTGCCAACAGCTGGAGTCACTGGCCTCCATGGGCATCTCTTACCCAGACTCTCCTTGCTCGGCGTAATCCTGGCACCCATTTGGGGGAGAAAAGCTGAAGCCGGGGACCTTGCCTTCCGTGCACCCAGTGGGACTTACCCTCTGTGGCCACAGGGTGGCAGTCACCAGTAAGGAACGAGAAAGGAAAGTCTCCAGTTTCGTTTCAGGCTTGAAGCCGTTGGGATCCAGGCCACCAGACTGGCCTTCTGTCCGTGCCCTGCTGTCCAGGGTTCAGAGTGGGGCCTGAGGACCTAGGCACAAGCCACCAAGGGCAGACTCCTCCACACCTCCCCGCTTGTCATCCATCTCAGGGTCCAGCCTGGGAAGCCTCCTTAGAGATGTAGACCCAGGTCCAAGCCCCTCCTTATACAAAGGAGTAGTCTGGGAGCATGGAGCTAGAGCAAGGAGGAACCCTAAAGGTTATCTAGCCCGACCCCCTTCATTCTGCAGATGGGGAAATGGAGGCCCATAGAGAAGAAGGCCTTCTTCAAGGTCACATGCTGGACAAGAGCCATGGCTTTTTTGGCTGGACTGTCTCAGGGTGGCTAGATAAAGAAGCGCCCTCCCCAGCAGCGCCTCTGGGTGCATGGGACTCACGGTGTGCTGTGCTTGAGCCCTGGGAGGGACCCCCTGGGCTCTCCAGGCTTCTTGATCTGTGTGGAGGCCTTCCTTCTCTGTGGGATGCCCCAAAGCTCTCAGCGAAGGCCAATCTCAGCTGGGGGCCTTAAAAGGCCAGGCCCGGGAAGGACTCCATGCTTGGATGCCCAGGATATCAGATGGAGCTCTGCTTGCCCCTGGGACAGAGAGAAGCTGTTCCTTCCCGCTCATGAACCCCTTTAACTATCCTTCCCTCGAAACTTCCCCTCTTCAGAATGTTCCTACAATTGTAAAGGGTATCAGGATCCCTCCAGTCTCCCGGGGTTTGCAGCCTCAGTGCTGGATTGAGGCCTCACTCACTCTCACCTCACACATCTCTGAACAATCACTAAATCTTGCTTCTCTTTCCAAACATCCCTCAAATACACCACCTCCTCTCTGACACAGCCCCTGGTGCAGGCCCCCCGACCTCACACCTGGCTTATTGCAATTGCTGCTGGTGGGCCTGCCTGCCCCCAGGCTCTTTCTCCCCTAGCACACTCTTCACTCAACTGTCAACATGAATTTCCTAAAGTGTAGATATGACCTCGTTATTCTTTTATTCAGAACCTCCAGTGGCTCCCCATTACCTCCAGGACCTGATAGGAAATTATCTGGGGCTCAGAGCCCTTTGTTGCTTGGCCCCCTTCTCCATTTCCAGTCCTGGCACCTCACAGCACAGCCTTACCCATAGACTCGTGTTCTTTGCACACAGTAGGACATGTTTCCCATGCCTAGGATTCCTTCCTTCCTCCCCTCTACATCTCAGAATTCCTCACTTCCTTGAAAACTAGGGCCAAGCCTCACCTCTAGGGGACCCTTCTCTGTCCTCTTTCTTGCTAGTGACCTCACCTCTGAAGTGACCTGCATGTGGGTTTTATACACCCATATTTATCTATATATTATCTATCTTTTTAGAATGTAAGTGCTTTGTATCTATCATGCCAAACACACAGTAGGTGCTTAATATATGTTTATTGACTGCCTGAGAGTGCTTGGCATATCCTAGGCATTTAATCAATGCTTGCTGATTGACTCAGGCTATTCTCCTACCTGGGCGTGGCTCTGGCTCCCTCTGCCCGGGCTTTGCCTGAAATTTGAGGGGACAAAGGAAAACCTCTAAAGAAAGAGCCTACAATCACAATAACCTTCTATTGTATGATAATCATGATAATCCCAACAATAAGGGGAAATAGAGGATGTGGGGCTCCTTGGGACACAGGGATTCCTGCCTCCAAGTCAGAGAGCCCTGGGTTCAAATCCAAGGGGCCATGCTCTAAGCCAGTTGAAGAAAGGTGCTGACCTATATTAGTGGAGGGAATTTCCTCACCTGAGAGTGCTTGCTGGACTGAAATCATAGGACCAGTCCCTGTCTGTTGCTCCTCATCTGCTCCTTCCTTCCTGAGGACAGGGACTATTTCACTTGTCCCTGAGGCATAAATTGGGGGAGCAGGCCCTAAGCAAGGTTCTGAACCTGTAGTCTGTTAACCTGGTTTTTTCATATCTTGATAACTGTATTCCAATATAATTGTTTTTATGATGTGCTTAATTTTATGCATTTAATAACATGGTTAGGAAAAGGGATCAACAGGCTTTGCTAGACTTCCGCCAAAGGGATCCAGGACACAAGAAGGGTGAGGAGCCCTCTGCCCTCCATTGCCCACCCCAGAGAACCCAGGTGCTGTCTAAGTCATCGGTGGAGGGGAGGGGGACAGCAGGAGCCATGATAAGGGCAGAGAGCCCAGTCTCAGGGGAGCTGGACCTGTGGGAGGGCTTTAAAGCCTTGCTAGCTCTACCCTCTCATTTGACAGATGGGAAAACTGAGGCCTGATGAGAGAAAATGACTTGTCTCAGGTCTACATAGTTAGCGAGCAGCTGACCCAAGCCCAGCCTCTTTCTGCTGGGCCACCTGTGTGGGCCAAACCAACAATAAGCCTTTATGAAGCACCTACTGTGTTCGAGGCTCACAGAACACGGAAGCATCAATTGGTAAATTGATGGGGGTGTTTTCATGGTGGCCTGGATCCTCTCGGACCATTGGGAGGGCATAGGTTCTTGGCTAATTTCATTTCACATCATTTTCTTGTTTCGTGAGCTGTTCTCCTTACTTGTGCATCATTCCCAACACACAGCAGCAGCCTTGAATTCATGCCTGTTGTGGCCCTGCTGGGGGCCTCCTTCCTCTGAAGACCTTGAACTCCAGGCAATCAGCGAACCCTCCTATTGGAAGCTGGACCTCTCTCCAGGTTTTAGTAACCATGGCAACCGTGCTGGAGACCTGGAAACACACTTGTTCTGAAAGGAACTCAATCTGGATTGATTAGCTAGAACCCTAAAATCATGAGATCCAGAGTGAGAAAAAAGCTTTGCTGCCTGTCCAGCAGGACCCACAAGGCAAGACTGAGGTTGGCTTCCCACATGCCACTGTGGGAAAGGATCCACCATGCACACATCCTTCTGATGGCCAACCATGGCCCTCAGTCCCAACCCCTATCCAGTGTTTTCATTGGTACAAATGGGCTTGGATAGAATCCTCCCTCCTGGCCCTTCCAGCTCTGAAAAATGAGCCTACAATCTCCTACTTTGGCCATTCCATCCTTTCAAAGTCTTCGGTTCAATTCTTCACAAGACCACAAGATGGAGCGCTCCTCTGGCTAGGATCTTCAGAGCATGGCCCAAATGTAACATCAACAAGCCTGAAGGGCCTTCTTTCCTACATGAAGATGAGGACATGCCCAGCTTCTCCCACCCCTTACCAAGTGTTCTCCACCACAATTAGGGCTGGGCTCAAAGAACTGAGACCTCCAAGGAACTGTAGAAACCACTGGGCAGAAACCCCTTGTATTAGAAATGAGTTGAGTCTTCTTCAGGGGAAGGATTTACCTGAGCTAACACAGGAAGTAAGTAGGACGTCCCACATTTGAATCCAGGCCCTGTGACTCCAAATTCAGAACTTTGCCACATGCTAATGTGAGCCACCCAGATCTTCTTCCCCACGATCCCACTGGGCATACAGACTTCCCAGCACAGTGCCCATACCGCATCATTCTACTTTTTGGAGTTTTCATCTCTTGGGCTGAGACTTGGTGATATACTCTAAGGAGAAAGTAACTCCTTGTTCTGAAATCAATCCATCATAGGCCAGAATGCTCATAACTGCCGCAATTGGGGGGCTACCAACGTTGAACCAGCGTCTCAGAAAAAGTTTGTGCCCTCCCACCTTCAGCTCTTCAGACAGGTAATGGGCAGGCTTTTTATTCCATGTGTCCACCATGAGCTCCTTTGCTTCCAGATTCTTCCAGTGTGATCCAGACCCTTCACAGGATCACAGATTTAAGTCTAGAAGGGTCCTCCAAGGTTATCTATCAAGCCTTTCATTTCACAGATGAGGAAGCAGGAGCCCAGGAAGTTAAGCGGCCTGCCCAAGAACACACCGGCAAGCCGTGGATGCCACAGTCGAAATCTGAGCCGGGGCCTCCGACTCCCAACCTTGTTCCCTTTCCTTTGCTCCATTCTGGCAATCATGGGGTAAGGAACACAGAATGAGAGAATCTTGGATTTGGGAGAGACCCTCCAAGGTCATCTAGCCCAACCCTGTCATTTTCCACAGGAGGAACAGAGGCTTATCAGGTGAAGGGATTTGCTGTAGGTCAACAGGTCCATCAGCGAGAGTGCCAGGAGAGCTTCCGACCATCAGCTGGTGGTCATCTAGGCTTCGCTTAACAACCACAAGAAGGAGGAAGCCAGTCTCTTCATAGGCATCCCATTACACTTCGGACTCTCCAGGGGGAAAGCACTACTTTCAAGCCTCCGAATCCCCTCTCTCCAACTCACCTCGTCCCACCCCATGGCCCTTGTTCTGGCCTCTCACCCAAGGAGAACAAAGCTGAACGCCCTTCCACAGGAGGCCCTGGGTCTGCTGTCCTCCTATCTAAACATCCCCAGGAGTCTACTTTGCCATCCCCAGTGGTTTCTGTGGTTATGTAATAGTGTTTGTTTGCCTCCCGTATGTGGAGATCTGCGTGGGCTCTCTCTTCCCCCGGCTCCAAATCCTGTGAGTCTTTAAACACAAAACCATCCCTGCTGGCAATAGGGAAGGGGAAAAAAAGGCCCTGAGGAGTTTAGCTAGGGCCAGCTTACAAGCGTGGAGAAGGAGCCGGGGCCATCTCTCTGTGCTCTGTGCCCAGCCAAAGCCTTCTCCATAGGAAGTGCTCAGGGAGTATTTATAGAATGGATGGAAAAAGGAGCATTCATTCCTTTAGCACGCATTCCTACATGGCTTGTGTGAGAGACAGCGTCCTGGAGGGGAGGGGAAGGGAGGTGGGCAAGGAAAAACAGCTAAATTGTCCCTGCCCTCAAAGGGTTCACTTTCTATGGGAAAGTACACATGTAAATACATTTAAAATGCACCCAAAAGGGAGAGAGGAAGCAAGTCAGGGAGGGGTTTCAGAAAAAGACCTCCCAGGGCAGGTGGTACTTGAGTTGGGTCTTGAAGGAGGTTTAGGATTCTAAAAGTCAAAAGCGAAGAAGTGTATTCCAGGCACAGGAGGCAGCTGATAGAAAGGTCATGCAGAAGGAACAGGTGGTTTGGCTGGAATATAAAGTCCAAGTAACATGCAAGCCAGGCTGGAGCCATATTGCTCAGGACTGGAGAAGGCCAATGGAGCAGTCTGTGTTCGATGCCAGTGAAGGTATGATGTTGTCACAGTATAGAGAGAGGAGATGGGGATCTGACCCAGGAGTGGCAGAGAGTGGTTAGAGGACCCTTGATGAAGTAGCATCGGGAAGAAAGCCAGCGGGTCTGGAGGTGGTAGGTTACAGACAGGTGGGGCCTCTAGAGCCAGCTAAGTGATGATGGGCAGTGCCAGCCTTGCAGTTAGAAAGTTCTGAGTTTGAATCCTGTGTAATCCCTGTCTCTGGGAAAGTCACTTCACCTCCTTAGGCCTCAATTTACTCATCTGTAAAAAGGGAGATGACGCCTACCACCCAGGACTGATCCAACAAGATAATCTATTCTGGATGACTGCTCTGAAAATATTAGATTGACTTATGACCATGTGGATGGTGGCTGGTGGGTA
>CM053624.1:8727088-8741163 GCA_028646595.1 Phalanger gymnotis | reverse complement strand
GGAGACTTGACAGAAAGCAAAATTGGCTTTCTCTTGCTTCGAGAGTGGATGATCTAGTCTAAGCCAGCACCTTACAAGGACCACTGAGAATGTGTCATACCTGACTCATTCTTTCAAGGGGAAATGATGGCTTCAGAACACACTTAGGGAAGTCCCTTTCTTAAGATTTAAGAGGCAGGAAGGGCAAACTTTCTGTTGAGGTGTTAAAAAGCATGCCAAGAGGGCAGTTTCTAACAGCTCCTCGCCCCCAACCTTTCAAGATAAATAAGTGCATTCTAAGAAATGAGCTGAGCTTCTCATTCCAGGGTTGGCAGCAACAGCCAGGGTACTGAGCCTGGTACAGAGAACCAAAAAGGAGGAAGAGTCCTCCTGCCATGTCCCTGAGAAAATCCACTCACATTTATGGAAGGAATCATAGGCACCTTCTGACTGATCCCCCAGGGAGGTCCAGCTTCACACAAACCACAGAGTGGGAAAGCCTGAAGCAACCTTCATGCAACTCACACACAAGAGGAATCCTTATTGAAACAAACCCAAACAACAACTGACCATCCAGCCTCGCTGCTCTCCCAAAGCAATAGAGGCCTAAAGGACACCATGGAAGGCTTTCCATTTATCACTACTCAATTGAATCTTAGAGAATCCAGCCCACTTCCTCATTCATTTAGCTCTTTGTGGGTCCTCTGCTCTAGCATCTAGTGTGTTCATTTTCTTTGAGTCCCTTGCAGATTTGACAAGCATGCTACCTCTGCCTTTATCCAAGTCACTGATAAAAATACAAAACAGCTTAGAGCCAAGCACCAATCCTTTGGGCACTCCACTATAGACCTCCCCACATCTGGGTCTGAACATCCAAGTTTACATAAATATGCTCCTGGTTTAGTCCACATCCCTTCATCTTAACCACAAGAGCAGCTGTAGAAGGGGATTTGGGGACCGCTTTGTTAAAATCAGTTGATCAGTCAAACAAACAGCGCTCCATGACCACCTACTATGCTCCAGGCACTATGTCAGGCTCTGGACATATGAAAACAAAAAAGCCCAAAACAATCCCTGCTCTTGGAGTTTCCATTCTATTGGGAGGAGGTGACAGACATATCTAAGCACATGCAAAATAAATGCAAAATGAAATCGAGAGGGAAAGAAGGCACTAGCAACTGGAAGAGGGGGAAGATCAGGAAAGGCCTGGTTCAGTCTGTGGGAAGACCTTTACCCATCTTGTAACTCAGGAAAAGAAAGGAGGCAAGCGAGCCTCGCCTGTTCTTAGCAAAGTTCTGTGTCGCTGCTTCCTTCTCGAGATGTTCATTGGCCATCTTTCGAGGTTTTCCAAAATTCCAAGTTATGCTCACTGGCCTATGGTCCTTTTATTCTCTTTATTCTCTCTAGCCACTATTTGCCCTTCTCTCATCTCCCACTCTCCATGATCTCTCAAGTATCACTGACAGTGGCTCAACCAGCCTCATCTGCTGCTTCTCACCTGGACCTGGGGACTCCAACTTACCAAGGGTCACTAGGTGTTCTCCTACTACACGCTCACCTCCAATGTCACAGTCATGGGAAGGCTAGTGGGCAACTGGCCCTCCTTAGTGAGGGAATCAGTCTCCTATTCCCCTCTGGAGTCCATGGGTCATCCTTCTCAGCAGAGACCAAAAGCAAAGTCAGATTTGAGCATCTCTAGCCTCTCTCCATGGTAAGTTGTTATCATCCTATTCCCTCACATGGCTACAGACCAAGGACTCTATTCCTTCTTTGAAATGCTTTCTTCATCCAACATAGCTTTCAAAAACCAAACCCAACCCACCCATAAAGACCCATCTATCCATGCTGCACTCAGCTCCTTCCGGTCTCTGGCCCTTCAAATTAGATTCTTCCAGGTGCGTCTCTATCTTCACCCCCACACACACAACAGGCTCCCCCCTCCCATCACCTGCCACCATCTTGTGTCCACCACATAACAGAGCACACCAGATAAAATTCTCACTCTTATTTTTCTCCCAACAACATTGCTTCTAGTACTCCCTGTTACTCATCTTCACTGCCACACTTGATGAAATATAAGCTGTTGCTAGCAAGGATTGTTTACTCAGTACAGTGCTGGGCACCTCTGGGTAGATTCCCAATCCATAAGACTGCCCTCTGTCCTTATTCACAGATATTTCCTAGACATCTCCACCTGTCCATTTATCCCACTGACCCCTAACACTCATTGGATCTATTCTGGTCTGTCACAGTAGTTTAAGGACTTAGAAGTGACCTCAGAACAACTAGGGATATTAAAAGCAAGAGGCCTTTATTAGGGGAAGACCCAAGACTGAAGGAGACACCTGGGACAGGAGCACACAGAAGAGGTGGAACCAGCAAGAAGGGGCTTGGGTGATGGGCTGGAGGGACCGCTGCTCTTTGGTTTGGACCTTTGGACTCCAAGCTCCCCTTCTCAGAAGATCACCTCTCCTGAGTGGTGTGGAAGGTAGTGGGGAGCTTCTCTTCTCCAGAAGACCCCACCTCATACATATGAGGGCCCCAAACTAGGGTGGCCAGGGCAGCTGGACAGGACCATACCCAACTCAGGACAGCCTCAGCAGGCTGGGGTCATGGGCTTTCTAGGAAGAGGAGGCCTTCCTGAATGTATGAGCCATTCACCACCTCTGATGTCATGGAGAGACTACTGATTTGCTAGTGAGGAGCCTAATGGCTCCTAGGGGGTCCTAGCAGAGTCCAGAGATGGTCTTCTACAGAGGGAGGAGTCAGGAGAAGAGCCAAGTCTAGACTGCTGTCCCAGAACCTCGTTATCTCCAAGAACCACCCCCTGACATACACATACATACATATACACAATTTTTTATACTACCACTAGCTACTAGACTATAAGCTCCATGAGGACAAAAACTCTTTTACCAACCAGCCAGGTTCACAACCCTTCCCTCTTCCTCATCCCCCCTCATCCATTCAGTTGCCAAGACTTGTTGCTCCCACTTCCACAGCTTCCTCCCATCCCTCCCCTTTTCTCTCCTCATACAGCCCCTTCCCTAGTCCTTGCCCTCTACCCTCTCTAGCCTGAACTCTTGAGGAGCCTCCTAAATGGTTCTGCTGCCTCTAATTCTCTGCACCCTGCCCCAGCCACCAAATTCCTGAAACAAAGATGTATACCCTCCCCTCTGCCATCCCACTAAAAACCATTGTCCATGGCTCCCTTTTACCTCAGGAAGAAAGCACAAAGGCCCTAGTTTGACACTTAAAGCCTGCCACAATCGAGTCTTTCTCACCTTTATTTCCTCTAATTCCTGCCCTCTCTGTTACTGTCTAACCAACATCCAAACCTCTCCCCATTCATGATTTCGAATCTCCTGCCTCCAAGCTTCTGCCTAAGCCATCCCCCATGACTGGAATGCCCTCCCTCCTAACTGCTACCTGTAACACAACCAGAACCAGCCTCTAACCTGGGAAAGGCCAGAGCCAAACATAGCATACCATAGACAGGTGTGTCGAGGATTAAACAGAAGTTTCATTAGTTCCAGGGTGAAGAAATGCTTGCAAGTGGAACTGCCCCCCTCCTGAGAAGGGGGGCTTAACATGCAGGGGCAAGGCAGGCTTTATGTATCTAAGTATCCTGGACCACGACACAATCACTCTTAGCCATTCCCCCAGCAGGCTCACTCTGGGACAATGCAGGCATTGTGTGGAAACAGCTTCCAAGTCGTACAGACAAATAGAACTGGAGTTGTGGCCGAAACGAGAGTGCAGTACCTGATTTGGTTCACTTAGTTATTACCAAAAACATGGATTGTGAGCATGTCAAGAGGTGTGATGGAGGATTCTCAGGAAAGAGGTGCAGTGAACCCCTAGTGCTGGTCAGAGCTTTACACTGCCAGAGGGTGGAATCATCCAGAGCGTAAAGGATTGTTATGCCAAGCTCAGGGCACAGCCTGCTTGCTGCACCTTAGGTATCTCCAAATATCTTGAGACACCTGATCTACAAAGCTCTTCGTTACTCTGAGCCTCAGCTCTCTGTCTCATTGACTCTCTGTCCTTCTCTCTCTGTCTCTTTCTCTGTGTCTGTGTCTATGTCTCTCTATCTCTGTTTCTGTCTGTCTCCCGCTCTCTCTCTTTCTCATTGCTTTATGTCACTTCGTATATACTTTGTAGCTACATGTTATCCTCCCCCAATAAGCTCCCACGGGCAGGGGCTATTTTCTTTTTGGTTTTGTGTCTCCAGTGTCTTTCACACAAATGTTTGTTAAAATGAAGTGAATTGTATTCACAGAAACCCTTGACGGGTAGATCTCATCTGGTGACCTGTGTCAACTCCTGGCCTTCCGCTGGATTTCCAAACATCCCTGAGATGGAGGGCCTATTTCCCCCTTCCATATCCTGTCCCCCATGACCTTGCCCTGTTTCTACCTCCTCCTCTGGATGGGAGCAGGGTCAAGGGTTATGGACAGAGGGTGGGGGCATATGGCTGGGACCATTTCTAGGAGATGGGCTAGCCTGTCTCCTGGGAGCAACTACTCCCATCGTGAGGGATTAGCCCTCTTGGCACCAATTTGATTTTCACTTTCCTAGTTTTGCCTCAGCTCAGAAAACGTTCCCTCTGGAGGGTGATTGTGTACGTGTGCAGGCAAGAGCACACAAGTCAGTGTGAGGAGACGTAGAGGGTGAACAGTGGAGTGTATTCCCCACTGTCCTCTCCCAGCCCAGGGCACAGGAATTTACACAGAGTAAGGCCTCAGTAAAGGTTTGCTTAATGAATGAGTGAGTGCCTGACCGCTTGCATGCCCAGCACCCTGCTGACAAGACACGCAGTCAGGCTACATCAGCTTCTTTGAAAAGCAAAATCCAAATTCCAGCAAAAGCCAGACCCAACTTGTCTAGGCAGGCCTCATTTTACTTGAGTCAAATCCTCCCATTTTCACAGAGGAATTTCAAGGATGGTCACAAATTTTCCATTCATGGGGAAAGTCCTGAGTTGTGGAAGTCAAAAACCAGATGTGGATAGAGTCTGCTGGGAGGAGGGGAGGTGGGATGAGCTGGTTTTCCTGTGAAGAGGATTGAGCTCTTGAGAATCACTTAGAGCTGAGCAGGGCAGAGGGCCAAAAGTCCGGGGCGGGGGGGGGGGGGGAAGTAGAATCACATGATCACAGGAGTGAGCCATGGACCAATCTTAGAACTCATCTAACCCAATGTACCCATTCAAAAGAGTGGGAAACTGAAACTCAATGCAGGAAGAGGCTGCCCAAGGTCACACAGATAGACTGTCTCTTTCACTAGTTAGGTCTAAGGTAAAATAGAATGTGCTGTGTCCCTCTGGCCTTCAGCCTATGACACTGAACCACTGGCCAGGGAAAATTTATGTATGGACTGAAAAATTACCAAAGTACCAGGATGTGTCCCCAAGAGTCTAAGGCCCAAGCAATAGGATGAAGTAAGAAGTACATGTAAATTGAAAAGAAAATGCCAGTCTTGGTGGGAAGACAACGAATTAGCCCAGTCTAAATGTGGCCCAAACCTAGTCCTGAACACACAACAGCCAAGCATCTGAAAAGATCTTGAGGTCACATGATGACCACTGACCAATGGGCAAGAGAGAGTCCGCATCCAGGATGGAAGGACCTGGAACCAGCTCCCAAATGGCTGGGAACCCAAGGAGGTGGCTTTCCCTTCCATGTACTTATTATCTGTGAGTTGTCTCCTCCATTAGAATGTAAACCCCTTGAAGGCAGGGACTGTTTTCACCTTTTCTTTGTATTCCATCATTTGGCACAGTACAAAATAGAGACTAAGTGCTTGATCAATGCTTGTTAATGCCAGGTTAAAAAGTAGCATCAGAATTAGGAGAATCCCATTAGTAATTAATAGTGACAGTGGCTTACACGCCAAAGCGCTTTATTGTGTGGGAATCCTGTGGAACGCATTTGAAAGATGAGAAAAGAGTCTCTGGGAGGTCAAAGTGAATAACCAATGGTCCTAGAGCTAGCAAGGGTTAGAGACAGGATTTGAACCTTAAGCCTGCAGAAAGGTCTCCTGTGACCTGCCGTCAGCCACCTCCTCTCTCTGCTCCTAGCAAAAATGACCAGACGTAGGAGGTGGTTCCACCTATTTCTTCATCGGAAAAGGGGGCAAATCTGGAACCCTAAGGAGAGTGTGGGCTGAGTCCATTCCATGGAGGTAGCAGCATTCTCCCATTCAGAAAATCCAGGGTCCACCTTCCGCCTCAGGAAGGCAAAAGGCCAAAAGGTAGTAGACCTGGCTTCAGTTGTTGGCTATTCATGAATGAATGGATGGATGGATGGATGAATGAATGAATTAAAAGCAGTTAAGTACTTACTGCGTGCCAGGCACTGTGCTAGGCACAGGGGCTACAAGCACAAAGAATGAAATAATTCTCCAACTCACTTGTGAGGAACAGAGCCTGAGAGGCCAGTCTGGCTGTGTTGCCAAGGGTGGCAGGAGAAATGACGTCCACTGAGGCTGAAAAGGAAGGTCACAGCCAAATGGAGAATGGGCTAGATTTGGAGGCAGAAAACCTGGCTTCATGGAGATCAATCAGTCACCAAGAGTCCCTGGCTCTGGCATTTACTGTAACCTTTGTGCCATTGGGTGGGTTTCTTTACCTCTTTGGGCCTCATCTATAACACGACATCTCTGAAGTGGCCCCCTCGCTGTCCTAACTTCAGAATCTCAGAGCTCCCAGGGCTCCCAGTTCTGCTCCACCCAGCAGCTGGCAAGGCTCCCTCTAACATCCTTCCATGATCTGTCTGCTGCTGCATAAAAACCTCCAGACAAACATTCAGCCTAAATTTGCTTCATTGCAACTTCTTCCCCGCCTGCCCCTTTCTGCACAGTTCCTGGCCTCCCTCTGGGGCCCAGGCCCAGCCCAGCTTTCCCAGGCTTCTGCAGCCTAGCACAGAGAGCACAGTACACACTGGCCCATGGGACAGGCGTGGCCCAACATGGCTGCAGCCATGGTGTGCCTCTGCCTCCCCTGGGCAGATCCCCACTCTTCTTGGCACCCAGCATGGATTCTTGCCTGGGGCCTTATATCATCTGGGCTACTTCTCCAAAGTTACTTACAAAAGGAAAAACACATGTGAAACAATAAACCCTCCCTATTAAGAGTCAGGCAGCAGCTGGTGTTCCCTGAGACTTGACTCCTTTGAGCCTTGAAAAAATGTTGCCCAGCAACATTTCAAAGGAGTGGACAGCCTGGTCTCTGGCTAGCTCCATCAGCAGCTCCTCCAAGGCTGGGCCACGTGGCTCCTGGGGGGGGGCGGGAATTCACTCAGGACTGGGGCACCTTGGGATCATTGAGGCCAACCTTTTCATTTTACAGGTTCAAGTGGGTTCAAATCCTACCTTGTCACTAATGTTACTTTTGGCAGGTCCCAAACTCTCAGCCCCTTTCCTCACAAGAAAGGTGGACATAAATACCTGATATTACGCACCAGAGTGAAACCCTGGACTTGGAGTCTGGATGAACAAAGGGCTTTGCAGCCAAAGCACCTTGGACAATCTATGTAACTGCTCCCAGCCTCTGTAAAAATGAGGATAATAAACATTGAACACCCCCCCACCCGCACACACAGGGCTGTTAGAGTAACCCTATAAAGGAGACACATCTATAAAAGCCTTCGCTAAATTAAAATCATTATGTAAGCATGAGCCATTATTGCTACTATTTCACACAACTGGACTCTGATTGCACTTGCCAAAAAGCCAGAGGTATTCCTCTAGTGAGGAGCACGTGGGAATCCTATCTGTCAATCAAATGACCATTTAAAAATCAAAGCAAAGTTAGGAAGCAGACAAAAACATGGATGGATTTAAAGAGCCTGGACCAGGCTACAATGGAGGCAAAGCCAGCCTTGGAAGCCTGCATTTTTTGGCCCACACGGCCCCAGAACCTTTGGCTTTTTAAAAGTCCCTTGGCAGATGCCAGAGTCAAGGATTTACTACAGAGTCGAAGCCTGCTTGTTTGTGTGAGGACAGATTACCACTGATATAGAAAACAATTGAAGAGAAGCTGAATTAAAAGTATTTGAAAAATTAATTGCATGGCAAACCCACACAAGCTGAAACAGGTTATAAATCTCCTTAAATTCAGGAATTAATGACAAAGAAAAGTAGGCTAGATGGGCCCATGGGAGGTTTTTTCTTGTTTAGAATTTAAGGACATTTAGTACTTAATTATTGGAAGATGCAGGCACAGCAGACAGAGCGCCGCTGGACCAAGAGTCAGGAGGACCTGAGTTCAAATTCAGCCTCAGACACTCATCAGCATGCCACTTAGCCCTGCTGGCTTCTGTTTCCTCATCTGTAGAATGAGCAGGAGGAAATGACAAAATACCCCAGCATCTTTATCAAGAAAGCCCCAAAATGGGGTCACAAAGAATTGAACACAACTGAAATATGTGTTGGTAAGCAAAATGGGCTCTTAGCACTTAGTTGGCCTTTGTTTCCTTTGAGTAATTCAGTGTATTTCATTGAGCCTTACTAGGTGCTAAGCCCCAGGCCCAAACCCCTATTAGGTGTGGAACCTATGTGGGTGTGGATTGGTGACTAGGGTGGGGCCCAAGGTGGGGCTGGCTAAGGAGAGGTGCTAACTCCAGAGCCATGCCCGTCTTGAGTCTTACTAAGTGCTAAGCCCCAGGAGCTAACCCCTATTAGGTGTTAACCTAATCTATGTGGATGTGAACCTCTCAGGGTCCTAAGGGGAGGGGGTAACTCAAGAGCCAATCATAGCAGCCTAAGTTCTGGTCACTCAGATGACGTTCGATGACGTTCGAAACCCTGTAAGAGAAGACAGAGCCATTTGCACAGGGCTCTCACTGGTGGTGGTGCTGAGGCAGAGACTCCAGGCAGCTGTAGCTAGGAGCCCTCCAGCTTGTAACCCGGATGCTGAGACTTTGTTAAACTCTGGTAACTGTGTATTGGGATTTGAATCAGACAAGATCTGTCTGTTGATGTTTGTACTTTGTTTGTATTTCATTCTGAAGTTCAGGGTGCTGGCTTTTCCCCCTGAACTAAATGAATGATATTTGTGTGCTGAATTAAAGTAAGCTTGTCAACCGCTTCACGTAGCTTTCCTTAGTTAAGCAGATCAAAAGAACCTGTGCTTTTGCAGCATGCTGGTAACGTTCTTGTTGGGCTTGGGTTTTTCTTACACGCCCACAACAGCTGCTAGTAGGATTGTTGAAACAAAATACAACAACCGGAAGATTCAGAAAGCCGTGGAATTTCAGCCAGATTCAAGCCCACACAAAGAGTCTTCCCTCCCATTTTGGGAGGCTTCTTGGGCATCTTGTGAACCCCAAACAACCACATGATGGCTTGACCCAAATGCCCAATCATCCATTGGGGAGCAAACTCAACAAGTGCATGCTCTGTTCTTACTATGAGGAAGGCTGACATTAAGCTGGAGAGAGCAGAGAAGAGTGACCCAAATGGAGGAGGGTCTTAGATCACGCCTACGAGAAGAGGACGGATGGATGAGAGTGGGCATGTCTAATTCAGAGAAGAGAAGATTCAGGGAGGACATGATCAATTGTTTTCAAGTATTTGAAGGGTTGTCCTGTGGAAGAGGGATCAGCAGGGTCCATTCGGCCCCACTGGACAGAACTATGGAAGGGAGGTAATGTTAAGCTTCTATCAGGAGCCTCTGCCTCCCCATGAAAACTGTCCACAAGGAGCTGTCCCTAGTGGTCTTCAAGCCACAGACGGATGACCAGTCATGGTCCGGTATTTGGGAAAGGGGATACTTGTTCAGGTACCGGCTCTTCTAGATGGACTCGAGCTCCCTTCCAATCCTGAAATCCAAATCTGAGAATCGGTCCAGAGGGAAGATTTTCAGTACCTTCTCTGACCTGTCCCTTCCACTACACCAGAAGCAATGACAGGGTAAAGTGACCAAGTATAAGGTCATCTTCATGGCACCAAGCAGCAAATTATCTGGTTTGGGGCCAGGATAGTGTTGGAGGTAAAGAGGAAATACCAGAATAAAAACCCCAGGGCAACCTCGGAGAGGAAGAATTTTCCTTTGCTTCTGACTTTTCTTTCTGCTGCTACCTAAAAGGGGAGTCCTTCCTGGGGACCTTGAACTCCCAGCCACATCCTTGCCCCTCCTCTGATGGGAGTCATCAGGACATCATGTACTCTGCCCTTTAGAATGCAGAAACAACCGCACAGGTGTAGGCATCATGAGTGTGGGGCTTTTGTGGGGCAGACACAATAAAGTCCAGCTTGGACAGAGCATGATTTAGAGGGTTAGGATTCAAGGGCCCTGAATTCACTTGTACTCAGCATCTTCCTCACTTTGTCAGGATTTTGGAAAAGTCTGATTTCCTTTCTTTGTTCTGCTTTGCTGCTACATTACGCCCAAGGCAGAGCTGTCTGGGAGCTCTTCAGTTCCATAAGGAAAGAGCTTGGGGGGATTTTTGCTAATTTTTTTTGTTTTTCTCCAAGGACATTTCACAGACTTGGATCAAAAACATCCTCCTGATAACTCCTCCTCTGGGGCTGGTTTTTCCTGTCCTCCTGGGACCCCACAGCCAGAAGGATCATAGGCTATAGAACTCAGGCCAAGAAAAGACACAGAGATCATCTAATCCATGACCATCTCCATTTTACAGGAAAGGAAACGGAGACCCCTGCTGGCTCTTTAGCCGGGATGATTCAATCCACTTAGATCATTGCTTACTGTTTTTCATCTGTTTCAATGCTAAGAATTCTGTCCCTGGGTTGTCCTGTCTCTCTGCACAGGCTGAGGGTCCTGGCCATCAAAGTATAGTTACTTATGTCGAGTCATTTTTCAGTTGTGACCACCTCTTCATGACCCCATTGGGGGTTTTCTTGGCAGAGATACTGGACCATTTCCTTCTCCAGCTCATCTTACAGATGAGGAAACTGGGTAAAGTGCCTTGCCCAGCATCACACAGCTGATAAGTATCTGAGGCCAGATTTGAACTCATGAAGACGAGTCTTCCTGTCGCCAGGCGTTTAGCATTCTGTGCACTATGGCACCATCTAGCTGTTACTTCCCTTGCATTAACTTACAATTTCCAAGCCTATGCCTTCCCCTATGACACACCTTTAGGTCAGCTACAAAAATGGGTGCATCTCTGCTACTGCTATCCAGTCAGGGAAGGGAATGTGCATCACAGATTGAAGATGGCAGTCTTGAATGATTTCTCCCAGAAAGCCTCCACAATGTGGCAAGGTTCCCTGCAGACAAGCAAATTAGAGATCCCGGGACAGGGAGCCCCCTTCCCTCAGTATTGCATTCCACCACATTGTAAAGTTCAAGAAGAATGGAAAGTAGGAGAGGGTCCCGGAGCTGATGCCCTTTCTTCAAGAGGCTCACTTCTCTGTAACTGCCTTTCTTTTCAAGGAATTCTCTGAACTCTTAAACTTGTGGTTCCCCCCAAGACTGCCACCATGTAAGAAATCTCCCTTCTCTTCTTGAGGGCATAATCCTGGGATTGTGCTGCCAGGGAATCTCCCTTGCACATGCCCATTTCTCTGAACAACATAGAAGGTTGGGAATGTGAGGATGTAGGGATTCTGACTGTGTACCACCCTCCCCAAGGGCCACATGAGTAAAGACAAGGGTGCTTCTGCAAGAATTCAATGCTGATGCCATTTCTTGGTCTGGCCTTATACTCCTCCAGCCTCTGACTTGCACTCAGAAATGGAAATAGGAAGGCAGGATGCAACTAGGAACATGAAGGCCAGGAGCTCCCCACTCAGCCAGCCATGTGCTTCTGCAGAAAGGTAGCCCTTAGCTAATTGTAGGTGAGGTCGTTCTAGAGGACCACTTGTCTGGTGGGGGTATGGCTGGTGTGGAGGTTCCTCTCATGGATGGGTTGTTCTAGATCAAGGATTCTTTAACCTGCAGTCCATGGCCTCCTGGATTTCAGAGGATCTGTGGATTTGTATGGGGAAACATTATTTTTTTTTTAGTTCAACTGGTTTCCTTTTTAATTCGGTGTATTTTATTTTCTGCACTTAAAAACATTATTCTGAGGAATCCATAGTTTTCACCAGACTGTTTAAGGGCCAATAACACCAAAAAAGGTAAAAAAAAAAGACTAGGCCAGCTCATCTCTGAGGCCTCTTCCAACTTTTAGTCTGGAAAATTCCCTCCTTTCCCATTGCACACCAGGAGAAAGGCTCTAGGAGGCGGCCATAGTCACTGAAGCCCATCCCCTAGGAGGTACTAGGGGGTCATCTCTAAATCAGCCAATTCCTCTTGAGGTAACCTCAACTTTTGGAATCTAACAAGGAGTTGTCTTTGTTGTCTTGGCATGGTACTAATGGGTATACTCTATAAGGAGTTATGCACTGAAAAATCTCTGGCAAAGGCTCACCATCTCGTAAGCTCATCAGCTTCACTACATAATTCCACTGATACTCTCTCCTCCTAGGTAAATATTTTCTATCTCTGGTTGTTCCACATTCCCCAGTTCTGGACAGCTCTCCGGGGAACCCAGAGGACTTTAGCTCTTGTCTGATTCTGGATGATTTAGCCCCATGACTTGTCTTAAAAGTCCTAACAATATTCATTAGACCCCATTTTCGAAGCTCCTCAAATTGAGTCTTTGGTGAGGGGTCAGGCCTTCCCTAGTTGGGTAGGATTTGAGCTTATGCTCAGTTCTAACACTTACATATTCAAGTTGAACAAACATGGTTTTCCATAGGTTTTCCATGGCTATCTTGGTGCTTGGCAATATTGGTCTGAAGCACAAAAAAACCACTTGGGTTAAAATTTTCAAATAAAACAACTATTAATAGTTCTTCCTTCCCCCCCCAAATGAGTAAGTTCCTCCTCCCCCCTTGAAAATAAGGGGAGAGCATGCGAGTAAGCCCCAGAAATATGACTGTGTACTGCAATCTTGAAGAATCTCTCTTGAGATTTCCTGGTTCCTGCAATGATAGAAATAGTCCAGGCTGTCTCAAAAACAAAAACAAAAAAAACTAATTAAATGATCCTGGTCCAAGTTGTCCTAATTCATCCCATGTTAGGGCAAGTAGTCCAGCACAAAAAAAGTCATCAACAAAGACTGGCTGAGCAGTGTTGACATACCCCATGATAGACTGAGTAATCTAGATTTTTTTGAAAAAGGGGGGACACCAAATAATCCTGGAAGAGCTCCCTAGGAGATTTGGCCCTTGGGAATTTTAAGTCATCCCCTCACCTTCTGCTGAAAAATCAAAGGATCCCAGCTGAGCTCCCATTTTTAGCTGCCAGAAAGCACTGATAACCACTGTCTTGAACCCAGATCAACAGTAAGAGTATGAAGGTCTTGGACATACCCAGCTGAGAAATGCTAAGGAAGTTGTGACCTCAAGTTCAAACTTTAATACTGAATGAGGAGGTTCTGGGCAAGGAAGAACACATCAGAATAAGGGTCTATGGCTTCAGTATGACCAGAGATGGTGGATCAGGGGTCTATAGGTTTGGTATGGCCAGAAATGGTGGATCAAGGATCTATAGGTTTGGTATGACCAGACATGATGGATGAGGGGTCTATAGCTTTGGTATGACCAGAAATGGTGGATCAGGGGTCTATAGGTTTGGTATGACCAGAAATAGTGACTCAGGGGTCTATAGCTTTGGTATGACCAGAGATGGTGGCTCAGGGGTCCATAGGTTTGTTATGACCAGAGATGATGGATGAGGGGTCTACAGGTTTGGTATGACTAGAGATGGTGGATGAGGGTTCTATAGGATTGGTATGACCAGAGATGGTGGATGAGGGGTCTATAGGTTTGGTATGACCAGAGATGGTGGCTCAGGGGTCTATAGCTTTGTTATGACCAGAGATGGTGGATGAGGGGTCTATAGGTTTGGTATGACCAGAGATGGTCACTCAGGGATCTATAGGTTTGGTATGACCAGAGATGGTGGCTCAGGGGTCTATAGGTTTGATATGACCAGAGATGGTGGCTCAGGGGTCTATAGCTTTGTTATGACCAGAAATGATGACTCAGGGTTCTATCGGTTTGGTATGACTAGAGATGGTGAATGAGGGGTCTATAGGTTTGGTATGACCAGAGATGGTGGATCAGGGGTCTATAGGTTT
>CM053624.1:8706165-8726988 GCA_028646595.1 Phalanger gymnotis | reverse complement strand
GGTTTGGTATGACCAGAGATGGTGGCTCAGGGGTCTATATGTTTGGTATGACCAGAAATGATGACTCAGGGGTCTATAGGTTTGCTATGACCAGAAATGATGACTCAGGGGTCTATAGGTTTGCTATGACCAGAGATGGTGGGAGAGAAAGTCAGTTGGCGGCAGGCTTTGGGTATTGAAACGACGCCTTAAGAAGATCACTGAATTATGATAGAAGTGATGAGGAATAATCACAGGCTTCTAAACCAAGAATTGAGCGAGATGCTGGGAAACTGAGGTAAAGAGACAGCAGCAAGTCCTTTCTAGAGTCAGAAGCCTACAGTGGCTACGTCCTGAAATGCACTGGTGGCAGAGGAAACACGTATCCAAGACGATGTTGCTGAAGATACCAAACAGGATTTATTGATGAGAGATGCAGTTGTAGATGCTTCTGAAAGTAAAGAGGAAAAGAAGGCAACAGAAAACTCTTGGCGTGCACCATTAGCAGCTCCCTCACCTCCTGAGGCATGAATTTTCCCTTTAGCCTACCTAGGTACAATTCTAGCCAGACCTGGGACCAACTTTCCCAGTACAATTTCAAAGCTCAACATAAGACCTATAGAGGACACAATTTTCCATGCCTGAGACACTGATTGTCTCTTTCATGCATCACTCAAGACCATGGGATTGGCCTTAAGTCTCCTCATCAGCAATTCCTAGTGAAAGAGGAGAGCCTCTTGTACAATATCATTTGTGTACTATCAGTTGAGCAGCCGCTCACGGTGTGAATCATCAGACTTTCACCGTGGAAGGGTGTTGAGCAAGGCCCAGAGCTAGAAGTTGGAGATTGCATCTGGAAAATTTCACAACTTTATCAATGATCCCAATTTGGAGCAGTAGTATTCCCCCAGGGGAATATGTGAATATGAATCATGAAGTAATACAATACCCACAGAATGACATTCTGGGGGAATCAATAAGAAAATGGAGGAACACACAGTGGGTGTAGGTAGAGTTCCACAGACTCTGAGTTGGAAGGACTACCTAGTCCCCCAAAACAATTCGTATGACTAAAAAACTGATAAGTAGCCGTCCAGCCTCTGCAGCCCCCCTTTCCTGGCCCATTCCCCTTTTGGACAGCTGACGTTGTTAGGAAGTGTTTCCTAGTTTACTTCATCACAACTTCCTCCCTTGTTCCTGGTTTTCCCCTCTAGAACCAATGAGAACAAATGTAATCCCTCCTCCATAGGTATTTAAAGACAACTCTCATGCCCCTTCTTCAGTCTTCTCTTCTCTCGGCTAACCTCATGGCCCTTCACTGTCCTAACTGTTCTCCTCTGGATGGGTGACCTCTAATCAATCTCCTTTTCTAAAATGGGGTGTGTAGAACTGAATGTAATATTCCGGAATACAGCAGGATTACCATATTCTCATTCTTCTGACTCTTTTCGTGTCACCTCCGATCACAATAGCTTTCTTGGCTGCCATATTGTATTGTTGACTCGTCTAGCAGTCCCCTCCAATACTCACTTCTGTCTCAGACAAATTGAGCCATGCTTCCTCTATCTTAGACTTGTAAGATTGACTTTGCAGACCCAAGGGTGAGGCTTTACATTTATGCCTCCTGAATATCTTTTTTCAGTTCATCCCATTATTCTCATCTGTTGTGATGTTTTTGGATCCTGCCTTGATTATTCTATGTGTCAGCTATCTCTAAAAGATATTGCCATTTATGTAAAGAGCTCAATCTCTTTGGTTGTTCCTGTAATCTGCCTTCATGTTCCATGCTGGATCTTTGGAAACCCATATCCCATTCCAAGAACTTGGCATTGTGTAGACACTCAAGTTGGAAACCAAGTTTTCTAAGCAAAGGAAGACACACGACTAGTGTTAGCCTGGCTCCAAAGCCATCAAGAATAAAGGTCAGGATTTTACCAGCAAGAAAAATTGAGGGCAACTTTCTGATCCCTTTGTCCCTTCAAAGAACTGCAAAAGGATTCCAAGAGGAAAAATGGATTTCAATTTGCTTCCAATTACCTTGTTTTCTTCTTAGAACTTGATAACACCAGGAAGTCACGTTTACTTTGGGGCCTAGTTTTGGTCTCTACCTTGGGTCAGTCCTTTAAAACAGCTTAGAGTCATTGAGCCTTAGAGATAAAATCAATCAGCAAACCAGCATTTATAAAATACCTGCTATAATCCAGGTGCTGTGCGAGGCCCAGGAAATACAAAGACAAAGATAAAGTAATTCCTGCTCTCAAGGAGCTTATATTCTATTGGGGGAAAATGCATCATGAACTTTAGGAAATCACATATACATATACACACATAGTTACATATATATGGTTATGTGTGTGCATATATATAGTTACACATACATATGTACGTGTGTATGTATGTATATATTCAAAATAAATACAAGGTAGCTTGGGATCATGCTGTCAGGAAATGGGGAGAGGGGCTATCAGTTGGGTAGAAGGTAGGGCATCAAGAATGGCTTCATGCAGAAGGTAGGGCTCCCTCCCCAGAGACTATCCCACCCCAAATCCTCATTTTACGTAGGAGGACAATGAATCCTGGAGAGGGAAGGTCTGACCTAGTCAAGGAGTGACAGAATTGAGACTGCAGCCCAAATCTTCCTATTCTCAATGCAGAGTTCTCTCCACTGTCCCACATGGTCTCCTTGCATAGAGAATTCTGTCTTGTCATTAACTGTTCCATGGAAGTACCATGTATTCTCAAACAGGCCATAAGCTTCTCATGAGCAGGCCCTACTGCCCACCCCCCAGGACAAGGCTAGGCATACTACAGGTGATGGTCAGGAAATACTTGGACCAGGACTTGGCAATTTGGGATGTAGAAGGTGAAGAAGGCAGAAGAATCTAAGCCTGCTCAGAGATTCTGAGCTTGGGGGACCGGAAGACTGTGGTGTCTTCAAAAGAAACAGATCACATCCTCTCTATGAAGCCCTACTTTTTCTTCGGTCCTATTCAGTTCCCTTCTACCATGAAGAATCTGAAACTTCAAGGTAGCAGCCACCCTCTAGGCACCTTCAAGTCCTACTACTAGTAGTACAGGTGACCCAGAGGAGGTGATATACGAAAGGATCACTGATAACAGGGCAGAGGGCAAGGAGGGATGAGGAAGTGGGAGCCACCAGGGAAGACGGCATTTTCCAAGAGTTTGTCTGTGAAAGGAAGGAAGGATACAAAATGACAGATTGAGGGGATGATAGGATCACATGGAAGTTTTTTGAGAATGTAGGAGATTTGGGCATCTGTATAGGCAGCAAGGAAGAAGCCGTGGATACACAGAGATCGATGATTAGAAACGGGAATGATTGAAAAGGGAAGGAAAGATCTCCCAGGTTATGGCAAGGGATCAAGGGCCAGTGTGGGGTGGTTGACATTGGCAAGAAAAGAGCCACTTTTTCTCCAAGACTCAAGCAATGGAGCAGAGAATTGAAGGAGAGGAGAGATGTTGATTGAAACAGCTGCTGTGAAAAGTTTGGGAGAGTCTATCAGGAATGGTTTTAAAGACTGGCCTGTCACTGTGAGGACTGGGTGACACCAACATGGACCTGTAGTAAGCATAGTATGTGGCTTTCTTTAGTGATGTCTTATAGCATATGAAGTCAGATGGCCAAGGTCATGCAGGACTGGGGGCTGGACAAGGACCGGTGGGTGTCAGACAAGGGCACTCAAGGAGTCAAGAATTAAAGGCAGCATAGGATTAACCATAGGGTCAAGATTTGGAAGGAAGGAAAATGAACCAGAGCAGGGCAATGCCCTGGGCAAATAAGGATGGACTGAGTGACAGGAGATTGTGGTGAGGATGGACATTGGGCTTAGGAGGAATGAGGTGGAGGAATAGAGAGACAGAAGGTTTTTATTAAAGAAAGGGATTTCATGGCTTTGGATCACAGAGGTGGAAGAGTTAGGGGTGATGATCAAACCAAGAACGTGAGCATCTCTGTGAGTGATTTAGGAGGTTGAAAGGGCGGGTCATGAGAATTGAGGAATTTCATGAATTTGCCCATTCACAGGGACATTAATATGTTGAAACTGAGCACAATGGCAGGGTTTGGTGTAAAGGAAAAAGCCTGTGACCTAGGAACTGAGCTCCCTGAGAAGTGTGTAGAGGAAGGTAGGTGGCAGTCCCAGGACTGTCAAGGAGGCTATACCCAGAGGAGAAAAGTGAAAGGGCCTTGGGAATGAGTCTGCCCCACCATGGGTGTGCTTCAGCAGCTCACCCACCTTCTCTTCCCACAGTCTGAGCTGTCATTTTGACTTGCTAGTTCCCTGTGGATGCTCAGAGACAGGTTGCATAACTGTGATGTCCTATTAGTGAGGCCCACGGAGGGAGTGATGTCAGGGCAGGGGAAAAGAAAGTTCTGTGTCTCCTTGACAAAGACAAGCCATGAAGGACGAATGTCTCCTTTCAGAGGCCAAGTGCTGGGAGAATACGGGCTGAAAGGGGGTGGTTTCATGGAAAAGGTAGACAGGAATCTTAGAGATAGGGGTTTGTCTCCCCCACGAGATTGATGACTACATACGTGATCCCTCTCTGGGTCTGTGTCCTCATGTGAAGACAAGGGTGGCATGAGAAAGGAAGATGAGGGCAGTAGGCAGCCTCTTGGGTCCCTCCACCCCAGCTCTAAGGTGTTTGATTGGAGGAGCTTCAAGTTTTTCCTAGGTTTGCTCCATTTTTTTGTTGTGTGAATTATTGGGACAATCAGGAGTTAATTTCCTGATTCAGAAACAGAAGGGATACATGAGATTGATCATTCTGCCCAAGACACTCATTTTGCAGATGAGGAAAAGGAGACCCAGGGTCCCTTGCCCAAGGTCATAAAGGAAGCAAGCAGGAAGGCTGGGACTTGGACCCAGACCTCTTGGCTGCAGGTCCAGTTTTCTTCTCACCCACCTCATGACAAATGTTCCCTAGGCCACACAGGCAACTTTGAGCCAAAGTGATGACTCTGGGCTCACAATGGGTCATTTTCCCAGTGTCAGCATCTCCAGCATGAATTAGAGCCTCGGGATGGCTTCTTTGACCTTGTCCTCCTCTCCCTTGGGAGAATCAGGAAAAGAGAAGGAGAGGAGGTTGCATACATCCATGCTGTCCTCTGGGATATCAGATAAGGACAAGATATGGAAGGGACCACATCAAAAGCAATGAGACAAGCCCTGGGTGAGGGTTTATCACATGCCACAAGATAAAGGAGGGAGCTCGGAAACCCCCACCTTTGTGGTTGTTTTTTTTCTTAATTTCTGTCTGACTCAGAGAATTTAAAGTCAAAAGAGCCTGTCAAGGCTGCATTGCCCAACCCCTTCATTTTTCAGGGAAGGAAACTGAGACCCGGAGAGTTGGGGTGATTCCTGGGGTCATAGTTGCAGCACTAAAAAGCTCAGAGGTCATTTGGCCCAAACCCCTTATTCTACAGATGAGGAAACTGAGGCCAAGAGGTTGACTCATTTGCCAGAGCTCACACAGGTTGTGAGCATCAGCAGCAAGATTTGAATCCTGCTTCCCTCTAGGGCCAGTGCTCTTCCTCAATAAAGGTCGCATAGGATACAAACAATAGAACTGGAATCCATCCTAGCCCAGGTTCTTTGATTCCAAATGCCCAACTTTCAATGGCTCCACTGACTGAAAACGTAGTTGCATTCTATTCCAATGCGTTTGTAAATCTCCCAAGGGGATGAGGTGGCCCCTTTGAGAACTGGACAGCCAAATGATTGGTAATTGTTATTACTACTAATTATAACAATCCTGATTGCAGAAACCACAGCTCACATTTCCATAAAGGGCTTGAAGGTTTGCAGGAAGCCTGTGGTTACCAAGGAAACCAATGATTTTTGGAGGGCCAGCTACCTGTGGGGCAGGTGAAAAGTAAAGGGAGATGCTGCAGGAAGCCCCAGTCACAGGAGGAGCATTGGGGGGGGGGTCCACAGGTTTGGCACTGTGGCACAGCTGCATTCTCTCTCTTCTCTCCACTCCCTATCTCTGTCTGCCTTCTCCCTCCTCTTCCCCTCCTCCTCCTCCTCCTCTTCCTCCCTCTCCCCCCTCCTCCTCCTCCTCCTCTTCCTTCTTCTTCTCCTTCTCTCTGTCTCTGTGTGTCTCTCTCTCCCCCTTCTTTCTCTCTTCTCTCTTCTCTATCTTTCTTTCTCTCCACTCTCTTCTCCTTGCCCACACTCCTGCCTCTTCACTATCTCTCTTCTTTCCTCTGCTCTTCACTGGATCTCTTTTCTTCTCCCATCTTGCCCACCCCTCCTCTCTTTATCTCTGACTCCCCCACCCCTGCTCCCACTGCTCCAGAGACCGTCTAGTCTCCGCTCGTTGATGTCCAGAGAAGAGAAATCCACTGTCTCTCCAGGAAGCCCATCCCCCTCTTTTGCCCCAGACAAGTCACTTAAAATCACTGAGCCCTGATTTCTTCACCTGTAAAGTGGGGACAATAATAACACCGACCTCCTGGGGTTGTTGTGAAGATCGAATGAGGCAGCATGAAGCCCTTTGTAAACGTTAAAGGCTTTTATAAATGTTTGCTACTATTTCTGCTAGGAAATATTGCCATTCAGTTCAGCCAGGTGGTGTTACAGAGAAGGTACTGGAGCTGAAGTCAAGAAGACCTGAGTTCAAATCCAGCCTCAGAAACTTGCTAGCTGCGTGACTCTAGGAAAGTCACTTAACTTCTGTCTGCCTTAGTTTTTATCTTTAAAATGGGGATAATCCTAGCACCTGCCTCCCAGTGGGGTTGTGATGATTGAATGAGATAATGTTTGTTATAAACAAAGTGCTTAGCACAAAGCCCGATGTACAGTAAGTGCTGAGGATCCTTTTAAGTGATTTTGAGTCCCCCAAGACCTGAGAAAGGCCTAAAACCTGGATTGGCCGATCAGGAGAAAGACATTTTGCCCTACACTGAGGTCACTTACCATAATTCTCTGCATACTCTCTGGCATAAAAGATATGTTTTGCTTTGCTCTCTGAGTGAGGAAATTACTATGAAGATGTAAAGTCCTTTTTGTTTATCTGTCCTTGGGCTCATTTCCACAATGAGCTCCCATTCACATCTTTATACCCACGATCTGCCAGCTCTAAGAGAAATAAACATACCCTAGCAGCCAAATTTTGTTTGTCTTTCTTTCTTAAACTGAACTTTGAAATGGCTGGCAATGCTATACAAACATTAGCTGTTACTACTTCTAATCCTGCTTCTGCTGCTGCTATCGCTTCTGCTGCTGCCGCTGTTGCTGCTTGTACCAGCGAGGCAAGAACAGCGATACGGATAATAATTGTCAAAATGCCTATGTGATTCTGTATCGCAAAATGTATGAGACTCTCCATATAGGAGGTAGAAGAAGTAAATCATTTATTCAGACACCAGAGAACCGTATCCCATAAGCCCAATCCATCACAAGCAGCAAAGAACTTGATATATAATATCACAGCATGGAGCCTCTTCAACCCCAAACCCCTTTGCCACCTGCTGGGGCCTTCCCTCAAAACAATCAAAACTGACGGTACAGCCACCACAGGTCGGCTCTCTTTCCCTCAGCTCTAACTGTCATTAACTGCTGTAACTGCGCTCTCAGCATTTCCTGCGACACAACTTCCTTTCCCTCTCAGTAAGCCCCTCCCACCACACGTGACTTAGGCTTCCTGCAACATAAGCAGGCCACAGGGATTCTTAATGGGTGGGAAAGATCTTCAAATCTAAATTGCTATTACATTCAGCCCCAAGATCTTTCTTATCCTTTACACGGGGCAATGGGAGTTCTGGGATAACTGGGGTCAATGGAACTTTACACAACAATATAATAGAGATGACACATAATAAGCATGTAAAACAATGTCACCAGCCCCCCTTGAATGGGGGCCCAAAATCTTGGGGTTAGGGGAGAAGACCTTGAACTCCATAGCTTCTTCTTGCTGAAATTGGACATAGAGCTGTTTCTGCCCCCAAGAGGTAAAGAGTCCTATTCAAGAGGTCAGCTTTTTACCTGGCATCTGGAACTTGGTCAATGCCAGGTCCAGTGATGACACATCATAGTCATGGACAGGTCCAGGGGTGACACATCACAGTCATAGACAGGTCCAGAGCTGACATCCAAACGCATTAGAAAGTGACGTCAGGGTTAAGCGATCAGGCATCTGCAGGTGGATGGTACTAAGCCTGCAGCAAACAAATCTCACAAAAAATTTAACAGACAAAAATCCAAAAGGAAACAAAAAGATTATCATAGTCTCATTCACAATAGAATATATGAGTCTAAGATACAGTTTGATAATCATTTTCTCCTGGGTAAACAACTGTTACAGAATTATCCTTCCCATGTGTTATTAAGCCCCTTATATCAGTACATTTTATATAGTTCATTAGTTGGAATACCATATATTCTTCTAAAATCTACTCCTGCTGTCAATAGAGTTGTAAACATTTTTGTTCTTGTCACTCTATTCTGATGTTGAGTCTGCTGGGTATTCGCCCTTCTCTCTCAAGGAAATTTATATTTCCCCCAGTCTCCAATGTCACTTTACTGTGAAATCTTATCCAGCACCTTTGAAAGAGGGCTCCCTACTTCTGCAATTAGCAGAGTCAGAATTAGGTGTTTATAAGTGGGGGCAGCCATTTTAAAGATCAAATTTCTATGAGAAACTCCCAAGGGAATATCATAATATACATCTGTGTTTCTCATCATAATAGCAGTCTTCATTACCTCCTCCTTTAACTTTCTCATATAGTCCCTAAGTGAATGCCAGGGTCTATCTGCAGTAGGCCACATAGAATCACCAGGATATTCTCTATTGCAACCAGCAGCATGTAAAGCTAACAAATTGGTTGTCTGGTCACCTCCATGCAAATGATAATCCCTAAAAACTTGCTGTACAAAAGGATTCTGACCAATACTTATGAATCTCATACAATCTACAGTATCTACAGATACTCCTGCGCCCCACCCCCCTTTATCACTGATTCTCACCATCCAAGATATTAATGATTCCCCCATTCTCTGGGTGAACCTACTCAAGATATCTGTGATTTCCTGCTGTGTAAAATCCTCCAATATCTCTCTGAACACTGTATTATTATCTTGGATTTCTTGCTTTTTTCGCTGTATGTGCACATTGCTGTTTGAAGAGCCTGGTCTGATACTGTATCATTCTCTAGCAAAGGAACAGCATCATACTGAAAAGTAGCATTTCATGCCTCAGCTTCTGATATTGTGTCATCCTCTCTAGATTCTCTCCCCCTGTCAAGACGGTAACCAGAGTGGCTGCCAGACTCAACTTGGGCTGAACTGAAATGCACTCTTGACCTCCTTGGCTCCCTCTGTGTTCTAGCTGAATTAACAACAAAATCAGTAGATTCCTGATTGTTGTTCTACCACCTGAGATTCCCCTCTTGCTGTGGTATAGAAGAAATATTCTCATTTGAGTTAGCAGACATCTGAGTTCTCTCTTGTAATAGTCTGTCCCTGCTTACATATATAATACATTATGCTGTGAGTAAAATCCAGAGATTTCTGTTGACAATTCTTTCCCTGGCTTAACAGTATTTTCTCGCAAACATCTTTCCAAATCTCTAGGTTCTCCCCCTTGGAGCTTTTGTTTCCAGTCCTCACACAGCCCTGTGCCTTTAGGACATTCCTTTGCTAGGGAGGAATAAGTTACATCCTCCCATCCTGGGATAACCACTTCTTCCTCTAAAGCCCTTCTACCTCCAAATAGAGATCTTAGACCTTGTGATCCTGTTCGTAATGCCAAATGTATCAGCAAGGCAAGAATAACAATGTAGATGATAATTGTCAAAATGCTTATGTGGTTCTGTATTGCAAAACATACGAGACTCTCCACATAGGAGGTAGAAGAAGTAAACCATTCTTCAGATACCAGAGAACCATATCCCATATGCCATCTGCCTAATCCATCACAGCGGTAAAGTATTCCATACATAATATCACAGCATGGAGCCTCATCACAGACGTGCTGTGGTGTGCTGTAAGTTTTTGGGAAGCAGGGGGCAGAGATGTTTTTGGGATGGTGAGGCTCCATGCTGGTGTTGTTTCTGCTGCTGCTGCTGGTGGTGCTACTACTATCTGCTGCTGCTTTTTCTATTGCTGCTGCTACTGTTGCTGCTGCTGCTGCTGCTACCTCCCAGGGTTGTTATGAGGATTAAATGAGGAATTTACAAATGACTTTACAAACCTTAAAGCACTATATAAATTCTAGCGATTGTTAACTTGATTAAAAAATAATCCAATAAAATTATTGATTCTAGCTAAAATTAATTCAATAACTCAATTTCTCATCTATGATTTTGATTATAAAATGGGGATAATAATGGTTTCTCCCTTTTATTAAACACTATATGTTTTTCCTATGTCCAGAGTACTGTGGTAGCCGATAGTTGAGATACAAATTTTATATTCAATCTTCTGCCTTCATGGAGCTGATAGTCTAGTAAGGGGATGTGACACCTTTGCAGATTATTTTGCATGAGTCCAAACTAAGTACTCTGGGAGTGCCAAAGGGAGCAAGGCAAGGAGGATATGGCATTTGCTTTGGACTTTAAAAACTAGTTGGAAATTCAACAACTGTCCTTTTAGATACAGGGAACAGCATGAGCAAAGGTACGGAAGTGAGAAGTCTGTGTGAGGGATACAAAATAATTGCATTTTGAGTGGCGCGTAGAGATGAGAGTAAGAGACAAGACTGGAGAAGTAGATGGATCAAGATTGTGGCAAGCTCCAAATACCAGGCAACCAAGCAAAAGAGGATCCATTACAAGATTTGGGGCAGAGGAGTGAGGTGAGCAGATATTTGTATAAGAGACACAAGAAGGACAGCAGCTCAAGGGATAAACAGAGAAAAAGTTCCACAGTCAGGTCAAGGACTGGGTTGACAGTTGAGGATTAGAAAGAAAAGTACCTGGCTGTGCTTAGGGGTTTTCCCCCTAAATTCTGCTATACTACAAGAATCACATTTTAACCGCTACCAATTAAGGATTATTTCAGAAATACGTTCGTGATTTTAATCATGTTGATGCTATGGGAAAAATGTAACTATGTCTGAATAACCTGCCATAATTTGAAGTTCCAACATCTCTGCCAGAGGGAGGAAGCTTTCTGTTGATATCACCTGCCTCCCTCTAATCAATACACTGACACCCACCCAAAAGCATTGGCCGCAAAACCAGCCTAGTACCAAAGAAAAAGACGTGGCCTTTGAGCTTGAGCCTCAAAAATGCAAAGGACCTTGGGAATGGGAGTAGAAAGAACCCTTAGAGATCATCTACCCCCATCATTTTACAAAAGAGGAAATGAGTCAGTGCCTACTGGCAGTGACTTACCCAAGGTCACACACCAAGCAGGAATAAAGCTGGTTGTTGAACCTTTGCCATCTGACTCTGAATCCAGATTTCTTCCCCCTAGACGACTTCCATCTCCAGCTGTATAAAGTCCTCCACTCGAATCTGAAGTCAATTTACTGGATTAAAAACAAAACCTCATGACTCAAGCGTTAGCAAGGCTTAAGTCAAAGGGCACCGGGAAGGGAAATCAGGAGCCTGGTTTGAAGCCCATCTTCAGCATTTCCTAGCTGTATGTGATCTGTTCTGAGTCTACTCTATTCTCTTGACCTCAGTTTCTTTATCAATAAAATAGGGATAATAATACCTGCATTACCTTCCTCCTGTGGTGCCTATGAGGAAATAACTGGCGAAGAATTACATAAACGTGAGCTATGTTACATTTTATAACATAGAACAAGGTATGGAGGTGTTATCTGAGAGCTCCAAGAAGCAGAGGTCTTCTAGCACTGCTTAGCAGGGTCCAATAGCAAAAGGGCTGGATTGGGATTGGCAGACTCCGGTTCAAATCTCACCTTTACCATAAGGTGGCCTTGGTCTGCTCATCTGTAAAATGCAGCCGTTAAACTAGATGACTTCTGAGGTCCCTTAGAACACTGGAAGATGCAGGTTCAAGTACTGCCTCGGAGACATAGGAGTTATGTGACCTGAGCAAGCCATCAGACTTCTCAGAACCTCAGTTTTCTCATCTGTGATTAGAAAATGGGAGTGATAATGGCTCCTAAAATGAGTTGGAGAAGGAAATGGCCAACCGCTCCAGTATCTTTGCCAAGAAAATCCCAAATGGGGTCATGAAGAGTCAGACAGAGCAACATTCTTTGGCGGATGCTGGGGAGATCAAGTTCAACAACACATATAACATGCTTGCCGACTTTAAAGCCCGTTACATGTGATCGCATTTTTGGCGTTGGTGTGGTTATTACCCACCTCATTCTTTCCGTATTTGTCAAGGAAGATCAGATAGAAATGGCCTAGGGATGAGTCACTCTCTCTTGTTGTAGGGGTGTTCAGGGAAGACTAGCACCTCTGGGGTGAGGGCTATTGAGCCCCTTTCCAGGCTGCTCACCCACCTGTCACCCCAATTCTTACCTGGGGCTCCAAGAAGCTGTAGCATGCACAGTGGCCACACCTCAGTAAACCATTTCTGCAGACAGGCTAAACTTAGACTGAGTAACTGAGGGGTCTCAAACTCATTGGTGAGTTAGGGGGCTGTCTACCCCAAGCACATGAAGATTTCCCCTGGTGGAATGGGCAGACGAGAACAATTTGTTCCAAGGGCCATGAAGGCGGCTGAAGCAGGTGCTGTGGAGCGCTTAGAGCTTGGTCAGATATCGAAGATGCCAAGGTCATCCACTGCATCCTTGGCCATCAATTGTCTTGACTTTTATCTTGCCACTGGGCTCCAATGACTTAGGAAGAGAAGGTAAGGCTGACAATTTTGCACAGCACTGCCTCACTTAAATCCAATTTATGCAGGAGGCAAAAGATATCATGAGTGATGTCATTTCGGTCCTCTTCAAGAACAAGGTACAACAACCCAAACCAAACAATCCTTTCACAGCTAGTGTCCACTGACTATCTACACAGGGGAGAAAATAAGTTTTTGTGACCAAAGAGAAGTATTGAGATAGAAGCCCATCCTTTGCAGGTGGTTCTTCTCCTCCTTCATTGTTATTTTCACAGGGCACCATCCAAACGTAATAACTGAGTCATTAATCATCTTCGTCTAAATCAGGAATTCTTCACTTTGTAGCATTTCAAACCCTCCTCCTTTCACATTTGGAAGAAACACTGGACTCCTCAGAATCGTGTTTTGAAATGCAAAAGAAAATCTATATACGTGTAAGATTCCAAAGGAAGCCCATTATATTGAAAGATTTATTGAATTTTTTTTAAAAAGTGCACACACGACAGTTGACTCTGTTGTATCTGGTTAAATTGTTCCTCTGGCCATTTTATTTCTGGTTCCTTACATTAAGAAAGGGTCTTAGAAAGGAGGAATTACTCCGTGGTCCTTGCCTCTTTCCCACTAGACCACAAATCCTTCTGTTGATGCTGCACGTGAAGCCTCATCCTAGTATTTTTCATATTTTCACACTTGAGTCAGACAAAAAAAATGCTAGTTTTGTTCCAATATCTCCTAAGAATCCCACACATGATCTTCTGTAGACAGCCATCCTGGCCACTCTTATACAACATCGATTCCTGTTCCTGGCTAGGGCTTACCAGAAAAGCTGCAAAAGCCAAATCACATCAATGGCCAGCCCGATTTCTTTCCTGGAACTCCACATGTGTCCTCCTGACCTCTGGGTATAGAACTGACCTCCTCATCCCTGGAAGGTGGGGGAAAGAAAGAAGGGCATGGAAGGAGGAGGGCCAAGAACAATGACTGGATGGGGCTGGTATTTGTCAGCTATGTGCCGGCCACTTGTCTGTTGTCATCCCAGGTTCTCCCATGAAATGCGGGGATTCGGTGAAATGGCCCCCTCCTCTCTTCTTCCAAAGATCCTTCATCTGTCAGAGCTTCTGCCTCACAGAACAACAACAGTCTGCTCTCCTGTCTGCCTAGGGTCAAGAGCTCACTGTAATGGATGCTTTGTAGCTGGCCCGTAATGATCTCCGGGACCAACAGAGAAGAAAAGAGCACCAAACTTTTCCTGAACCTAAACAACGTCTCTGGGGAATTTGTGTTCCAGGAACAAACCCTGGTTGGACACACCCGACATAGGACTCATCCTCTAGCCCACCGTCTCCTCCTTCCTCCCCCAAATCTGGCCCTCCTCCAGGCTTCCCTGCTGCAATTGAACACACTGGCCATCGGCCCACTCAACCAAGCTGGAAATCCCAGAGTCATCTTTGATTCTTGGCTGAATTCTGCAAGCATTTATTAAGCACCTACTGGGTATCCAGCCCTGTGGTGGGGACAAAGGATTCAAAGACAAGAAAAGAATGATTCCTTCCTTCGAATCCCTTACATTTGATCTGGTATAGAATATGCCCCAGACAAGAAAATCCAAGGTCACTTGAGGAGGATGAGAACATTAGAAGTTGGAGGAGAGGAATGGAGGGAAGCCTTCCCATAGAAGACGGCACTGAGCTGAGGAGGGAGCAAAGGATTCAGAGACATTGATGTGGAGGCAGGAGTGCATTCTGGGAAGGGACTTCTCGATCAATCAGCCAGCATTTCTGAAGCACCTTCTAGGGATGGGCCCCTATGCTTAGGGATAGGGGTACAAAGACAAAAATCCCACAAATATCAACAAGCTTAAATCTTCATGGAAGAGACAACATGTGCACATATGAAAATACATAGAAGAAATAAACAGAGAATACACACATCGTAGTGAACAAGGTGGTTCAACTCAAGAGTTGGTGTGGATTGATTGATGTTTGGGAGCTCAGGAAAGCTTTGAGGGGAAGGTCGTGCTTGAAGGAAATGAGGGATCCTCTGAGGGGGAGTTGAGGAGGCAGGGCATACCAGGACAACAAGCACAAAGACGAGAGGTGATCGCTGAAGGGTCTGGCATGAGGACCAGAGAGAAGGCCACTTGGGCCGGACAGCAGAAGCCAGCTGGGGAGAGATGAAGCTAAGATGACAGGCTGGGACAGGAGACTTAGAGGTCGAGCTGACATTTTATCCTGGAGCCAATGGGAAGCCATTGGAAATGCACTTCTGGGTTTGGAGAAGAGCAATCACTCCCCACAGTCCTAGAAAGGGAAGAGTGGGAAATAAGACTGCCTCAATAAGCTGGTGGATTGGTATTCTATCCTGGAGGCAAAGGCAGCCTCTGACAGGGAAAACGAGGGTGCCTTAGGAAGGTGCAATAGTGGGGAGAGAACATGGCTCGGATCCTGGAGGACCCTGGCTTTGAATCCTGCCTCAGCTACTTACTGGCTATGTAATTATTTAAACGATTCTAAGCCTCAGTTTCCTCATCTGTAAAATGGATGTAGCAAGATCCATACTTCCTATCTCACAGAGTTATGGTTAGGAAAGCATAACCCTCAAGGTTCCACAGAAATGTGAATTATTATTACTGATTGGCAGCTAGGTGGCGCATAGAGTGGTAGATAGAGTGGGGATCCCTGAGTTCAAAACCAGCCTCAGCTGTGTGACCCTGGGCAAGTCATTTCACCCTGTTGGCCTTAGTTTCCTCATCTGTAAAATGAGCTGGAGAAAGAAGTGGCAAACCACTCTAGTATCTGTACCAAGAAAACCCCAAATGGGGTAACAAAGTGTTGGATATGACAACGACATAAGTGATTGGAGGGGAAAAGGACCAAAGGCAAGGAGGGCAGTTAGAAGGTCAGAGGACCTTCGGCTTTGAGCTGGAAGGGTCCTTGGAGGCTCTAGTCCAACTCTCTTATTCTACCAATCAGAAAACTGAGACGAAGAGAAGGGAGAGGATTTGGCCGGGGTCGCGTGGGTCTTCCTGCTGCCATGGCCAGTGCTCTGTCTGCTACAGTCACACTCCCGCCCAAGAGGGAATGAGAGTCTGGACTAGGGTGATGGCTGGGTGAGCAGAGAGAAGCAGATGGATTTGAGAGATGCGGAGTCAGAACACTTGGCAATTTGCTGGATGAGGGGGATAGGGGAGAGGAAAGGATGGGCTTGAGTTCAAGGTTGTGAACCCAAGTGACCAGAAGAATGGCAGTGCTCTGGGAAGAGATGAGGGAAACTTGGCAGAGTGGGTTTAGAGGGGAACATGATCAATTCCATTTGGGACCTGGTGAGTTGGAGATGCTGATGAGACATTTAGGTGAAGATGTCTGATGAATTGTTGGAGATACAAGACCAGGTCATGGGGGAGAGGTTAGGCTTAGATCTATAGAACTGAGATCAACTGCATGGCTGAGGAACAGGGGAATTCAGCAGCCCCCTGTTGCCTTAAGCCTAAGATAATACTCCTATGCTAAGTCCCCAGGGAGCCATGGAGCCATGAGTAGGACATCAATATGGTCAACCCTGTGCCTCAGGAACATTATCTTGGCTCTTCAGCCTGACATTTAAGATCCCTCATAATCCAGCTCCAGATTACAGGGAGAGAGGAGAGCAGAATTCAATAAGCCCACACTTCAGGAGGGAGAGATAGATGACGTCCAACAACACTAAGAAGAAATGGCCGGGGCGGGGGGGGGGGCGGGCCGGGCAGAGCCAGTAGACAGCAGTGTCACTGGAGCCAACAAGGGAAGACAGGAAGACAAGTTATTCTGGAGAAAGGATTCCTAGAGTTGCAAAGGCTACAGGGAGGTGAAGGCAGATACCTGGAAAACAGCAGTGGGATTCAGCAGGTAAGAGGTCAGCCAGTCAACATGCATTTATTAAAAGCACCGACTGTGTGTCAGGCTATGTCTCCACTATGCCCTGAGGAGACAAAGAAAGCAGAAGACAGTCCCTGCCCTCAGGGAACTCTCCATCTGATTGGGGAGGGAACACTCAGCCTGTCACTATCTTCTCTCCCTCATCCCCTACATCGAGGGGTCTGGCCTCAGGCCCCTCTTCCTCACTTGCTCATGTGGCCCCAGCCCAGTCCAGGTTCTCATCTCTCCCTTGGACTCCTGATGGCCTCCTGACTGATCTTTCTCCTTATCAACCTCAGCCTGGTGCCACCATAATTCCCACAGTGCACAGGTCCAACCGTGTCACTACACTGACCAAAACCACCCATGGTTTCCCATTGACTCCCTCCCTCCCTCCACAGGCACGGAAAGCCTTTCTCTCATTCTGTCTAACCCCCTTCCCCTCATTGTTACCTAGTCAAAGGAGTTACCAGCTGTTTCCCAATTCATCACTCCATCTTCCACCCCCAGATACTCACAGTCCCTCACCTCCCCATCTCAGAATCCTTGACTTTCAATTGGGGGCACCATGGACGGAGTATGCACCTTTTTTTTTTTAAGAAAAAGTGTCTGCAAGACATGTTTACTGACACATGTCGATTCATAAACTTTGTTAATTAGAGTGTTAGTGTTTAGGGTTAGGAATATAGTAACATTTTAAACTGCCTACTAAGAATACATGTAGAAATTTGTTTATAAATAAGAATAAACACCACATCCTCAATGCTAACCCATCGCTTCACTGCCTCACAATCTTTCCTGCCTCAGTTAACAAAGAAGAATTCCAAGTATTGCTGGAAGAGACTGAGCTGTGTCTTCTGTAGCTGTTTTGTTCCTCTGATGAGACACCTGACACTGGAAAGGACTGGGGCTGATCCTCTAACAGATGCCCCTCATCAGACCATCTGAATGAATCCCGGCCCCTTCACAAAGGCAAGGCTCCACACTTAACAATACTGCCTTATGCCAAATGTTTGGGGCTTTGGGGGATAGGGAGCTTTCAGAACCTGTTTGTTACCCAGGCATCTGAGCAAAACAGCAGGATTACTGACTTCATGGTGCTGGCTCATGGCTGTTTTCTACCAGAAGCGGCACTACCCAACTTGATCGACCACCTCACTCTTTAGCAGTGGCTCTAAATTAAATTCGTGTTCCCATAATACAAGAATTTGCCCCTACTGAGGAGCTCAAAAGAATGTGCTGCAGGCTCTGAAAGCTATTCCGTAGAGAAGTCCCCAAAATATCCTAAGCAATGGGAACAAGTGTGTAGTCTGCCAAGGAGACAACTTTAAAGTGATCACCCTATCTGGAGGTGTACATATTAGCCCAACTGTTAAAAATAAATCACTGTCGAATGTGCAAGACAGGCTGGTAGGAACCTGGGCACCTCAAACCGGAGGAGATCCCTAGGCCTCCCAACACAGGACGAGAGTCTGTAAAAGAAACGAGAGGCAGCAGCATGAAGCCACCAGCCATGAGACATCAACCTCTGAGGCTTGCAGCCCAAAGGTATGAAATGTGTCTTCTTGAACCATCTTCTGACACTGGCAGAACAGGCAGCCTCCTCCTGTAACTCTTTGGTGACTGACTCAACCCTGACAAATACAGGGAAGTGCTACCCAGTGCTCTGGACCTGCTGCTCTCAAAGGGAATGATCCCACCACCACCACAGCCCCCTAAAAATGTGTTCAGCAAAAACAAAGGCTCATCTCTCACATCTCCCCAGAGCCCTAAAAACCTACATACTTCCTAAGGACAGGGAAGGGCCAAACTGGCTGGGCTTTAGAGAAGATACCTGGCCTCTCTGGCCCTGGCAGGCCCTACATCACCCCACTCAAAGTAAGTTCACCCCATGCTTCAGCAGCTTCTTCTTGGCCTTGCCCAGGAGTGTGAAGGCGCCATCCTGGGGGCTTGGGGAACCAGAGCTCTAAGCGGAGGAAGCTATCTTCTGGAAAAAGATTTCTTGGACAGGGCTGCAACAGGTGTTCACTGCTGTAAAGGCATTCCTGATGGTCATCTCATGCAAAGTTGGCATCTGGGTGAAGTCCGAAAGAATCAGACACATCACCCGGAGAAGGTGTCGGTCCTGGGAAGTGGGTGCTTGTGGCATGTTGGCAGTGAGCACATTCTGAATGCTGTCATAGTGTAGAAAGCTGTACATAGCTCATGCTGTGGTGGGCTCCCCCTTGGGCAGTGTCTCCTTCACGTGAACCTCCAGACCATTCAATGATGCCGGGCTACTGTGATACACACACTCGATGACTGTCCCATCCTTGAGTAGCGGGTTCTTCATCCAGCAGGGACAGAACCAGCCCCTTTACGCTGTGCATATACAGGTGCATCTTCCCTAAGATGGACTGAGAGTCCATCCTAGGGAAGATCAAGCTGGTTCCATCTGCAAAGAAGTCACTGCCCAGTAAGCCAGAATGACCTTCTAGACCACAGGCTGACTTCTGTGGGCCGCCCCCTAGCATGGAGTGGCCAGAGCCCGGTGCTTCAGTGGAGAGTATCTGTTTTATGTGCTCAGAGCCTGAGATGTCAGATGCAAGGAATTCCTGGATTGCCGATTGGATTCTTTCCTTTTTATAGTGGACCCATTTCTCTGGCTTACAAGACTTGTCCTTAGGAAGAACTAAACAGAGTGGGACTTTTCCCCAGCCAGGTCTCGTTGGAAGGATGCAGTCACCCCCTCTCCTCCAGTTCAAAGATGTCTGGATACTCCTATTGCAGCCTGGTGCTTCCAGTTCAAACTAGTATTTTAGCCTTACTTGAATCTCCAGCGCTTGGCACAGTGCCAGGTACCTAGTAGGAGCTTAATAAATGCTCACTAGCTTTTCTCCTGATGATTATCGAATATCAATTTAGTATAAGCGCCAGAGCCTGAACTAATAATCAACCAGAAGAACAGCCTAGACCTAACAGCCTCTTTCTTCTCTGAGGTTACTCAGACAATACCTCTTCCTATGTCAACAAGGCCAGATGAGGCTGACTTCAGAGCATTCTTTCCTCTGTCTATGGCCATTAAGGATGAGACTCTTAACCTGAGATGCTATCTTGAATAATGTGACTTTTTCTTATCTTAATATTTAATGGACATATACTATGTTATGGCATGTTAATGGTAAATTAAACATAGGGATCCTGGGTTGTAATTTCAAATGACACTTTGTCAACTCTCTTATCTTAGTATAGTTACAACCTATTCAATTAAGAAAAGTCCTTTTCTTGGATCGTAGTTAAACATACATGGAGGTGATAAAATTAAGTAACACAGACATGCTGATTTGGGACTGTTCTAAAATTGTATTTAAACCTTCTCATTCTTTTCTTCAGAGAATCAGATTTCATCTGGCTCCATACATGTATGTATGCTGCTAGCTTTAAGGGAATAAACAATATGAATTTACACATCACCTAGCTTGTTTGCCTCCTTTAACCAGACTTTCAGGTCAACAGCTATGGTGCTGTAGACTGTGGATGGAACTGACAGAATGGCAGAACAGTATCCCAGCCTCACCAATGCTAATGATTCAGGCACCTCAGGATTCATTTTTTTTCCTGGAGTCTTAACCTTGACAGGGTCGAGTAACTTCTCCCTATTCCCAGCTTCCAAATGACTCCCACTGAAGTCCACAATTCCCTTTGAGCTAGTTTTGGGATAGGGACTAATTCACGTTAAATCACTTCGGATTAATTAGGTCCCCTTTGCAGATGGATCTTTGGAAATTAGTAGAAGTATTGTCAGCCCTAGTGTCAGTTAACTAAATTATGTTGGCCACAACAGGGCCCTTTTAGACCAGCCAAAGTTACTCTATCTTAAAACCAAATCAAGTTTAAAGGCCAATAAAACATCTAGCCTAGGAGTGGGAATGTTTTCACCACAGGTTTGCTGAGATGGCTGAGCGAGAACAAAAGGCAGAAGCCTCTTCCCTTAAGGCTCGAAAAACTGCTTCAGTATCACCCCCGGTATTGGCTAATTCCCTCCCTCATTCTCCCCTCTTGTCCAACAACCCCAGCCATAGCTATTCTTCCACTCCTTCTGCCCTATCTATGCCTTGCCTCCTTCCTCCCTCCCATCCCTTAAAGGCTTTGATTCTGGGAAGAAAACTGCACTTTGTCGTTACCCC
>CM053624.1:8689658-8705665 GCA_028646595.1 Phalanger gymnotis | reverse complement strand
GAACCAACCTCCCCATTCCAGTATTGTGAACACAAGCCTCCAGGCCCAGTAGGCCCGCCTCACAAGAGTAGCCAGGAGGCCACAGAAAAATAAGATGGCATAAATCATATTCACTGGCCTCCAGACCTCGTTCGAACTCCTGGGTCCACACAGGGGTCGGCTCTGCTTTGGATTTTTTCCAGCTGTAGTTTTCTCACCTCTCCTCACAGCCAAGCCTCTGGCGTTCTTAAGTCCCACCTCAACGACTAGAAACCAGAGTCCAGAGACTCATTGGTTCCCGAATTGGCCCCTCTTAAGTACTTAATCTACTCCCACACAGGTTTCACACTTGATAGGGCTTTGGGCCTGGGGCTTAGCGTTTAACAGGTGAAAGTACTTTCACAGTAAACAAAAGCCAAACTCCTCAAGGGCACCCATTAAACTAAGCCCATTTTGCCTTACTGGCACATGTGGTTGGGACAGGAAAGGAAGACATTAATTCTCACGCTATGGAAAGAGTATAAAATGCAAAGCATAAGAATGAAAATTCCCTCTAAACTGTATTTGCACAACTTCCTGGACTTCTTCAAAAGGGAAAGAGGAAGGATGGTCATATTTTTACTTGTTTTCTTGACTACTGGGAAGTATAACAAGGAAGCAAGATTCAGGGAAAATGGCTTTTCCACATTGGATTTCTAGTCATCTTCTAAGAATGCATGAGCCTGAGCTTTCTGACCTTTGTCCACAAAAATCAAGGAAGTCTGTTGGGGAAATGGGGCCAAGAGAGCTGTTTACATATATGTGAAGGGCTAGCTATTAGAAAAGCGTTCAGGATTGTTCTTCTTGGCTCTCCCAAGATGGGATGGGAGCCCTGGGTGCTGCAGAGGAGAGGATTCTGTCTTTGGAGACAGTGGACCTGAGTTCAAAGTCTGATTCTGACATTTCCTGTACGGAAGCCATTGGGCCAGTCATTTATGAGCTCTCTGAGATTCAATTTTCCTATCTGTAAAATTATGGGCTTAGACTAGATAACCCTTCTAGCTCTAAATCAGTAGTAAGTGGCAGATTTAAGCTTGATATGAAGAAAGATTTCCTTGTAGTTGCTGTTGCTCAAAAGTAGAATGACTGCCCTGGGAAGCAGGAGGTTCTCCTTCTTTGAAGGTCTGCACACAGAGGCTGGATGACCGCTTGTCAGGGATTTGGTAGAGGGTAGTGTCCTTCAAGCTCAAGGTAGACTAAGTGCTCTTCAAGATCCTGTCTGTAGGAGTCAGTGATTCTGATCTGGGAATACACACGCACATACACACACAAGCATACACATCATATACATACACGTGCATATCATACATATAAGTATATACATGTACGTGTACTAAATGTGTATATAATACAAATGTGTGTGTTGTGTACATATACATATATATTTATATAGATTACAAATGTGTGCATGTATCAACCCTATCTACTGACCTCCCTGGCTTCCTTTAAATCCCAACCAAAATCTCACCTTCTACAGGAAGCCTTCCCCAACCCCTCTTCATTCCAATGCCTTCCCTTTGCTAATTATTTCCTACTTCTCCTGTATGGGGTGTTCCTAAAGCCTGGACACATAGACAAAAATGCATATTTTCAAGAAATGAAATGAATGAAATTTTCAACAACATTTTATTTAATTGGAATATTAACAAATAACATCTTCAATTTGATTTCCATCATTCGTGATGCAAAGGTTGATTCGCTTTGCAAGATTCACATGAACTCATTGCAAGTAACGCCACATTGCCATCAATTTTTGAACATTCACTCTTTATGCATTCAATCAAGTTTGTGCATCTGTGATTTTCACTGAGTACACCTTCTACTTTAGCATACCCTAGAAAAAGAAGTCGCTGAACAACAGTCTTTGGTGAAACGGTTAATGAGATGTTAATGAGATTTCCTATGTGTCCAGACTTTAGGGACACCTCGTATATAGCTCGATGTGTATTTATTTGTTTGTATGTTGTCTCCCCATTAGGTTGTAAGCTCCTTAAGGGCAGGGACTGTCTTTTGCCTCTTTTTGCATTCCCAGAACTTAGCAGAGTGCCTGACACATAATAGGTGCTTAATAAATGTTTATTGATTAATATATTTATATATATAATACAAATGCACATAATGGGAGGCAAGAAGAGAAAGGGGGGAGAGAGACAGAAAGGGAGGGAGGGAGGTGGGGGAGGAGAGAAAAGGGGGAAGGAGAGGGGGGAAGGGAGAACAAAGATTTCCATCATACACTAGTAAAATTCTTCATAGGATCATAGAACTAGGGGTGGAAGGGACCTTAGAGTCATCTAATTCATCCCCTCTGTGTTACAAATGGGGAAACTGAGTCCCAGAGAAATTGATCATGGCTCCACAATTTTCAGCCCCACTTAGGGTCCTACTTCACATCTTTGTCTTGCTGAGATATAACTTCATCCTCTATGTATGAGGACAACCATCCCAAGCTACCATAAGAAGGGTATTGTTTCATACAAAGGCCAAATCACCCTTATCAATGGTGTCCTATCCCATCCCCTCTGAACTCCCTTCTGTGGGCCTCGATGGTCGTGATACACTCAAAAAGTGGTCTCCAAGTGGGCTCATAGCTGATAAGCCTCCTTTGGAATATAACTTTAAGGAAGTCATGGTCTTGCTTTGGGCAATCAGCCTCATTGAGTTTAATTGTATGATGAAAAGTGGAAAACTTTGTCAATCAAACAAATTGGTCACTGAATCAACTTATTTTAAAGTACCTACTATGAGTTAAGTATTGGGTATAGAAAGTAAAAGAAGAAAACATTCCCTGCCTCTAAGGATTTTATATTCACATCAGCTGCTCTCAAATAGTACAAATATCTGTGTGCTGGGCATCATACAGACCAAACCTCTGGATGGGCCCCTGCAGGATATCAGGCATTCTGAGCCTCAGTTTCCTCAAATGAAAAATGAAGACCCTGGACAGAATAATCACTGAAGTCATCCCTAGTTCTAAAGTTTCCCAAATTCCTTTAGAAAAAACTAGACAAAGTTACAAAAAGGGTGGGAGGGATCCAAATTCCTCAGATTCCTCCCCTAATTTTATCCTCGTTGCCATTCCAAAGCCCCCAAAAACATTTTAGCTAAATCAAATAAAGTAGAGTTTAAGAGGGATAAATATAAAGTCCCAAAGGTTCCCCACAGTGGCTAACTGGCCTGCTACATGAAGCCCTTCCTGGCACCTGGTCCAGCATCACCTCATATTTCCTTGAACTCATTTATTTGCATGTTGTCTCCTTGGGCAGAATGTAAGCTTGCTGAGGCCAGGGACTCTTCTCCCTTTCTCCTGACATCCTCAACATCGAGCTCAGCACTTGGCATCTATTAGCTGCTTAATAAATGCTTGGTGAATGATTTCTTAACGGATTCGTAAGGTAAAAAGGATTCCATGTCCTTGGCATAAAGTAGCATGGAGAGAAGTCAACGTGGGCTCGTGGTCATTTGACGGATGAGAAAAGTCAGGGCCACCCAGGTCACATGGTTATGGCAGCAAGTCCTAACTCATTTCAGACCATCCATTAATTCAATTCATATTTGTGTGCAGGGCATTGCATGATTATTAACAACAACAAAAAAAATAGTATCTACAAAGCACCTACTATGTGCCAGATATTACGTTAAGCACTTTACAAGTATGATCTCCTTTGCTCCTTACGACAACTCTGGGAGGTAGGTTATTATTATTCCCATTTTTCAGTTGAAAAAAATTGAGGTTGACGTAGGTTAAGTGACTTGCTCAGGGTCATGCATCTAAGTGGTCTGAGGCTAGATTTGAACTCAGATCGTCCTGACTCCAGGTCCAGCATTCTGTCCACTCCACATAACACTTATCTGCTTACAAAATACACTGATGAAAATATACTGGAGGAAAATAATACAGAGCCGCCCCCCTCCAAGAGACTTACATTCTAATGAGTTAATGCAATATATACCCAGATAACTATGGTCCAAAGGTGATAAGGATCTGGGCTGACCTAAGGAGAGGGATGGAGCTCTACAATGGTCATGAGGAGGCAGAGAAGTGGGAGATATCAGGGAAGGCTTCATGGAGGAGGCCCCCAAACAGAAAATCAGAAGAGGAGGGAGGGAGCTCTAGGCCCAGGAAAAAGTCTTTCTAGTACCCCAGAGGTGGGAGTCACCCCAGGGAAAGTCAGTGATGTGGGTAGAACAGCTGGGGACAGCTGGGCAGAACCAGACTGAGTCATGAGAGTGCTTCAGATGGAAACCCCGTTCCATGTCTATGCAGTGGCCATGGAAGAAAGGAAGTCTAAATATGGCCCAGAAGGAAAAGTGTCTCCCCAAGCCAGGGTCACATGTGTTCACTCAGTTCCTCCACACAAAAGTATGTAAGAGCTCAGTTGACATCATGTCCTGTGGCCCGAGGGTGGCTCTGGGCAGGGAGCCACGGCCCACAGGCTACCAAATCTGGTTTTTTCTTCTCTTCCCAAACCCCTCAAGCCTCAGTTTCCTTTTCTGTGAATAAAGAGACAAGTGGATAAAGATATCTGCAAGTTCAGTATCTGAGAATTCTGGGGGATGTCAGTTTCTCCAACTAGAGATTACATGAGATCTAAAAGTTGGAAGGTATCTCAAAAAGAATCTCCCCATCACACACCCAACATGTTGTTGTCCAGGCTTTGCTCCAAAGCCTCTAATGAGGGGGGACCCACTACCTTTCCAGGCTGCCCATCCCCCATTGGAGCAGCTCCATCATTGGGGACTTCTTGCTGACATCAATCCTGAATTGACTGTCAGTAACCTCCCCCATTGTTCCTGCTGCTTTCTTCTGACCAGAGACAAGGTCTAACCCCTCTCTTACAGGATAGTCCTTCAGATACTTAGACATAACTAACATAATCCCCTACATTTTCTTTACCACAGGCTAAACATTTCTCTAATCTTCATATGATGTGAACTAAAGGCTACCTTGGTCACCTTCCTTTGGACTCCCTCTCCTCCCCTCCCCTCCTTCCTCTCCCTCTCCCTTTTCCTTTCCCTCTCCCTCTTTTAGTTGTCTTGGGTATCTAGATAGAAGTACAGCAAAGCACAGCAAAGATGTCTTTGGAGGTAACAGATACAGAGAAGCACCATCTATACCTGCCCAGATAGCCTGAGGAAGGACTTTCTGGGCTTTGAGTTCCTGGTTGCCTTCTGCCTTTTCTGTTTCATATTCTGATCATGGGTCAGTTTTAAGGAATGACCTTTCTGCCCATGATATGACAACACATTGATTGAGTCCCTGCAGAAGCACATGGCAAAGGTGGACATGCGTTTGCACACTGTCTTAGAGGATAGACCTTGAGAGTGGATTTTCCCAGTCTTGTGATTTAGTCAGGCATAATCCCAAGTTTAGGCTCGCAAGCTTGGGTTCCTAAGAGATTGAAAGCTCCTGATTTCAAAAGCTAAGCACCGGTCTCCTAGACCTCCTACTGAACAGAAAGTCTCTTGGAGGAAGAGGAAGTCCAATGTGTCTCTTGCACAAACTAGAATACCACCAAGAGGACCCAGGAGAGCTGGACTAGCAATTCTCCCTGCCGTTGTTGGAAGTTGCTGCATCAGTTACTGCATGTCTATGGGAAGACGGATTCTTGTCTAGCAGCTGACTGCAGCTAATTAGGAGGATGAAACTTTCCATTCTCCTACTCTTCAACTTATTACGTCCCTCATCCCAAGAAACTATAACGAATTAGATTATTCTCCAAAAATGATAGAAACGAAAGAGGTAAAGGACTCAATGTACCGTAGAAATCAGATATGGGACAAGGAGTTGATTCCTAATGGACAAGAAAAAGCAAAACATAAAGAACTCACAAACACACAGTAACACAAATCAATACCATCTGCCAACGACTATCACAGTCAACTGGGAGGCTCATATTTAAAGCTCATCACAACACAGAGCAGTTCAGACAACCGACCATTAGGCCTTTTACGATACAAGTCATGCTACCACCGTATGTTAAAAAAGTTAAATATGTAAAACTTCAAGGAGACACAAATGTCAAACTATGTAAAATGTCACTTATCTTTATTATTTTCACTCTGTATTCTCTTGGGCCAGAGAGACAGTGTGGTACAAAAGATAGAGCTGACCTTGGAGCCCAGAAAACCTGGCTTCAAATTTTGCTTCTGACACATACTGGCTATGTGACCTTGGACAAGTCTCTTAGCCACCAAGTGCTCTAGGCAGCTGCCTAAAACTAAAACTTACTGAGAAAGTGTCAACCTGAATAAGAAGAGAAAGTTCCTCAATGGATACTCCCTATATCCAAGTCTAGTCACTATTCCCTTTCCTGAGATAATTTTAGAATTAATAAGTTTTATAAATTTTAGGTTATACTATGGCTTTAAATGAGTATGTATCTTTAGATGTTACATGTGTTCTCTGAAGGCAGAATATTGTTGGATTTTGATTGGAGGGTGTGTTGGGGAGTGATATCCTTGTTCAGTAATCTTTTTGTTGTTACGGGGAATGTAATCCATTTACATTCAAAATAATTTTTTACTAAATTATTCACTTTTTCTTCACAGAATCATCTTCTTTATTTCACTAATTGAATTCATTTTAATTTAATTCAATAATTTTATATTCTAATTTTAATCAATTTCCAAACTTATTAATGACAAAAACTAAGTAAATTTCCAATTTATATAGAATTAACTCCATTTATTTTACAAAACATAAATTCTACCTTTTTATTACTAAAGAAAGATAATCCTACCACTTTCACTCTGCCCTAGTTCCCTTGCCTTTTTCCTCTTTATCTGCAAATTCTTTTCATTCATTTTATTTTTTAAATAATTTTAATTCTTTGAAAATTTAAATCTTTTTGAAATGTAATTCTTTTTCTCTTCTTCCTCCACTTTTTTCATATCTGATTATAACATTCTAACCCTGCACTGAGACATCAGTTAGTTAGTCATTATTGTGAAGCAGCTGCTGTGGTGAGGACTTAGGCAAGAGTGCCTTCATTCTTTTTCCAAAGCTCTACTTCATTCTCTCAGGTTTGTGAACCATTGAAGGGCCCCTTATTTAAACTCTAAAGCTGTTCTGAGGTTTGTCCCTTTCTTCAGTAATTACTCACATTTATCTTGAAATTTTAATGTATATCATTTTATTTTGTTTTGTTTTGTTTTTAAATAAAGTGTTTAGCTTTGCTGGGAAATTGCTTCTGCATCAATCCTTTTTTCCAGCTGTAGACTCAGGAAGAACAGCTGGATGAGATGAAATGTTTACAGAGAATTTATGTGCTGTATATGACATTGTGAGGATAAAGCATGAATTAAGAAGTGGATGGCCAATAAGAAAAAGAGCAAAACCACATCAAAGTCCATGTCATTGTGGGGAGAGGGAAAAAGTGGAAAGGGAGACAGCCAAGTGTGGTAATGTTAGACAAGGTAATGTATATCCCTGGCTCCATGAGCCCTAAAAGTGTTCTGGTAACCGTGAAGGTCTGACAGGAACCTTGAAACAAAATGGCTATGATCCAAGAGTGGAATCAAAAGGCACATTGACTAAAACTACAATATATTGAGAAAAAGGATTGAACATATAGCTGAGTCATATGGATTAGTTTGTAGAAATGGTGTTTATGATGGCATTTTAGGATCATGTGACTGCCATTACAAATTACAGAAAGGTTATTCTTAATGAACATGACTTTAGCAATCAATGTAGATTAGGCCAGCTCATGGTAAATACTGTACTTCACATCACTGAAATCTATAAAAATTTAGCACCTACCAAATACCTAACAAGACATGACCTAAAGGCTAGAATTATACGTCAGAAATTCATGAAATGACAAGTAACACATTCCCATGCTACAAATAAAAAGCATCCTTTAGAATCTGACTGATAAATGGTCACCATTGTCACAGACCAAACTATTGTCCACCAATATTCGGATATAATACTGATCCACAAAAATTTAAGAATAAAGTTTTAATAGATGCCATCATACCAGATACTCATAGTCTGCAAGTAACACAGGGAGAAAAGGTTTTAAAATATAAAGACCTTGCCAGGGAGATCAAAATCGGGTAGAAGCAAGATGAGGTCCATATCAATCCCATTATCCACTCTGCTCCAGGAGTCATCCTGAAGATGACTTCAGGAAGCCTGCAGAGAATGTGCTGATAGCACAGTGCTTTAAAGTGATTCCAAAAGCACTGCCTTATCCACCTGAGCAAAAAGTAGAACATTAAATGTAAGGGAAGAAGAATATTAGGATAACAAATTGCCCCAAGATTTCTTCCATCTGGACTCCATTGAAAAAGATGAGAATGAAGAAATGAGGAGGAAGAGGAGGAGGAGTGTATTGGGGTTGGGGGTGCCTGTCATTTACAAAGCACTTTAAATCTTCAGAGCACTTTTAATTTAATTTGATCCTGACAACAACCTTCTGAGATAACTACTATAACAATTATTATTCCAACTTTATAGGTAAAGAAACTGAGCTTAAGAGAGGTCAGTCACTCAAGATCACAGAGCTGGGAGTTATGTGAGGTGACATTTATATCCAGCTATTCCTGATTCCAGTCCTGGTATTCTATCCACTTTGCCATACTTCATAAAAGATATCCAAGGACTCGAGAAAATTGTGGATCACATTACTACCCTAAAAGGTTAACAAAAAGACATAAATTACTATTAACCCATAAGCCTACTTTTTTCATCTCAATAAAACCTTTAGAGGAATTATCTATACATGCACTTTAGATAGTATGGATGAAAGTGTTAGAGGGAAACAAGCAGACTTAAACATACTATTTTCTACAATAGGCAACAATTTGGGAGTCACAAACTCCCTGGTTGAAGGATACAAAACAAAACTCAACTCATCATCGGTATCAAAGGACACATAAAATGGGGGAATAGATGCTCATTAAAAGCTGTTACAGAGAAGGTTTTTCACAGAGTACAAAGGAGGGCCTCTCAGTGGAGAGTGAGGTTCTCCAGATTAGCCTTTTGTGGATGGCATGGTGATCATTGCACTAATCCTTAGAACATTTGGAGCTTCCTAAATGAAATACACAGCTGCCCACAAGCTATGTGACCCTGGGCACATCCCTTAAGCTCTTTGAGCTTCAGTTTCCCCTCTATAAAATGAAGATAATAGCACCTACCTCATGGGATTGTTGTGAGAATCACATCAGAGAATATCTGTAAAGGGCTTTGTAAACCTTAAATCATCATTTCAATGCTAGCTAGTATTTTATTATAAAAAAAGAAATCAGCCTTACTATCCACACATGAAAAAACAAGTGGATGGAGAATTCCTTCTGTCCAGAATATGATATGAAGATGAATGACTAGCGTGCAGCCCTTTGACTGGACCCAAACTTCTTAATAGAAGGATTTGTTCCGTAAAACTTGGACTCAGTCAAAAGGCCCCACCCAAGGACCTAGAAGGCCACATGTGGTCTCGAGGCTAGTTCCCCATTCCTGGACTAGCCCATTGAGTTTGTTGACAAGAACCGAGAACTGAGAATCTGAGAAAAGCAGCACAGTATACAAGTGTAGGATGCTGGATTTGAAGTCAGAAAGACTTGGAATCGAATCTCAACTCTACTACTTACCAGGTATGTGACTTGGAACAAATCACCATCTCCTAATCCTCAGTTTCCACATTAGTAAAAGGGGAGCAATACTTCATGGGGTTGGTGTGAAACCCAAGTGAGATAATGTATGTAGAACATGGCAACTTTCCAACATTTTACGGATGCCAGTTAGTATTCCGGATTATCTTGGATAGGAACTACTGATGGACAATTATGGCATTTCAGTGACCTAGGCAGGTTTGTGGAGACTCTTTCAGGGTCCTCAAAGCCATACCAACTAGATGACTGCCCTACTTTAGTTGCTAGAATGCTTGCCATCCGTGGAGCATGTTTCATGTTGTCACTGGAGAATAGGGATGGCATAGAGAAGGGATGAATAGATGTGCTGCCTCAGGAGACAGAAAGTTAACCCTCACTACTGCAGGGATCCTAACGTCGAAGCTGAATAACCACTTAGGTATGTTACAGAGGGGCAGGATCTGTTATTAGCCCTTGAATCCCCAGAACCCAACACTTAGGCTAGCACATAGGGGTGCTTAATAATATGTATTGAATGAATAAATGGTGTCCGAGGTCCTTTCCAACCCTAAGATTTTGTAGGTGCCCCACTCACTATGCAATGTATCGATGTCTGCTCTGTCCCCACTTAAATCATCCAATGGCTTCTGTTGCTCAATAAAATGACCTTCTTATTGGTCATTCTACTTCCATTCTGCACATTCCAAATGATCCTTCACATAGTTGCCAGAGATTATCTAAAGCTCAAATGTGACCATGTGGCACACTTCCTCCTTCATTCCATAAACTCTAATACTTCCATAAAAAAGAAAACCTCCAGTTATACCTGCCAGCCTTTTACCCCAGACTGAACCCCATTCCAACCCCAATGCATGTAGCACTGATTGTCGATCAAGTGCCCTCCAGGGAGCACCTGCCCAGACTTTCTCCTCTTTTCCACCATAATATCACCATTGAAACAGTCCATGCAGCTAAGAATGTATGCTCACAAGAAGTCTCTCAGGTATCCAGGCCAATTATCATTATCCCAATTTTTCCCACCCCCTAATATCTGAGCATCCATACCCCTCCCCCTTCAAGAATTTTGCAGTGTATGCGTACCCTTTGACCCAGCAATACCCTTTCTAGGATTGTATCCCAAAGAGATTACACAAATGGGAAATGGACCAATATGTACAAAAATATTTATAGCAGCTCTTTTTGTGGCGGCAAAGAACTGGAAATCAAGGGAATGCCCATCAATTGGGGAATGGCTGAACAAGTGGTGGTATATGAATGTAATGGAATACTACGGTGCTATAAGAAATGGGTAGCAGACGGACTTCATTATAACCTGGAAAGACATATGAACTGATGCTGAGTGAAGGGAACAGAACCAGGAAATCATCATACACGATTATAGACACAGGGTATCTGTAAGGACTCACTTTGACAAACTTGGCTCCTCTTATCAATGCAAGGTTCAAAGACAGCTCCAAAAGACTCATGATGGAAAAAGCTATGCACATGCAGAGAAACAATTATGGAATTTGAATGCAGATTGAGGCAAACTATTTGGTCTCTTTTTTTCCCCTCTTTTTTGGTTTCCTTTCCTCTTTCTCATGATTCATTCCATTGGTTATAATTCTTCTTTGCAACTGGACTATTGTGTAAATAAGTTCAGTGTGATGGTATATGCAGAACCTGCATTGGATTACATGTAGTCTTTGGGCAGGGGAGGGGGAGGAGAGGAAGGGAGAGAAAACGTGGAACCCAAAAACTTGTGGAACTGAGTGTTGTAGACTAGCCATGATGTACTGTCATGATTATTCATGTAAATATGGCCATTTGCCAATCTAGAAGCTCTGTGCCTTTGAAGAGGCTCTTCTCTGCCTAGAACGTTCTCTCTCCTCATCTCCCAAAGTCCCTGACTTCCCTCAAGGGTCAGCTCAGGTACCACCTCTCCAATGCCTCCTTCTAGTTGCTAATCCAGCCTTCTCATTTTCCCTTTGCTACATTTGTTTTGTAGACATGTATCTCCTAGGAGAATGGAAGCTCCTGGAAGGGAGAACTTGTTTCATTTTTGTCCTTGCATCTCCAGTGCCTAAGAGTGCCTGGTCCAGAGTAGATACCTAATAAATATCTTGTAGATTGGATTGACTACTTGAAGAGTTAAGCATTATCCTTATAGATTGAGAATTGGAAGGAACCTCAGGGGTCTGAACGACAGGTAAAAATTACCAAGCAATCAACAAGAAGTTAGCAAGTGCTTCTTTTGTGCCAGGCATTGTACTAGGCGTTGGGGATACAAAGAACAAAGTGAGACAATCCCTGCCCTAGAGGAGCATATATTCTATCGGGGGGAAAGTGTGTATTTACACAGGAATGGACAAAATCGATAGAAAGTGACCTGGGGAGAGGGTGCTCCTCACACTACCTTGTAGAGACCTGCATTTAATTACCTTGGATACTGCTGTATTTATGTACTTTATTTTTATATTGTATGTATTTATATAAGTACTTCTTATTTTTTCCATTGGAATAGGAGTTCCTTACAAGTAGGGATTGTTTCATTCCTGGTATTTGTTTCCCCAAGAGCTTAATAAATGCTTGTTGACAAGAAAGTCCTCATGTAGACCATGTCGCTTGGGCTGAGTCTTAAAGAAGACTAGGAATTCTAAGAGTCCAAGGTAAGGAGGGTAAGTATTGTAGCCACTGGGCACAGCCAGTGCAAAAGCACAGAGATGGGAGGTGTAATTTAAGAGGAATAGCCAGTAGTCTACTTTGATGGAACCACAGAGTATGTAAGGAGTTGTAATGTTTCATAAGACTAGAAAGGTAAGTATGAAAGGCTTTAAATGCCAGAAGAGTTTTTATTTTATCCCAGAGGTAATAGAAAGCCACTGGAGTTTATTAAGTAGCCATACCTGCACTTTGGAAAAACAACTTTAGTAGATGTGTGGAGGATGGATTGGATTGGAATGGAGAGTATTAAATCAGAAAGATCAATGAGGAGGCCATGTGAGTGTGTGTGCACATGTGTGTATGTGCATGTACATGTACGTGTGTGTGTGTGTGTCTGTGTGTGTATAGAGGAGACAACAGTTGTGACCAATGCCTGGCATCTTGGAAGGATGATGGTGCCCTTGAGACTAATAGCAATGTTCGGGATCAGGGAGGGTTTATTTTTGACTCTGTTAAGTTTGAGATGACTCCAGGGCATCCAGTTGGAAATGTCCAAAAGAAAAAAAAAATGAGGCCCAGAGAGCTCAGGTCAATTACCCAAGGTCACTGGGTAGAAAGTAGTAGAAATGAAAATAGAGACTAATTTTCATGGTCCCAGGTGGGAGTTGGCTGTATTTTCATATACATTGTTCCTTTCATTCCCACGATGAAATTGGTCTGTTTGTGAGACAGAAAATATGACTCAGAGACACCTTCCTCCCCTATAATACCATACCCCAAGTTAGAGAATGGGATGTGAAATAATGAAAGGCATGAATCTAGCCTTTCACTAAAAACATGTCTATCACTTCCTGTCCCAAGCAAAAATATGGCAGTAGGTTGTCATCCTGAATGGCTGCCAGAAGGAAGGGTGCCCAAAGCTGTAAGTCAGTTCACCTTCTCAGATTTGGGGGAATGGAACCTGTGTCCTTCCAATCCTTCAGCATCCTGGGGAGCATTTTGGTTCCATGAATACATCAGAACTCATTTCATTCCCTGATTCTAAGAAAATTGGGCTTGGAGGGGACCAGAGGCATTATTCCTCTTGTCCTCAACTTCCTCTGCATCACAAATAATTCCATGTCCCACCCAGGTTCAAGGGCTTGATCTTACATTTCCTGTGAGCCAAATAGCCCAGGTCTAAATAGCAACAAAGCATTGTAAGCTTCACCTCCTGTTTCCTGGAGTGCTACCTTTTTTTGGAGGGAATCGCAGAGACTGAACCAGAAAATATTCCATCAACAGTTGAGGATGACTTTAAAAGTTTAATTTGTTTCAATTCAACAAACATTAACAGTTAAATGCCTTCAGAGGTTTGTAGTCAAAAGCATGGAATTGGAATCCTGTCTGCCTTGACTTCCCTTCTATGATCCTAGTAAGTGTTTACTATGGGCCAAGTCCTGGAACTACAAAGACAAAAGTAAAAAGAAGTCCCTGCCTTCAAAGAGCTTATGGTCTACTAGGGAGACAGCTGATACATACATAGGCATTTGAGGAATGGATACAAAGCACTCTATAGGGGAGGGCTTTAGGTAGGGGGAAGAGGATCAGGAAAGACTTTGGGAAGAAGGTAGCATTTGAGATGAGTCTTGAAGGAAATAAGGGATTCTAACCCTTATGTCCCCCACCCCACCACCACCTGCCCCTCTTTCAAACCTCCTTGTTATTGTTGAGACCACCACTATCCTCCCAGTCACCCTTGAGTCTCAAGCCACTGTCACTCCTCCTTCACACTCTGCCCTCACATCTAGTCTGTTGCCAAGTCTTGGCATTTTTACCTTTATCCCTCCTTCTCCCTCACTCCTCCTTTACTCTTCCCTCACCTCTAGTCTGTTGCCAAGTCTGGCATTTCTACCTTTATCCCTCCTCTCCATTCCCATCACAGCCACCTTGGTGTAAGCCCCCAACCATTGGACCACACTAATCCCATCCTAATTGATCTCTCTGCTTCATCCCTCCCGTCCCCAACTCAGCAGACAAAAGTCCTATTCTAACACCCCCATTACTCGACAAATTCCAGAGGCTCCCTATCACCCACAAGATCAAATAGAAAATTGTCTGTTTGGCTTTTAAAGCCACCCAGAACCAGGGCTTTTCCTACCTTTCTAATCTTCTTCCACCTTACTCTCTTCCATTGCTAGAGATACTGGCCTCTTCCCTGCTCCTCCCACAGCATATTCCATCTCAGATATGGAATGTGTTTGGATTTGGATATGTCTGTGGTTCTGTAGGTGGAGAGGGAAGGGGAAAGTGGGAGGATAAAAGAAGGAAGACAATTATTCAAAGGTGTGGACCACAGAATACCAGGATCTTGTGGGAAGGAAAGTGAAAATGACACATTGAATGATAAGACAGAGTGGGTTTGAGTGGGTTTCAGCATACTACCAACTATGGCTTATAGAGAGAAGTTGCATAACAGATGAGTTGTGTGGAAGATGAGTAGAACTTAGCACAGTGCCTGGCTCACAGTAGGCATTTAATAAATGCTTATTGATTGAGTAGGTGAGTATTGTTGGAAAAGGTGAGTCAGCTATGTAGCAATTTCATACTGAATCCTCAAACTTCAGAGGACATCTGGCCCAAGCTGTACCTGCACAGGAATCCTCATATCTATGGCATCCAAAGCAGTGGCTAGGGAACCTCTGCCTGAAGACCCACCACTTCTCAAGGCATCCCCTTCCATATTGGGATAGGTCTCATTGTCGGGAATCTCAAAGGAACAGATGGTTGGATGGCTATGTCATTGTTGGGAGATGGTGGACATCTCAATGAGATCATTAGTCTATTAAATGTCAAAGAGCACGAAAAATGCAACTGCAATGCCATGATCCAGTTGATGAACAAGGAATGATGGAGCTGGAGTGGTGAGCTCCATTCCTTGGTTTATTCAGAAGAATAAAGCTCCAGTTGACCATTAGACAAGGCTGGCGTACCACAAAATGGCAGAACTGAATGATTTTAATTGCATTAAGTTTGACAAAGTGACAGAAGATTGAAGCAGGTAGAATCTATGTAGAAAACTTAGATGGTGAGTTCTTTCCTGAGAGTAAGAATGTCTCATTCTTTGTATCTCAAATGTCTAGCACAGCGTCTGACACATGATGGCCAAGTAATCAGTGACTGGTGATTAATGGATAACAAGGTAAAATCACTTTTCTCTCAATTCTTAATATTCTAATACTTAATTCTATCACTTCTAGGCAACATGGAATTGTGGCAAGGGTGGAGTGATGGGGCAAGACTTGGAATCCAAAGAAATCTGGTTTCCAATGCTACTCTCCACACTTACTGACTGAATGACTGTGGGCAAGTCATCATTCTTCCTAAACCTAAATTTCCTCACTTATAAAATTGGGCTAATAACAGTGACTGCACCCAACTCACAGGGCTATGGGAAAGATGAAATAAGGTCAGCAAAGAGCTTCCCAAACCTTAAGGAATTCTGTTAAGGCCAGGTATTACCCTGGCTGTCAGCACTGGTACAGGGCATACTTGTTTAAATAACCTCTTGGCCTCTCAATACTTCTGGTGTGGACTTAGCCAGACTTCTAAAAGAGCCCACAGGCTGTTTAAATTGATTCTACCCCAAGTCTAACAATTGAAGGACATCCTGGAAATATCCCTTAAGTAAAGCAGGCCTTATTAGATTTCTCTCAGTGTATTTACTGGAATGGACATATATTTTG
>CM053624.1:8628096-8689158 GCA_028646595.1 Phalanger gymnotis | reverse complement strand
CAAAATATAGTTAGTCTTTCTCAACATGAGTATTGTGGAAGGGTTATACATAATGATACGCATGTGGCCCATGTTGAATTGCTTGACTTCTTAGGGAGGGTGAGTGGGAAGGGAGGGGTGGAGAGAATTTAGAACTCAAAGTTTTAAAAACAGATGTTCAAAAACCAAAAAAGAAAATGTTTTGCATGCAACTAGAAAACAAGATACACAGGCAATGGGGCATAGAAATTTATCTTGCCCTACAAGAAAGGAAGGGAAAAGGAGATGGGAGGGGAGTGGGGTGACAGAAGGGAGGGCTGACTGGGGAACAGGGCATCCAGAATATATGCCATCTTGGAGTGGGGGGGAGGGGAGAAATGGGGAGAAAAGTTGTAATTCAAACTCTTGTGAAAATCAATGCTGAAAACTAAATATATTCAATAAAAAAATTAAAATAAAAAAAGAATCCCAGGCCTTCTTGACACCCAGTCTAGTACCCTGTCTACTATAACATGATGCATCAGATCTTCGCCACTTCATATAAAAGTTTAAAGTTTAATTGCTATGAGTAAGCAAACTATTGTGAGGTCCAAATACTGATTTCACATTTTCTGTTCTATTCTGTATTTGATGCAAAAACTGAAGCTGCTTCTCCGTCACTAATGAAGAAGCTCGTGAGCTCAAAACTTCAACGTTTTTCTTACTCAGAATTAGATGCCAAAGGTTTCCCACAATCACTGCAAACAAGCCGTCACAAAGAAGAACCCAAAAGATCCCAGGAAACAGAATTAGGCAACAAGTGGAGAGTGGTAGGCTCTCTGGCACTACCTGATATTTAGAACTAATGGAAACTAACTTGTGAAATACGTGAAGGAAGAAACTGGAGAATCATGACCGGCAGCAATTCAGAGCACAGCGGAACCAAAAGCAAGTCTAAAGAATGTTTGGCATGTTCCAGGAATGAATCACATAGCCCAGAGAGCACTTACAGGTTAATTACTTATTAATATCAGACTTCACCATCATTAGCTTTTATTCTTATTGCTTCTAGCCCAGGCTTAGCTGGAACGGCCCTCAGTCTTTCAGTCCTGTCTTCCTGCTGCCATTGCTCATTGAGGTGCGGTGACTTGGGATCATAGATACAGAGCTGTAAGAGACTTTAGGAATAATCTGGGGCACCTTCTTCATATAACTGATTAGGAAACTGAGGCCCACAAAAGGGAATTGACACAGCTAGTAAATGTCATAACTTGGGTACGATCTTGGGTCTGTGGAATCCAAGTCCAGACTTCAGCCCACTATGCTGCTCTAAGGACTGTAATAACAAGTTATCACAATTAGGGAGGCAGTGGATCAAACCTTGGGCCAGACACTTGGTAGCCCAATGTATCAAAATGAACACCTAAACACACACACACACACACACACACACACACACACACACACACACACACAAATGTAGAATGGGAAATCTGCAGATTTGCTTGAGGTCCTTAGGGGGATAAACTCTATTATGGAAAGTCTCATCAGAAACCTTTCTAAGGAGGAATTCCTCATATATACAGAAAGGGGGTTGGGCTCTATGCCCCTAGAAGTTGCTTCCAATTTTAAATCAATGTCCTTGTAAGATAAGACCTTGGATTAAAATCCTGTCTCTGTCATTTATTTTCCTTGCTAATCTTCATAAAAAAAAAAAACTTTAATCCCCTGGTTCGCAGTATCCTTCATTGTTAAAATGAAGAGTTTAGACTACCTAGCTTGTGAGGTTCCTTCCAACTCTAAATCTATGTGACTCTATATGAGTCAGGACCCAGGCTCAGGGACTAATCTTAAGTCAAGTTAATGGAATCCTAATAAAGCTGCCCCCAGGTTCAATGTTCTAACTTCCTTATGGGCCCCATTGAACAGTGGGTGTGTCCTGAGTTAACCCCACAATCTGGCTTTAACCACACCACAGGCCCCCAGACTCAATACAGCCACTGCCCCTAGTGAGCTCCTGGCCCCAGATCCAATTCACATATTTGAACAGGTGTGTCCTTATGCTGAAGCGCAAGCATATCTCCCATTTTAGCCCAAGACAGGATAACAATACCTGGCTATCCATCTTGACCAGACAGGACCACAATAGCTAGCCAATCAGAAAGCAACATGACCAGGATGTCTGACCACCAAACCATAGAAGGGACCCCTCTCATGTTACCTAATCCCTTAACAAACCCCTCCTGCCTGTTTAATATTCATAACTTCTGCTATATAGTCGGCATCATTACGCTATAAAATTGCCTGTGTTGTAGTCCTAAATTGCTGGCTCCCCTTAGAACCTAGCCTGCTTCTGGGGTGTCGATCCTCAAATGCCTATACTTAGATTAGAGGTGGTCTGACTCTGAATTCTTTGAGATGACCCTGCCCCCAGCACATCTTGAAACCCCAACAAAATGAAGTCAGCAGACATGGATTAAGCATGCCAGGCACTGTGTTAAGGACTGAAGACACAAAGAAAAGTGAAATCAGACCCTGAACTTAAGGAGTCCACATTCTAGTGGGGAAGACAATGTGCAAACTGCTCTGTGCAAGCGAGCTATTGTGAGATCCAAATGCTGATTCGACATTTTTTATTCTATTCTCTATTTGATACAAAAACTGAAGCTGCTTCTCTGTCACTGGTGACGAAGCTCATGAGCTCAAAGTGTCAGTCTCTCTCACTCAGAATTAGGTGCCAAAGGTTTAAGCTTTGCCACAATCACTGTTAATTAAAGAGAAACTCTGAGCTTGAGTTTAGAAGTAGAATTCTCTCATAAAGCATTCATTTCTATGAAGACTGTCATCTCAGCAACACCCACAGATCCCTTCTGCCAAGGGAACCTCGGTCTTTCAAGAGAAACTGCATTCTATAGGTGTGCCATTCTTTGGGGCACAAAACACTGTCTGCCTTTGTCCCATGCAAAGGCCCCATGCTTGTAAATTTGGGTGGTCTCAACTTATTCCCAGGCACCTGTGAGGCTGCTGCTCCCATCCATTATGCCATCAATGACTTCAAGAGACAGCCAGCCCCCCTAAATTCATAGAAGCATTCCTTAGAGAGAAGAGGCAGGCCTGACCCCACATGGGTATATCCCATTCTTTGATGTGACCAATCATGATCCCTCATTCTCATGATGCTGCTGATGCTATAACCAATAATATGATCGCCTCACCAACTTTATACTGTTCTGTGTTCTATGCTCATAAAAAGGAGTTTGCATCTCCAATTCTGAGACTTTTGGCTATTTGAGACTGTGAAGACATCTGCTTTATGGACTGGTTGTACTCTCACTAATGAACCTTGCTCAGAGAAACTTGACTCAGTTTGCCTTTTCATTAAATTTCACAGTTCACAGTTCACAGATAAACAGTTCCAGTCATGGGGGATCACCAGTGAAGATGCTTGGAGTCAGGAGATAAAGCATCATGTGCAGAGAACAGAAAGAACACCAGTGTTACTGGATTACAGAGTACATGGCAGGGAAAAGTGGGAGGGAGTAGATCACGTAAAAAGTCTGCGAAGGTAGGAAGAGGCCAGAGGGCTTTAATACCACAAAAAGGATTTTATATTTGGTCGTAGAGGCTCACTAGAAGGGTGTCTAGGTGGCACAGTGGGTAGAGCTCTGGGCTTGGAATCAAGAAGACTCATCCTCACGAGTTCAAAACCAACCTCAGATACTTACTAGCTTTGTGACTCTGGGCAAGTCACTTAATTATGTTTGCCACAGTTTCCACATCTGTAAAACGAGCTGTAGAAGGAAATCGCAAGCCACTCCAGTATCTTTGCCAAGAAAACCCCAAATGGGGTCATGAAGAGTCAGACATGACTGAACAACAAAAGATGCCATGGACTGCCAGCCCTGTGATCCAACTGAGTGAGATTCTTCTAAGGCATGGACTTCCTGCCCCCACTGAAATCTTCCTGTGACTAAAGGATGTTGTTCCTGCCTTCAGACCTGGGATTTGGAAGTTCGTGATTTCCAGCCACAAAGGAATTGGGACTCCATTGGCTGATTGGTGTCCCTTTAAAGCTTAAGGAGAACTTCTCTAGAGTGTCTGGCCTGTCCCCAAAGAAGAATTCCCAACCAGGGATCAACCACTTTTGGTAGTATGGAGCTCACTGGCATCCAAGGCAGCCTCTTCCATTTATTAACTCTGATCATTAAGAAGAGTTCCCTTTCCTGGACCTAAAATCATGATCTTTGACTTCCACCCATTGCTCTGATTTATTCTTTGAGAGAGAGGACTTTTTCCCCACTTTCTTTGTTTCCTCAAAGTTTAACACAGAGCCTGGCACAGAATAAATACTTAGCACATCCTTTTGACTGGTTGACTGACTTCCTTCTGAGATGAAGCTGGGTAAGTCTAATCCCTCTTCCACATGACAAGACTTCAAATCACTAAAGGCAGCTCTCATATTCCCATGCCAAACACTTCCAATTCTTTCAACCGATCCTCCATAGGACATGGTCTCCAGTCCCCTCATCATCCCAATTACCCTCCTCTGAATGTTCTCCAGCTAATCAATGCCCTGCCCCAAATGTAGACACAGAGCTAATTACACTATCCCAGGATATAGCCTCCATATCTGTAGAAATTGCATTTCTCTTAATTCAGTCCAAGATGACAGCAGTTTCCTTGGTTGCCACATCTCACTGCTGACTGATAATGAGTTTGTGATTCACTAAGTCACCTTGATCTTCTTCAGACAAACTGTCCTCTAGTCATTCCTCTCCTTGTCCATGTGAAGTTGATTTTTTGAACCCAAGTGTAAGACTTTACATCGATGCACCAGAAGATCCAAACCTTCTGAGGCAGCAATTCATGGGAAGCTCTCCTTGGCTTGGTGACCTCTTCTCTGTCAGTTCTGACCAGACTGACCTTGGATGGTAGAGCCCAGGAGGTTGAGGAGGTCCCTGGAACTGCAATAATCCTTAAGGAAATTCTAAGACCTTTGCATTATTGAGACATCTGTGACTCCTAAATGCAAGTCTCACAGGATGCTCACAAACCACTCCAAAATGCCTCCCACATCAAATGTCCCCCTATATCATTCAATGATATGTCACTGTAGGCGTAAAAAATGGGCCTTTTGTTTTTATTTTTTAAGTATAGTTTCAGCCGGATGTTGGGCATGGAAAGTGAATTCTTCGTAAGGAGATCGCACTCATCTTTCCATCTTCGGCTCTTCCTGGAATCACTTCCCTTTAGGAAGCTGTAATGTGTGTCCAAGAGGCCACATCTGGGGCTAAAGCAGAAGCTGGCCCTCATCTAGTGTCTTCAGAGTCATCCTCCAAGGAAGGTTTTCCTCCTCGTCAGCAGGATGCTTCCAGAAGTTCTGGGATCCTGGTTTAGATAGCAAAACGATATTTATATCATAGGAGGAGATTGTAAGATGCTTTCTTTTTCCTATTATTGCAAATAGTTTATTCTCTGAATGTGTGAAATTCACTTGAAAACCCCTATGTCCTGGAGGTCCTCCCCCTGTGGAAGCTTATTTAGGGCTTGTTCAATTTCTTTTTCTGATATTGGGTTACTTCCATTTTGTTTATCTAGGTGTTTTATAATTTTAAAAGCATTCCTCATTTCTTCTAAATTATCTGTTTTGTTAGGATATGCATTTTTAGCCTCTTATTGACTTCTGGGTTTTGAAGCATTCCTGTGGTCTTGCTATGCATGTGCTGGGCTGGGTGGAGGTGAATCTCCTTATCTTGATAATTAATGGTGCATCTGGAGATGTTCCTGCATGTTTGTGTGGTATCTGGCTCTTCTGGGTCCTCGGGAACACCATCCTTCCACGCTTTCTGCTCACTGCATTTCAACACATTCATTTCCTCTGTAATATTATAGATTTTATTTTCTGCTTTTAAAAACCTGGTTTTTTCTGAGTAGGAAATTATACTTCACCAGGTTGTCAAAGATGTCTAGGATCCAAAACAAGATGAATAACTCTTTATGTAGTCCAGACCCTTCGTTTTATAGATAAGGAAACAGATCAACTAAAAAGTTAAGTGATTTGAGATCATAAGACCATAGACCTAAAATCAGAAGGGACGTCAGTGACCGTTAATCCAACTCCCTTGTTTTACAGATAAGGAAGCTGAGGCCCAGAGAGATGAAATAACTTGCCTAATGCCAAACAGATAGTGGACAACAGAGTTGGGAATCAAACCCAGATCCTGTCACTGCCAATCTGGTATTCTTTCTAAAATTGTATGAAATTCAAGTGCTAAATGATTCTCACAGCAGCTCTTCTACACAGAAATTTCCTTCGATGATATTGGGGAACAAACTAAACACCCAGAAAGCAGGGTGCAGTGGACCAACAAATGGATCTGGAGTCAGAGAAGCTTGATTCATATCAGGGCTCCGCCATTTACTGCCCAATTGAACTTGGGCCACCTAGAATGTCCCCTGGCCCTCAGTTTCCTCATAGGTACAATAAGAGAGTTGTCCTGCCTAGTGTCTGAGTCCCCTTCCTGCTTTAGTTCTGAGATCCTATAACTGTGAGTCCTTTGGCCTCCTACTTGTCCTATTTCCTTATTCAGAAAGTGGGAGGAGAGAAAGTTGGATGAAATTATCTCTAAAGTCGCTTTAGCTCTATATCTATGATCCTATAACAAAAGCTAAGAAGTTTAGTTTATTGGGAAAGAAGGCATTTTCTGAATTCCTACCATGGGCTTAGAACTACCTGGGTTTTCAGAGAGATATAAGAAAATCTTCATTTGGTGCCTACCCTCATCATACTTAACAATGTTGCCAACTCAATGTAGGGAACGACACTAGAAAGAATGGACTCATCTCAATACTTCAAGTGTCTGTGTTTCCATAAAGATAGGTTCTCTCTCCGTTGATATCTGTGGTAGCCTCTCCATGCTTTAGCAAGTATTTTGAGTATCAGGGGCCAAAGAAATTTATCACCCTTTAGACAAATTTCTATTGATGAATCTCTCCACATTTGTTAGACTATACCACCTAGGGGAGGTGTTCAGTCTATTCTAACATAGTGGGACCTTCCAGAACTCAGTCTCTGCCAAGATAGTCTTTTGGAGAAGACATTGTGGTGTGCTGGGAAGAACATTAGATTTAGGATCATAGGACCTTATTTAAATTTAGACTCTGCTATTTACTACCTGTAAAACATCGAGTAGGTTTTATTTTCCCTTCTTGGGACCTCAGTTTTCTCATTTGTGAAATAGGCATGGGTGTAATTTTAGAAAGCAGTCAAGAATAGCCTAAGGTTCCACTTCCTCCCTACCATCCAGTAACAAAAGTACCCAATAAGTCAACAAAAAGAGCAACAAGAAGAAATGAAACAAGCCACCACAAGGTAATTCTTACAGAAAAAATCTAACTGAAGATGACCTCATCTTCAAGAGCCTTACAGAAAAATGCTCCAAACACTAATAATGAAAGGAATGTATGTTAAAACAACTCTGAGGTTCTGTCTCATGTCCATCTGATTTGCAAACATGACCCCCCAAAAACAAAAAAGAAAATGAGAAATGTTGGACAGCCTGCACAAAAGCAGTAACAGGAATGAATTGTTGGTGAAGTTGTGAACTAGTTCAACCATTCTAAAAAGCAATCTAGAGCTATGACCATAAGGTTGCTAAACTGTTAACACCCTTTGACCCAGCAAGACCACTGTTAGTTACATACCCCAAAGAGAGCAAAGAAATAGGGAAAGGGTTCATAGGAACAAAAATATTTTTAGCTGTACTTGTAGTGGGAAATAACTAGAAACAAAGTGGGTGTCCATCAATCAAAGAATAAGTTAATATAATTGATTGTTGCGTTATAAGAAATGAGGAAAGAAATAGAGTCAGAAAAGACTTGGAAGACATAAATAAACTGATGCAGAGTGAGATAAGCAGAACCAAGAAAATAATTTAGGCAACGACTACAACATTTGAATGAAAAACAACTTTGAAAGGCATAAGATCAATTTTGGAGGAGAAACGCAGGAAGCAACTCAGCTGAATTCCCCCAACATTTCCCTCCAAACAACTTTAAAATAATGCCTCAAATTGAATTTCGGAGTGGCAGAGTCCACAAAAGGTCAGGGTACATTTTTTCAGCCCAAGACAACTTAGGAGGTTGGTAAGAGAAGTCACTGACACCTGCGTTGGGATCAGTCCAGAGCAAGACACATACTACCTTGGAGGTAGCTGGAACAATGAAAGCAGTGGCTTTGGGAGCTCTTGGCCCCCCGGGATGATAAGGGAATCAGAAAACTGGTCAAAAAGAGAATACAGAGGACCCTTTGCTGCCACTGAGCTATGTTACCCTGTTGCATTGCCTACAGACAGTTCCAGAGTGCACATCAGCACTAGAATGTGTAGTCACAGGACAGCAGGAGCTTTGGTCAAGGTTCCAGGGTGGAGGAGAGTGCTTGTGGTCACTCACAAAGGGAGCAGAGGCCCTGTTTTCAGTAACAAGGCATAAAGGGGCTCTGGTGCTTGTGGCTGAAGGAGAGCAGGAGACCTGATCATAGTTCCAGGGCCAAGAAAAGTGCAAGCACTCAAGGCTGCAGTGGAGCAGGATTCCTTCCTAGGTAAAGAACACACCTCTTCTTGGATCTTACTACCTTGGAAGCATAAAAAGCATACAGACCACCAGAACTACCTCTTAAAATAGCAGCAAAAATGCATCTGGGAAATAAGATACATAGGCAATGGGCATAGAAACCTACTCTGCCCTACAAGAAAGTGAGGGGAAAGGGGATGGGGATGGGAGTGTGGTGACAGAAGGGAGGGCTGACTGGGGAATGAGGCAATCAGAATATATGCCATCTTGGAATGGGGGGAGGGTAGAAATGGGGAGAAAATTTGTAACTGAAAATCTTGTGGAAATCAATGTTGAAAACTAAAATGTTAAATAAAAATGACAAAATTCAAACAAAGAAAATAAGAAAATTTTTTAAAGAATTAAAAAATAATAAAAACAAACAAACAAAAAAAGAAAATAGCAGCAAAAAAACCCTGAAGATTGAGACAGTGCCCTGTCCACCCCAGTAGCAGAAGTCCAAATTAAACATAAAGTTTAAAGTTAAGAATATGCTGGAAAATGAGAAAACAATAAAAAAGGACATGACCATAAAAATCTATTATGGTCAAAGGGAAGATCAAGACACAAACTCACAAGAAAAAAAATCAGTGTCAAAACTACTACAAGCAAAGCCTCAAAGGAAAAATGAATTTGCTAAAAACCCAACAAGAATTTCTGGAAGAGCTCAAAAAGGGTTTTGAAAATCAAATAAAAGAAATAAAGGAAAAATGATAAAAGAATTGAGACATACAAGGAAATTTTGAAAAGAGAATTAACATCTTAGTAAAAGAGGAGCAAAAAAATACTAAAGAAAATAACACCTTAAAAAAACAGAATTAACCAAATGGTAAAAGAGTCACAAAAATCCACTGAAGAAAAAAAAATCCTTAAAAATTAGAATTGGAATCTAATGATGCCTTGAGACATTAAGAAGGAATAAAACAAAGTCAAAAGAATGAAAAATAAAATAAAATGTTAAATATCTCAGTGGAAAAACAAATTACCTAGACATAAATTGAGAAGGAATCATTTAAGAATGAACTACCTAAAAGCCATGACCAAAAAAAGAGACTAGACATCATATTTCTATCAAGGAAAACCACCCTGATATCCTAGAACCAGAGGGTAAAATAGAAATTGAAAGAATTCACTGATCACCTCCTGAAAGAGAACCCAAAATCAAAACTCCCAGGAATATTATAGCCAAATTCCGGACCCCACAGGTCAAGGAAAAAATATTGCAAACAGAAAGAAATAATTCAAATAACATAGCCATAGTCAGAATCACAGAAGATTTAGCAGCTTCCATATAAAAGGAGTGGAGGGCTTGGAATATAATAATCTGGAAGGCAAAGGAGCTAGAATTATAAATAAAAATAAACTACTCAGCAAAACTGAGTATAATCTTTGAGAGGAAAAAAATGGATATTTAGTGAAAGAGGATTTCCAAGCATTCCTGATGAAAAGACTATTTGACTTTCAAATAGATAACTCAAGAGAAGCATAAAAGGTCAACATGAGAGAGAAATCATAAGGGACAGTTTATATTCCTATATGGGAAGATGATACTTGTAATTCCTAAGAACTTTATCATTATTAGGGCAGTTAGAAAGAATCTGCATAGACTGGGAGGATGAGTATGAGTTGATTATGATGGGATGATGTAAAAAAATATGGGTAAAAAATAGAGATGCACTGGGAGAAAGAGGAAGGAAGAGGAAGAATGGGAAAATTGTCTCACATAAATGAGGCAAGCAAGGAAGAGCTTTTACAGTAAAAAGAGAAATGGGGAGAAGGGGTAGTAGGCAATGCTTGCCCCTCATTCTCATTGGAATGGGTTCAAAGAGTGAGTAACTTACAAATGTAATTGGGTTTAGAAATCTATCTTGCCCAACAGGGAAGTAGGAGAGGAAGGCCATAAGAGAAGGGGAATGTTGATAGAAGGAAGGGTGGAATAAGGGAGGCAGTGGTCAGAAGCAAAGCAGACTTTTGAAGAGGGAAAGGGTAAAAAGAAAGAAAGAGAAAGATAAACAGGGGGGAAACAGAAAATACACAATTAATAATCGTAAATGTAAATAGAATGAACTCATCCATAAAACAGAAGCAGATAGCAGGATAGATCAGAAATCAGAATCTAACAATATGCTGTTTACAAGAAACACACTTAAAAGAGAGAGACTCACACAGAGTAAAATAAAAGGCCAGAGCACAAGATATTATGCTTCAGCCGAGATTTAAAAAAAAAAAAGAGGTAGCAATCATGATCTCAGACAAAGCAAAAGCAAATATAAATCTAATCAAAAGAGATAAGAAGAGAAACTACATTTTGCCAAAAGGTACTATGGTACAATGAAGTAATATCAATATTAAATATATATAATGCACCAAATGACATAGCATCCAAATTCTTAAAGAAAAAAACTACATGAGTTACAGGAGGAAATAGACAATAAAACTATACTAGTGAGGGACCACAACTTTCCCCACTCATAACTAGATAAATCTAACCACAAAATAAATAAGAAAGAAGATAAAGAGGTTAAAATAATTTTAGAAAAGTTAGACATTATAGATTTCTGGAGAAAGTTAAATGGAAAAAGAAAGGAGTATACCTTTTCTCAAGTGTAGATAGCACCTTTACAAAACCTTGACTATGAATTAAAGCATAAAAACTAACAAACAAATGCAAAAAATCCAGAAATATTAAATACATTCTTATCAGGCCATAATGTAATAAAAATTACATTCAACAAAGGGCAATGGAAACAGATTAAAAATTTGTTGGAAACTAAATAATGTAACCCTAAAGAATTAGTGGGTCAAAGAACAAATCTTAGAAATAAAAAATAATTACATTAAAGAGAATGACAACAATGAAACAGCATACCAGAATTTATGGGATGCAATCAAAGCAGTACATAAAAGAAAAATGTATATCTCTAACTGCATAATTTGACACACAATTTTTAAAAACCAGAAAAATAACAAATCAAAATCCCCAATTAGACACCAAATTGGAAATCCAGAAAATCGAAGGAGAGATGAATAAAATTGAAAGTTAAAAAATGAAGTAATAAGTAAAACTAGAGGATGGATTAATTTTTAAAAAAATAAAAAGACATTGTTTAATTTGATTTTTGAAAAGAAAGAAAACCAAATTATTAGTATCAAAAATGAAAAGGATAAATTCACTACCAATGAAGATGAAATTAAAGCAATTATTAAGAGCTTATTTGCTTAATTATATACCAAAAAAATCTGATAATCTAAATGAAGTACATGAATATTTACAAAAAAATATAAACTGCCCAGATTAACAAATGGGGAAATAGAATACTTAAATAACCCTATCTTAGAAAAAGAAATTAAACATGTCATCAATGAGCTCCCTAAGAAAAAATCCTCAAGGCCAGCTGGATTCACAAGTGAATTCTACCAAATATTTAAAGATCGATTAATTCCAACACCATAGAGACTATTTGGGAAAAAAATAGGCAAAGGAGGAGTCCTACCAAATTCCTTTTATAACATGAATATGGTGCTGATATCTAAACCAAGAAAAGCAAAAAGCAGAGGAAGAAAAATATACACCTATTTCCCTGATGAATATTGATGCAAATTCTTAAAGCCCTAGTAAAGAGATTATAGCAATAGATCATAAAGATGATACAATATGGCCAGGTGGGATTTATACCAAGAATGCAGGGCTGGTTAAATATTAGGAAAACTTTCACATAATTGACCATATTTGACAAAAAAAAAAATCATAAGATTGTCTCAATAGAAGCGGGAAAAGTTTTTGACAAAATACAACACTCATTACTATTAAAAAAAACAGTAGAAAGAATAGGAATAAATGGAGTTTTCCTGAAAATGATAACTAGTATCTATCTGAAACCATCAACAAGCATTATCTGTAATGGAGAAAAGCTAGAAGCCTTCCCAAGAAGATCAGGGGTGAAGCGAGGATGCCCAATATCATCACGATTACTCAGTATTGTACTAGAAATGCTAACTACAGCAATAAGACACAAAAAAGAAATTGAAGGAATTAGATTAAGCTTGCAATGAGGAAACCAAACCAACAATCTTTGCAGATATGATTGTATACTTGGAGAATCCTAGAAAATCAACTATAAAAACTAGTTGAAACAATTAACAATTTTAGCAAAGTTGCAGCATATAAAATAAACCCACATCAATAATCAGCATTTCTATATACTACCAACAGAGTCCAGCAGGAAGAGATAGAAAGAAAAATTCCATTTAAAATAACTGCAGACAATATAAAATACCTGGGCATCTACCTACAAGATAAATCCTATACACACAAACATACATACATACATGTGTGTCTGCATACACACAATTATGAAACACTTTTCATGCAAATAAAGACGGGTCTAAACAATTGGAGAAATAGTAATTGCTCATGGGTAGGCTGAGCTAATATAATAAAAATGACAATTCTACCTAAATTAATTTACTTACTCAGCGTTATACCAATCCAACTACCAAAGAATTATTTTGTAGAGATAGGAAAATAATAAAATTCATCTGGAAGAAAAATAGGTCAAGAATATCAAGAGAATCAATAAAAAAAAATGTAAAGGAAGGCAGTCCAGTAGTACCAGATTTCAAACTGCATTACAAAGTGGTAATCAGCTAGGTAGTGGATAGAGCACTGGCCTGAAGCCAGGAAGACTCATCTTCCTGAATCCAAATTAGGCCTCAGACACTTACTAGCTGTGTGACCTTGGGCAAATCACTTAACTCTATCTCATTTTCTCATCTGTAAAATGAGATGGGGAAGGAATTGGCAAACCACTCCAGTATCTCTGCCAAGAAAACCCCAATAGGTCACAAGGAGTCAGATACAACTGAAAAGACCAAACAATAGCAGCAGTAGCAACAGCAACAATTGTGAAAATAACCTGGCAATGGCTAAGAAATAGAGTGATGGCTCAGTGGAATAGATTAGGTACACAATGCACATTAATAAATAACCATAGTAATCTAGTGTTTGATAAACCCCAAAATCCAAGCTTTTGGGGAAAGAACTCACTATTTGACAAAAATTTCTCGGAAAACTGGAAAGCAGTTTGGCAAAAACTAGCTATATACCAACATTTCACACTGTATATATACCAAGATAAAGTCAAAATGGATATATGATTTAAATATAAAGGGGCTTTTGTGATGGCAACCACACTGGCACTCTCAGGATGGCTGATAGTGCAGGTTCTTAGATCTGCTTTATTAGGAAAGATAGTTGTTTCAGGGGCCAACAATCTTCTTTAATTACATAAAATACAAACAGAGAAAATACATAGTAGAGAAATAAAGACCAACAGACAGGGCTCTACTGCCTGAATCAAAACAAAACTGCTATATATACATTGCATGAACCACTGGATAGAGAGCCTTTACCTCTGAGCAGCTGGAGAGCTCTGAACATATGGCTACTCAGAATCTTGACCAGGGAATCACAAGATCTTTCTTGTAAATGAGCCCCCAAAGCAAAAAGCTTAACTCTCAGAATACACACTCTTTCAGCTAATAGGCTCAGAGCCAGAAGGCATCACAAACTCCCTGACAGTGCCTAATTAAAAATTAGCAAAAGGTGTGTAAGCCTTCCTACAAGCAAGTAAGCTTCCCTTAATGGTCTCCACATGAGGCCTATTGATGGGTGGAAAAGATCTTATTCCCCATTAACCTTACAGTGATATCATAATCAACTTAGGACAACATGGATAAGGGAAGAATTTATGACCAAATAAGAGATAGAGAGGATCATGGAATGTAAAAATAGATAATTTTTGTTACATGAAATTAAAAAGGATTTGCACAAACAAAATCAATGCAGCCAAAATTCAAAGGAAAGCAGAAAACTGGGGGAAATTTTTACAATAAGTTCTTTTATAAAGGCCTCGTTTCAGATGCATATATAAAGAGAACTGAGTCAAATTTACAAGAATGTAAGTTATTCCCCAATTAATAAATGGTCAAAGGAGATGAACAGGCAGTTTTCAAAACAAAAAGAAACCAGCCACTTAGTTATATAAAAATGCTCTAAATCACTATTGATTAAAGAAATGCAAATTGAAACAACTCTGAGGTATCACCTCACACCTATCGGATCAGTTAATATAGTAGAAAAGGAAAATGACAAATATTGGAGGGCATATGGAAAAATTGAGACTGTAATATACTATTGGTAGAATTGTGAACTGACATAACCATTCTGGAGAGAAATTTGGATCTATCCCCAAAGGGCTATAAAATTATGCATACCCATTTCCCTAGCTATACCACTATCATATCTGTATCCCAAAGAGATCAAAGGAAAAGGAAAAGGGCCTATGTGTACAAAAATGTTTATAGCAGCTCTTTTTGTGGTGGCAAAGAATTGTAGATTGAGGGGATGCCTCTAGATTGGGGAATGACTAAATTGTGATATATGATTGAAAAAGAATATTATTTTGCTATAAGAAATGATGGGCAGGATGGTTCCAGAAAAACCTGGAAATATTTACATGAACTGATGCAGAGTAAAGTGAGCAAAACCAGGGGAACATTGTACATAGTAATAGCATTATCATATGATGGCCTCAATACGATGATACAAGACAATTCTGAAGGATTTGTGATGAAAAATGCTATCATTCTCCCAAAAAAGGAACTAATGGAGTCTGAATGCAGATTGAAGCATAATTTTTTCATTTTTTTCCTTGCTCTTTTTGTAACATGGTCAATATGGAAACATGTTTTGCATGATTTCACATATATAGTTGATAACTCATTTCTCTCTTTCTCAATGGGTAGAGGAGGGGTAGGGTGGAGAAAGAGAACTCAAAACTCAAAGAAAAATTAAATGAATGTCAAAAATAAATAAACAAAAATTTTTGAATCAAAAAAAGGAAGAAAGACTTAAGATCTCCGAACCAATGACCAACCAGACTCCAGGAAGTTTGATGAAAAAATATGCCTCCCAACTCCTAATAGAGAAGTGACATTTTCCAGATGCAAAATGAGACTGACATCTTCAGGAATAGCCAACATGTAGATTTGTTTTGTTTCGCTATACTAATTTGTAATGAGGATTTTGAATTTTTTCTTGGGAGAGAGGAGAAACAGGAATTTAGGAGGGAGAAGAGGATTAGTGATAGTGATAGAAAAAACAGAAAAGAGATAAATGAGGGTCAATGAAGCATTTTTAAAATGCACAAACAAAAACAAAAAGAAATTAAGACAGACAACGAAGAGTTTTGAAATTAACATGTTGAATTTATTGTGTACTTTTTAAAAAGGCTGTACATATCATAGACATTTATGGTTTCACTAGCATTATTCTTTTTATATTCTTTATATATGGAAGTGCTTATGGCTTTTAGTGTTGTCAAGTTCAAACTATGAAAGATAGATAGAGAGAAAGACAGACAGATAGATAGATATAGATGATAGACAGATGAGATAGATTGATAAGATGAGAAAGGTTGATAATAGATAACAGATAAGTGAGAGATGGATTGATAAGAGACAGATGAGATAAATTAATAACAGGTAGTTGAGAGAGGTTGATAATAGATAACAGATAGATAAAAGAAAGCTAGATCAATAATAGATAAATGATATGATGTGTATATTAATACAGATATAGAAGTAGGTAGATGAGAGACAGAGATTTTTTCAAGACCCCCTCATAAGACTTTCCCTCCTGCCATTCCCCAATCACAGAGTTCCTGCTCCTTGTGATCCTCTTACAAGAGAAGAATAATATGTTATACAACCAGTTAAAATAATAATAAAATGCACTTGGAGGAACAAAAAGGTCTTTGAATCTCAAGGAAAGTAATGAAATAAGGAATGAAAAGAACAATCATACCTACAGACCTTGAGCTATATTATTAAGTAGTAATTATCAAGATTATTTGCTACTTTTTAAGAAAAAGAAGTAGAGGAGTCATGGGAACAGCCACTCTCGGGTCTTGCCATCTGCCCCGTCTGCAGCACCCTTGGGACTCCCAGATCTTCCCATTTCCCCAGCAGTTGACTTTTCTTTTACATGTTATCTTTCTCCAATTAGAATGTGACAGATGGGACTGGGGTTTTTTTCTGTTTATATACCCCATGCTTAACATAGCAGTCAGTCACTCAATAAATATTTATGAAACACCTACTATGCACAAGACAGTGTGCTAAGTACTAGTAAGGGAGAGCAAAAGACAGTGCTTGCTCTGAAGGAGCAAGACAACATGCAACCTTCCTTGTGCTATCACCAATTTATCTTGTATATAGCATGTCTGTATATAATACATGCTATATATGGGCTAAGTTGGTGATAATAAAGGCACTAGCAATAAGGAGCATCAGAAAAGTCTCCCTATAGAAGGTAGGATTTTATTGGGCTTGGAAGAAGCCAGTAGGAGAAGATGTGGGGAGAGAGAGAGAGCATTCCAGGCATGGAAGACAGATACCATGTAGTGTTTTATTTGATGAGAAGCAAAAAGGCCAGTATCATGAGACTGGATTGAATAGGAAAGTTAGAATTCAAGTCATAGAACTGAAGAGCTGAAACAAGCCTCCAGATCAAGGAACTTTGTCCCCTCACAATTAGAGGGATTTCCTGCCTTCTCCAGCCAGACCTTCCCGCAGCTGCTCAATGATTCTCCTTGAATGCAGAGCTGACTGTCACTCTCCTCCTCGGGAAGCTCCTGTGATTCTCCAGCAGCTCTAGGACAAAATATGAGCCCCTTTGTTTGGCTTCTAAAGCCCTTCCCAGCATCGTCCCCATTTCTCTTTTGAGCTTCGTTTGACATGACTTCCCCTCCTGCCCTCTGCAGTCCAGCCAAACTGGTCTTCTCTCTTTCTGTCACACCCGGTTTTGTATTTGCTGCCATTCCCCAGGCCTGGAATGTGCTTCTTGCTCCCTTACACCCCCACCCCCCAGAATCTTTCTCTTACTTCCAGAGAGAGTACAAGCACCCTCTTCTACATGAAGCCTTCTCTGACCCCCTCTACATCCTCACGTGCTCCCTCTTGATCAACCAATTAATCAATAAGCATTGATGAAGCACCTACTATGTGCCAGGCACCTTGGATTTAACTACATTGCACTTATTTGTATTCTCTTTATTTTTAGTTTATATATACATATACACATAGACATATATAGATAAATACACACACACAGACATATACATGTATGTGTGTATATGTGCATATGTGTGTGTGTATATTCCCCACCACCAACCCTTGCCACCTTTGAGCTTAAGCTCTTTATGTGTAGGGTTTATTTTCATCTTGCTACTTATACCCCCAGCACCTAACATGGCACCCAGCAACCGGTACGCTCATCAAATTCTTTGAGGTTTATTAATTGATATTTAAGGGATTCTCCAAATCTGAGATTCTTTAATTCAGTGAAAGTTTAAAGAAGGAGAATGGGTTGGGAGCACAGGGCTCCAGTCCTGCAGTGGGCAGCCAAAAGGCAGGCAACTCTGGGGCACACAGAGGGAGGGGAGAATTCAGTTCCACAGACACTATTGCATTACCTAGTCTGTGCGAGGCATTGTGTCGTGCAAGGACAAAAAGGTGACATACAATGTGGTTCCTGCTCTCCTGGAGTATGTAGTCTAATAGAAATGGGGGGGGCGTTGAAAACACCACGGACACCCTCCTCCCTGCCTTTCAGAATCCTCCATATCTTTAAAGCTCATTAAAGCCATAGATCCCAAGCAGATCTTTCCTGACTTCCCCTCCCCCACACCAATTGCCTTGGGTTTCTTTTGAATGTAAATAACTCTGCTCCTGAGGTCAGGTTCTGTTTCAGTCTTTCTCTTTGCATCTCCGATACCTAGCACAGTGTTTGGCCCATAGGAAACATGTAAGAAGTGTTTGGTGATTGATTGAATGGCTGGTTGGTACGCAGATCAGAGTAATACTATAGATATAATCTGCCTAGATTTTAGCAAAGAATTGTACTCTCATTCTATGCTGGTGAACAGATGAAAAAGTGCCATTAGATCAGTTTGGAATTAGGAGAATGACAAGACCCAAAGGGTAGCCGTTAGTGGTTTGACGTTGGCTTTGAGAGAGGTCTTTAGTGGAGGGCCCCAGGGATCTGCTGAACATTTTGATTAGTGTCTTAGATCAGTGGAGTCTGTGGAGAGATTTCAAGGGGATCCAAAAGTTAGAGGAAAAATCACCCCTTTTTTAACCACCGTTTGGTTTCTTTTGTCATCCTATGCAGTTTGATATGTTTAAAAGCATTACTCTGAGGAAACCATAGGCTTCACCAGAGGTTCTTCACACACACACACACACACACACACACACACACACACACATACACACACACACACACACACACACACACACACACACACACACACAGATAAAAACTATATCCTGGAGTCAAAAAATCTGCCGTGGAACATCTACTAGTTGTGCGATCCTGGACAAGCTGTGAGATCAGGCATCCAAGAAAACTAATACGATCTTAGATTAAATGAAGCACGCAGAGTTGAGAGTCCCGCTGTGCTCTGCCCTGGTCAGACCACATCAGGGATGTCGAGTTCTGGGTGCCATATTTTAGAAAGGACATTGATAAGCCATGAAGAGTCCAGAGGGTAGAAGCCAGGATAGTAAAGAGACTTTATTTTCTTAGAATAATAGTCAGGGGCAGTAACTAGGGATATTTAATATGGAGAAGAGGAAACTGAGGACACATACTGGCTGTCTTCAGATTTTGGTAGGGCTATCATCAGGAAAAGCCATTTATTCCATATTTATTCTGTGTGGCTCCAAAGGGCAGAACAAGAAACGGTAGATGGACATTACAAAGAAGCAAAATTAGACTTGACATCTCTCTGGTAGTTAGAGCTGTCCACAAGCAGCTCAGTCTGCCTTGGATCTTGTGGGTTCCCTCTTTCTGGATTGCTTCCAATAAAGGTTTGATTGGGATGTCACAGAAGCCAGTCTTGTGCAAGTAGGACCTGGCTTGGCAGGTGCCTTCCTATTCTGGGATTCCAGGATTGTATGACTTTCTTCCCCAAGTGTGCATGCCAATGGTTTGGGCACTCACTCCATTTTGCTGAGGGATGAATATTCCATCTCCCCGGATGTGCTGAGTGGGGCCAAGATGAATGTTTCCTCTTCTTTTGTGATTAGCTTTCTCAATCTCTTCAGAGCTTCTCTTAGATCAAAGACCTCTATGTCAGACAAGAAAATCATTGGGTTTCCATTCTATAAAATTTGCCTCCTGAGATTTTGTCAGTTCATGCATTTTTTCTCCAAACCACAAGCAACTGAGTTTGGCCCACATGCTATGATCTCAGGAGAATGGAGGAAGGAAGGGGAGGCTTATGGGATGGACAGATTCCCCCACACAAAGCCCTCATTTCCGTGTGAGCTCAGTTCCTCATTGTGGTATCTTTGTGGCAGACAGGAGGGGCAAGCTTGGGAGAAGACAGATTCAGAGAGACACCAGAGCCCTGGGGGCCCTAAGGGTTACTTCAGAAAGAGGAAAATGCAGTCTGACTAGTTGGCCCATTAGAATGTAAACTCTTTGGGGTCAGGGACAGCTTTCTATTTTCTGTCTCTGTGTCCCCAGCATCTAGCAGTGTCTGGTACTTAGTAGAGTCATAGGAGGTACCTGTTGATTTAGACTGAATTAAATCAGAGGACCTTGGTGGCATTTGGTCCAATATGTCCTACAACAAGAACACCGTGTAAAACATGCATTCTAAGTAGTCAATCAAATGTGCCTTTAGGGCCTCCTAAAGCCACCATTCCGATCTGGGTTAGCTCTAGCTTTTAGGAAGTTTTTCCCAACATCAAACTTTAATCTGCTTCTTGGGACCTTCCACCCATCACTCCCAGTAATGTCCTGTGAAATCTAGATTCATCAATTTTGATGTGGTCAGGAGAAGTCTTAGATATTTATCATTCAGTCCAATTCCCTCATTATACAGATGAAGAAACTGAGGTCTACAAAGAAAATGCCATGTGGTGGCAAGAATGCTGAATTTGCAGTCAGCAGATTAGACTTCAAACTTCAACATACACCCTGGGGTGAATCATAAATCACTCTGAGCCTCGGTTTCTCCATCTGTATAAAAAGAAGTTGGAGTCATTGCTCTCTCAGATTCCTTCTAGTGAATGAATGAATGAATGAATGAATGAATGAATATAAATGAAAAGGCATGTATTACATACTTTAACTATGTGCCAGGCACATTGCTAAGTGATAGAGATACAAACCCTGACGGCAGATAGTTCCTGCCCTCAATGAGTTTACAATCTAATAAAAGAAGACAACGCCTATAACACAGCAGTTGCTAGAGAGGGATAGTTTGCTCAGCAGAGTCCCATAAATGGTGAGTGGAGTCCAGGCAATTAATTTGTTTTTTTTTTTCCAAGAATGGTGGTGATGTTTTTATAGCAGTTCCCTGGTAGAGGTGGAAAGAGGGTGTGAGAGATAGGGCTGGAAGGGGATGAGTGACTGTAAAAACCTAAGCAATGACTTGCCCTAGACCACCCAACTGATTGGAAGCAGAGCTAGGACCCAGCTCAGATCCCCTGCCCCTAGTTTGGTGTTGTTCTCACTTTCCCACAATGCCTCCTGGTGGTCCTTGCTTGTTTCCGCCTCTGGTTTGTATGATCGCCCTAGCAATGCAGAGAGCAGTTCATCCTGTGAGATGTGTGCACATCTTCCCTAACTTTGCTATTGAGCATGCAGCCAATGTACTTGGAGTCGACCTTGGGTTCTCTTGACATTGCAAGGATATCAATCCCAGCAACTGGTCATCTTGTCTCAACTTTGCATGACAACCGTCAGTGAGAAGGAGCCCACTATCTACCCAGAAAGCCCATCCCACTTTGGGCCTTTGGGACAACTCTCATTGTTAGGAAGTTTTGTCAGATATTAAGCCTCAATTTTCCTCTAGGCACACTCCGCTTGTTGCTCTTGGTTAGTCCTTCTAGGGCCAAGCAGAATATGTCCAATCCTTCTTCCATATGGTCACATGTGCCCTCCAAAGGCTTAAAGACAGCCACCCCTTCTCCTCTGAGTCTTCTCTTTTTCCAGCCAAATATCCCCAAATCCTTTGACTTATCCTTATAGGGAATGAATGAGAGCCCCGTCATCATCTTACTTGTCCCTCAGATTTCCATTTCCTCACGGGAAGTTCCTCCATGAAGAAGTCTGGAAAGTCCCATCTGATGTGTACCTGTATTACCTATTGTGAATAGTCATTAAACACGTATTAAGTACTTACTAAGTGCCGAGGATATATGTGAGCACCCAGGAACACACAGCCAGTGTGTATCAGAGAGCGAACTCAAATAGGGGTCTTCCTGACTCACGGCAGCTCTGCACCCGCTGCATCAAGTTGCCCCCTACCTTTTCAGCATCTCTTAGATTCTCTTAGACTAGAAGCTGCAGAGTGGGCGCTATCTGTAGAGATGAAGGAATTCCTCAGTAGCATTTGCTCTACCAATAAAAACACAGATCCTGGCCCAAGGTGGCTGGGGTGGGGGGAAGAGGAGGCTGAACCACACCCCACCCCGCAGAGGTCCAGCCGCCGCCTTCCCGAGCACCAGCCCCATGACTTGACCTGCCTGTCCAGGGATCAAAAGGAAAACTTCAAATGAAAATCTTACCAAAGTTGAAGGAGAATGTTGAGGCAACATAGTTACACGAGAGCCCTGCTACAAAACACGGTATGCAGTTGAATGTCGCACACCAAAGAAAACTACCCAAAAGTCACGTTAATGAGGACTCCAAGGTGAAAGTAATCCAGATAATGCTCAAATAAGTTCAGGTATAACTTCATCAAGTAATATTTCTTTCTCTCTTTTGAGATCTTCTGATAAGAATTCTTGTATGGAAACCGCCAGCTTTGAAGATAGTTTAAGTAGTTTTCCATCACCTCAAGTATTCAGGGAAGGAGAGTTTTTAGATATGAGTGATTCCACTTACTGAAGACTATCTCAAATTCAAGAATTCCACTTTTCTGGATGCCAGCGGAGCAGGGGCTATAGAGAATATGCAGCAATTTTAGATAATTCCACGTATAACATTTTGCCTGAAACAGAAAAAAGCTCCAGATGTCAAGACCAAGGAATATAATGTTGCCCCTGAGAACTGCTTTAACCGTATCCCAGAAATCTCGGTTTCACGTATATGAAGATTCCATATTGCCCTTCCAAAAGAGTGTCTAAAGATATCATAATGACCGGTGAGTGTGCTGGCCGAGCTTTTCACTGCCATTCAAGACTAGCGTATGAAGAGAAGCCTGAATTTGACTAAAATGAGTGGCAATGATCCTGGTCCGTCCGGATTCCCAATAAGAAGTACCCTTGTAGCTGTGCTAGATATATTTCTTTCTGGATTCAGATTATCTGTTAAAAGTTTCCATCTTTTCCTTTTGGTCTGTTAAATAAGCTCCTCTTTGGCATGCTGTCACAGGATGCCATTTACTTTGAAAAGGAAAATTGAATTTATATATAGCTGAAATCGAAAGGTGAGATCACCATGTACCAAACCAAAAGACGTTTAATTACAGAGTCAGCACTGGGTAGTTATGTAAGGTCCTTTGTTTTTGGTGTCTGCTTAATAAATATATTGAGTACTTTTTCAAAGGTAAAAAAACCCCACAGATCCTGACAAAAATATATGAATATATACATATAATATGCATTGATATGTCGTGTGTGTGTGTGTGTGTGTGTGTGTGCTTTCTAAATATTCAGAACTGGCAGAATGACTGGTTCAACATCACCAAGGAAAAGAGATCTCTGCTGGAATGCCTCAGGGATCTGTGCTCAGTCCTGTGCTATTTCACATTTTCAGCTGAGAGTTAGATAAAGACACCGATGATAAGTGCATCAGATTTGCAAAAAGGTCTGGGAGGAATCACTAGTTAACACACTGGATAATGAAGTCCACACATGCGTACACATGTATCTGAAAGAGGCTGAAATGCATACAGAATCTGTAGTTATGCCGTCATGGTAAGTTAGATTAATCAGAGTTCTCTCTTCTAGTTCAGCTGACTACATGGCCCAGAGCATCATTTGAATACTAAACACACAAGAAAAACAGGGAAGGAAAGACCTTTTACAGCAATGGAAAGGAGAAGTATCCCTGACCAGGCAAAGAGTCAAAAGGAGGAGAAAGGAAATAAAACAGACAATGTCGATGACATAAGATTCACATTTTTACACAAGCAAAAGCAATGCAGTTAAAATCAGAAGGGAAAAAGTTAATAGCTAATAATGACTAACATTTGTATAGTGCTCACTATGTGCCAGGCCTGTGCTAAGCACTTTACAGCAATTATCTCATCTGATCCTCGCAGAGAAAGGACCCGCATATACAAAAATAGAGCAATGCTTTTTGTTCTAACAAAGAATTGGAATCTAAGGGAGAAGCTTGCAAATTGGAGAGTGGCTGAACAAATTATGGTATATGAGTGAAATCAAATACTATTGTACCATAAGAAATAATGAGAGGGATGGCTTCAGTGAAACCTGAGAAGACTTGTGTGAACTGACGCAGCATGAAGTGAGCAGAACCAAAGCCATTTACATAGTAACAGTATTGTCTGAGCTCTGATCAGCATAATGACCCACCACAAGCCCAGAATTAATGATGAACCCTGTGCCTGGCATTTGGTTGAGGCAGAGTGGGTACTGTATACTATGGTAACAGAACAAGATGTACCTTTCCAAAGAGGACCATTACAACCCAAATTTATTTTGACTTACTCATTGCAGGGGAGGAAATTAGGCATCACAATCATTTTACATCTTGATGGGCTAATCCCCAAATAACACGGTGACCTAATAGTGGAAAGTTCTCAACTACTGGAGAAATAAGCTGTAACAAACTGTGCAATAAAGTAGATGATTCCATCCACTGGGACAGCTAGGTGGCACAGTGGATAGAGCACTAGGACTGGAGTCAAGAAGACCCAAATTGAAATCTAGCCTCAGATGCTTACTAGCTGTGTGACCTTGGGCAAGTCAATTAATCTTCATCTGTCTCAGTTTCCCCAACTGTAAAATGGGTATAAAAATTTCACCTACCTCCCAGGACTGTTGTGAGGATCAGATGAGATAATATTTGTAAAACACTTAGCATTGTGCTTGGCACATAGTAAGCACTTTTTTTTTCTTCCACTGTTGTAACAACCTTTTGTTATCATTGGATAAGAGACACCTGCAGTTTTGTCTAGACTTCTTTACCAATTGTAAAAGTATTTGGTCACCTCCCCTTGTCTTTTGCCCTTGAACAGGAGATATGTTGTCATTTCTATAACAAACCATGCCAGCTGCATAGCAAATAATCTCCCCAAAAGCTCCCTTTTTTCTTTCACTAATCCCACCTTCCTCTACCCTTCTGTCTCCTGTGAAATGCTACACTTACCCATCCTAAGTTGCTACAGAATGCTGCTGATTGGCTGTATACTCTAAGCAGCCATGAAATGTTATAAAAAAAACAGCTCTGTACCCTGGGACACTAGAGCTGCTACCAGTAAGCAGTCTTCTGCTTACTACTTAAGCACACTAGAATATTTCTTCCTTTCAGTTTGGCCTCTGCCAGAGGCCTCATTCCTCCTTGGCTGAGAGAAGTTCTTGACACTTTTGTTAAAAGGAAAGGATTTTATTTGAATAGGGGACAGTTGGGAATTAGAAGCCTTTCGTTGACAATCCTCATTTTCTAGCCTTCTCTATGTATGGAAATGGTCATATATGATTCATTAAAAAATAACATAAGAAAGACGTGGTTTTGGATCCCAGTTCTGGGGTTTAATAGCTCTAAGGTCACAGTGCAGGGGAAAGGAGGCCAAACTTGCAGTTAGAGGAACTGGGTTTAAATCACTGAATTTTCCTGGCTCTGTTTCCCCCTCTGTAAAATGAGGAGGTTGTATTAGATGACCTCTGAGGTTCCTCCCAGCTAGAAATCTGTGATCTGAAGATGGTCATCTCATTGAAATGATAGCTTTAACAAGGGCTGTAGAAATCTGCAGCATCATTACCATCTGGCCGTGTCCTACCCAGCTAGCTCTCTGGTCAGCCACCACTAGAACATATTATTGTAGGAAAGGAAACAGGCTTAGCTCTGAACCTGGTCATGGCTGTTTTCCTTCCATTTCTTTCAATTAAAGAAGACTCTGGAACAGCAGTGCTTTTGAACGTTATTTTAACCACAAAGTCCCCATTGAGAGAGCTGGTTTTGTCTTGTTGGTAAGAGAGAAATTTGTTTCAGATGAGCAAAGAGGAAAGCATTCAGAGTTTTATAAACCCCCAAAACATTCACTTTCCTACCTATGGTCAAGTGGTATAATTTCTAGGGAAACAGCTTTCTTTCAAGTGGTCAGAGGAGAGGGATACAAGGAGAGGGGGAAAGGAATTCCTTTCTCTTACTAATCCCCACACTACACACACACACACACACACACACCCCTCTTTACAGCAGCCCCAGGAGTGGCCCAGATCAAAGGGGATTGACAACTGACCCTGTCCTCTGGTAGAATGTCCATGAAAAGGAAGTTGTGGGGCCAGGGCTGAAGCTGAGGGCCCAAGATTGTTCCCTGACTCTCATTGATTTGCTGACATGAAAGGATCCCACACCTGGGCTGTTGCTGCTGTAGCCAGGAGTGGAGTCAGCACAAAAATGAAACATCAAAGAGATTGCTTCCACCAAAAATTGATGCAGGTCCGTTACTGTAGGCTGACAACTGAGTGGATTGGTAAAGGCTCTTCTGTCTCTCAGACGTGTAGGCTGATCATTAAGCAACCAGCTATGAAGCCACAGGAACTGAAAAAGTATGTGTTAGATGAATGAGTGAATAAATGAATGAATTTCTTCTTATGTAGAAAATAAGGATATGGAACCGTGCTGATCCCTTCACCTCCGAACTCTATGATCCTGGGAAGGTTCATTTAAGTCAAACACCACTCCTCCCCGTTTCCCCCTCCTTTCCTCAGACATCGAAAGCCTCTTTCCAGCACTTCAATATTGCATTGGCCTTGACATAAGGAAAGAGGAATGTTCATTTCTGCAGACCTCACTTCATGTTTGGCAAGCTTCATACATGACTGGAATGACTTGAGAATGTAGTTGGTCCAAGACCAAGAAACATTCCCATATATACCAAGACATTCGGAAGGCATTGATTCAATAATTATTCATCAGTTGCTTTCCAGGCATAGTGAAAGAGGCAGAGATGAGTAGGACCCAGTCCCCACACTCATGGCTAATGGCTGGTTCTTCAATGACCCTCAGTTCCCAGGGACCTACACAGTGCTCCTGTCTGAGAATGTCGAACTCCTTGTGTAAGACCTGCACAGTCCATAGAGCTCACAGAACTGGGAGAAGGCAAGGTCTAGATTTGCTGCTCCACACTGGTTCTACCCATTGCTGATTCACAGACCCAGCTTCTGCTTGATCATAAAACTGTCCATTAATCCAGTGACTAGGCGTTTTATTGGAACTCCTCCACAACCAGGAGGCTCAATGAAGGATTTCTTCCATTTGCCCAAAACGTCCTCCCCTGAAACAGGTTGGTTCTAGTACTACCTCTTCAATCCTGCTGTCTCCGGGTTCTAGACTTTGCCCCGGGAACTCCTTGCTGGTCTGCGACTATCTGGCATCACGAGGTTCTCTCCTTGCCGAGGTCGCATTTCCCGAAAAAGACTTCACAGATGCTCAGGCTTCTCCTCCAGCAAACCAAGGCCTGGGCTCTACTTGACTCTGAACTCTTGATTTTTCCATCTGTATTTGTGCCTAGTCTCTCTTCTAAAGTCCAAGGCCAAGGGCACGACTCAAGTAGGGCTACCTACGGTACCATCTTCCCCAAATTGAGCGTTTCCACCTTTTTTATAGGGAGACATCTTCAGTACAAATATGAAGTCCTCATCAGCATATGGAACAAGGACCCAGAGCGACCATCAAGAGTACCCACCGCACTAGGTTCCAGAAAAAACCTAGTTGTTCTCTAAATTCAGCATTCTATCTTTCACCCCCTAATCATTCATATGGGCCATCCCCCAGGCTCCCTCTCCATCTCCACCTGTTCAATCCCTGTCTTACTTTGAGGCTCAAATCCTTGATTACTGCAGCTAAGGCACCTCTCCTTTTCCAAACATTCCTAGAACACTTTATGTCTTAGGTCACCCCTTTCACTCTACGATATTCATTCCTGGTATTATACTCATCCGTATGGGTGTCATTTCACAGACACTCAGAGCCACAAAGCACCTCAAAGGCCCTCTGTGCCAAGCTGTGCCTGGTCCAGAATTCCATTTACTCTATACCCACCAGTGGGTGCCTAGCCTTTACTCTAAGCCCTGCGTTGAAGGGCAGCTATGTGACTCTGGACAATAACATGGGACACCTTGCCAAAAGTTCTGCTAAAATTAACTACATCTCTGGAATTCTTTTCATGTCCTTGTTTAGTAAACATCTCAAAAGATTAATTGAGACATGTCCTGTGCTAGATGAAGCCATGTTCTCTCTGTAACCACCAGCTCTCTTTGTAGATGTTGGCCAACTATCACTTTAATGATCCATCCTAGAATTTCCCCAACAGTCAGAGTCAAGTTAACTGGCCTTTAGTTGGCAGACATTCTTCTCTTCCCTGCTCTAATAACTAACATGCACATTGTGTTTTAGGGTTTGCAAAGGACTTTACATGGATTATCTCATTTCATTCTTGCCACAGCCCTGTGGAGTAGGTCTTGATCTTAAGCCTCATTTTTACATCCATACAAGGAAATCGAGACAAAGAAAGGGTAGGTAACTTTCCCAGGGTCACACAATTGGTAAGAGTCTGAGGCAGGATTTGAACTCTGTTCTTTCCAAGGCAGGTATCAATCCACTGTGGCACCTAGCTACCACCTATTTCTATATTCAAATATGCAGATGTATGAATGCATTTCTTTAGTGTAATCATCATCACTAAAATTATAGTTTGTAATATATGAGACTATACTGTAATTTTCAAATGTGTTATATAAAATTCACATATACACAAATATATTTATCATTAAATGGATAATATTTGATAAGCTGAATGGGACTCAGAGCTAATTGCTTCATTAATGAAAAAGGTGTTGCAATTTTAGTAAATAATGTAGACTTATCTTAACAAACTCCTTGATTACCTTAAATTCTAAGACTCTGAACTTGGGGCATACTGAATAAGGCAAATGAGCTAATAACAGGTAGAAAAAGAAATGATTACTTCCCACCTAGGTGACATGGGGAGCAAGGTGACTCTTATGCCATGGTATTTGTATATGTCTCTATATCTATACATTGTCTTTCCTGAATCAACTGTAAGTTCCTTGAAGGCAGAGATTTTCACTCTTGTCTTTGTATTTCCAGTGCCCAGTGCAATGCCTGAAACAAATTAGGTGCTTAATGAGTGCTTCTTGACTGACCAACCAATGACTCAGTGTTTCTGGAATCGAATTCTTGACTTGGATTGTTCATTCATTTTCCAGGGTCAAGCTCTACCTCTGCTCCTTTCCCCAAGTTAGGTTTGTTCACCGGTTTCACTCAGGGCTGTGCTTCCCACCTCCACCCCCAGCCCAAGACCGACTTTTCCAGAATCTGATCCCTAGGGAGAAAATGCTTGACCCATAAAACCGTAACTACAGTCAGCTTGAGGGAGGGGGCATTATGGTTTTGTGGTAAATGCCAATGAATCAGATTATTTTTATTTAACTAAACTTTTAAATGTTGAAATTAAATTGTGTTTACTACAAAGTAAGTTCATTTTCCTAGAACCAAGCCTCTTCAGTTTATATGAGTCATGTGGAATTGCTGACAGAGAATCTCCAAATGACTAAGGGGATGGAACAAGATGCACCCTGATATGGTGGACCTAGTAGGAGTCAGAAGACCTGGGCTTTTCTGCAGAATCTGCCCCTGACTTGAACTGTGAACTTAGACAGACCCTATTCCCATCCTAAGCCTCAGTTTTCTTACCTGTGTAATGTTCAGACTTGACTAAATGATCTTGAAGTCCCTTCCTGGCTCTGACATCTTATTTTCCTGTGCTGGAAAATGTTGGGTCAATCATATCAGGATGTCAACCCTTTGTTACAAGGTCATAAGAGGTGATGACATGACGGAATTTGGAATGGCCATAGTGCCATCTTGTCCTAATGGAACTTGGGATACGTATGCTACTAACTTGTCTTAATTGAATTTGGGATGGACATGCCATTCCAAGTGACTTTCTTAAGGTCACATAGGTAGGAAGTATCTTCCTTTAAGACCCAGTGTGGGTGCCAACTATCCAATCAAATCTTCCTTATGTCACCCAACTCCCAATATTTAATGCTTTCTTCCTTCTCAAATTAACCTTTTAATTACTTATCTGTATGCATATTACATCTCCCGAGTAGAATATAAGCTCAACGATGTCTTTGTCTTTGAATCCCTGGTGCCTTGCATACAGTAGACACTTAATAAATGTTAGTTGGACTTAATGGAAATTTGCTCAGATGTTGTGCCTCTATTTTGTCTACTAAGAGGACAATGTATTGGTGAGGAGCTGGTCTACATTGAAGGAATCATCGGTAGGAGCCTAGAAGTCACTATTAGATCTATGTCTGAACCTCTCCAACATGACATGCCAGGGTGAGGGAAATCTGGACAGATGTATTTTTAGCATTGGAATAGGAGGTCATGTGAACTCTTTAAACCAACCGCTTATGAGCTCATCAGGAAGCTAGGTGGTAATAGTGGGCAGAGTGCTAGACTTGGGATCAGAAAGACGTGAATTCAAATTCTGCTCTGGACACTTACTAGCTGTAAGACCATGAGTAAGTCATTTAACCTCTGACAGCCTCAGTTTCCTCATCTGTAAAATGAGGGTACTGGTAATTCCCACAAGGTCATCGTTAGTACCAATTGAGATAACATGTAAAGTACTTTATAAACCTTAAAGTCTTCTACTTTAGTGTGATTCCATGAAAAGACCCCCAGAGTGGTGGAGCTCAGCCCTAGCTCTAGCTCAACCACAAACTAGCTCTGTGACCTGGAACTATCACTTTTCCTCTCTGGGTCTCAATTTGCTCACCTGCAAAATGGGATCTCCAAATGGGACTCATTGGACTCAGTGATTTCCAAAGTCCCTTTCAGAGCTAATATCTTTGCTTCAGCCAAAAACCAAACATCCAGGATGTGCATCCCTGCATATCTCTGCCAAGCATTCCCTATCACTGACCCTGTGGTTGTCCCAACTACCACCTGCTCTGCCACCATCAGAGCAGATTAGATCCTCCCAACTCACAGACTATGAGGAAGATAGCAGTAGTCCCAGGCAAAGAAGAGCCTCCCTAACCTAGGCCTACACCCACATTTTCCAAGCTTCACACTCAAAGCCTTCCCATCGGCCCCACTCCTCTGCCCCTTTGGTCATGCTACTCCTCAGCTTGAGAAGTCCTCCTTCCCCTCTCCCCCTTGAGACACTGTGGTGGAGTGGCAAGAACACCAGCTCTGGAACCACTGGATCACACACAGGGGCCACTTGACAAAAGGTGGCTCTGGGAGAAGGGTTAGTCTTGAAGCATTTGGAATACATTCCTTGTGAACGTGGAAGCTGTATCATGATTCAATAGACTAATATGGAAGCTAGGCCAAGCTCCCTTTTAATAAACCAGGGCACTTCCAGGAAAATAAGGCCAACAGGGTGGTCAAGATCATGGTTCATGCTGTCATCAATTGTACTTTCCTTCTCAGTAAGAAAAGGAGAGACAAGAAAAGAAACAGACATGATTTAGATGTCTGCCTTTGACATGGTAACAGCTAGACCCATGCATGTAGAGAGAATGACCTAAAAATCTGCTTTCAAATTTCATCATTCCTATAAACACCATGACTTAGAAACACTCATATGCCATAGTGAAAGGGACAAGTCTCCAGCACGGAAATTGAAAACAGGAGATCTTCCAGTCACTAACCCAAGCGTGAGCTAGCTCCAGCAGGCTGTTGGGGAAGGAAAACAATCTGGGGCAGACCATTAACGCAATCAACCACCAAACTCATGTGATTGCCTGTGCCCCCAGGGAGAAAACAATTGATGCAATCACAGAATCTCCGAATTGGAAGCAGTAACCTAGTCTGACCCACGCCTGAACAATCCACCCCATGGCATCCCTAACACTTTTGCATATCGAGTTTAAAATGTCTATTAGCCATCTAGTTTTGGATGTCTGAGAGGCAGTAGGAGATGTGAGATTGGAGGTCCATGGAGACTTTCAGGAAGGATAGGCAGATCTGAGAGTGGTCAGCATTAAATCCATGGGATGTGATGAGATCACCAAATGAAGTAGTATAGAGGGGGGAGAGAAAAGGGACCAGGACAGGACAGGACAGAGCTCTGTGAGACACAAAGAGTTAGAGGGTGTGATCTGGTTGAAGACCCAGCAAAGAAGACCGGAAGGAGTCAGATAGGCAGGAGGAGAACCAGGTGAGAGTAGTGGCCCAAAAATCCAGAGAGAATAGTGTCAAAGAGGAGACGGTGATCAATAGTGCCAATGGCTGCAGGGAGGTCAAGAAAAATGAGAACTGAGAAAAAGCCATTGAATTTCGTAACCTTGGAAAGAGAAGTTTTGATTGAATGATAAGGTCAGAAGCCAGATTCCAAGGGGTTCAGAAGACAGTAAGAGGAGAGAAAGTAGAGACACTCATTGTAGAGAGAATTTTTAAGGAGTTTAGCTACAAATGGCAGAAGAGACACAGGAGCACATAGTTGGTGGTGATAGAAGGATCAAGGGAGAGGGTTTTTCAGGATGAGGGAGACATAAGCATGTTTGTAGAGAGTAGGGAAGAAGCTGGTAGATAGGGAGGGATTGAAATAGTGATAGAGTTGGAATGACAGAGGGGACAATCTGTTGGGGGAGAAGGGATGAAATGGGATCACTTCTGCAGATGGAAAGTTGGGCCTTGATAAAGAGGAAGGCCGCATCATCATTTGAGGAGGAGAGAGGTGCAGAAGGCATCTGAGGAGACATCTGGGAGATGAGGAAACAGGAAAAGAGGGAGCTCACAGTGAATGGCTTCAATTTTCTGTAAAATATAAAGCAAATTTCTCAGCTGAGTGGGTGGGGGGCATAGGAGGGTTGAGGACAGATGAGAAGGTTTAGAAGAACCACTACAGAGAGTAGGAGAGGGAGCTGACTGGGGAGGTATAGAAAGATTGCCTAGTGGCAGTGAGAGCCCAGTTAAGGTTGTACAACATGAATTTCTAGTGGACCCAGTCAGAACAGTTATGCAATTTTCTCCACCTTCATTCAGCAGCACATGTGCACCAGGGAAGGTAACAAATGGAGGGAATGATCCAAAACCGAGACTTAGCAGAAAAAAAACTGGTAATATGATAAGGGGACTAGGGACTAAAAGAGGAAGACAATGTAGAGCGAACTGGTTCACTGAGGAGTGAAAATGGGGAGAAGAGGAGAGAGTGGCTAGTGGCGAGGAGATGGCCTGGGAGAGAATTAAAGAGGTGAGGGATTGGAGATCACTGGGTGGATGAAGCATAGGGTTTGCTTAGGGAAGACAGGAGATTTGGAAGGCTGATAAATTCTGGACAAATAAGTGGATCTCAGAGTTCTTAAACATGGAGGTAGTGTTTTTGGGGGCTGATTGCAAGATCAAGGGTATGACCGTCATTGTGTGTGGCTGAGTTGGAATGGAGAAGTAATTCACTGGATGTGAGTAGGTTGTTGAAAGGAGAGTTACTAAGTATGTTGAAGTCCCATAGTCTAAGAGTAGGAGTTGAGAGAAGTGAAAAATTGTGAGCCAGGTACCAAACTCATTAAGGAAGGAAGGGGATCTGAAAGTCTGTAGACAAGAGCCACCAGGATTCTGATTGGGTGGTGGATATGAAAAGGAGGAGGAAAGGTTACAGAGTGTTGGATGTAGGGGGGGAGAATCTAGAAGTGGCAACAAAAGTGAAGAGTATTCTAATTCCCCTGCCTCCTCCAGTAAGCCAAGGGAAATAAGTGAAAGTACAGCCCAGTACTAGAAAGGATGACCAAGGAGGTTGTGTCATCAGAAAGGAGCCAGGTTTCAGTGATTGCTAGAAGATGGAAGGAGTGAGAAGGGAAAAGATCTAGGATGAAGGGAAGTTGGTTGTCTATGGAACAGGCATTTCAGAGGGCACAATGAAAGGAGGGGGTGGCACCTGGTTGAGACTTTGGAGAAGGAGAGCTGAGGGGAATGGGAATAAGGAATTGTGTGGTAGAGGACAGGGAATGGGGTTTAGATGATGACTCATGGAGGTTCAGAATCACTGGGATGGGTGGGTTATGGACAGGAGTGAAAATGTTCATCATTATAGGGAAGGTGCCACTCCTCAGCCCAGAGGAGGCAGGAGATCAATCAGTAGACAAATGCAGCATGAGAGAGAAGGCACACAGTCAGACAGTCAGATAGGAGGCCTCCTTTTTCTATGCCTCTTCCCTCCAAAGGCTGGAGATTAGTCAGGAGAAGCAGCAGCAGGAGATGGAAGTCAAACCTACTGTCAAGATACTATTAGGAGACACCCTGTTTTCCAGAACTAAGGCCTAGCAAGCAAGCTGTGCCCTGAGATTGGCAAACCAACAATCCTCACACTTGTGACCACCAAGTGAACCGAACCAGGTGCCCCGCTGCTGCTCCCAACCGCACTAACCCTGGTTCTGTGCCCCTCTGAACAACCACAAGGCTCAACAACTCTAAAGACTTGGAGACTTTATTTTGGTCCAGCCATGGACTTGGAGACGATTTACTCAAGACCCAAAAATGCCTGGATTGTGGTCCACCCATTTGTAGTTGTCACACTTAAAAATCCTACCCCTGCCATAAGCAGGTGAGCCCCCTCCTTTTTTAGGAGGGAGGACTTCACTTGCAAGTTGTTTCCCTCACCTTAAAATTAAATTTCTGTTTGATTCCTGACTCTCCTGTCTCTAGCCTGCTCTGTTTGGCTCTGGTCATCCACAGGTTAGAGGTCAGTTCAGTCCAGTTGACACTACAAAACAAGAGCAAAAGTCCCACTCCCCACCCACAATTACTCAGGTAGAAGCCATGCTTCCATGTTGGCCCCAGCAGCCTTCCGTTAGGAGACAGACACAGCAGAAGAAAGGTGCTCAGCATGTAATATGAATAAAATGTGGGGCTGATATTTATTTCCACACACAAGAGGAATGCTACACACAGACATTCTCAAATGACAAAAATAATTGACAAAATTGACAAAAGTAAACTCAAAACAAGATTCAGTAGCTCAACTTATAACTAGACTAGCGTTAAAATCTGGAAGGCTGATACTTAAATCTCCTCAAAGCATAAAGCAGTTTGTACTAGTACTGATTAGGCATTTTACATTTCACCTCAGCTCTGCACTGTCTAAACAACTCCCAGTAAAATGACCAGGCTTGGGTTCTCTAAGAATGCTAGAGTAGTGGTCAGAGATTGCTTTCCTACCCCCATTTAATTCCAACCAAGATCCTCGGACCTGTCAAACTCCAACTGACTCCAAGCCTGCATATGTCTATTTTGGGACAGGTACTGATTCACCTAGGATCAGAACACACACACACACACACACACACACACACAGAGTTCATGGCCCCAAGGAGGTCAGGATAGCAATGAGGTTTACTATGTACTGGGCACTATATTAGGTATTGGGAATAAAAAGACAATAAAGGATTCAATCTCTACTCTAAAGAGCTTATGGGAAGGCTTCTCAATTTAAGAGGGGAGAGGTAAAACCATGAAGTCAGGACTAGAGGAGAGAATTGGGTTATAAGAGGCTTTTCATTGTTAGCCTGCTTTGGTGGTAGGAGGAAGAAGGGCAGATCCCAAAGGGAGGATAGGAGTTAGGCGTACACAGCTACCAAGGAGTGATCTGACCATGGTGGGAGATTAACCAACATAACACAGAAGGGGTGAGACAAGGTTCTTGGAACCAACTTTTCTTAGTGAGTTGGGAGTGTGGACACTTTGGGAAATCATCTTCTATAAACCAAAGCCTTGATACCAACTCTCATTAAGGAGTAAGAATTCTAACTTAAAAAGTCCTTGGCAAGAAACTCTGCCCCATAGGGGCACAGGCTGTGTCTTTACTGCTGGTCATTGAAGGCAGGGGATTTAAAATGGAAAGTGTGAAAGACTCCTACAGTGCCCTTAAAAGTTTGGTTTTACGGAAGTTTCAAACATATGACTTTGATCTCTTTGGCAACAAATCCAAATTTACAAAACGGAGGGAAATTGTTTCATTGGAATAAAACATGATGAATTAGACTCCTGAACTGTGCCCAGCTTTTCTAATCCCAATAGGAATGGGACTAATTAATCAACTTTGAAGTCACATGACTGCAAGGAAAACACAATTAGAAGAGTCTCAGACAGTCAATCAACAACATTGCCAGATGCCAGGATTAGTAACTCTGAGAAGACATCACTAGGTTTCTGCAGCAAGTGACTGTGACCTGGGAAAGACAGCAAGTCAGGAAGAGACCATCTCCAGGGAGCAAAAGGGCTGGACCAAGAAGAAAGACCTTGGTTCAGACCCACCTTCAACCCATTCTGCCTATGTGACCTGACACACCCTTGGCAGACAGCTTAGGTTGTAAAGAGACAATCCAGAGGAGAAAGCAAGAGATTTCAATGTCTCCATGTCCTTCTCCATGAACTGGAGGTGATAATGCTCTTGCTACTGATCTGCCAATGTTGTTTTGGAGGCTATGAGACCACGAATGTAAAATGTTTTTTGTACACTTCAGCTGCTGCTGCCACCACCACCATGTCATCATCATCATAGAGAGGCATGGTGGTAGGTTGAATTTAGGACAGGATTCAGAGTCTTCCTGACTCCAGTCCCAGCACTTTGTGCACTGTGGTGCCCCGTCACAGCCCATCCTTCTAGCTAATGCACCAACCTGCTAAACTTCTTGAAAAGAAAGCTAAAGCTCAAAGAGGCACTTCCCCACAATCACAAAGCCTGTAAGTGTCTGAAGTGAGATGTGAACCCAGGACTGTTTGATTCCACATTTAGGTCTCTGTCTACTATGCAATATGCTTAGGATTTTGCCTCTATTAGAGTCAAGGACAGGGACAGGGAGCCTGCTGCCTCTAGGCCACATGTGGTCCTCTGGGTCCTTAAGTGTGGCCCTTTGACTGGATCCAAACTTCACAGAACAAATCCCCTTAATAAAAGTATTTGTTCTGTGAAATTTGGATTCAGTCAAAGGGCCATACTCGAGGACCTAGAGAGCCACTTGTGGCCTCAAGGCTGCAGGTTCCCTATCCCTGGTCAAGGAGTAATTACAAGCTATAATTACCCCACATTACCAGTTGAATAAGTTGGATGGCCTGAGTATTAGTACACTCATTACACAGAAGAAGAGAATGAGGTTCAGAGAGGGCATGGCTGGCCAATGGTCACACAGAGTAATAAAAACGGCCAACATTTACTGATTGTCCCAGAAGTGTTAGAGCAGTTTTAAGCGTTAGTAGCTTCAAACCACCCTCAGACTTTGGGGACACCTTATATGGGTCTTCAAGGTTGACAGCAGGGCTTCATGCACATCAACCAGGACTGTTATTATCTCTCTATTTCAGAAGAGTAAATAGCACCTGAAAGAGGTTAATGACTTGCCCAAGGTCACACAGTTAGTGCCCGAGGACAAATTCAACCCCAGGTCTTTGCCTCTCTGTCCATGCGGCTTCCTTAGCAGTAAGAATAACCAGATTGGTGCTTTATGCTGTCTGCCTGTTAGACTCTGAAGGCAGGGACAAGTTTTGTCTTTCTTTGTATCCCCAGCACCTAGTATAATGTCATGTACATAATAGGGGCTAAATAAATGCTTACTGACTTGACATTTCCATAACACTTTCAGAGCCCTCCTATCCCAGCTGTCCTGTGAGATAGGAGCATTATTCCCATTTACTGAGAAAGAACTGAAACTCAGATTGCCAGATGACTTGACCAGTCACAAGAGTGATGAGTAACCGGTTATCTTCTTTCCAAAAAAGAGACTTTTTCAAGGCAGGGGAGGGTGAGGGGAAGGAAGGAAGGAATCCATTTTCACTGAATTTTAGAAATGGCAAAGATCTCATGGGGGCCTCAAGTCCAAGCCACATCTGGCCAAGAATCTCCTGTATAACACCGCAACAAGTAGTTTCCAGGCTCTGCTGGAAGGTTTCCAATGAGGAACAGCCCCTACATCCAGTCTACACTGGAACAGCTCTAATTATTAGGAAGTATTTCCTGACATTTCCTGACACCTGCCCCTTTGTAACTCCCCACCCACCCATCCCCACTCCACCCAGTTCTTCCTTCTGGGGCCAAAGAGAAGAGCTTAATTGCTCCTCTACAGGACAACCCTTCAAATATTTAGAGACACCTACGATGTCCCTCTCTTAAAAAAAAAAAATCTTTTCTACTCCCTAAGCATCCTCATTTCCTTGGAGCAATCTTCGTATGGCTGAAAATCAAAGCACTTCCCTATCCTGATAGCGTCCTCTGAATGCCCTCCAGAGTATCAGCATCCTTCCTGAAATGCGATGCTATTTACTGAATACAAGACTCCAAATATAGTCTGACTGGACCAAATATAGGGGAAATGTCACCAACTCATTGCTAGAAGTTGTGCTTGCATGTTCTGTGCCACATTACACTTCTGACTCCTGGGATCCTAGCCCGTTCACCACTAACAGCCCTGGTTCTTCAGCTCAGATCTCATGATTCGGCGAGTGCTTCCCTGATCTATCTATTCAGTCACCCTGTGCACAAAAGGACACCAGGTGAGTCAGGCACAGTCTGCTTGCAGAAAACCAGCTGGCTCTTTGGGATCTCTGTTTCTTTTTCTGGAGGTTCACCGATCAGATCTTCACACGTCCATTCAGAATTTTGCCAGCAATCAAAATCAAGCTCGCCGGCCAACACTTGGCCAAATCTTTTCTCTTCCCTCTTGTAAAAACTGGGACAACAAATTTCACCCTCGTCCAGTACCGAGGTGTCTCTCCTGTTCTCTCTTGGCTGCCGAATAGCACTGACTGTGACTCCACCGCCTCATCTGCCGTTTCATTCCGTCCTTAGGGATAGAGGTCATCCGGGCCGGGTGCCTTGTGCTGCTCTCTTACAATCTCCTTCCTTTTCATAGGTATCAACTCCCTATTAGTGGTCGTTGTTCTGTCTTTATCTATCCAAAGGGGATGGGGACAGAGAGAAAAAAGAAGTCAACTTAGATCTGAGCAGCTCCGCGACCCATCATTTTTGGCAAGTCACTGAAAACCGTGGGCCTCAGTTTCCCCATCTGTAAAATGAAGGGGTTGGATTGGACGGGCTCTACCACCTCTTCCAACTCTAGATCTAGTATGCTTTGACTTCCGTGAGCTTCCATCTTCCCATCTGTAAAACCAAGGGCTTTTGAGGTTCCTTCCGGCACCCCTATCTCCTTGATCCTGATGCGGGTGGAGGTGGAGACGCCTCTAAGTTGCCAAGCTCAGTTGCTTCTGAGGTTGAGCATCCCTGACAGTAGCTACTCTTCTAGTGCCATGCCATACTTTGTGCTCAACTTCCGTTACCTGGCTTCACTTCTGTCTTCTGAGCTGCATTTTTTTATAAATCTAATTTGGTTTAGGAGCTCCCTCTGCATTATGTCTTTCAGACAAATCACCATTTTTCCTTCTCGTTGGAATTACTTCCTTTGATGTCTTCAGAATTTCATTCCTGGGAACTTTTAATCACTCCTGGATAACATCATAAAGTTTCCTCAACACCTTCCCACGCTACACCATTCAGCCACACTCGACTTCTGACTCTTCTTCACACAGCACACTCCATCTTCTGTCTCCATTCCTTTTCATCGGCTGCCCCAGATGTCTGGAATGCATTTCCCCCTCCCTTCTAGAGGCAGCTAGGTGGTGCAGTGGATAGAATGCTAGCCCTGGAGTTAGGAAGTGAGTTCGAATCTAGTCTCAGACACTTCCTAGCTGTGTGACCCTAGGTAATCAATTAATATGCATATGTAAAGCACCTACTATGTGCGGGCTCTGTGCTAACTGCTGGGAATACAGAAAAGGGCAAAAAGTCTCTGCCTCAATCTAATGGGTAAGTCGCTTACCTCCGCCTCAGTTTCCTCATCTGTAAAATGAGGATGGTAATAGCACCTGCCTCTCGGGGTTGTTGTAAGGATTAAATGAGGTATTAATTGTCAAGTGCTCAGCACAGGCCTGGAACATAGTAAGCACTGTAGAAATGCTAATTGTACTATTTCCAATCTCCTGTTTCCTCAGCTCAAGTGCCACCTTCTTCAGGAAGCCTTTCATGATCCCTCCAGCTCCTCATGCTCTCATTCTCCACCAACTACCTCGTATTCACTTTGTGTGTTGCTTGTAGAGACTGGTGTAGATGCACCGTGAACCTGTTGATAGAATGGAAATCCCTTGATGTCAGGGACTGTGTCTCCAACGCCAGGTATAGTGCTTGGTAAGTAGAAAATGTTTAATAAATTAAAAACCTCCATATACAAACATAGATGAGTGATCCATCAGACTGAGTGAGAGATTACCATTTACCCCATTAGCACTTAATTAACACTTAAATCACCGCTTATGTAGCTCTTCACAACCTGACTTTCCCACCAATTTCTTCGGTTTCTCTTCCTAAACTCTGGCCTCCTTTTGTCAGTGGGTTTCACTTGCCAACCACCTTCTTCTTTGCCTTGAGTCCTCCTCCTTCTGTGGCTCTTCTCGTTGACCTTTCTTCTCTTTTAAGTCAAGACCTTCCCCTTGACCTTCTTCAGTTCCAATAGTTCTCCTTCACCTTGCCATCAAATTTTCCCCAATTTCTCCTCCTTAAACTCAGCCTCTGACTTTGTTCTCCACTCCAAAGCACTCAAATCCCCTTCCCAATTTCCTTCTCTTTTTTATCCAGCTGATTCTCCTTCTTCACTTTGGCCACACAATCTTCTTCTTTGAAAGCTTCAGATGAAAGGGACTTTAAAACAAAGCAAGGAGAAATCATAAGGGACTTACTAAAGTTGAACTGTTTATATTCCTACATGGAAAGATGATAACTGTATCTCATGAGACCTTTCTCAACATTAGGGTAGTTGAAGAGAATATACAGATAGATAGATAGATAGATAGATAGATAGATAGATAGATAGATAGATAGATAGATGATAGATGGCACAGGGTGAGTTGAATATGAAGGGATAATATCTAAAAAAATATAAAATTAAGGGGCAAGAGAAGAATATGTTGGGAGAAGGAGAAAGGGAGAAATAGAATGGGGTAAATTATCTCACATAAAAGTGGCAAGAAAAAGCTGTTATAATGGAAGAGAAGAGGGGGTAGGTGAAGTGGAATGAGTGAACCTTGTTCTCATCATATTTGGATTAAGGGGAGAATAACATACACACTCAATTGGGTATCTTACCCTACAGGAAAGTAGAGGGGAAGGGGATTAGACCAGGGAGGATGATAGAAGGGAGAGCAGATCAGGGGAGGAGGTAATCAAAAGCAAACACTTTTGAAAAGGTACAGGGCCAAGGGAGAAAATTGAATAAAGGGGGACAGGATAGGATGGAGGGAAATATAGTCAGTCTTTCACAACATGACTATTATGGAAGTGTTTTGCATAACAATAATGTGTAACCTATATTGAACTGTTTGCCTTCTCAAGGAGGGTGGGTGGGGAGGGGAAAAGGGAAAGAATGTGGAACTCACAGTTCTAAAAACAAATGGCAAGCAAAAAAAGTTGTTTGTACATGCAACTGGGAAATAATATATACAGGCAATGGGGTATAGAAATCTATCTTGCCCTACAAGAAAGTAAGGGGAAAGGGGGTGGGGTTGGGGAGTGGAGTGACAGAAGGGAGAGTAAACTGGGGAAATGTGCAAATAGAATATATGCCATCTTGGGGTGGGGGGAGGGTAGAAATTGGGAGAAAATTCATAACTCAAAATCTTTTGGAAATGAATGTTGAAAACTGAAAATATTAAATAATAAAAAATAAAAAATTTAAAATCGTTTTTACATGCAACTGGGAAATACGATATACAGGCAATGGGGTATAGAATTCTAACTTCTAAGTAAGGGGAAAGGGGATAAGCAGGGAGTGGGGTGATAGAAGGGAGGGCAGACTAGGGAAAGGGGCAATCAGAACACATGCCATCTTGGGGTGGAGGAGGGTAGAGATGGGAAGAAAATTTGTAACTGGAAATCTTGTGGAAATGAATGTTGAAAACTAAAAATAAATTTAAAAATAAAAGTGGGAGGAAAAAGCAAGGAAAAAGAAGAGTATTATCCTTTCTTCTCTCTGAATGAGCCTTTAAAGGAGTAGGAGAAATGAGGATATTCAGATGAGCTACTAAATCTGTAAGACTCAGGGAGAGAAAGGCAAGGAAGAAATAGAGCTCAATGAATGGCCCAAATTGTGTCGGGCCAAAGAACCAATTTCTCATTTTGGCCAGAAAGCTTCTTTAGGCAACTGTGCCCTCCCAGAAGATCAAAGACAAATTCCAATGCCTTCCTCTATTTCCTCTATCCTTTGATATCTAGCTCATCCATGTGGGAACTCACTCTAGTGGTGTAGACTGAAGCCCATCCAAGCCTTCCCATTCTATATTTCTCATTTCCAAGTCCTCCTGTACAATCCCTGGTGTAGGGATTGGGCGGAGCCCACCCTGCCTGTTGAGGGCTTCCTCTGGATCCTTCCTTCAAGGAGGGAGCCTCATGTACCTTGGATCTCATCCTCTTCCATCTTCTCCAGCAGACTGATGGCCTTCTAAGTCATCATCTCTCTCTAATCTTGTCTCTCCTTGTCTGTCAGTTCCTTCCCTACTTTTGTCAAACACGTTCGATTTTCCCAATGCTTTAAAAAAGAAAAAAAAACTCACTGTACTTTAGCATTCCCTCAAGGTAATGTCCTGTGATCTTTCCTCTTTTTTCTCAGCCAAACTCCTTGCTTTCCTCTCTTCTAATTGCCTATTATTTCTGAAAAAAATAAGATTAATAGTTTCTTCTAGAATTTCCTGTCCCCATGCAGGTCTCCACATCCTTCTGAGAATGTAGGAAAATCAAGACTGAAGAAGGAAATGTAGTATAGTACAAAGGGCACTGGAACACTGGACAAAACTTAACGCACACTTAATGTGTGCAGGTATTGTCTCTTCCAATTAAATGTAAGTTCCTTGAGGGCAGGGATTATTTTAATTTTGCATTTATAGCCCAGGTCCTACCATAAAGCCTGGCACATAGTAGGCACTGCATAAATGTTTCAATTGATTGATCCTATGAAAATCTTTCTCTGTTACAATTACTAGCTTGCCAATAATACCAACATTTCCCATTTCCATGACTGCTGAGCCCCACACTTTGTAATGACTTAAGACAACTCCTTCTTGGAAAGATAGTAAAACCTGCTTCCCTGCAGTTTTAACTGTCCTTGTGATTTGGTTTGGGCTTTTTTAATGCCATCCCTGGCCCCCTGTGGAATGTCATTCTTCTGTGGTTCCAGGATCTTGGATCATTGGCCAAGTGACTTTGTGACAAATCTGGTGACTTTTATGTTTATTATATAAAGCAATTCACAATGATGAAAAAAATTATACCTCAATAGGAAGACTTATCTTTCTGAGTTCAAATCTGGCCTCAGATGCTTACTATCTAGGTGACCCTGGGCAGGTCACTTCACCCTATTTGCCTCAGTTTCCTCATCTGTAAATGAGCTGAAGAAGGAAATGGCAAACCACTCCAGTGTCTCTGCCAAGAAAACCTAAATGGGGGCATGAAGAATCAGACATGCCTGAACAACAAAACAGCACATAGACATATGTTCTGAGTATCATCTTGGCTGACTTACAGGGATCGGCCAAATGAGGCGTGAACTAGATTTCAGTGCCTCTATCTGGGCAAAGCATCCATTCTGTTCCTCATTTTCCCTACTGGTGTAGGCCTTCGGCAATGCCAAATGAATTAAAGACATCAAATTTCATCCTGTGCTGAATATCACAGAGCACAGAACTTGACTCCTGGTACTCTAAGTGTGAGGCGCTTGTCCAATGATCAGTCAACGGGCGCAAGCCTATGGGGCTAAATCATATTGTCACAAGGGAAGGATTAGAATCTGGGCTTTGTGAGTCTGAGAGCACTACTCTCTGTATGTCCCCTCATACATCACCAGCCCCTTTCTTAGTTGGGCCTCTTGCCATGTCCAGGTGGAGGGGACTTGGAGGAGGCTGGGCTAAGATGCTGACATCAGTCATTGAAAGCCCCAAGTCAAACCCTAGCAGACTCAATGCCTTACCTCTGCCAGCCACATGACTCCCACATGAAGGGAACCTCCTGCTGAATTTGTTTAGGAAATCATATGCCTCTTCCTAATTTCTATCACTTCCCCCTCTCTATGACTCAGTCTATGCCATACAGGATGAAAGAAGCCTCCAAAAAGGAGAATATTTCATCAAATTACATAATCTGAGCTGTAAAGGACCTCAGAGGTCACCTTCCGCAACCCAGATCTACACGAAACATACACACACACACACACACACACACACACACACACACACCATCTACCAGCTTCTTCTTAATGGCCAAATGACTTATCTCTCCAATTAGCTCAGATTCTCCTTGTTGGCCAGGACCAGATCAATCAGTAAGGCAATCAGCATTTATTATGCACCTTTACAGTATGTGCCAAAACCTGTGCCAATTGCTGGAAGCATATAGACAAAATGGTGGATAACTCAGTGAATAATGCTTAATGAATTTTGATTTGACAGAAATTTATAATCCAGAATTATAGCAATACTAGAAAGTCCTAACAACACTGTAAATGGGAGGGGCAAAAGTGGCAACTGCTGAGAGTAACATGGCCCCACCAGGGCCCATGAACAAGAGCTCAAAGACAAAAGAAAGCCAAGTGTGCTGTGGACGCAAGTGCTGGAGGGTTGGTCTTGATTTTCCATAAAAGCTCTCTCGATGGTCTGTGGCCACATTCCAGGCTTCGTTTATCCCAGAAGGGATTTAGTGTTGCTGGAAATTGAGTCCCTAGAGGAATGAGCATTGCCTAAATTGGGTAAATAAAGCTAAAAGGAGACAGTTTACTTGCTTGAAGTACTTTGCTGAAGGTTTCACTGATCTGGGGCAGAAGCAATCAATGCAAATGCAACGTGTCTAGGCTGGCATTGGGGCTTTGATATGCCAGTTACAAATCATTTTATCTGTTCATACACAGTCTTGGTCAAATTCCAGTTTCTATAGACTTGAACAGAATACAATTGCTTCTTTCTATGAATAATCTATACAACTCTAGTTCAAAATGGCCTTTCCTCCAAAGGATCCAAATTAATGACAACCTACCACAATAAATTGACCCATTCAAGTGATATTTTACCTGAATGAAATGTGTTTTACCCTGCCATGAGGTCATATGCTATAGTGCAAAGAACTCTGTACCCGAAGCCAGGGAGATCTGGGTTCAAATCCCAACTTCTGTTGTTTAGTATGACTGTAGTCAAGTTATCTTGCTTTTCTGAGCCTCAGTTTCCTCATCTGTAAAATAGGGATTACAATCCTTCCATAGCCTACTTTCCAAGATCCTTAAATGCTATAGCCACATGAGCTGCTTATGCTATGGAAAATTGGGTGATTATTTCTTCTTTTATTAATTTTTTTCCATTTTCAAGCATTTATTTTGTTACCATTTCCCCTCAACACTTCCTGACAAGAAAAAAAAACCTTTATATGAAATCAAGCAAAAATGTAATATAAGAAATTTTACTACACCCACGAGTCATCATTTAGACAACTTGGATTAATGCCTTTTGGGAAAGAACCTTAGAGAATCTAATCCAACCCTTCATGTTAGGTGATGCCCACGGACTGCGGTCTTGGCAGAGTGGGAACTACCTCCATCTATGCAAGTCACAATTTGTCTCTCTTTGAGCAGATTGGTCAGAGAAGTTCAGTGATGTGCCACTTGTCACAAGTCACTGTGTGAGGTGTCACCCAAAATTCTAGGTCTTCCTGGCTCCAAATGCAGCACGCTACCCATTGGTAGTGAACTAATGCATTGGTTCCACGTGTTTTCCATTACACTATGCTGGGCATCTTGTACTGCCAGGGGGTCAAGGACACAGATGTGAAGGCTCATGCATGTGTACATGTACACACACACACACATACACACGATCACTCTTTCTCTGTTCTGGTTTCCCCTGGGTGCTAGAGATATCAGGCACTCAGTTGCACACCTGTCTGGGGGGTCACTGCCTCACTTTTCAGCAGAAGCAGCTGGATGTCTAAGAGGATGTGGGCCCTGCACAAAGTTCTACAATTTCAGGGACATAGAGTACCCCAATAAATAACCATTTAGTTAAGAATTTTCTCTAAAAACCTTATTTACAATTTTTCCTTCACTTTCTATATAAATGCTGGAACCTAACATTTTATAGCCAAAACATCACTCTTCTTGACAAATAAGCTTCCAAAAATATACCCCACAAGTGATATGCCTCCCATAGCCAGTCATCTCTGGTGAAAACTGGGAGGGGGGTACAAAACCAGCTTCGGTGCAGCTGTTTTCAAAGAGCTTAATTTCTTGCTACCCATGCAAGAAATGGAATCATTCATTCTCCATCCAGAGATTCAGAGCCTCCCCCATCTCCCCAGAGAGGTGTGCAACCAAGTGCCTGATATCTCCAGTACCCAGGGGAAACTGAAACAGAGAAAGAGTGACCATGTGTGTGTATGTGTACATGCACATGTACACAGGCATGAGCCTTCACACCTGTGTCCTTGGCCTCCTGGGAGTACGAGATGCCCAACATAGTGTAATGGAAAATGTGTGGAACCAAGTGTTAGAAGACCTGGCTTAGATCCCACCTCTCACCTGTGTGAGCCTTGTTTCCCTATCTCTAACCCAATGTTATTCCCATGGCAACCCAGGCAATGCTCTCACCTGTGTGAGCCTTGTTTCCCTATCTCTAACCCAATGTTGTTCCCATGGCCGTACGGAGCAGTGGGAATATCTCTTACTGGAAGTCCATGCATTGTCTGTCTCCAATGTACATGGTCTGTATGACCTTGAGCAACTTACCTCCCCTGAAGGGGGCTCTGTAAAATGATGTGAGACTGGCTGGCTTCTGGGGTCCCATCTGCCTCGAGGTCTATGACCCTGAGTCCTAATATTCACTGGGTGTTTCTGTGCAAACCTTAAGGTGACCTAGGTTCAAATCCTGACTTTCCTGTCCTCAGCCTCGCTGCCTCCTAGCCACCTGGCCGAGCCTCCAAGACATCATCTCTCACAGTCCTTCACTCTTTTCAAGTATGTAGGATCCTAAGACAGAGAGAAAGGACTTCAGAAGCCATCACTCATTTTACAGAAGAGGAATCTGAAATCTAGAGAGGTCTCCATGAGGAGGCCTGCCTTGGAGGGAGAGTCAAGGTTAGAAGCTATCTATCTTGGCTCCTACCTGCATTGTTGTTGGGGTTCTTTCCTTAGTCCTCAATGCTCTAAAACTTAAGGTGCCAAATTAACTTTTTTTTCTTATGACAAGAGATTATACAAGCCATTCTGAAAGAGGGTTTAGATCAGACACATTCTCTGAGAACAATGATGCCTTCCACCATTTCTCGTGTTGATTCCTTGGAAAAGAAAATGCCAGCTGTCCGTTGGGCAAAAAACAGCTTAGAAGGAGAAGACAGTAGGAATGAGGCTGCCTGGGTCACTTGAGGACCTTGAAGAATGGACACACATCATAGTGATAGCTAGCATTTATACAGTGCTTTGAGGTTTGCTGAGCCCTTTATAAATATCATTTAATTTGATCCTCACAACTACCCTGACAAACTCACCATCTCCTAGCCCTTCCCATAGCTGGACAATGAACCAGCACACAAACAGAGCATGAAATCTGACATCGAATTGTTGAGGAAGGTCATCCCAGCGGGTAGAGACACATTAGAGAGTGGCAGGATGAGAAAACAGAGGGTGGGAAACAATAAAAAATCATAACCGATGTTAATGTGACATTTATCTACAGTGTCCCATTTAATCCTCATACTGCCCTGTGGTCCCAAGCATGGATCTTGAAGTCGAAGGATCTGGGTGCCCAGAGAAAGAAAGCAACCATGGGACCAGCGGTTCCAGTCATCTCCTCCTGTATGTTAATGGGCACGACCTCGAGCCTCTAGCTTGGATAGCCTGATTCATTCCTTTGGTACCTAGGAGATTCCAGTCTTTTAAAATCTCTTAAAGACAATACTGGCTACAGCACCTGGGACCATGCCCTGGCCCAAGCTGATATTAATGTATTTGTGGCATTGTGGCATAGTGCAAAGAATGTTAGGTTTAGGGCACAGGAGACCCAGGTTTGAATTTAGGCTCTAGCATTGATTAGCCCTTGACCATGAGCAAGTCACTTGGGGCTTTAGTTTTCTCTTCTATAAAATGGAAATTCAGCTATTCATTGTTCATATATATACATGTGTGTGTATGTATGTACATATATACATATAATATATGCATATATATGAAGTATGTATATATAATTTCATGTGCTTCTCACAACAACCCTCTGAGAAGGGTTCTACAGGATGTCTTATTGTACAGTTGAGGCTCACGGAGCTTGAGTGGTTTGACCAAAGCATCATAAGTAACAAGCATCTAATGCAGGATTTGAATCCAAAATTTTTACATCTAACACGCAACTCGCTGTACCTCTCAGGTCATAGGCAAGCTGGAGTGAGAGGAGCTAGGTCTGAATCCCAGAATTCCATGCTGACTGAGACCTTAGAGATCATGTCATGAACCTAGATGCCATAACTGGAAGACTTTCACCATCCTTGCCACCCTCCTCTGAACTTTCTCCAGCTTCTCAACGCGCAGCCCCCTAAAGTGCAGTCCCCAGAACTGACCTGGGCAGGGTACAGAGGGACTCGCCTCCTTTCTCCTTGACTTTGGGCAAATTACTACAGCTTTTTGTGCCTTGGTTTCTCCATCTGCAAACTGATGCAGTTGAATTACATGATCTCTAAACTCTAATCCTGGAATTCTATGACCTTAAGCTCCTATCAGTTAATATCTTAGAAAGGTCAGTTGGAAGCTAGTTGAGAGTATGGGACAATAGACAGATGGGTGGGTGGATGGATGGATGGGTAGATGGATGATGAAATGGATAGGTAGATGGATGAGTCTCTGAGCAAATGGGGTATAGAGGAGCATGGGCTCTGAACCTAAAGCATCTAGATGGTTTGCAGAAAGAGCCCTCAGCAGTCACTGCCTCTCCCTCTGATCCATAAGACCCTCTGTGGTGACTGCATGCTCTACTGGGGCTATCCTATACATACCATTGTGTTTGTGTACCTTGGAGTAATCATGTTAGTGTCTGTGACTGGGCTCGATTTCTAATATGCCCACCCAGGAAGGTGGGGGTTGGGGGTGGCAGTGGGGAGTGTGCCTTGAATAAGCAGCAGATGTGTCCTAACCCCCTGCAGAGGCATCCTGATGCCAATGACTCCCTTTGTGAAAATAACAAGGGGGGAACAAGACATCTGGGCTAGGAGGATGTTTGAAGAAAAGAATTTTAGTTCAGCAAGAAAATAATATATAGCCACTCTCAAGACAGAGGGCAAAGGCTCCAACTTGAAAGAGGAAGACCCCAAATTTCACAGGAATTTAGTCGAAGGTGCCCTAGTCAAGGATGTCCTTGACTCAAAGGTCAGAAGAATCCAAGCCATGCGGGTTATAAAAACCACCTAGCAACATGGATGCGGGATCTCTCAGTCTGTTTATCATATGGACCTATTATGGCCTTATTCCTGGTGCAAGAAGTTGTCTACATGACATTTCAAACAAAAAAAGAGCCTTAGAGATCATTTTGTGCAACCTTCTCATTTTACAGAGGAGCAAACAAAACTCAGAGCCATTACTTATTACCCGTTGACCAAAGAAGCACCAGATCTCCTTTTTGGGCCCTAGTTCTCTCATTTGTGAAACAAGTAGGCTGGACTAGATAACTGCTATGGTCTCTTTCAGCTTAGATGCATTGATTTCCTGTCTGTCCCAGGTCATAAAGCTAAGAAGCGACAAAGGAGATTTGTACCCAGATCCTCGACATCTACTTCAATCCTATTTCAATTCAACAAACATTTACTAAGAGGTCACTCTAGGTAGTAACTGTGCTAGGTTCAGAGGATTCAAAAACAATCCTTGGCCTTAGGGAGATTACAGTCAGTTGGGGAGGTTACAACATGTAGCAGATAAGTAAATATGAAAGCTATACAAATCTCAGCCAAGAGGAAGAGAGTGCCAGCAAAAGGAGGAATGAAGGATGACCTCCACAGAAGGGAGCCCCTGAGCTATGCTTTGAAGGAAGTGAGGAAGGAGTGTATCCCAGGACACTCTGAGGACACCTAGCAAAATCACAGAGGCAGGAGACAGGGGGTCATAGAGAGAGAACAGCTAATAGGTCAGCTGACCTGGAACAGAGAGTTCTATGAAATAAGACTGGAAATGGAGGTGGCAGCTGAATGCCAAGGGGAGAATTGTATCTTTTATCCTAGAGATAAAATAGGTTTTTAAGTAAGGGAGTGACATGGTCAGAGTCATGCTTTATAAATATTGTTTTGGCAGTTGGAATCTGTAAAATGGAGACCATAAAAGTATGTCCCTCCCAGAGGGAGGATAAAACAGGTTAATATTTCTAAAGTGCCTTGTAAACCTTAAGGCGCTATGTAAACGTGCACTATTGCTTTTGTTGTGAAAAGCAGTCTAAATCCATTCCATTAGCCTTGCCTTACAGTCGGCAACCAGGAGCTCACTGACAGCAGGTTAGGAAACCACATGCCCTGTGCAAAGATTCTCCATGAGTAGTTAAGAAGATGTACGAGGTCACAGGAAGCTTTGTGAATGCTTTCTTTCTGACTATCTCCTGACTTCCAGAAGATCTTGGTCACATTGTGAAAAACACGCAATGCACCTGGGCACGTAGTTTTCTTTCTTGGTTGTGATTTCCCAAGCACTGGTGGGTTTCCCCGTTGCTAACTTAGTCTTAAGTGCTGTCTCCTAAAAGCAACCCGACAACATTTCTCTTGGGGGAGACAAGTCCTATCAGGCATGAGCCTCTGAACCCAGCCTTCCTCTTACCCTTGGAGAATGGTCACCTGGTACCTTGTCTGGACAGCTCCCCTTTTCCTGCCCTAATTGCTGCCAGGGACAGATGGTCCTTCTCAAGGAGCTGGCACTTTTCCATGACTTAACTTGAGAACTGCCAATGATATTCCAGACTACGTCTGCCTAAAGAGCCTGGGCTCCCGCAGAGGGTGAGTTGCCAGGTTTTGAATTTGGCTTAAAATGCAGACAAAACCCAGATCTTTGCTGTTGTTCCCAGATTGATTGCCAAGTCATCATATCAGTGTTTACAAGTTTAAGCCAAGCTATGGAGGCAGAAAGATTGTCAAAGTTGTAGGGGACCTTGGAAGCCAGAACAATAGAGCCAGAGGGGACCTTAGACTGCACCAGAACTGGCTGAGATCTGGTACAGCGGGAAGAACACTGTCTCTGAAGTCAGAGGACATAGGCTCAGATGCCTCCTCTGATACTACCTTGTTCCTTTTAATCTCCCTGGGGCTCAGTTTCCTCATGTGGAAAAGAGAGAGTTGTATGAGATGGTCTCTGAGATCCCTTCAGACAAGATCTCTGCTCCAGAACATAGAATTTCAGAGCTGGAGGGACCTTAGAATCTATTGAGATTGGGATGGAGCACTCAAGCAAAACTTAGAGCAAGCCAAGCTTTTGCAAAGTCTTATGCTTTCTACCTCCCCATCACTCACATTCATCCACAGCCCTGGTTTACACCTTCATCAGTACTCACCTCGCCCAAGGTCACACAGCTAGTCAGTGTCTGAGACAGAATTTGAAAGCAGATCTTCCCTACTCCAAATTCAATTCAATTTCTCCACTAGTCGCTGTTATTAATCCAACCATTATGACCTAGAGTTAGCTAGGTGCCTAGGTGGATGAAGTAAAATACTTGGAGTCAGAAAGTTCTGCATTCAAATCCTGCCTGAGACACTTACCAACTATGCGATCCTGGGCAAATAAGTCACTGAAACTCCGCCTGCCTCATTTTCCTTGACTGTAAAAAGGGATAATAATAGCATCTACCTTTCAGGATTGTTACAAGGATCAAATTTAATTTCTTTGAATACAAGACAGGGGATAAATGGGATAGGAGCAGAGCCTAAGCTTTCCCTGTAGATTCTCTAAATTTGGGGATCCCCCCAAATGCTGGAGGTCTTCTTCTACATCTTTTCACATTACTTCGATATCTTCAAAATGAAAAAATAAAAATAATATGTTACAATTGGAGATGTATATTAAAAACTAATGGGTGGAGACAAGACGGCAGAGAAAAGGCAGTGACTCACCTAAGCTCTCCCCCAAACCCCTCCGAACATTTTTAAATAATGCCCCAAAACTAATTCTGGAGCAGAAGAACCCACAAAAGGTTGGGGGTGCAACAACTTTCCAGTCCAAGACAACTTAGAATGTCAGCAGGAAAGATCTGTCACGCCAGGGTAAGAGTGGAGTGTCGACCAAAGCAGGCTGGGCCAGTGCAGAGCTCCAGCAAACCAGGAACAGGCCTTGAGAATGACTGAATCAGAAGCTGCAGGGGCTGCTTCTGGTGCTCTCAGCCCACAGACAGTAAGGAGGATGAACAACTGGTCAGAAGGAGATTCAGGGAGTCTCTTTGCTAGCACTGAGGCAGGGCTCCACTGCTTTGCCCGTACTCACATCTGGGTCACCGGCAGTCCCAGGATGAAGAGGAACACTAGCACACTAGAGCTGGTGGTCACAATGGAGGGGGAATGTCCTCGAAGTTCCGGGGCGGAAAAGAGTGCTCGTGGTCACTCGCAGACCGAAGCACAGGCCAAGAGAGCAGTAAATACCTCTCCTTTGATCATACCGCCTTGGAAGAACTGAAAGCTTACAGTTCCCTAGAAGCATCTCTGAAAACAGCTGCACAAAAATTTAAGAACAGTCCACCCTCCACCCTGGAAGCAGAGCCCCACTTCGGCAAGTTAAAAGTCAAGATAAAGGCTGGGAAAACGAGCAAGCAACAGAAACAATTCTGACCATAGAAAATGACTATGGTGACGAGGAAGATCAAAACACACACTCAGAAGACAACAAAGTCAGCATTCCTATATCTAAAGCCTCCGAGAAAAATATGAATTGGTCTCAGGCCAGGATTTTGAAAATCAAGTAAGAGAGGTAGAGGAAAAATTGGGAGGATAAATGAGAGTGATGCAAGAAAATCATGAAAAATGAGACATATTAATTGATTCAAAGTGGTTTAAAAAACCAGAACCGGCAGAATGAAATAAACACTAATATTTACTGACATTTCTCTAGCCCTTTAACATTTTAAATGTATCTCACATAAGTGATCTATTTTGAGCCTCACAACAACTCTGGGAGGTAGTTATTACCAGCATTATTATTTTTCCCAATTTGACAGATGGGGAAACTGAGCCTCAGAACAATGCATTGACTTGTCCAAAGTTCCAAAGCTACCTACCAGGTCTTTGGAGTCAAGATTCAAACTCCAGTCTCTTCCAGGATTGCTAAGCTGAATCTCAAGCAAAGAGGAGGAAGGAACCCAGAGGGCTCCTAAATGCATTCTGTGCATGGAATGTATGTTTTAAGTGTAAGTAGTAAGTGTGAATGTATACTGATCCAGCTTTGGTGTTTAAAGTTCATGAGAAAATTTAATTTATGTTTCTTATGTAACGTTTTATGAACCAGCCAGGATAAAGCCAACCTAGAGTCAAGAGAACCTGAGCTCAACTCCTGCCTCATATGGTCATGAGCTTGTGTGACTCTGAGCAAGTCACTTAAGCTCAGCCTCAGTTTCCTAATCTGTAAAATAGAGGTAATAAAAGCCCCTACCTCCCAGGATCGAAACCAGGCTAAATCCAAGTCTGTGTGATGAGCTCTGCAAATTTTGAAACTCTATAGATTTTATCTACTATGATCTGTTAAGCCAGACTCCACAACTACGGCATATGCCTTTAATTTCCTGCCCAACGGATAGTCTATTCTCCTAGAGTTATTCATAATATTGTGGAATTTCATTAACTCTGGAGAGTAGGTGGAATGTGTGATGACTTGACCTCATCAGCTCCCACAACATACATTTCTACTCTCTCTTAGATACCCTCAGGGTTGGTTATACTATAGCCCCAACAAACATACCCCAAACTGTGCCGTCTCCACAATCCTGACCTTGGAATTTCCCTTTTCTGGTCATATTCTCCTACCTTTCCAGGTCTCCCTCTGCCTCACTTCTCTGAAATGTGTCTTTCATATTCCCTGTGACACACACACACACACCACACACACACACTTTCTCCTTTCTTCTTCCTCTTCCATCCTCTTCCAGGCCCAAACCCCTCCTCTGACCCCCATAATTAACTAAATCCTATACTCTGGCCTCTTTTGGCCCCTTGTTCTTCTGCCATTGACATCCTGCCAATCTCCAAAAAACATTAATTCTCCTGTCAGTGGGGTATTATGAGGAGTAGTCCATGGTGCTTCAAGCCTGTTTCTCCACCATCACTCCTATTTGACTTCTGCATTCACCCTTGTCTCCTCGTACATATTTAGGAAGAAATCTCTTTATGGTCACTCTATATTTGTGTTCTTCTTGCTATGATCTTTAGTTACTGTATTTGTTTTCCTTTCTTGCGTTTCTGTTGTCCAGAATTTTTCAGAAGCAGACAATTTCTTCAGATCCAGTTTTCCTTCTAGAGGCATTTCAATTGCATTTTTATTAAACATCTCTCTCTCTTTTTATTTAAAGTTAGGCTCAGATTTGAAAGGTACGTAACCTTGGGCAGCTCTTTCAGCTCCTTTGCTCTTCAGGACACACTTGAATTAGGCTTGCATTATTCAAACTTCCTCTGCTTTCTATTTAAGGAACTTTTTTGGAATTGTTCAATTTAACTGCTATGTGTCTTGGAGTTTGCAGCATAGCTTGTTTTTTTCTAGAGGTGATCTATGGATCCTTTCAATTAGCGCTTTGTTTTCTGTGATCAGAACTTCCAGGCAGTTTTCTTCTATTGTATCTTGCATTGTGGCATTCATGTTTTTTGACTTGTCATGCTCTTCTGAGAGCCCCATAATATTTAAATTGTCTGCATGTAATAGGATCTTCGAGATCAATCTGTTTGGCTTGCATAGGGATCTTATTTTTAAAATTATTAATGTTTGTTTTAGACATTCTTTTGTTTTTAAATTTTGAGTTCCAAATTCTCCCCCACCCTCCCACCCTTCTCCTACCCACTGAGAAGGCAAACAATATGATATCAATTATACACGTGAAATCATGCAAAATGTACTTCCATATTAGTCACACCACACAAAAAAATGAAAAATCCAATAAATTCTACCTCAGTTGCAGTGTCCACTAGTTCTCTCTCTCTCGAGATGGATAGCATTTCTTCATCATAGGTCCTTTGGAACTGTCTTCGATCGCTGTATTGATCACAGTACCCCGGTCCTTCACAGGTAATCATCATCAACGTTCCTGGGCACAACAACCTCCCAATCCTTCTCACTTCCCACTACATCAGTTCATATAGATCTTCTCATACGTTTTTTTCTGAAACCATCCTCTTTGTCATTTAGCACAATAGTATTCCATCGCAAGCATATGCCACTTGTTTATCCATTCCCCGATTGACGAGCATCCCCTCAATTTCTAATTCTCTGCCACAACGAAAAGAGCTGAGATAAACTTTCTGTACATGTAGGTCTTTTTCCTTTTCCTTTGGTCTCTTTGGGATGTAGACCTAGTAGTCCTACTGCTGGATAAACGGTACGCACAGGGCTATAGCCCTTTAGATGTAGTTCCAAATTGTTTTCCAGAATGGTCGAACAGTTCACTATACCACCAACAGTTCATTAGTGTGCCCGTTTTCCCTCATCCCCTTCAGCATTTGCTATTTCTGACAGGTGTGAAGTGGCACCTCAGAGTTGGTTTAATTTAAATTTCTATAAGCAATAATAATTAGAAGCATTTTTATATGACTACAGATAGCTTTGACTTCTTCTTTTGAAAATTGCCTGTGCATATGTTTGACCATTTATTAATTCAGAAATGGCTCTTATTTTTATAAATTTGACTGAGTTCCCTACAGATTTGAGAAACGAGGTCTTTACCAGAGAGAGTTGCTATAAACATTTTTGATATCACTTCATTGTCTCTGGTACCTTTTCGCAAAATGTAGTTTTCCTGATTAACTTTCAATTAGTTCTATGTTTGTTTTTGCTTTATCTGACATCATGATTGCTACTCCTGCCCTCTTCACGTCAGCTAAAGCATAATAGATTCTGTTCCAGATCTTCATTTCAACTCTGCATGTGTCTTTCTATCCTAAATGTGTCTCTTATACACAACATATTGTTAGATTCTGGTTTCCAATCCATTCTGGACCTGCTTCCATTCTATGTGTTAGCTTATCACCTTCACATCCACAGCTATGACCACTAACTGTGCATTTCCCTCCATCCCATTTCCTCTGTTCATCCTTCTCTCTGTCTCTCTCTCTGTCTCTGTCTCTATCTCTGCCTCTGTCTCTCTCTGTCTCTGTCTCTCTGTCTCCCTCTCTCCCTTTCTCTGTCTCTCTGTCTCTGTCTCTGTCTCTCTCTGTCTCTCTCTGTCTCTGTCTCTCTCTGTCTCTGTCTCTCTCTGTCTCTGTCTCTCTCTCTCTCTCTCTCTCTGTCTCTCTCTCTCTGTCTCTCTCTCTCGCTCTCGCTCTCTCTCTCGCTCTTGCTCTCTCACTCTCGTTATCCTATCCCTCCTCAAAAGTCTGTCTTGCTTCTGACCATTGCCTCCCCAAACTGCTTGCTTTCTTATAATCTCTTCCTGCCCCCTATATCTCTTATCCCCTTCCTTTCCTACCTTCCTTATTGTATAAGACAGATTTCTATACCCAACTAAGACCATATATGTGTGTATCTTCCCTTTTTGAACCAATTCTGATGAGAGCGAGGTTCAAACACTGCCCACCACTACCACCCCCCATTTTCCCCTCTTCCTTTCAGGCCTCCTTTGTGTAAGAAAATTTGCCCCATCCTACTTCTCCCTTCCTCTTTCTCCCAGTCATCCTACTTTCTTGCCCCAATACACTTTTTTTTTGGAGATCATCCCAACATAATCAACTCATAACTGTGCCCTCTATCTATGCAGATTCCTTCTAACTGCTCTAATAATGATAAAGTTCTTAGGAGTTACATGTATCTTCTTCCCCTACGGGAATATCAACATTTTAACTCCACTGGGTCCCTTATGATTGCTCTTTCATGTTTACCTGTTTTTTGCTTCTCTTGAGAATTCTGTTTGAATGTCAAGTTTTCAGTGCATCTCTGATCTTTTCATCAGGAATGCTTGAAAGTCTTCTACTTCATTAAATATCCATTTTCTGAAGGATTATACTTGGTTGTGCTGCATAGGTGATTCTTGGTTGAAATTCTAGCTCCTTTGCCTTCTGAAATGTCATATCTGAAGCCCACAGCTCCTTTAATGTGGAAGCTGCTAGATCTTATGTGATCCTGACTGTGCCTCCATGATATTTGAATTGTTTCTTTCTGGCTGCTTACACTAGTTTCTCCTTGATCTGGGAGCTCTGGAATTTGGTTATAATATTCCTGGAAGTTTTCATTTTGGGTTCTATTTTAGGAGGTGAAAGGTGGATTCTCTCAATTTCTATTTTATCCTCTGGATGTAAGATATTGGGGGCAATTTTCCTTTATAATATCTTAAAATATGATGTTTAGGCTCTTTTTTGGTCATGGTTTTCAGATAGTCCAATAATTCTTAAATTGTCTCTTCCGAATCTATTTTTCACATCAGTTGTTTTTCCATTGAGATACTTCACATTTTCTTCTACTTTTTTCATTATTTTGATTTTGTTTTATTTTTTCTTAAAGTCTTATGGAGTAATTTGCTTCCACTTGCCCAATTCTAATTTTTAAGGAATTATTTTTAAGGAATTTATTTAATTTAATTTAATTTTTTATTAAATTAATTATTTATTTTATTTCATTTAATTTATTTAATTAATTTAATAAATTAATAAAATTTAATAATTTAAGGAATTATTCTTCAGTGAACTTTTGTACCTCTTTTTCCATTTTGTCTATTCTGCTTTTAAAGTTCTTTCCTTCAGTGAATTTTTTTGCTTATTCTACCATTAAGTCAACTCCCTATTAAAATGATTTTTTCAGTATTTTTGTTCTTCTTTTACCAAGCTATAAATTTTCTTTTCATAATTTTCTTGCATCACTCTCATTTCTTTTCCCAACTTTTTGTCCACTACTATTATCTCTTTCTTTAACTCTTCCAGAAATTTTTGCAGGCCTTCAGTGCAATTAGCATATTCTTTGAGGCTTTGCTTTTTTAATTTTATTTTTAGTTTATAAATAATACAAGCATTTTCATAACATAGTAGAATAAAAAGGATGGCCACACATGTAACTGCAAATCTATTATGTACAACTTGCTGTTCCTTTTAAATATACAATTAAGTTTTCATGTAACTCTTTTTTTCTTCTGCCCTCCAATCCTAGAGATGGCTACCGTTACACACAAAGAGAGAGAGAAAGAGAGAGAGAAATAGAGAGAGATAGAGAGAGAGAGAAGTGTAGATATGTTAAATCATTCTGTACATACTTCTATTTATCAGTTCTTTCCCTGGATGCAAATAGCATCTCATAGGTCCTTTGCAGATAATTTGGGCATTTATAATAGTCAAAATGACAGGCTCTCAAAGTTGTTTTAAAAACAATATTGCTGTTACTGTATACAGCATTCTCTTGGTTCTGCTCATTTTGCTCTTTGTTATTTTGTGCAAGTCTTCCCATGCTTTTCTAAGATCAATGAGCTCATCATTTCTTATAGAGCACAGTAGTATTCCCTCACATCATACACCACAACTAGTCCAGCTGTTCCCCAGTTGACAGTCACCTCTGTAATTTCCAGTTCTTTGCCACCACGTAGGGAACTGCTATAAATATTTTAGAATATATAAGTTCTTTTCTTTTTTCCTTAGTCATCTTTGGAAGTAGACCTAGCAGTGATATTGCTGGGTCAAATGGTCTAGATAGTTTAATAATTCTTTAAGCAGAATTTTCAAATTTCTTTCCCAAATGGTTGGATTAGTTCACCATTCCATCAACAGTGAATAAGTGTCCTAATTTTTCCACATCTTTTGTTGTTTTCACTTTCAATCATTTAGGCATTCTGATAAGCGAAAGTATTTCAAGGTTGCTTTAATTTGTATTTCTCTAATCAATAATGATTTAGAACACTTCTTCATATGACTCTAAATTGTTTTGATTTCTTCATCAGAAAATTATTCCTCTCCTTTCACCATTTATCAGCTGGGGAATGACTCACATTCTGAGAGATCTGATGAAATTCTTTATATATTTGAGATATATGACCTCTATCTGAGAAACTTTATACAAATTTTCCCCAATTTTCTGCTTTCCTTCAGATCTTGGCTACGTTTGTTTTATTTGTACAGAAGCTTTTAAAATTTAGTGTAATTAAAATTATCCATTTTACAGCTCATACTGCTCTCTATCTCATGTTTATACATAAATTGCCTATCCATAAGTCTGATAGTTCCATGTTCTTCAAATTTTCTTTTTTATTTCTTTTTTATTTTTAGTTCACAATACTCAATTCCACAAGTTTTTGAGTTCCAAATTTTCTCTCCTTCCCTCTCCTTCCCCCTCCCCCACCATGGCATGTAATCCAACACGGGTTCTACATATACCTTCACATTGAACTTATTTACACAATAGTCCAGTTGTAAAGAAGAAATCTAACTAATGGAATGAATGATGAGAAAGAAGAAATGAAACCAAAAAAGAAGGGGAAAAAAGAGAGCAAATAGTTTGCTTCAATCTGCATTCAGACTCTATAATTCTTTCTCTGGATGTGCATAGCTTTTTCCATCATCAGTCTTTTGGAGCTGTCTTTGAAACTTGCAGTGATGAGAAGAGCCAAGTCTATCAAAGTTAGTCCTTACAGATACCGTGTGTCTGTAATCATGTGTAATGATCTCCTGGTTCTGCTCCTCTCACTCAACATCAGTTCACATAAGTCTTTCCAGGTTGTAATGAAATCCATCTGCTCCCCATTTCTTATAGCACAATAGCATTCCATTACATTCATATACCACAATTTGTTAAGCCATTCCCCAATTGATGGGCACCCCCTCAATTTCCAATTCTTTGCTAATACAAAAAGAGCTGCTATAAATATTGTTGTACAGATGGGTCCTTTTCTCATTTGTGTGATCTCTTTGGGATACAACCCTAGAAGTGGTATGACTCCTGGGTCAAAGGATATGCACATTTTATAGCCCTTTGGGCATAGTTCCAAATTGCTCTTCAGAATGGCTGGATCAGTTCACAACTCCACCAACAATGGTACAATGTTCCAATTTTCCCACATCCTCTCCAGCATTTATCATTTTCCTGTTTTGTCATGTTAGCCAATCTGACAGGAGAGATGTGGTACCTAAGAGTTATTTTGTTTTGCATTTTGAAGTAGGGAGGCCGAATTTATAATCTCAAATATAATCATGTATGATTCATGTATTGAATGGTTCGAAATCGCAAGGTATGAAAGATTCTCTAAGTAGAACTCAATAAAACATTTATTTAGGCTCCACAGAAACAGATTCACGAACCAGCCTCCCCATTTTGACACTTTGATCACAAGCTTCCAGGCCCAATAAGTCCACCTCACAAGAGTAACCAGGAGGCCACAGAAAAACAAGACAGTATTTATCATATTTACTGGCCTCAAATCCTCGCTCGCACTCCTGGGTCTACACACGGGTCAGCTCTACTTTCGGGTCGGCTCTGCTTCCACAGCTCCTGATTCAGGTTCGGCTTTCTCTTCAGCTTCGGCTGTAACTGTCTCGCCGCCGCTTCCACCACACTCTCCAAGCTGTATTCCAGCTAGCTGACTCCTTCCTTTCTCTTTCAGCTCTTAACTCCTGTCACCAACAACCTCTCCAACTGCCTCCCCACTGCTTCTCCAACTGCCTCCAACTGCCTCTTAGCTCTGCTCCAACCGGTCCACAAGCTCCTCCCAACACAGGCTTCTATTGGCTCCAATGCTAGCCACTCCCCCCAGGGTCCTGGGAGGCTCACATCCACATAGGTTCCACACCCAATAGGGCTCTAGGCCTGGGGCTTAACACTTAGCAAGGCTCAAGGAAATACACTGAATTACTCAAAGAAAACAAAGGCCATTTTGCTTGTCAACACACATTTCTCTAATCAATAGTGATTTAGAGCATTTTGTCTTATGACTATAGATATCTTTAATTTCTTCCCTGAAAACTGCCTGTTCATATCCTTTGACCATCTCTCAATTGAGGAATGACT
>CM053624.1:8543993-8627996 GCA_028646595.1 Phalanger gymnotis | reverse complement strand
TTGTATTCCTATAAATTTGGCTCAGTTCCCTGAATATTTTAGATATGAGGCCTTTATCAGAGACACTGGTTGTAAAGATTCTTTCCCAATTTTCTGCTTCCCTCCTAATCGTTGTTGCATTGGCTTTGTTTATACAAAAACTTTTCAGTTTAGCATAATCAAAATTATCCATTTTGCATTTTGTGACGCTCTCTGTGTCTTGTTGGGTCATGAATTCTTCCCTTTCCCATAAATAGGACAAGGAGCTCTTCCAGGAATTTTTGCAGGGCTTTAGTCCAATTAGCATAATCTTTGATAATTCCTTGCTCTCCCAAGTTGCTTATAGTATGAGCCTTTATTCCTAAATCATGTACCCATTTTGACTTTATTTTGGTATACAGTGTGAGATATTGGTCTATGCCTACTTTCTGCATAACTGTTTTCCAGTTTTCCCAGCAGTTTTTGTGAAATAGTGATTTCTTAAGCCAGAAGCTGGACTCTTTGGGTTTAACATGTTCTTCAGATTTTCTTGTGATATCTCTATGTCTAGATCATGTATCCATTTTGATCATATCTTGGTAACTGATGTAAGATATTGATCTGTGCCCAGTTTCAGCCAGATGCTTTCCAGTTTTCCCAGCTTTGAGGCTTTTCTCACAGCCGTTTTCACAGTGCTACCTTCCTATAAGTTTATGTCTCAGTCTTCCCTGCTGCCATAGTACTTTTTATGGTCAAGGTCTTTTTCCGTTGTTTTATCATTTTCCTATTCTACTTCTTCACTCTAAACTCTATGTTAAAGTTGGGCTCTGCTCACCTGGGCATGAGGAAGCACTGTGCCAAGCTTCAGGCTTTTTGTACTGCTATTTTCAGAGTTATGTCTGGGGATCTGCAAGTGTTTGGTGCTTCCAAGGTGGTGCCATCCTGGTCAAGGTGCGGTTACTACTTTCCTGGTCTGCACTCTGGTATTTACCCAGGAAAGGGCCCTCTTCCCCTGCAGCCACAAGTACTAGTGCTGCTCTTGGCCTGGAACTATGACCAGGTTCCTTGGTCCCTTGTGACAGACCCCAAATGCTCCTCTCTGCCCTGAAACTATGACCCAGAACTACCTATGGGCAATAGAGTTGCCAATCAGTGTCAGCTGCATCCGTTGAGATAGCCGAAATTGCTTTATCTTTGGTGCATAATTTCTATTATTGAAAGGTCCTGAGGACTGGAGAGAGTGTCTAGACCTCCATTTTGTTGGTCATGTGACCTGGAAGTTTCCCCTTCACGAACTTTACATTCTAGCCAAACTAGTCTGTTGTCTGTTCTCCGAGCTGGGTGTTTAATCTCCCACCACCAAGCCTTTGAACAGGCTATCTCTCATGTGTGAAATTCACTCCTCAATATGCCTGGTCTTCCTTCAAGTTTCAGCTCAGGTGCTATCTCCTTTAAAAAGTTTTCTCTGATTCCTCTAGTTATGAATGATCTCCTTCTTTCCAATTAACTTGCATTATATTTATTTCTATGTACATTATATGCTCCTGTTTACCTATTACAATCTCCTAGAGGGTTGAGACTCTGTAACCTCTGTCTCTGTAGAGACATAGTGCACTGCCTGGCACCATAGTAGGTGAGGAAAGAAGGAAGGAGGGACAGAGGGAGGGAGGAAGGGAGGGAGGGAGGGAGGAAAAGCATGTGTTAAGTACTTATTGTATTGAACACCAAAGGTTGTAGTCTCTTTCCCTTTCCTCCCAGATCTAAGGAGGACTAATTCAATCTCTTTCCGCCAGCTATCTTCATCTTCCCTCCATCCCTCCCCCTCCCCTCTATCTAAAAGATCCAAATGAGGGCAACTTCCCAACAGCATCCCCATAGCAACAGGGCTGAGCCAGAGAGCTCCTGCCAGGGGGTCTCCATTTTAGAAGGATGTTGTTCAGAGAGCTGGGTATTTTTAACATCCGAGGCTGCTCAGACCCAGAACGTTAGCCTTTCTGGCCTTCCTGGGTTATGTGTCCATCAGAACATGGGGCTGGAAGGAATCACAAGAAGTCTCCTATTAGACATGAGAAGACCATCCCCAAGGGATCAGAGCTCAAACCAACTTGACTCAAGCCAAAAAGAGCCCTACACTAGGAGTCAGAAGTCCTGGGTTCAAGTATCTACTCTATCACCTTCCTGGTCTTGCGACTCAGGTTCTCCTCTCGACTCCTTTGACTCTCAGTGCACCGGTGGAGTTACTGATCTCTAGGCCTCAATTTTCTCATCTCTAAAATGGATATGCATAGGATCATAGATACAGAGCCTTAACTATCATCCATTTCGTCTTCCTCATTTTACAGTTAAGGAAACTGAGGCTTTGTCCACCTCATATGGTTCTTGGGAATATATAAAAGAGCCATGAGAAGGTCCAAGGGCTAAAAGAGAGTAAAATCTCTAGCATTTCGATGGTGTGTGATTAAGTGTGCACGTGTGTGTGCGCGTGTGCCTGCATCCGTGTGTGAGCGCACACACATGTGTGTGTGTGTGTATGATTTTGTCTTAGTGCACAGTTACACTGATACAGGTTGCACATTTCCCTTCTACACTTGGCAGGAGCTGCTGTGGCCAGAGAATTCATTGCCTTGAGGTCAATCTCAGGGTTAGAAGCCCCTCTGACCTTAGCTGGATTAGTCTTCATGTGAAGGACACACAGCCCTCACTTGGTCCAGACCCAAAGCCTCCTCTAACATAACCTGATTGTGACCTGACTAGCATCTGAAGGTCATGAAGGGGGGCACTTTAATAGAGGACAGTTTTAGGCCAAGACCAGTGGCTTCACTGGTGTAGGAACCGCTTAGTACTTCCAAAAGAGAGAAACATCTTTTCTCATTTCTAATCTGCACTTGGAGCATAGAGCAGTCGAATGCCACCACCACCTCCCCCCCCCACCCCACCCCACCCATGGTCACACAATTAGTGCATATCAAAGACAAGGCTTGAACTGAGGCTGCCCTGACTCCAAGGCCAGCCCTCTACCCTCTCTTCCATAACATCCTGCCACCGTGCCTATGATTCTACCTGCATAGGAAACTCCCAAAGGGAAAGTGATTGGCAAAGGTCTCCAGGCAATGGACATACATTTGTTAAGTATATACTTAATGGCGGGCAACTGCCAAGGCTCCGGACAAAGATAAAAGTGAAAATGGCCCTGCCCTCAAGGAGCTTCCATTCTATGGGAGACAACAACCACCCCTATAAGCATGAAATGAAGTCGCAGCAGCTGAGGAGGGTGAAAGTAAGCAGGAATTAACAGCTGGGGGTGGGGCAGAGCTTAACAAAGGCTTCCTGTAGTTACTGGACAAACTAGCATCCTTCCCAACTGAGTTTGTCCAGTAGCTTAGCGTCTCACAGAGACACCTGGCACAAGGAGAAGTTAAGGGATCCCCCCAGCTGGTAAATGGTCAGAGGTTGGATTTGAACCCAGGTCTTCTTGCCCCCAGCTTCAGCATTCTCAGGACAGCATGCTGCCTCTTTTGTAAATGGCAGGGCCAAGATTCGAACTCAAATCCCTGACTGCAAATCTAAGGCCCTTTTCAAGTCACCATTGTCACAGGGAAAGCATCGATTCCTCTTCCCACAAAAGAAAAGGAGAAAAAAAAGATTATGGCTAATTTCAAGCAGGGCAGCTAGATGGTACAGTGGATAACGCACTGGGCTTGGCATCAGAAACACTCATCTTTCCGAGTTCAAATTTGGCCTCAGATTCTTACTAGCTGCATGACCCTGGGCAAATCATTTCACCTTGCTGGCCTCAGTTTCGTCATCTGTCAACTGAGCTGGAGAAGGACATGACAAAACACTCCAGTATCTTTGCCAAGAAAATTCCAAATGGGGTCACAGAGACTGGGGCACGACTGAAAAATAAAACCACCATCCTCCCAGTCTTCCAGGCTCACAGTTTAGATATCATCCTCTCTCTCTAATCCCTCCTATCCAATCTGTTCTCAAGTTCTACCAATTCACAATATCTCTCATATGTTTTTTTTATTTTAAAAGATTTATTATAATGTATATAAAAACTGCAAAAATATTTCAGTCACTAGAAGTTCCATTTAATATACAATTAAAATCGTTTTAAAATCTAGATGATATAAAAGGCACTTTACAGTTTCCCTGTTTTATAATTTGATCATTAAAAACAGCTCAACATCTACCAAGGAGGTAGACACCTCATGAGTACAATGGAATAAAAAGATTGGCTCATTAAGAGCGGTCCACAACAGCTCTGTCCTTCGTTCCTCTTCTTTGATTTTAACTGGGGCATTCTCTTTCAGTTTGGCTAACACAGAGAGCTTCATCTCCAGGCTGACAGTTTTGGTGAAGGGTGGAGGCAATGCATGCCTCTGTGTGTGTCTGTGTGTGTGTGTGTTTATCTAAAGTACTGCCACACAATCTGTAGGCATCTGGGAATCCTTGGCACTGGGCATGTTCCCATACTCTCACTACTCTGTGCTATTCTGGTAAAGTACTCGACCCTGCTTGCCCATAGGTTCAAGAAGCCATTCCATTCGAACCTTCCATAGAGCCCAGCCCAATGGTTGTGTCTGCTCCCAGTGTGGCGTTGAGTTATCTATCTGCAGGATCACGTGATTTACCTTTCTCACAGGTGCAGACTCCTCTGAGGGCTCCAGCACTGCCACATCCATTCTTCTTATCATTATAGTTACAGTGGGGTTTCTTGGTCACAATGCCATCTGAGATGTGTACCTGGATGGTAGAAAGTTCTCACTAGTCTGCCCCTGCTGTCAGGGGAATCAGTTTTATGTGAGCAGTCACCCAAATATTCATGTCCTTGTAGACACGGTCTCTAAGGATTTGCTGGTCTTGTGAGTGAGCCCCTCGATCTGTCTGTGGAACCAACATTTGTCTCCCTCTTTTAAGCCTTCTCTTCTGCTGAGGCACCGCTCTTGATATCTGGAAGGTCTGACACGTCACAGACAGTAATCATTCAAAGTGGAGCAGAACTCAGCCTCTGTATCTTGCTAACAGATTTCTTGTTATCCACAACACTGAGCTGGCAGGCTCGGGATATGAATACATGCAGGGGTTCTGGAAATTTGGGGAGCTTCTCACCTGGGGCTGCAGCGAGGATGATTGCCCTTCTTCTCACCTGAGCAATGCCATTCTGGCCATACGCCAAACGGGCGCTGATATCCCATTCAAACCAGACATCCGAGGGTCAGCTTCAGGATCGTCACACATTTGAATGACGCAAAGTTTCTTACATTGTCTAGTAGGAAAAATCTAGGTCTGCAGTCATCACAGTAGCTGAGGAAGGAGAGGGCTAGGGAGTTCTTGACCTTGGAATAAGTGCGTGAGTTGACTCATGCCCCGAAACCCTTGGCAGGGTGGACTGCCTCACGGCATTTCTCTATCTCCTTTCTGAGGCAGCTTCTGGCCCAGAATCAGTTTTTTGCTCAGACTTAACCACTGCTTTCTCTCTACTCCCACTACCACATCCTCCTTCAGGAATTCATGACCCCTCCCCGGGACTAAGACAACTGCCTGCTAACTGATTGCCTCCCATTACCCTCTTTCATGAAGTCCACATTTGTATCTATCCAGGCCTCAAGTTGTCCCCCTAGAATCAACACTGCATCAAGAACAGCTGTGCCTCTGCAGAGTCAGTTCCACATGCCTGAAATAGACTCCTTGGTCTTGTTTACCTTTGGGCAGCAGGACGGTGCAGTACATAAAGTGCCAGGCCTGGAGTGAGAAAGTCCTGAGTTCAAATTCAGCTTCAGACACTTATTAGCTGTGTGACCCTAGGTAAATCACTTAACCTTGTTTGCCTTGGTTCCCTCATCTGTAAAATGAGCCAGAGAAGAAAACGGCAAAGCATTCCACTAGCTTTGCCAAGAAAACCCCAAATGGGGTCACAAGAGTCAGACACGACTGAAAAACTGAACACAACGTATTTACCTTTAAGAATCTGCACCAACCTTCGAAGCTTAATTAGATCACAGCTGTAACGAGAGGAGGCCATTAACATTTGGAAGGCACAAAGCACACTTACTATGGTAACTAAGTCCCCCTCCTGACTCAATTAAATTTATTTTAATTACCTTTTGTTTTGTTTTGTTTTTTTAACTGTGTGCTTTAGTATACGGAGCTAACTACAGAGCCTGGATGTTTTAAAGTGGGCACCAATCTACGTTGGAGGAAGGAATGTCCTCTTTGAGAGTTCCCTACAGCAATGAAACCCCAGGTCCATCCTAGACGAGTAGATGTGTGGACGTGGGGTGCACATCCAGTAAAATCTCCAGAGAGCAAAGGGGCACCAAGTCTAATCCCCTCATTTTAGAGAAGTAGAAACTGAGACCCAAGGCAGGTCCCCCAGTGAGTGCCAGTGAGGGCCCCTCTCCCTCCTGCTCCTCCATTATCCCTCTCAGGCCCTTCCAGCAGAGGTCCGGTGATTCCAGATGAGATCCTCAGAAGAGGCTATTTCTGTGCCTTCCCCTGTGAAGGACTCTCACTCCTGCCTCGAGGCTCTTCCATTTCCTGTGATATTGAAGTGGGACCCCTCTAGCCATGATCCTGAACAACAGTGAGGGAGCCTGATCAGACACCTCTTAAATGTGCAGGGACCACCTGGGCATGCTAGGCTGACCAGGCAGACCTGAGCCCTTCCTGGTTAGAAAGCAGCTGAAGCCCTGGTCACCTGGTGAGACCCCTGGCACCAAGGACCTCTCCCGATTGCTAGGACGGCAAGACTCGGAAAGGCCTATTCTCACCAGCCCCAGCCCCAATGCTTTCTTCTATCTTTCCTAGGCACAAAGAACAGTACTGTTCCCTTAACCTTAGGGATCATAATGTCCACTTTACAAATTACAAAAATGAGGTCCATTGAGGTTATATGATTTTCTTGGGGTCACACGTCAAATAAACATTACCAATTGGATTTGAACTCATGTGTCTCCTGACCCTGGGTCCAGCATTCTGTCTCTGCCAGCCCCCTGATTCTGAATTGCTTCAGCCCCAGTTTCTTATGTATTTACCTTCTCTGGGACCTCATCTGTAGAAAATTCTTGACTTGGAATGAAGCTAAAAGTAATGTTGGAGACAGTCCTGGGTCCCAGAAGATGTATTACCTTGGATTACTTAAAAACACATATCTACACTGCCTTTCTAAAGATCAGAGAATGGGAGAAAGCAGAGAAGTCAGAGAGAGGATTTTCCCTCAGATCTAAAGAAAGTCCCTTCAAGGATCACTTACAGCTAAGAAGTTAATGGGGTTAACATCCCCTATGCCCTCTCCAGGACATTTTCAAAGTGGTTAGCAAATACTGGGGGCAACAGGGGAGGACTCACCACCCACGGGAAGATTCAGCAAGTGGCTGGCTCTGCCAGCAGCTCCCCTGACCCCATCCCACCCAAGGGTTGGTGAGGCCTGTTCAGGGAGGGGCTCCATGGGTGAGTTTTGTCTGGAGCTGGGCAAAGACTGGAGCAGGGACAGTATTTCTGTGATCCTCTAGGGAAAAGGGAAAGATGCGCCCAGGGGAAGTCTGCTCCTCCAGCTAGAGAAGGGTCTGGGTGAATTATCAAGCCCACTACAAATGTTTAGTCTAGAGAACAGAAAACTTAAGGGGAGTATAGGAGCATCCCCTCCAGAGTGTGCTAGAGTGGACAGAGCGCTCTGGCTCTGGAGTGCAAGGATTCAGGTTTGAATCTAGCCCCTGACACGTACTGCTTGTGGCACCTAGACAATAACTCCATCTTCCTGGGCCTGAGTTTCCTCATCCTATTACCTCTTATCCTATAGGTATTTAAAGGGCTCCTAGGGGGTAAATGAACCCTATCATTACTTCCAGGTCCAGTCTCTGATGTGGCCCACTACGGTCATATAGTCAGAAAATATCCTGGATTTGGAATAAAGGACCTGGGTTCAAATTCCAGCTTTTCACCCGACTAAATGAGACGCCTTTCTCAGGCCTTCTTCATCTCTGTGCCTTCCCTCAGACACTGGCCCACTCTTCCCTGTCTGTATCTTGTTTGCTTGTTGTCTCTCCCATTAGCCTAGGAGTCCCTTGTGATCAGGGACTGTCTTTGTCTGTCTTTGTATCCCCAGGGCTTAGCACAGTGCCTGGCACATACTAGGTGCTTAATAAATGCTTGTAGGCTTGTCGATTTGTGATCTCAGGTAAGTCACATTCTCTGTCTGGGCTTCAGTCCCCTTCCTTATAAAGTGATGAGGCTAGTAAGAAAGGACGGCTAAGAGGAATTCAGAGAAAGAGTGAAAAGATTGTATAAACCAACAGAGAGCAAAGTAAGCAGAAGCAGGAGAAGGATTATTGTAATTTTTATTAACTCTAAGCATGTTGTAGTGGTTGAAGTGCTGGGCTTGGGGTCACGAAAACCTGGGTTTGAATCCTGCTATGTGCCATATGCTATATGACCCTGAGCAAGTCATTGATCTCCTCTGAGCCTCACTTTCCTGTGTGTGAGTTGGGGGGAGCGGGATGTGAGCGATGTAGGCAAAGAGCTTTGGGAAACATCGGCTATTGGTGATATTCTCCTAAGTGTGCGTTGCTTGTTTTGTATGCTTCTGGATTCCCTGCCCTTGATTTTTCTTTATTTATATATTTTTTTAATTCTTAAAAACACACTTCATCCTCTATCCATTGGCTCTTCAGATGGTGTAGACTCTGCTTCCTGCAGAGAGCAAAGCTGGAGGACCTGGGCTGGCAGAAGAGCGGAAAATCAAGCCAGAGATATTTGGGAGACAAGCGCAGCTGCTAAGCGCTTCCCATCTGGGGATTTTGAAGAGGGAGGGAGAGATCCAGAAAGCAGAACCAGAATTAAAAATCAGTCTTCAGGGTGATCTAGTCCAATTCCCTCATTTTACAGACAGGGAAACTGAGGCCTGGAGAGATGAGCTCTGCTGTGCTATGGTTATGGCCTGTACCTTTTGTCCCACAGTCTGACTCCTGCCTCCTGCTCCCCCGCCCCCAACCAAAGGGGTCATCCAGTCTCTGCTCGAAGACTTCCAGAAACATGGAAAACACACACACACACACACACACACACACACACACACACACACAACCTCCCAGGGCAATTTATTCCACTTTGGCACAATAATGACTCATGTTGATACAGTATTTTAAGCCTTCCCCAGGAGCTTAATTCTAGTGCCTTCCTCCGTTGATAATTTCCAATTCATCCAGTATATAGTCCGTATGGATATTTACACATATACATGTTTGCATGTTGTCTCATTAGATTGTGAGCTCCTCAAAGACAGAGACCCGTCTTTTGCTTTTCATTGTATCCCCAGCACTTAGCACAGTGCCTGGTACATAGTAAGGGCTTAATAAATGCTTATTGGCTTCCTGATTGACTAACTGACTGGATTTCCTCACAGAACCCTGTGAGGAAAGTAGGACAAATTTTATTATCCCTGTTTTCTGGAAGAAAACACTGAGACTCAGAGAGAGAAGTAACCTCCCCAAGGTAACAGAGCAAGGAAGGAGGAGCAATGGGGTCTCAAAACCAGATCTTTCTACTGACTCAATTCCCATCGATCCAATATGGTCATACATTAAGTGCCTACTATGTGTTTGCACATCAAATGCCTCACACTGTCTGTCTCTCTCTCTCTCTCTCTCTCTCTCTCTCTCTCTCTCTCTCTCTCTCTCTCTCAGATCTGGGGAGGATTTTCACCCTGGAAGGAAGTTCATATATTTTCTCTTTCATAATGTCCCAGAAATAGAGGGCAAGGCAGACAAGGTTAAAAATCCCCTCTTACCTATCATTGCCACACATGCAATTGCAATATGATGGGACAAGCGTGAAGGTCACATTCTTTTTCTGATGTGGCCTCCCAATCAGCTGTGGAGAGGACCAACTCCCCAGGCTTGTGAAAGACACAAAAGCCAAAAGGCCTGGAATGCAGACCCCTTCTAAGCCACTCCTCCCATCCATCCCTTTCCTTCTTGTCAGCCACATGTACCCACCTCATTTAGACCCTCAACGTATTTCTCCTAGACTTGAAGCAGCCTCCAATCTGGTCTCCCTTCTTCTAGTCTCCGACCTCTCCAAGCTAGCCTCCTCACAGCTGCCAAAATCATTTTTCTAAAACTCAGATTAGATCTTGGCACCCTCTACCTAAGTGATTCCCTATCACCTCTTGGATCAGCTCCTCAGCCTGGCATTTAAAGCCTTTCACAGTCTGGCCCCAGTCTCCTTTTGGAGGCTGATTTCAAATCATTTCATTCCTTACACACTAAAATCCAACCAAAGTGGCCCACTCACTGCTACTTGAATAAATCATTCTCTCTCTCACCCCCATTCCTTTGCATAGTGTGCCTCCCATGCCAGGAATGGGTGGCAGCATCCCCAGATCATCCCCAGCCTCTTACATGGCTAGGTCAGGTGCCACCTCCTATCATGGGTTTTTTCTCATGCCCAAACCTGTTATTGTCTCTCCATCCTCCAGCTATTGGCTATGCCCCTATTTGTTTATGCGTTAGCTCTCTGGGCAGAATGTTGGCTTCCCAAGTTCCCGGAGAACCTCTACAAAGGCAGGGACCATCTGGTTTCTGATTGTGTGTCCCCAGTACTTAGTCTAACACATGTCTTAGAGAAACTTCGCATCATAGGTTTAGAGCTGAAAGGGGCCTTAGAAACCACCGAGTCCGACCTACTCCTCTTAGAGGTGAAGAAACTGAACCGTGGGGAGGGCAAAGTGACTTGGCCAGGATCACAAAATGAGTTAGTGTCTAAGGCAGAATTTGAACTCAGGTTTCCCTGAATCCAAATCCACCATATGCTACCCATTGCCCCCCACCCCAGCTGTGTAATTGGTATTTAATCATCGCTTAACTGAATTGCAGTAGAATGGGTTAACTCATGAATCACCCACAGAACATCTGAGTCCTAAGGGCCCTCAGAGGCCGCCCAGGCTGCCCCGAATCTGAACAAGCTGCCCCTGCCATGCTATGCCCACAAGATAGCCAGCTTTTGCCAGGAGCCCTCCAGTCACATGAAGAGCCCTCCTTTGGTTCAGCAGGGGCTCATCCAGAGCCATCAGTGAAAATCACAGCTAAGTAGAATCGCTGGCATTTCCTACCAAGAGGCTGGTCCAGCTGTCCTTTGCATAGGATGCCTTGTGATCCAGCAATCTATAGTTATAAGACGGTCTTCAGTAACTGTAAAGGGGAGGACACTTCAGTAACTGTAAAGGGGAGGACAATTCAGTAACTGTAGAGGGGATTGTTCTTCCCTGAAGCAGCCATGAGCCAGCATTCTGTATTTGGTAGCAGATGGGTTGTGGGCGGCCTGCCAGACTAGTGGTGGTGACTAATCCTTCCAGAAGTCGCTGAAGACTCCAGTCCCACGCTTTAAACTCAGCCTTGCCTCTGCCCGAGATCACCCTGGGGGACCAACTCTTCTGCTTGGGAGTGAGCCCTGAAACCTCAGTGGGTTTTCTCAAAGGACTGGCTAGAAGAGAAACCAAAGGGACTCAGGGAATTCTCTTGCTGTGGCCTGAGTTATCCACATGAAAAAGGTTTTCTCCCTCCACTGCCTTCCCAACTTTCTCCCCCAGTGCTGCATGAGCCGGGGGGCAACATTAAGAAATGGAAGGAGGGTCGGACCTGGAGACGAGACCCGGGTTCACAGCCACTGGTTACATCGCTTCCTGTCTTGGAGTCTCAGTTTTCTCCTCTGTAAAATGGGGATAATAATAGACCTCCTTGAGTGAGAGTGAGAAGCAAAATGAGATAACGTTGGAAAAAGTGTAAGTGTTGCTGTTGTCACTGCTGCTGTCGTTATGATTGGGTCATTGCTGAAGGACTGTGATCAGACTCCGAGGGCAGAGCCAGCGGCAGGGAGCAGATGCTCCAAACAGGCAAATTGAGGCTTGATGCTGGAAAGACATCTAACGATGGAAACTTGACCCTGAAGAGGATTGGTCCAATCCGAGAGCCATAGTTACCTTCGTGAGAGCATAGACTTGAAGGGGGAGGGGTCTTAGAGAGCATCTAATCCAACCTTTCATTTTGCAGAAGGGGAAACTGAGGCTCGCCAAGGCCACACAGCAACAAATAACATAGGCGGGACTCCACCCCAGACCATGAGATTCCCGAGCCAGCCTTCCTTCTCCTGTGCTGCTCCACATCCCATAAAAGACCTCGCGAGGGTCCCCACTGTGAGGCTTTCTCCAAGGCCATGCCTAGCCAAGGGCTCCCTCAGCAAAGAGCTACAGAAGGACAAATGTCCAGGCAGTGCCGTTGTTCCTTTTACAATTCTTTTCAGTTTGGCAAACATTTATGTAGTAGGTGTCAGGCACTGTGCTGTGCACAGGGAATCCAAAGATAGAAATGAGAAACCGCCCCTGCCCTCAAGGAGCTGACGTTCTACTGGAGGGATAGAAGAACATTTGAACAGATAAACATGAAGTTGTTTAAGGAGGGAAAGCACCAGCAGGATCTGGGAAGACTTCCTGTAGGAAGAGCACATAACTTGAGCCTTGAAGGAAGCTAAGTGTTCTAAAAGGTGAGAAGGTTGAGGAAGGGCATTCCTTAGTGAGAATGGAGCCTGCATGAGGCATAGGAGGTGGGAGATGGGATTCCAAGCAGAGAAAAGTAGGCCAGAGACGGGCTGGGAAGGGCTTTAGATGCAAAGCTAAGAAGCTCTCGGAGCCTAGAGGTAATAGGGAGCCGTGGAAGGTTCTTCAGCAACGAAGGGACTTGGCAAAACCTGTACTTTAGAAAAGCGATTATGGCAGGTGAGGGGAAGAGGAATTGGAGGTATGGAGAATCACGATGTTAAAAGGGAAATTCTTTGTTCGGGCTTTTGTATCGATTAATGAGGCAAAACTCAGAACAAAGAGAACTGAAAGGAGTTGATTAAAATACATCAGGGTAGCAACATGTTGGGCTGATCACTGAAGATCAAGATGGTGCAGCTTTTATTGATAACTTTCATAAAGAGATAAAGATAATTCACATAAGTCCATGTCAACAAAAGGGCTGAGCTATGGCATCCCAGCTCCTCCCAAAGGTAGCAGATACCAATGTGTAACAGGTAGAGGTCCAAGATAACAGCAGGTAACAGATAAGCTCACGCCCTGCTGTGCTCTGCTGCCAAGGGCTGGAGGAGGGGCAGGGCTGCACAAGCCAGAGAGGATGTGAGAGACTTTCCATCACGTTCCTCGTCTTAAGGACAGATATCCTGACAGAACGTGTGAGGTCATCAGTACCGAGGACTCCCAGATGAGCAAAATGCCCCTGACCGAGGCAATTTAGAGTCTGCGAGGGCTGCTGAAGGTGCTTGCCCAGGACTACACAGCCAGCATCATTCAGAGGCAGGACTCAACCCAGGGCATCCTGGATTGGGCACTGGCTTTGCAGATGAAGAAACTGAGTCCCCAAGAGGCTCGAGAGATCAGGAGTGGTAAGCATCCGAGGGAGATTTGCACCCAGGTCCTCTGACTCTAGGCATTGTCATTTCCACTAAACCACAAGTCCCTGAATCCCATCATGGGATACAAAGCACTTGGGGGAAGAAGTTCACCCCAGCATATGTCAGGGCCCTGAGGCTAACACTGCTGACCCTATCCTAGTTAAGGCTCTACAGGTGCCTCAACCAGGGTGATGGCCACAGGAGTGGACAGAAGGGGACAGAGTCAGGAGATGTTCTAGAGGAAACAGCCATGAGATTCACTTGCTCAAATAAGCACCAAAGAGACCAAAGACTATTTCATAACAACGTCTCGACCACAGTCTAATTCAGCTTCCTGGGCTTTAAGCTTCAGCTATTCTGAGCTGTCAGGCTTATGTAAGACACTTTTCCAGAGTAGTGGTTTTTTTCCCTTGTAATAATAGCAGTTCACACAAATAAAGCTCTTCCCCATTCCAAAACATGCTCCATCCTCGGTACATTCACCTGGGGGTCCACTGCCGTTTTGGATGGAAAGACCAAAAAGCCACCCAGTCCCTGGCCCCAAGGACTCTTAGGACCCTCCACCTGAGAGAATGACAAGCTAATCTGAAGAAGGACAGGATGCCCACAACTAAAGGCAGAATCACAAATAACAGTGACCCCAAATGAAGAACTCCCGGTGTGGTTGGGCTTGGAGTGAGAGGACCTGAGGACAGATCCTGGCTCTGCTCCTTCGGGACCCAGGTGATGGAGCTGGCATGTGTACAGCCCTCTGAGGCTGGCTAAGCACATTACATAAGTCATCACTGGAGCCTCACAAAACCTTAGGAGGTAGGAGCTATTATAACCCCCATTTTAGAGATGAGGAAGACAGTGGTGAGTACGCTTGCCCAGGGTCACACAGCTAGTAAGAGTCCGAGGCTGGATTTGAACTCAGGTCTACTTGACTCCAGGTCCGACACTTTACGCACTGCACCACCTAGCTGCCTAAACGATGAGATAATTTACATAGAGCGCCTTAAAAACTTTAAAGTCCTGCATGATAATAGCTCTTAGTGGAACCCAGCTTTCTTCTGCTCTCTGTAACATGCATCTTGTATGTGCCTAGATTTACATCTCGCCTCTCTCCTTAGATCATGAACTCCTCACGGGCAGGGACTGTGTTTTTGCCCTTTTGGGGGGATCTTCAGCACTTAGCACGGTGCCTGTCACACAGTAGGTGCTTAAAAATGCTTATTGCCTAAGTTCTAAGTTTTATCCTATGACTTGAGTTCAAATCCTGTCTCTGCCATTTAATGCCTGTATGACCTTGGCCACATCATAGCCTCTCTCAGCCTCTGTTTCCTTGCCTCTAAAATGAAGGGGATGAGCTCAGCCTTCCTTCTGGGGACTATGATTGAATCATCTCATTCGAGCCTGCCAGTAGCACTGGGAAGGAGGTCCTACAGGCAGCATCGGCTCCATCTCGCAGAGGAGGAGACTGAGGGTCTGGCCGATCGGGTCCTGAGGACTGCCTCTGTAAGCCCGTACCTGTTTAAGGCCAGGCCCGATGGGTTTATCCTGGCTCCGATTCAAGGGGCAGCAACTTAACAATGGAGGCCAGCCGGGCCAAATGGCAGCTGACATTTATGAAGAGTTTTTAATAGTTTTAAAAATAAAATCTTAAATGTAATTTTTGAAAAAAAATTACATGAAAAAACAAAGTGTCTTTGGATTCTCCTCTGATTTAAGCCTCACAACCCCTGGGAGGGAAGTGCTCCAGAACCTGCTGCCATCTCCATCTCGCATAGAGCGTCACCCAAGTGGCAGAGGTGGATTTGAACTCAGTTCTTGGGGCTTGCTTTCCACTTCACCAGGTTGCCTCTTAGTGTCCTGGGGAGCCCCGACTCTCATAATGTGTTTTGTCGACCCCAAGAGGTTTCCTCGTCCTTATTTTCTGCTCCTATTTCTTTCTCAGGCCAGTCCCTTTATCAGATTATTGCCGCTTCCTGCTTCCATGTAACTGAATGTTCCCCCCGGAAATGAAAGGCCGTCTCAAGAGCTGGGGTGGAGGGGAATGGTGCTTGATCTGCCCCCAGACGGTTCTCACCTCTCCTGCCTCCGAGAAGCCCTGGCTTCCTTCCCAGCACTGCCAGGTGCCTCCTGCGCCAGGCCATTCCCAACACCCCAGGGTGTCAGTGCTGGATCCCTCTGCAAATTACTGTTGCTGCTGTTGTAGAATATAACTTTTATTATATTATTATGGATTATTATTTTGTATGACTTCATATATGTTCCACATCTACTTATCTTTGTACATGTTAAATGTAAGCTTCAGGAAGTCGAGGACTGTTTGACATTTTGTCTTTGTTCCCCACCACCCAACATGGTAGCTTGCCCATAGTACGCACAGAAGTGATGGTCGCGACATTAAATTGTTAAATTATATTGACTAACACAAGCAGGTAGCACGTGACTCCTATGGGTGAGGCCCTGGGTGAGTGAAGAACACACCGAAATTCAGGAGCTTCCCTTGCCAAGGATGCAAACCCAAAAGTTATGCCCTTCTGCAACGTGGGACACAGCCTTGGCCGACCAACACGTCCCTAGCTTTCGGCACTTTCCCCCCGCCGAAAACCATCTCCCTCAAACCCTTGGACTGTAGCTTCAGACAAACGTGAGGATGAATCCCCAAGGTCTTCTCTGCATCAGAGGGCTTTCAGGGCTTCAAGGGTCATCCAAACCATTGCCCTGCCTCAGAGCTGGACAGCATCAGGTCAATGAGAGCTAAGCAAGGCCCCCCTGTTGACTTGCTAAAGACGACATCCTCATTTTCCCTGTGTTTTCTCTTGACGCTGAATCCCATCCTATCTTTGGGAGTTATGCTAAACTCTGGGCCAACATTCCATGTGGTTCCAGACAGAGCAACAGGTCATCAGTCAAACATGAGAAAGAGTAACAATTGTCATCCCTTTCCCTCAAAGAAAGACCACTCAAGGAATTCCAGAACAAACCCGCCCTCAAAGCTCACATCATCGGCCAAAAGCAGCTCTCCAGGAGGCCTGGGGAGTCAAGTTTCCCTGAACCCCTGGCCCCAAATGTACCGTAGCACACTTCCTCAGGAAGCGGTGAGAGAAACAGGTGAGTGACAGGCAGTTCGTGGGCTCTGAAACACCCATCTTTGACCGTGTCGATCTTTGACTCAAAGAACATTCAAATTGGGAGGTTCCACTGAGATGAGCTCTCAGCAAGATCATTGGGATTTGGGCTCAAGCAAACCATGGAATTCTCCTAGCCCAGTCCCTGAGAAATGGAGGGCTGGTTTCTGTGAAGTGGATGCCCACAGTTACATTTATAGCTATTTTACAGATTTTCCCAGGCCCATAGGAATAAAAGTCCTTCCTCATGCTCACATGGCTAGTAAGTGTCAGGCAGAATTTGAACCCAGGCCTTCAAAGAAAAAGAAAGTGATTTGCCCAAAAAGATAGAGGTAGAAAGTAACAAGGCTAAGCTGCTTCTCATCTGATTCCAACCTCAAGGCTCTTTAGTGCAAGCCCTCCTTTGGCAGATGAAGAAACTGAGGCCTAGAAAAAGAAGAGACTTCCACACTTCCATAGCCAGGTCATAGCAGAGCTGGACCAAGGCTCTGGGCACACTGATTCCTGTGCTCTAGCTACTGAACCACACTGCCACTGACCGAGAGAGAAGGAACTCCAACCCAACTCGATTACAATTGACTGTACCTGAAAATCTTGGAGAGGGGCACCCAGATGAGGCCCCCACAGATAATTGAGTCCCCGTGGCCTTCACCATCCTCTGCTGCCAGATCACAGACTTGTAGAGCCAGGGAACCTTGGAAATTATCCATTAAAACCCCTGACCTTACAGAAAACTGAAGCCCAGGGAGATGAACTAACTTGGGCCAGGCGGCAGAGGTAGGATCACAGACCTGGAGCTTGAAGGCACCTGAATGGTCAGCTGGTCTAACCCACTCATTGCCCCAAAGGGTAAGATGAGGTCCACGAAGGGGAAGAGGAAGGAAGAGTGGGGAGAGGCGCGCTGAATAGAAAGACAGTCAGACCCGCTCTGTGTGACATTGGGCAAATCACTGGACCTTTCTTGGGTCTCATGCTCCTCCTCTGTAAACTGAGCAGTCAGTGTCTGGGAGGGACCAGGAGTTCTTCACCGGGGGCCTATGAACTGTCATAAACATATCTTGATAACTGGATTGCAGTGTCCTTGGTTCCCCTGGTAATCCTGTGGATTTTATTCTGTGCCTTTAGACACCGGATGCTGAGAAGGAGGCTGTCGACTTACCCAGAGATGGGCTAAAGGGCCCAACACGTAGAACAGGCAAGAGGTTCCCAAGCCGGCTCAGGCATGTCCCTTTGGTGTCTACATCTACAGCAGCTCGCCCAACTCACCCACTGCACTAACTTGACTCTGTCCATGGTACCATGATGACGCCTCCAATGTTCTTCTCTCTGGGTGCTCACAAATGCCAGAAGCCAGGCACAGGGCACACCAAGAGGCCCTGACTCCCTTTTCTTTTCCTTTGCTATGGGGGGGTGCAGGGAAGGAGGGGAGATGTGGAGGGGAAACCCCCCACTCCAGGCTCCCAAATCAGTAAGCAAGGATACAGCCTTCCCTCCACGTAAGAGGAAGTCTTTGACCCAGTGGCCTCTGGGGCCTTCTCCAGCTCCAGAGCTATGATCCTGGTGCTTGGTGAAAGGGGATGTATGATCTCATAATCATAGCATCTACAGGAGAAAGGCCCTTCGAGGACACTATTCCCAGCCCATTTTACAGATGGGGAGAGTGAAAGCCAGGGATTAGCCCAAGGTCACACTGAAAGCTGAGCTGTAATTTGGTCCTTGGTCTTCAGATACTCCCCCTCCCCTCCTATGACCTTCCTCCTGGAACTTCACCTAGCTTTTTTGGGGGACTTCTCAAATACATTTATCAAAAGTACATCTCCATTTATAAATATGTAATATTCCCATTAATAATAATAATAAACTACATTTAAGTAGCACCTACCATGTGACCAGCACATGCTGAGCACTTTACAGTTATTACGTCATTTGATCCTTACAACAACCTTGGGAGGGAAATACTGTTAGAATCTGCATGTTACAGATGAGGAAACTGAGGCAAACAGCTAGTAAGTGTTTGAGACTAGATTTGAACTCAGGTCTTCCTGACTCCAGGCCAGGCACTCTGTCCGCCACACCTAGCAATAGTTATAGAGCACTTTCAGAGTTGCAAAACGCTTTCCACACACTGCTCATTTGAGCCTCATGATGGAGCCTGTGAGGGTGGTGCTTTTGTTATCAGGGTTAGAGGTTGTGCTTTGTATATTCTTCTATAATTCTCCCACTTAGACTATGAGCTCCCAGAAGACAAGGACCCCAGTCTTATCTAAACTTTGCATCTGTCCCCACTGTCTAGTCTAGTGCTTGCCGTAATAAATACTTGGATTTGCCTTGAAAGGCTTCAGATCCAGGGCATCTCTGAGGCCCTGAGGAGCAAAGAGTGACCTTGGGACTCAGGGTGACTGTATCTGAGACACGGGGTGGGGCAGCCAATGCTGCATGTGGACGTGAGCTTGGTGGGCACTGAGCTAAGGTATAAACCCATTCCTCCAGAGAATGAAGTAAGTTGTGGGGAGGGGAGGGCCCCCAAGGTGTTGGGGGGAAATATTTACACCTTTGTTCTGGCTCTATCTTTGACTTAAATATTCCTTGTGTTAAACCTGAAAGTTTGGTTAAAGGAGGCAAACAAGCTAGGTGATAGAAAAAATTCACATTGCTTATTTATTCATTCGTTCCCTTTAAACTTAGTGGATGCATGCATTCATGGGGGCCAGACTAAGTCTGACTCCCCGAACAAAGAAATGAGGAAGCTTAAATACATTTTTTGGTCCCAACACAGCAGCCTGCATTACATCACTTTTATTACCCTCATGTATCTTAATTATGATACAAGACAAGGATTTTCCTTAATGGAAAAGATTGTAAATACAATAAGTCAGATAGTTAACAAAGTGTCAATTGAAATTACAACCCAGGATCTCTGTTTAATTTGCCATTAACATTCCATAACATAGTATATGCCCATAAAATATTAAGATAAGGAAAAGTCACATAATTCAAGATAGTGTCTGGGGTCAAGGTTTTCACCCTTAATGGCCATGGACAGAGGAAAGGAACGCTCCATCTGGATTTGTTGACAGAAGATAGAGACATCTCTGAGCTTACTCAGAGAACAAAGGGACTGTTAGGGTCAGGCTTTTCTTCTGGTTAATTAGTTCAGGCCCTGAGTCTTATTGAAATTACAAAAATGATATAAAATGGTATAAAATGTTCCATATTTGGTAAAAGGTAATCACAACTAAAAGGTTAAATGGGTCTAGGGGACTAGTTAGGGGCACCTCACAATGGGGAAGGCTCTGGCTGAGGGACACATAGAACCAAGGGTCAAGCAGGCCCCTGAGAATGAGATTCCTTCCCCCACAACCCTCCCAACATGTAATTGGGAAACACTTAACAAAATAAATAAAAATACAATAGAACATAGATAACATTAATAACGGGTTTCCTAAGTTAATATGCAGCCCAGCGGGGATCTATAGATTTCTGTTTGAGTTTGACATCGTTGTGCCAGCCAGGTATAAAACAGCCACCTCTTCCAACTCCTCAAGGTACCCTAGAACCCTAAGGAGGGGCTAGCATGATGGGCTGGCTGGATCTGGTAGAGAGAGCCAGAAAGTGACTGGCATATAAGCACAGACCAAATGGATCCAGGTTGTTTTCTGAGGGGAACAACAACCCCTAGGTATGGGTCAGGAAAGACTTCATGGAGAAGGTGGTGTTTGAGCCACTGCTAAGCAGAATGGAAGAGCGTGAAGATGTCAGGCATGGGAGAAAGCTAGACATGAGACCAGTGAAATCACAGACCAGGCAAGGCAGAAATTGGCTCGATCAGAGGGTTCATTTTGGCTGTGAAAGGCTATGATTGAAGAAGGGAGAAAAGATGCTGGCCAGCTCCGCCTGGCTGTTTTCCATTGCCTTTCAAAAATGACTTACACATTTTGACCCAACAGTCACATCCTGCAGAACACCAAGCATGGGCCTGCTCCCCCACACCATGCATTGCCAGAAAACAGAGCAGCAAGATTGCACAATAATGTGATTGTGACTGGCAGTCCATCACTTTCCATCTGAAAGTTTACCAATGATTGAGAGAAGGGGCTAGCAGCGGCTAGGAAGGGCAGCAACAGGGTCAAGTCAAGAAAATCGGGGTTTAAATCCCGGCCCTGGCACAAGCTAGTATGGACATGGACAAACCACTCAGTGTCTAAGGGCTTCGAGGTATTGGGGAGCAGTGGATGGAAAGGCTAGGCCTGGGGGCAGGAAGACCTGGGGCGAGAGAGAGATAACTAGAGATAGTGATAGATACATATAGAGATATATATATATATATAGAGAGAGAGAGAGAGAGAGAGAAATATGGATATGGATATAGATATAGATATGGATATGGATATGGATATAGATATAGATGATATAGATATAGATATAGATATAGATATAGATATAGATATAGATATAGATATAGATATAGATATATAGATATGGATATGGATATGGATATGGATATGGATATGGATATGGATATGGATATGGATATGGATATGGATATGGATATGGATATGGATATGGATATGGATATGGATATATCTATCACTATCTATTTATCTAACCTCAGACACGTACTTGCCTTGTGACCCTAAGCAAGTCATAAAGCCTGTGACTCAGTTTCCTCATCTGTAAAATGATTAGGGGCTGGGGGAGGGGCTTAGTGATCTCTAAGTTCCTTCCAGTGATGTTACAAGCTATAAGTTGCATTGATATCAAGAGTTTATACCCTAGGAGTTCCCAATACTAGCGAAATCACTGATCCACCTCTCTCTACCCCTCAAAAAGTTTGAAAGAGACACATCTTTTAGCATCGACAGCATGGCCCCCGCTTAGGCTGCCATCTTTCCCTGAGTTTAGTTGGTTCTCAGCATCCATTTCATCTACAAGTCACTGTCCTACTCCAGAAGCTGCTGTAGCTTCTTACTGCCACTAGGACACAAAGAAAATCCTCGACCTTTCCAAGGTGACTCTTCGTGGCTCTTCCTTGTGTTCCTGCAGATGGCTCGCCAGGCCCAGCCTGTTCTCCTGCCTCACTGCCACCTCCTAGAAGCCCTGGCTCGCCTGAGTGCTCTGCTCAGGCATCTTCCCTAATTCCTCCACCTGTTTGCCTGACTCTTAATTCCAATGTAATTTAGAATTTCTGTTGTGGATGCAACCAGCTGGTGCTTTGGCTGCCTGCTGCAGTGGGGGCTGAGTTACTAAAGACCACGGGAGATTTGGAGGTTGGGAAGCAAAGGAGAGTGGAGGAATGGAAGGAAGCGAGGGTGGGGGCAAGGCAGGTTTTCCCACATCTGTGGCTCCCTTCCTCACACACAGACCTCCAAGACGCTAGAGCAGTGACTTCTAAATTGGTGAGGGATGCGCCAAGAGGGGTGCTGGCACCAGCCCATGTCAGGCTATCCGGAGCCCAGGGTTAAATATTCAGTGCGAGCGTATTTACACCTCAGAAATCAAAACTACAAAGCAGGGCTCAATTTACTGGCTGGTTGATTATGTAAACTGCAGGAAGGGATGGAGATGTTGATAATGCCAATTCAGTTTTAAAGAATGTCTCTCACACACTATTTGTTTTTTCAGAGACCTGGTTGTTAAGCATTTACCAGACATCACTAGTACCTATCTGGCCATTTTTTATTTAGTTAATGTTATCATCCCTTCTAATTTCTCTGGTTGGAATATCGAGGGGGTGAAAAACCTGACTCTAAGAACCTGGTGGTCTCAGCCCCCCCAGCCCCATGCCGCTCCTCCACCCCCCCACACACCCTGCCTTCCTCAGCTGGGCACACTGAAGGGAGAGCCTGACCTAATCTTCTTTCCCTTAAGCACCTGCCCTTCACCCTGACCTATGCATGCCCTTGTGTCCCACCATTTGTGGCAGGAGGGGTCACCCAAGAGAGAGGGAGTGACCCTCTGAGCCCGGGGCTGTGAATCCAGCCCAATGGCCAATTTTAGAGAACTCTTTCTCTCACTGGGGGATAATGGCTATGATAATCATGTGTGAGTCATGAATTTCATCATTTCACTTCCAAGGGCCTTTGCACATCTGCTTCATCCAACATCCAATAACATCCAAGCCTAATATGGTGAGACTCAGGGACAGACGCAAGAGAAATCTCATCTGGCGGTCAATGTTTTTCTGCTTTGTTTATTTGCTTGAGCTCCCAGGGTCCCGTTCTGGTGGCAGCTGGCCAAAGTCATTCTGAAGTGCAACTACAAATGTGTTTTTGTCACAGGCATGTTTGTGTGGTGTGGCTATATGCATGTATGTAAGTGTCATGTGTGTGTTTATGGGGTGTCATTACACATGTTTGTGTGTCATATGTGTGTTTGCCTGCACTGTGTGTTTTGTGCATATCACATGTGTGTTACATGACATACTGTTACACGTGTTCTGGAATGCAGTTACACATGTGATTATTATACATGTTACAGATCTGTTTGTGAGGTGCCATTGCATTATGTTTTACACATGCTATGTACCTGTTTATGAAACCGTTACATGTATGTTTTATACATGTGTAGGGCTGTGGTTACATTCATGTCATGTGTTTTGTGAAGTGCTGCTGCACGTGTTTTATAGCTGTCACATGTATGTTATATGAGGTGCTGGTACAATATTATGGGTACAGTCACACATATATGTTGTGGTGTTTCTATGTGCTCGTGAGACATGATTACATTTGCGTCTTACACATGTTACATGTCTGTGATGTTATGTTACATTGTTTGTACATGTTATATCTATCTATGGCATGTTGTTGTGCATGTTTTGTGTGTCGCATGTGTATTTATGGCATGCCATTGCACATGTGTATTACATGTGTCACATTGTGAGTTGCTGTTGCAATGATATGTTGTGCAGTTACTCATGTATTTGTACATGTTAACAAATGCTTGGGCTGCACTGTTACATGTATGTTTGTGTGTGTACCATATCTGTTTGTGAAGTTCTGATATATACAGATACATATAGATACAGATATAGATATGTTTTGTATTTTCTTATCTGTGTCCATCTTATTTCCTCTTAGTAGAATGTAACCTCCTCAAAGAAGAGGGTTATCTGATTTTTGTCTTTCTATCGCCAGGACCCAGCACAGTGCCTGACACACAGTAGGCACTTAATCAATGTTGATCGAATTAATTTCTTGCCGTCCTTACTAGGTCTTCCCGTGGTTCTCTTGTGTTTTCCCAAGCATCGCTTTCCTTTCAACCTAGAGTCTATTTAAAGAATATTACTTTTAGCAGTTTCCAAACAGCCTGGGGCTGGTGCCCAATCTGTCTTTACTTGTTCACAGAATCTGTCAAATCCTTGGGGAAAATGAACTTCTAAAACCTCAAGGTAATGCCCCAGAGCCCAGTCTGGGAGCATGCCAGTCATGTCTGGTTTTTTGACAAATCACCATAGACTATTTCAGACGATGAATTTTCTTTCTTGAATTAATAGGAAATCAGTTGAGCATTTCGGCTCCAGATGGCCCTCCAGGCCAGGCCAAAGAGGGGCATATCTGTCTTGGATTGCCTTTGGCACACTCCCTCCCTCGTCACCATCGAGGCCCTCTCCTCCGGCTGTGCCTGCCCTCCACCAGAGACACAGGGCCCACGTGCCCCTTAACCAGCCTGCGGGACAGGGGCTGGGCTATGGTTCTGAGCAGGGAGCAGGAAGGGCACCAGACCATCTGGCCACCATCTCCTCCCTTCCCACTTGGCTGGCCTCCTGTACCTCATCAGAATCTCACCATCCCGCAAGATCAAAGCTCTAAAAACTCCCACCTCTTCGGTGGTACCTGTGGCTGGAGAGAGAGCCAAGAGCCCCTGCCAGAGCCTCCGCCCAGTCATTCCCCACCCAATCCCCTGTGCCAGTGCCCCCTCCCTTTCTCAGCTTCCCTCCCACATTACGCAGTAAGCCCCTTGAGGACCGGGCTGCCTTTAGCCCTCCTTGGTATCCTCAGCACTTAGTCCAGAGGCTAGAAAGTGGTAAGCGCTTCCCAAATGCTTGTTGACTGACTGATGCTTGGGAATGCAGCCTAACCTCTCTAGACTTCATTTCCTTCACTAATAAGATAGGCAGTCAGACAAGGAGACTACCAAGGGGCCGACTGAGGGGCCTGCGATCCTGTGTCCGTGTCTTTTGGTGCCACGTTCCCAGCGTCTTCTACGACGACCCACCGCCTCTGAATAGATGTGTGAGATGCTGCCCTGAGAGCAGCTTGGACAGAGCATTGGCATGATCTGGGAAAGCTGTGGATTGTCTCGACAGGAGTGAGCTGCCCCTGCCCACAGGAAGGGCTTGGGCCCCAGGGGACAAAGAGATCGTGAAGAGAGGGGCTGGGTAGAAGCCTAGGAGAGTCTAACCCAGAGCACCAGGGCCTCTCCCCGAGGGACGGCCCACGACCTCCTCTTCAGGATTTCCCTACAGCCACCTCTCTGCTTGCAAGGATGAAATGGAGCCTTGAACAGTAAACAAAAGATTGGAAATTGGAGTCAGGAAGAGCCGAGTTCAAATCCTACCCCAGACACTTTCTAGCCCTGACATTCACCTTCAGCCATGGGGACTTGCTAGAGCAGAGATGCCAGCACACAGGCTTTACCCAGAATCCCCCAAGTTTCCAGGGCTTTTGGTCTCGGAAGGAACTTCTTTCCACGGGGAAGACACTTGGCCGAGACATAGAGAAACCCTGTGAAGAGATAGAGAAGGAGGACTGTGAGCCATCCTGGTCTCCCATGCTTCTCCAGCTAAGCTGGAACAGAACTGAAAGACTGAATTTACATTTTGAGCACCTCCTGGATATAAGTGACAGTGTTAATCAATCCCAGAGCAGTTCATTCAGACCAACACAGAATCTGAGCTGGAAGCTCCCACCATCGGTACATTGCTGGTGGGGTTCCAAGGACCAAACCAAAGCATCCCTTGTCTTCAAGAAGCTTATACTCTATAGAAGGGAAATAGAAGGATCAGTGGCTTGGGGATCAGGACTTGGGTTCAAATTCTTCCTCAAACTCTTACCGGCTGTGCCCTGTGTGACATTGGGCAAGTACCTGAGCTCCTGAGGCTCAATTTCCTCACCAGTGAAAACAGAAGGACTAGATAAAGGTTCTTCATGTTTTGGAGGGGCCTGGACCTTTGGGGCAGCCTGGGGAAACCTACAGAACCCTGCTCAGGATTATGTTTGTCTCCTACATTCAGAGTTGAGGCTTAAAATTTAAATTTAAATTTTAGTTAAGGTCAGTGGAAAATAAAGAGGTCATTCTTCCCATTCAAGTTCATGGACACCCTGAAATCTATCCACAAACCCCACATTAAGAGGCAGCTTGGTGGCACAGTGGGTAGAGCACTGGGCCTGGGCTCAGGAAGACCTGAGTTTAAGTTTGGCCTCTGATACTGGGCATGTCACGTCAACTCTGCCTCAGAGCCTCCTCCACTGCAAAAATGAGGATACCCACCCCTTATGGTTGTGGTGAGGACAAAATAAGATAATATTTGTAAAGTGCTTGGCAAAGTGCCTGGCACACGCTAGGTGCTTAATAAACTAAGCACACACTAGGTGTTTAATAAATGATTCCTTCCTTCCCTGGACTAAATGGTTTCTGAAGTCCCCTCCTGATGGATCTCTGAGCTACCAGCTCCTCAGGTAAGTAAATGTAAAAAGCGAATACACAGGACTTTGGTGCACAGAATTCATAATTGTCAGGGAAGATGTCTAACTGGAAGCCCATTAAGTGCCTACGCTGAGCCGGGGACTATGGGAAGACACAGCGTCAAGGAGCTTCCCTTCATTTGGGAGACAGGCTGTTTGCAGGTAAGAATGGAAGCGTCTTCCACTGCCATCCCAAAATCAGCAAAGCTGAGAACTGAGCGCTGCTTTGTGTTGTGTTTGTTCTCTAGGAAGGTCGACGATCTAGAGCTTAGCCTTAAAAAAATTAAATCTGCCCACGTTTTGTTCTCAATGTGTGTGGTAGTTCTTTCTTTGATATCTTCTCCAACCTGCTCTTTTGTGAAGAGTGGCACACATGTCCTTTAGACAGACTCCGAGCCGAGTTGGGAGGCTGTCTGGCTGCCATTAACTTTTCCAAAATTGTCCCATTTACTTTAAAGTTCAGCTTGTCCAAATTCCCTCGAGGCTCTCTGCTCTGGTAAGTGAAGGGATGTTGTTATGGTACGGGAGATTAGGACTGTTATTGCTCATCATCTAATGTTAATGGCGTGAGCTTACACTCTTCGTGTTGTATATTTGCAAAATATATTGATGTTTACTGTTGAAAAATAAAAAAGAATGTTGGGGTAGGTTCTCCTTCACTTTTGTCTCTGTATCCCCAATCTCTAACACAATACCTGGCGTGTCATAGGTGCTCAATAAATGCTTGTTGATTGAATAAGCTAAGTAAATACACTAAAATTTGACAAGGGAGATGGCCCTAACAACCTGGGGGGCTCAGAAAGATTCCTCATAGGAGCCTCTTACATCCTGCTGCCTCATACTGTCTAGAAGGGGCGTTAGCGGGAATCTCCCAAAGATAGAGAAGGAGGGAAATGGGGCAGGAGAGAGGCAGGTTACTGCCCCCAGGGGTGTGTGAGCCTGGTGGCCTTTGGGCAGCTCTGGGGAGTGGGGCAGCACAGGAGGACCAGACCAGCCAGAGCCTCTGGGGGCTGGCTGCAGGTGGTAGCAGCTGTTCAGCTATCTGGGTCTCCTGGGAATCTCGCTCCCATAGAGATTGCTCTTGTGCCTTGCCTGGTGCCTGGAGGCAGAAAGAGCACAACTGTGGGGTGTCTGGAGGTAAGCTTTTGGAAAAGCACTTCGCCAACCCCGAAGCCCCAAGGTCAGTGTGAGCCATCTTCGTGATTATGGGCTGGGCTCCTCAGTGAAGCAGGGAGTCACTCACCAGGCAGGTAGAAACCCAGCCGTGTGTCTAAGACTCGCAGATTTTCTCTGAGTCCCCCGCATAGTAAATGCTTGTTGACTGACTGATGACCTGGCAGATTCTTCCCCATTACCCTAGAGGCACGTACATAACATGAAAAGTTTGCCAACATCAGGCATTCATTATAAGAATATCTCTCCTGTGGGAAATCCCAGATGGTGCCCCTCAAATGAGGTAATATATGCAAAATGCTTTGCAAACCATATTAATGCTAGCGATTAATGCTATTTATGGTCTCCTATAAATCTAGGAGGGCAGAGCGGATGTCCATCAGGCCTTTCTCCCTTTTTCTTGACTGAAGAGCCCAAAGAAGCCCCCCACCTGCCCATCATTCCTTCCTCATTCTCCATCTTCTTTGTCAACCTGTCTTTCTTGGGTGCCACCCTTCACACCACATGTCCTGCTTAATTCCTCAGCCACGTGCTGCAGCCCCCTGGCCCCCTTCCCACATCTCTCTATCGTCCCTTGGGTGACCCTCCTCCCCAGTTCTTCAGACACTGTGGTATCCCACAGCCCACAGTCATGCACCATTACCTGGAGAACATTGCCATTGCGCAGGCACTAGGTGAAGGCGTACAGACAGAAATGTCCCTGTGTGGAGGACCTTCCACTCAGTTGGGAGATACAGTCTGTTTGCAGATAACAATATAAGCTTCTCAAGGGCAGGACTGCTTCCCCTTTTGTCTCCGTATTCCCAGCCTCCGGCGCAGGCATGCTTGGCATACTGAAGGTGCACCTCCAAGAGGAGCCTTTGGGAAGTCAAAATGGCATCTGAGAACTCGGCTTGGAGCAGAGCACGAGCCTGAAAGGCTTCAAAGCCTCTTTAAAAGGTTCTATGGGTCATAATTCTTCTTTACAACTGGACTATTATGTAAATCAGTTCAATGTGACGGTGAACCTATAGAACCTATATTGGATTATACGCCATTTTGGGGAGGAGAGGGAGGGAGAGAAAATTTGGAACCCCAAAACTTGTGGAACTGAATGTTGTAAAATAAAAATAAGAAATAAATTTATTTTTAAAAAAAAGTTCCTGTGAGTGTGCTGATTTGTCACTTAGCCTTGATGAGGAAAGTGAAAGTTACATCAGGGAGGGCTTGATAACGAGTGAAGTTGAGGAAGCAGAAGACCTAGCTTGTGCTTCTGTGTTCCTTAAACCATGCTCTGAAGTGTGTATTTTTTAATAAGTAGAAATTAGTGAACAGTAGGTTTTTTCACCTACTCAACAAGCATTTATTAAGCGCTTACTGTATGCCAAACACATTTACAATCTAATAAAAGCTGCTTTGCAAAAAGAAAAACTGGTCTGAGGCAGAGCTGCCTAAGCAGCCAGGCCCTGGTACTGTCCTCACTTTGGCCCCTGACCTGTCTCTCTCAATCCCATGTATTCCGTAGTCCCAGGTCAGACTCTTCCCTAGATGAGGGAGGCCGGCAGATGGGCTGGCCTCCAGACAAGTGCCATTCTGACCATTACTCGTTGGATGGTTGTTGGAATCAGTCCAGCAGCTTCACTCTGCAGACCAGCAGTGTCCTCGAGGGAAAGAGGGGACGGGGGGAGGCGTGAGGGGCAGCAGAGAGAAAACAATCCCCCCCCATTCTTCTTTTGTCCGTGTGTGATGAATGTGTAACCTGGCGGGATGCTCTTCAGCCCAAAATCGTCCTTGTGACTCTTCTCCCCGTGAAGCAAAGATGCCCTCAGCCTTCCAACAGCTGGAACGGATAGGGAGAGCCATGCTCTACTGATGGGCTTTCCTGTGATTCTGACTGTGGACTGCAGGCATTACTGTCCCCATTTTTGCAGATGAAGAGACTGAGGCTCAGAGAACCTTGTCCAGGATCCCAGAGCTTGTGCCCAGCCCAGATCACGTCAGCTCTTCGGACTGTCAGCACTAGTCCGGTGATGACCATTCTCCCAATCAACAAGCAATCATTAAGACCTAAGCAGTGGGTAGCTGGGTGGTGCAGTAGACAGAGCACTGGGCCTGGAGTCAGAAAGACCTGAGTTCAAATGCGCTCTCAGACACTTACTAGCTGGGTGACCCTGGGGAAGTCACTTCACCCTGTTTGCTTCAGTTTCTTCGGAGAGTCAGACGCAACAAAGCACCTACTATGTGCCGGACACAGGGCGAGGGGTTAGGCATACACAGACAAAAGTCCTGAAGGAGCTTATGTTCTCCTGGCATTCTACTCACCCACCTCCACCAAGCCCCTTGACTCTCCCAAAGCCTAGACCTTATCCTGTTGCTGCCCAGGTAATAAACTGCTGCGTCTCCCCGTTGCCCCTTGGATCAACTCCACTTAGCTTTTAAAGCTCATCACAACTGGATCCCCCTTCCCTGTCCAGCCTCCTTCTACATCACCCCTCCTTACACTTGACAGTCCTGCCAAGTTGGCAGCCTTGCTGTTCACACACAGACTACTCCATAATCCCTCTGCACACCTTTGCGTATATGTAACACCTGCCTCGCCTCCACCTCTTAGAACATCTTGTTTCCTTCAGATCTGTTACAGAAAGACTCCCCAGGTGGCAATGTTACACACACACACACACACACACACACACACACATACACACACACACTACCTGGCCTTTATTTAGTATATCTCTTGGATATACACCTATGTTGTCTCTCCCCACCACCTGACCCAGATAGACTGTGAGACCCCTGAGAGAAGGGAGGGTTTCTTTTTCATCACCTTCCCCTCTTACTCATGTGATGGTGAATGAAACTGGAGGAAGTCACTGAACTCTACTGCCCCTGACAACCGCCACCAGTGTCATGCCCAAGGGCACGTAGCTCCTGGTTGGCAACAGGGCCAATATGAGAAGCCAGCTCTCCTGAGGTCTGGAGCTCTTTTCACCATAAATCTGCTCCATTCATGAAACCTGAGCAAGATGGCAGACCTTGCCAGGGAGTGCCTGCCAGACACACAGAGATCTCCTCGGCTGGGTTCCAGTGCTGAGCTCAAAGTCTCACCATAAGTTTTACACCCTTGTCAACAGGCTTTTGACATCTGAGAAAATGCTTATGGAAAGAGATTTGGTAACACAACCAGTCCGTTAGCTAATAAGCGTTAATTAAGCATTTACCACTGACTAGGCACTGTGCCAAATTGGGAATACAAATTAAGGCAAAAGACATAGCCTGGGTTTGGGATGGACCTCAGAAACCACCCCATCCCTGACCCAGGATGCATCCTGCCAATCAATGACTCCATCGATCACCCACTGCAACACTTTCAACAATGGCCACCCAGTCTGCGCTTACAGATCTCTAGGGATGGGGAGCTCACTACCCTCCGAGGCCATCCATTGTGCTCTGGGAGGATTCGGAAGTTCTGCCTGGCATAAGCCTAATGTCGCCTCCATGCTCCCAGCTCTGCCCAACAGTGCCAGGCAGGGCAAAGCTCGCCCTGTTCCACAGTCCTCGCACAGCTGCCCTCTGAGCCCCTCCACTTTCTGGGCCTTGTTTTCCTCCCCTGAAAAATGAAGGAGTCAGAATCCATCTGTTTTGAGATCCTTTCTTTAGGACCTCCACTCTGAGCCTCAATTTTATCACCTGTCAAATCAGGGCATGAGGCTGGGGGCCTCTAAAGGCCCTTCCATGTCAAACATCCCAGGATCTGGGTGGGTTTTCGCAGAGCGCTGTATCCACCCAATCCTCCAGCTTGGTCCCAGGGATCCCAGCAATCCAGAGGCTTCTCCTGGAGCCTCGCAAGGATGCTTTATCTTCTGGAAACAGAAGAGCAATATGGGGAAAGAGACCTCTTCCTCCTCTCCAGATACTCTCTGACTTAGAGGTGGGTAGGTCTGTGTTTTCCTCCTTGCTCCTTTGCACACCATGGCCAATGACCTGGAGGTTTGGGGGTAGGGGGTCTCCTTGTGCCCCTCCCCAGTCAGCATTGCCTACTCCAGATCCCCTGATACTCAAGCTTGAAGATCCTTGGAGCCTTGAGTCTTGTGAAGCCCAGTCCCACCATGTCTAGGAAAGATGAGCTCTTTGTCCTTCTCTTAACCCTGGCAGGTGATGATGGATGGTGGTGTTCCTCAGCTGTGTGCACAGGTGAGGGGGGCACCCTTCCACCCACACATTAGCATGTCCTCACGCTGCAAAGACTTGTCCCCAACAAAGAGTAACTTTCTGGGTGGAAGCACAGAGAAGGGCGGGAGGAGGGGGCTCACTGCCAGGTGTTTCTTGGGAAGTATTGGGAGCCTTTCTGCCCTTCTGTGGGCATGGAAACACAGTCTTTGGGGGTCTGGGGCATTCTGTGGCATGCTAGAACGTGGGGCAAACCTTGGGGCTTGCCATGTGCAGCCTCAGTCCGAGCTACTCCCTGCTAGCCCTCAGTTCCTCACCTGTAAAATAATCTGGTCATACTTCCAACTCAAAACACCATGATCCTGTGAGAGGCAGTGGGGGTGAGGTGTATAGGGCACTGGGCACAAGCAGGGTGACCCTGGGCAAGTCATTTAGTGGCTCTGTGCCTCAGTTTCCTCATCTGTAAGATGGGGATGACAGACTGTGTCTCATATGGTTGTTGTGAGGAGCAAATGAGGCATTATATATAAACCATATGAAGGCTAGTGATTAATGCTCTCCAGGGCCTCCCATACATTTGCATTTGGGGGAGCAGCATCCAGTGAAGGTGCTGAGGAGTCCAAAGAAGCCCTTGCCTGTCCGTCAGTGCTTCCTCACTCTCTCCTTCTTCATCAGTCCTATCATTCTTGGGCGCTGCCCTTCATACCACATTTCCTGCTTATTCCTCGACCACGTGCTTCGGCCCTCTGGTCCCCACCCTGCGTCTCTCTGCTGCCCCTTGGGTGATCCTGCCCTTCAGCAATTCAGACGTTGTGATGGCCCATGGCCTACAGCCAGCAGCCTCACGAGAGAATGCTGCTGTTAAAAAGAGGGATCTTTGTTTCAGGCAAAAGTTTGGGGTCTCTCAAGGATCTTGGGGATTTCCCAGCTCAGAAAGGGACTCAAGGACCATGAACATTTACAAAGAGCCTCCTCAGAGGAAGGGTGTGGTATACCAGGAAGAATGCTGCCTCAGAAGTCAGACGACTTGGATTCAAATCCTGCCCCTGATGTTCGCTCCCTGAGCAAGTCTCTGCTCAGCTGTAAAGTGTGTGGGGTTGGAGGAGAGAACCCTGAGGACCTTCCCAGTTCTAGACCCAAGAGCCTGCACCTGGGCCTTGGGTCACAGAAAGGAAATCTGAGGAAGACCCTGACCCTTTGTTAATAGAGTTCATGGTCTAGGAGAGCCCAGTGGCTGGAGGAGAGAAGAGAGTTTGTCTCCCTTCTGTGGGCATGTGCATCCACAGCTAGTGTCCTCCTCAGGAGGAAACCAATATAGTCAATTAACATCAAATGGGGATCAGCTTCACAAGAAAAAGATAGAAGAGTAAAGGAAGCAGGTCTAGAGAAAAGCCCACAGGAAAGATCTTGGGGTTTCCAGTGGACCTCAAATTCAATCCACATCGATAGCACAACATAGCAGACAACAAATCCAGCACCATCTTTGGTTACCTTAGGAGAAGCCTGACATCCAGGAAGAGAGGAGTGATGGTGCTGCAGTGCTCTGCCCTGGTCAGACTACATGGACCAGACACTTGCAGGGCTCCTAGACAGACTGCTACAGGCAGGGAGGAAGGTGGGATCAGGCCCCAGACAAATCCGCCTGAGGGCAGCTTCCTCTCCTAATAAAGAATTCTTGCTATAGAGCCAAGAGTCTCCCAAAATGGGCCACCATAAGCGGGCTGTGATTTGCACCGATGGAGCTAATGTCCAACCCAAGGAGATCAGAGATCTAGTCTTGCAAATTGGTGGTAAGCTCTACCAGCACCCTTTACATTTCAGCACCTAGGGGCAGTATCCCAGATGCGACACCCTAGTTACAGCTCTACTGGGTGGAAGAGGGCCTCAGTGACAATCAGGAATCCTTTGAGGCTAAGCCACAGGCGTGTGTGTGTGTGTGTGTGTGTGTGTGTGTGTGTGTGTGTGTGATACTGAATGCTGACTCAGGTAGGCATTGAAGGATATAGAAGACAGGACCTCCAAAGGGACCTACAGAGGAAAGAAGTGGGTCATTATAGGCTGTCAGTTGGGTGATTCCATCCATGATGGCAGACAGCTCCAGGCTGTGGCCTCGGGGCTCATTCCCTAAGCCCTTGTCATGATGGTAGCTGCCTACACATAACTACAGGCAGCTGATCTAAATGCCACCTCCCAGGGGGCTTCAACAAGAAACCAGGGAAAGTGACCAGGGCCTCTCCTCCCCGCCCACACCCAAGCCTTCCTGCACCAGCAGTCTTCAGCGGTTCCAAGACAGTCATTGGCAGCAGATGCCATTGACCCAAAGCTAACAGGCTTCAGACACTCAGGGTGATTGACCCAGAGCCAGACACAAACATCTGGCTGGGCTGGAGAGGAGAGCTGGCCCTGCAAAGATAAGAGTCTGAATTTTCATGCTTTCACCACATTCAGCTCTTGGATAGACAGTGGCTCCATGGAGAAATGATTATGCCCAGTGTGTGTCTGGGTGACACAGGAGGGGGGATCACAAATAGTTCTTGTCCCCTCCTGTCCCCTCTAGAGAGAGGAGGCTTGGGGATCATCACCAGGAACCCAAGCTTCCTTCAAGGCCCAGTTCATGGGCTTCCTCCAGGGAAAGTCTTTCCTGACCCTCCCCAGTTATTGACACCGCACTTCACCAAAATTGCTATGTAGATTTGTCATACGTACTTAGATGGGCATGGAGCCTCCTTGTGGGCAAGGACTCTTTCAATGTTGTCTGTCTCTGTCTCCAGCACCTGGACAGTGCCTAGTACAAGGGAGGTGCTCAATCAATGCTTGTTGAATGAATGAACAGTTGGATTCATCCAAAAGAGAATGGACAGAGGATATCCAGGGGGAAGGAAAAGGTATTTTGTACCCTGGTAGCTGGACTTGACCTTCTCCTAGAACAAAATTTCTCTCTAATGTTTACACAGCACTTTCAGGTTTGCAAATTGTTTTATGTGTGCCATCTCATTCAATCCTCTCAGAGGTAGGTGCCCATTTTACAGATGAGAGCACCAAAACAGTATGGTTAAGTGACTTGGACAGGGCCACACAGCTAGCAAGTGTCTGAGGTAGGATCTGAACTCAGATCTTCCTGATTCCAAGCTCTGCCTACTAGACTTGTGCCACTTAGCTGCCCCCAAAGAGCCAGGGGATCGTAATCCTAGCCAAGAAGAGGACTGGATCAAGGTGAGAAATGTCAATCAGTCAGTAAACAAGCATTTATTCCCTGCCTACTATGTGCCAGGCCCTGTGCTTAGTGCTCTGGCTACAAGGAAAGGGAAAAGACAGTGCCTGCTTACAGTCTAATGGGGGAGCAAACGTGCAAATGGGCCACAGACAGGTAGACTGGAAATCATCAGCAGAGGGAAGGGACTCGAATTTAGAGGAATCAGGGAAGGCTTCCAGTAGAAGGTGGGATTTTAGGAAGCTGGGAAAGCCAAGAGGTAGAGGAGAAGGGAGAACATTCCAGGCAAAGGGCAATGCAGGAGAAAATGCCCAGAGGGAGGAAATGAGACTATCTAGGAGGCCAACGTCACCAAATCTAAAAGTATGGGGGGGGGCAGGGAGGGCTAGAGGGGAAAGAGTAAGGCCCAAGAAGACTGGAAATGGGGACAGATGCACTGACTCACTCATGTCTAATCCAGCCTGCACTGGGCGAGTGATCTCGAAGAAGTCCCTTAATTGCCTTGGGTCTCAGTGTCCTCGTCTGTAAAATAGGCATGAACTAGATGGCCTCTGAAGACCCTGCCAGCTCTAGATCTCTCATCCTACCATTAAGAATTTTGTGGTAGAACAGAAAGATTGCTGAATTTACAGTCAGAGGATCTGGGTTCAAATTCTGGCTGTGAGGTCTTGGACAAGTCGTAATACAAGGGACTCCATGTCTTCTGAGACACTTCCAGCTCTAAATTGATGGTTCTGTGAGACCTTAGCCACAGACTAGACAAATGAGTCAGGCTCTGCCCAAAGACAGCCAAAGAAAGGGAGCTCCTGTCTCCTGAGAAGTTATTGCACGGCTGGCAGCTCTGCTTCCTAGGATAATTTTCCTTATGTTGAGCCAAGATCCAGGTCTGCTGTGTGACATGGCCAGATCCAGGTCTGCTGTGTGATGTAGCTAGTTCTGTGTCTGCCATTTCATGATGGGGCAGTATTTCCTGCCCTCCAGCCTCAGTCTACGTCTCTGCAGCTTTGCTCTTGGTTCTGTGCTCTGGAGCCCAACAGAACAGGTCTGTCCCTAGCCTACATGGTGCCTTTCTAATGCTATGGGCAGCCACCATGACCCCCTACACTCTTCTCTTCTCTACCTATGCATCCCCAGCTCCCCCTATGGTACCTTCTCAAGAACCAACATCACCCTCGTCACCTTCCTCTCTGGCTTATCACTACCATTCCCAAAATGTAGCACCAGGACACCCCAATGTCTGGCAGGCTATCACCCCATTAGACATGGACACTGTGCCTCGCTAAGAACACCCTCTTTGTCTTGGCTTCCACATAGCTCCACTGACTCCTAGAGAGTTTGTGGTCCATTCAGATCTTCAGATATTTTCACACAAAGAGATTCCCATCTGGCTATGTCCTTCACATCCTGAATATGAAAGCTTATTGCTCGAACTCAATGGTAAGAGTCTCTATTTTTTTCCCACTAAATTTCATCTTACTAGTACTCAATTTGACCCAAAATTCTGATCAGTATCGCTGGTTATTCTCCTGGACGAGATGAGACGATGATGCCTGGCATGGCACCATCGAATGGCTGACTCAGAAAGTCATTGCTACCACTTTCTAATGTCATTTAAGATCTGGTCCTCCTAGACCTCCTTCTTTTACTTTTTCATCGGTCCCTCTGATATTATTGACTTTTTGTTCTTCTAAATGAATTTTGTTAGAGTTTTTTCTTAATTCAGTAAAATAATTTTTTTTGAAAAAAAAAATGTTTTGGAACTAATAAATAGAAGTGTGTATAGAATGGTTTTACACATATATACATGTTTGTGTCTGATAGGAGCCATTTCTAGGGCAGAGCAAGAGGAGCGAAGAGAAAAGGGGGGAAATGTTACACGATAACTTCATCATCTATTTAAAAGAAATAGTGAGTTATACATGAGAGACTTGCAGCTTCATGCACAATCACCTTTTTTTTCTATTCTGCTCTATTATGGAAATGATTGTTTTAAAAGAAAGTAATCACTGATGGCTCAATGTCAACTTGAAAACAAAACACGTCTTCAGTGGAGTGCCACAAAGATCTTTGCTTCTCCCTTAGATGATATCAACGACTTTGATGAAGGCACTGATTGTATTTGTTCTCAGATTTGCAGATGACACAAAGCTAGCAGGGATAGCTGGCACCCTGGAGAGCAGACATGGGATCCAAAAAACATGTCTTTGGTCCCCCAGGAAGCAAGAAGGGATGAGCAGTGCAAGTAAAGGAGCTGGCTTTAGAAAGGAGAGGCTCCTCTTCCCAGAGACTGCAGCAAAGGACAGGAAAACAAATTTCCAAGTGGGATATTTTGAGGGGGGAAATAAGCATAGATGAAAGAATCCAGCCATGTGGAATCCAGAATTCACCAGCTGTTAAATACAGATGGAGGAAGGGAGGGGAGAAAGATTCAGGGGTTAAGACAAGAGGAAAAGGAGCAGAAAAGGAGTGGCACAGGAAGCCAGGAGCAGAGCAGTGAGGGGCAAACATCGGGACCGCCCAGGTGCACTCAGCACCCATTTGGAATTCATCCAGAAGAACTCGTAGTGGTTCAAGGTTGCTCTCTTATGGGGTGTGTTGTGGAGTCTAGAAACAATCACAGTATGGAAGAGGGTGGGGATGACTCAGGGTTGGGGGGTCCTGCCCTTGTGTTATTGGAGGGTGGCAGAAGCAATCTAAGTAACACTGGAGACATTTACGAAGGAGGCTGGCAAAGGGAAGGAGTCCCAGTAGGCCTCTCATCTAAACGCACCAGACCACCAAAGTCTCCAGCTCTAGATGGCCTCCACTTCCCTGCCTTGGCTACAACCAACCCTGAGGGGCTTGGGTGCTCTCTGGTCTACTCTATTCAACCAGCATTTATTAAGCACCTACTACGTGTAAAGCCCAGGGTAAGCACTCATTGCAGTAAGACACTGTGCCAAGGGATGGGGATGCAGCTCCTGCTGTTTCTTATAGATTTGCCTTGAGAAATGCAGCTTCCCCAGTTTTCTGAGTTAAACTCATCATAAATAGAGGGAGCAGAATTTAGTGATAAAGCATTAGAATTGTTTCAACCTAACTACACAGGCAGGATCAAAACCCTAGAGTGAAGGGTTCCTCAGGGGCCAGCTGGTCTACCCTCTCATTTTACAGCTGCGGGGATGCCAGTGACTGGTCCTAGGTCATACAAGGTGGAGTTCTAACCTTGGTCCTCCAACTGGAATTTCCCATCACCCACCCAGGGCAGATCTTGGACTCGACTTTGAGACAGTCCTCACAGTCTCTCCCAAACTCTAAATAAAACTTTCCAACTCCACCCCCCCTCCCAAGCCCCTTTAATCCTGGATTTTGTGTTCCTCTGGTCTGGCCCCCCAGTCTTACAAAGGAAGAGACTTTCCAAGAAAGGGAAAGCGGCTGCCCTAAAGCTTTAGCGAGGGGCCGAGCTGGGGTTTGAAGCCAGACCCCAAACTCCAGGTCCACTCCTTTTCCCCAGCTCTGCCCCTCCATCCAGGCAAACCCTGCGGTTATCTAAAGTGTTTCCTCTCTGCCTTCTCAGATGCCTCCCACTCCTTCCGGCTTCAGACACCTGACTCACCTCCTGCTCCAGGTCCTCAGGCTAAAGGAGCTATTTTGTGTAAACATTTCTTGGGGCTAGGGTATGGAAGAGACAATCCTTTTCAGCCTTAACTCTTCCTCATTACTCATCCCTCAAGTTGATCCCTAGGAGGCTAGGAGAGGAGGTGGTATCTTCAGGGGAATCCCTAGTTTCTATTGACTTGAGAAACAAAAAAGTTTAAGAGAACAATTGAAGGCAAAGGGAATTGGCATTGGATGGGTTTCCTGGGGCACCAGAGAAGGATTGCCACTGGAACTAGACTAACTGGATCTTGGGTCTAGAAGAGGTTTGGGAGGAAGAAGGTCAAAGGTGCAGGACTCAGAAAAAGGTAAGCAGTAGCTACATGGATGTGGTCCTTTTGTGTTCACACCACAAGAGGGTGGGCTGAAGGAACCGAGAATGTTTGAACTGGAGAAAGAAAAGACACATGATGACTGGCTTCAAGGGTTGGGAAGGTCTTTGGGTGGGACAGAGCTGACACCTGCCCCAGACAGCAGAAGCAGGGATGAGGGAGAGTTACAGAAAGGCAGGTTTAGGTGGGATGCCTGTGAAAACTTCCTCACAATTAGATCTGTCCCAAAGTGGCCTGGGCTGCAGTAGGAAGGAGTGAGCTTCTCATCACTGGAGGGCTTCAAGGAAAGGCAGAATGGCTTCTGCTCAAGAATGTGGACTCTGGGATTCTTATTCAGGTGTGGATGGGAGAGAGGCAGCTGAGGTCTCTGCTGGCTCTGAGCTTTTGGCGATGCACAAAATGCCTTCCTTGCCACAGCCCCAGAGCATAGTACAAGTGTGACTAGAACCACTGAAGTAGTTACTTATCCAGGGTCACAGAGTGAGTATCACAACCAGGACCTGACCCCAAACATCCTGACACCCAGTGCATCATTATTCCCAGGACACTGAGAGGAAATAAATGAATTAATTAATGATTTTTTAAAAGCCTTCATTCAATGCTTGGCATGTTCTGAGCATTGTGCTATGCTCTGGGGATATAAACAGAGGAAAACAAGACAGTTTCTCCTCTCGAGGAGCTCACACTCTAACTGGAGTTAAAAAATGCATGTAAGAAAGTTCAGGTGTATGGGTGGCTGGAAAGGCCTGGACATCGTAAGGATGCAGCAGCAGGGCAAATGGCAAGCTGGAGCAAGGAATATAAGCTTCTTGAAGGCAGGGACTCATTTTTCTCCTTTTATGCCTGGCACCTATCTCATTTAGCACATAGTAGGTGCTTTAAAATGCTTATTGATTGATTGACTGACTGACTGCTTGATTGATTGAAGGAAGAGTACTCTATTTCTCCAGGAAAGGGAACCATTAAAGACTGGGATGATCACCCTAAGCAAAGTATGGAAGGAGAGGAGACCATAGATGAAGAAACCGGCTCTAAGTCTCTCTGGCCCTCAGGAATTCTGGTTGGCCAATTCTATGAGGACTTCATCCTTACTACTAACTGCCCTCTTGACTGGATGAGCTGACGGTGAAAAATCTAGTCAAACATTGACTTTTAGCCTGTGAATTTGAGTGTGTAAAAATTCCTAATTTGCCCTCATAACGAGTGTAGGCTTATCCCCAACCCAAAGCAATGCAACAAAAATGTACTGAGCACCTCCTATGCACTAGGTGCTAGAAGACTTCCTTCATCTACCCTGCACAATTCTTCAAGACCTCACTATACCTTCACAGAATCATTAGGAAAATGAAGACCGTCATGGAGACAGAACCTAGAAAACAGGGAGACAGATTATGTAATCCATTAGCATCAGTCCAGACCTTGGAGCCCAAATGTCAGCATCCTAAGGCCTCTGACTACCAGAATTCCATGACTACCAACACATGGAAGGGCCAAGGAAGCATCATCAAAGCTGTAGCCATTATTGCCTTTAACGATATGGCATCACCACCAGCCTGCCCTTTGCCATATGCTGTACCTGAATACCTCTGGCAATTCATAGCAAAGACTGCCGATGGACTTTCCAAGGCAAATCGATGTACAGTGAAGGCCAGCGGGGTCTCCAGGCTCTCTAGCGCTTTGTGTGCCCAGCCACCAAAGACCGCTCAGCTCAGTCTCTGCTTCCTTTGCCCGAGCCCAACAGTATCTCTATAGAACGGCTAGCATTTATATAGCACTTGGAGGTTTGCGAGGCACTTTATGGATATTCTCATTTTATCTTTCTACTGGCTTTAATTCACTAGCTGTGTGACCCTGGGCAAGTTGTTTAACCTCTGTCTTGCCTCAATTTCTTCATCCATAAAATAGGGATAATAACAGCCTTCACCTCCCAAGGTGGTTGTGAGCATCTAATGAGATGACGTGTGTAGAGTACTTAGCCCGGTACCTGGCACATAGGAAGTGTGATATGAAGATCTGAGTACTGGCTGGTATTATCTTTCTAAAGCATTGATAGAAACAGTCCCTTCGGCTGCTGTAACAGTGGGTGCAGTCCCTGCTTCCTGCAGCCAAATCTGCCAGCAGGCTCCCAGAAAGCATCGTCAGCCCAGTTCCCGGAGCAGACAGCCCTAGAGAAAAGCCACAGACCTCCTCCTGCAGTCTCCTCTCCTACGGCTCTGAATTTCAAAGGTTTTTCTTTCCCTGTGATTGGAGAGGACGACTGATGAGGCAACATCTAATTGGATTATTATGTTTTCCTTTTGGGCTGTTATTACTTTATTATTATTAGGGAATTGTGTGGGAAATGAGACTGCTTTGTAGGAGCCAAGAGAATGGAACCAAAAGTGCCCTCAAGCCGGAGCCAGAGAGCCTGGGTTCAAATCCCAGTCTTGTTGTTTTCTTGGTACGTGAGTGACCTTGGACAAGTCCCTTATCACCTCTAAACTTATCCATGAAATGGCAGAGCTGGAGGATGTGACCTCCAAGGCCTTTTCTTGGGCCAAGTCCTGGGCTATTTTGAAAGGTAAACTTAAGGCTGCCCGATTACATAATCCATTAGCATCAGCCTAGGCCTTGGATTTCAGCCAGCCTCTGTCACTGAAGGACTTTGGCTGGAAATTGGAAGTGTGTCCAGCAGTGATTGTAAAGAATCCCTCCCCTGGGGCTGCCTGGAAGAGCAGATGCATTCGCCCAGGCTGGGGGCCAGCAGCTTTCAGAGCCTTGGGGGACAGGCAATTAGTGGTGGGGGTAGGGGCAGCTTCCCTGAGGCCAGCTTAGATTCACTGCCAGAGCTAAATCATGGAGCCTTGCTCCTCCAGGACAGTGAGGGTCTGCCTGGGTTCTCATAGGGCGCATGGGAAGGCTTCTTACTAGCCGAAATACCACACAAAAGCCAAGATTCTGCCCAACAAAACAGTGATCGAAGACAGTTCCAAAAAGACTCAGGATGGAAAATGCTGTCCTCGTCCAGAGGAAGAACTACAGAGCCTGGAGGCGGATCGGGGCCTCCTGCTGTCAGCTTTTGCTGTTTTGTTCTGTCTCACGGTTTTTCCCTTTTGTTCTGGTTCTTCTTCTGTAACATGACTAACATGGAAATGGGTTTAACACCATTGTACATGCAAGGCCTGTATCAGATCACTTGCTGTCTTGGGGAAGGAGAAAAATTGGGAATTCAAAATTTTACAAAAACAAAGATTGAAAAAACTATTTTTATGTGTAACTGGAAAGAAATAAAATACTATTAAGGAAAAAAAAGCCAAGCATTCTTGTTGTTGCTTGTTTGTGCTACTGACACACATATCCTAAAGGCAGAAATGTGGTCCTGCCAATGAATGGCCCATACCAATGGTAGCTACTGTCATGTTTATTAAGAAGTCAAGAATGGCACTTAGGCTGTGTGAGTGGACGTTGGTGTCCTGGAAGGTAACAGGAGATCAGAAGGTGGGAGGGTTAGAAAGAGCCCTGGATTCGGGAGTCAGAAGGCCTGGATCTGGTGCCCGGGCAGCTCCTCACTTGGGAAGGAAGCCTTCCTTTCTGGGAGCCTTAGCTTCCCCCTCTGGAAAGAGATGGAGTTTGAACCAACTGTCTCTCTATGACTCCATCAGATTTACTATGGTCCTAAAATAAACTCATAGCAGGAGAATAATTGAATCTGCTCTGACATCACAGGCCCACAATTAGGAGCCGGGCCCACAATGAATGGTCAGGGCCCCAATGAGGGATCAGGCCCATGATGAGGGCCCAGGCTCATGATGAGGGGTCAGGGCTCCAGGGAGGGGCCAGGGCCCTTAACAAGGAGCTGGGCCCACTATCTCAGCTCATTCATTCATCCATCTTGCATTTGTGAAGCACCTTCTACTCTGTGCCAGGCACGGTCCCGGTTGCTGAGGATACAGAATGAGACAGAGCCCAAGGAGTTCCATTCCATGGCAGGGGGAGGAGGGGCGTGAATGACAGTTGACATCGATAAAACCATGTCATATTTGCTAAGCATTGTAGAGGGCCAGTTCTGAGAAAGCCCATTCTGGGATAAGATACAGGCCAGGTTGGCCAGGTTTTCCCTGAAGCCTGTTCTTGACCTTGGGCTGGTAACTCAGCACATGGGCTCTCCAAACCACCCCCCCAACCCCACCTCGACACACACGTGCTCTCTCGTCACACACGCGCTGCCCAGGATGTAGGCTCTCCAAGCCCCCTCGGCACACACGTGGTGTTCCACCTGTGAGCTGATTGACACAATATTGTTACGGCAAGAAGGGGAACAAAGCACGAGGAAGTCATGCAATGTAACAAATATCTCACACGTGAACTTGTTGATCTGCTTGCCTAAAAAGGTACACAAGCCCTTTTCTTCGGCTTAATAAATGGAGCTGTGTTGTACTCTCCTGCCTGGGCCATGTACTCTTTTCACTCTCCGCAGCATTCGGCCATGTCTGGCCATTCAGTGCCACAGCCGCTGGCAGCAAAGCACCACCTGTGTAGGATAGTAGATTTCAGTCTGGAAGGCACTTTAAAGATCATTGAGTCCAACACCCACTTATTACAGATGGGGAAACTGAGGCCCATAGAATTAAGTGGTTTCTCCATTCATGTCCCACAGCTACAAAGTGCCTTCGGCAGGATTTGAATCCAGCTCTTCCTAACTCCAAGTCTGGTGCTCTAATCCACTACGCTAATAGTGTCAACCTCAAATAGAAACATATTAAGGATCCCTGGTAGCCTCATGTTGATTTAGAAAATGACATATCAACCTTCTCTGTGTTTTATCATATTTTCATTTATTTTACTAAGTATTTCCCAGTCGCCTTTTCATTGGGTTCAGAGCCCCAGGAGGCTCATTCCATCATGCTGACTTTTACTGGGTCACTTTGAGGCTCATGACAGTCCTGGGGGTGGTTTGGAAGGCATCGCTGTCTTCACTTGATAAGGCTGGAGCTGAGGCAAGCACTTGTCTGTGGTCACACAGCTCTGGAGTATCAGAGGTGGCTCCCTGGACTCCAGATCCATCCCCTCCTCCCTTACATTAGTCCCCTTCTCTTCCTCCCTCACCGCTGAGGCTGTGCCCACCTGCCAAGAGAGATTCATGGGTACATCTTGGGGATTTAGCATCTTAACCAGGGACAGAATGCTACTGGTGAATCAGAGAAACAAGACCTAAGGTAGATTTGTGGCAGGACTAAGGTGGAGAAGACCACAGGCTAGCCCTCCTTCCATGTGGGGTGAGAAGCCCTTAGTTTTCCACTGGACTGAAGAGAGCACCAGACTTGGAGCCAAGGGTCCTGGGTTCAAATATCAGCTCTGCTACTTTAGGTGACCTTGGTCCAGTTTGTGAAAATGACTAGTGGTAGATAAGAGAAAAGAAAAGGAGTGAGTCAAGAAAAATTCACAGGTTTATCCAAAAAGGGGTCAGAAGAGCCAATGACATAAAGCAATAAGCCTATTGATTAGGTTATGGGGGTTTTTTGGTCTTATTAGGGATTGCAATTAAATCTGTGATTTGTTGTAGGCATGAACTCCCTCTACCCAGGCCCATTGGAGTCTCCCTGCAATTTAAAGTTGTACAATATTCTCTGAAGCCCTAAAAGGTTACATGACTTGCCTGGGGTCACATACATGTCAGAAGTGGGACTTCCTGGTTCTGAGCCTGGCACTCTATCTACTTCCTTACAGCTATTATTTTTATTTATTATTATATACTCATACATTGTTTATTACTGTTGCATTATTCATTGCTCCTAGTTCTATGTTCTATCACATGGCCCTATTATTACTATTATTGCTGTGGTCATTATTATTAAGAAAGGTGTTTTATTCTCTCTCCTCCCCCCCCATTAGACTATAAGCTTTGGGGGCAGGCCCCTTGGTTTGGGGACAGCCAGCATTAATCACATCTAAATCAACAAAAGTCAGTTCAGCAAACATTTAAGTATCTACTAGATACAGGTATACCTCATTTATTGATCTTTGCAGATATTTTTTACTGGTTCAAGGAGGGAAGAAAAAAATATATAATATACATATATTATATATGATATATTATACACATACGTTATGTACACACATACATAAATACACACGCGTACATGCACAAACTCAGTTAGATACAGAAATCTATTTTGCCAAACAGGGAAGTAAGAGGAAAATGAGGAAAAAGAAAGGGGAGGGATAAGAGAAGAAGGAATTAAAAGAGGTAGTGGCCAGAAGCAAAACAGATTTTTGAGGAGAGACAGGGTAAAGAAAGAGAGAGAAGGATAAACAGAAAAAAATAAGAGAGAGAGAAATACACAGTTAATAATCATAACTTTCAATGTAAATGGGATAGAATCACCTATAAAATGGAAGTGGATAGCAGAATGGATTAGAAACCAGAATCCAACAATAAAGATGCTTGAAAAGAAATTACAAGAAACACACTTGAAATAGAAAAACACAGAGTTAAAGGGTTGGAGCAAAATTTATTATGCTTCAGCTGAAGTTTTTTTTTTAAAAAAAGCAAGACTAACAACCATGATCTCAAAGAAAAAGCAAAAATAGGTCTAACCAAAAGAGATAATCAGGGAAACTACATCTTGCTAAAAGGTTCCATAGACAATGAAGTAATAACAATACTAGATATATATGCGAAAAGTAACATAGCAACCAAATTCTTAAAGGAAAAGTTAAAAGAGTTACAAGAGGAAATGGACAGTAAAATTGTAGAGGGCCTCAATTTACCTCTTTCAGAACTAGATAAATCTGACCATAAAATAAATAAGAAAGAAGTTAAGGAGATGAATAGAATTTTAGAAAAGTTAGGTATGATAGACCTATGAAGAAAATTGAATAGGAATAGAAAGGAGTATACCTCTTTTTCAACTGTATACAGTACCTTCACAAAATTTGCCCATGTATTAGGGCACAAAAACCTCACTAATAAATGCAGAAAGGCAGAATGATTAAATGTACCCTTTTAGGACTATAATGCAATAAAAATTACATTTAATAAAGGGCCTTTGAACCATAGAATAAAAATTAATTGGAAACTAAATAATCTAATCCTAAAGAATTAGTGGGTCAACAAATGAATCTTAGAAATAATAAATAATTTCACCATAGATAATAACAATGAGACAACATACCAAAATTTGTGGGATTCAGCCAAAGCAATACTTAGGGGGGAAAATACATCTCAAAATGCTTACATCAATAAAAAAAAAACAGTACATCAATGAATCGAGCATGTAACTAAAAAAATTGAAAAAGAACAAATTTTAAATACTCAATTAAACACCAAAATAGAAATCATGAAAGTCAAAGGAGAGAATAATAAAATTGAAAGTAAAAAAAATCATTGAAGTAATAAATACAATTAGGGGCTGGTTTAATGGGGAAAAACATAAAATAGATAAGCCATTGGTTAATTTGATATTTTAAAAAATAAAGAAGAAAACTGAATTACCAGTATCAAAAATGAAAAAGATGAATGCACCACCAATGAAGATGAAATTACAGCAACTATTAGGACCTATTTTGCCCAATTATATGCCAATAAATGTGGCAATTCAAGTCAAATGGACAAATATTTACAAAAATATAAATTATCCAGATTAAAAGAAGAAATAGAATATTTTAGTAACTCTAGCTTAGAAAAAAGAAATTGAACAAGTCATGCATGAGCTCCCTAAAAAAATCTCTAAGATGAGATGCATTTATAAGTGAATTCTACCAGACACTTCAAAAACAATTAATTCTAATATTATGTAAACTATTTTTTTAAAATAGGTGAAGAAAGAATCCTACTAAATTCCTTCTATGACACAAATATGGTTTTGATACCTAAACCAAGAAGAGCAAAAACAGAGTAAGAAAACAATATCTGTATTTCCCTAATGAAATTTTAAATAAAACATCTTTATTTTATTTTAAATTTATTAAATTAAATTATTTTAAATAAAAAATATGATAGCAATATATCACAAATATCATACATACACTACGACCAGATGGAATTTATACCAGGAATGCAGGGCTGGTTCCATATTAGAAAAATTTGAAGCATAACTGACCATATCAATAACAAGAACAATAAAAAACATATGATTATCTCAATAGATAAGAAAAAGTTTTTTTTTTTAAATAAACATCCATTCCTATTTTAAAAAAACACTAGAAAGCATAGGAATAAACGGAACTTTTCTAAAAATGATAACTAAAACAAAAAGCAAGCATTATCTGTATGGGGGTGGGAGGAAGCAAGAAAAAGAAAGAAAGTGAAAAACAATATGTTTCAATCTGCACTCAGAATCCATCAATGCTCTCCCTGGAGATCGAGTTTTTCATCATCAGTCCTTTTGAATTGTCACAGATCATTGTATTGATCAAAGTAGCTCTTTTTCACAACTGATCATCCTTGCAATATTGCTATTAGTGTACAATATTTATCTGGTTCTGTTCACTTTGCTTTGCATCAATTCATATCAATCTTTCCAGGTTTTCTTGAACCTATTCCTCTTGTGATTTCTTATAGCACAATGCATTCCATCACAGGGGCAGCCATGTGGTGCAATGGATAGAGTACCAGGCCTAGAATAAGTAAGACTAATCTTCATGAGTTCATATCCAGCCTCAGACACTTACTAGCTGTGACCTTGGGCTTTCTTATCTGTAAAATGAACTGCAGAAGGAAATGGCAAACTACTACAAAATCTTTGACAAGAAAACCCTAAATGGAGTCATAAAAAGTCAGACATGACTGAAACAACTGAACAATAATAATTCCACCACAATCACATACCACAACTTGTTCAGCCATTCCCCAATTGATGGGCATCCCCTCAATTTCCAATACTTTGCCACCACAAAAAGAGCAGCCATAAATATTTTTGTATACGTATTTTCCCTTTTATGATCTCTTTGGATTACAGACCTAGTAGTGATATTGCTGGATCAAAGAGTATGCACAGTTTTAAAGCCCTTTGGACATAGCTCTAAATTGTTCTCCAGAATGGTTGGATCAGTTCACAGCTACACCAACAGGGTATTAGTGTCCCTATTTTTCCACATCTCCTCCTGCATTTGTCATTTTCTTTTTCGATCGTGTTAGCCAATCTGATCGGTGTACTGGTACCTCAGAGTTGTTTTAATTTGTATTTCTCTAACTATTAATGATTTAGAGCACTTTTCATATGGCCATTGATAGCTTTGATTTCTTCTTCTGAAAACTGCTCATATCCTTTAACTATTTATCAATTGGAGAATAGCATGTATTTTTTATAAATTTGGCTCAGTTCCCTATATATTTGAGAAAGGAAGAAAGAATGTTATGCAATAAGGAGAAGAAAAGAGAAGAAATGAGAAAATGCATAAGCTTCCCTTTTCTGCAGAGGTGGGGTACTAAGGGTGTGGAATACTGCATATACTGTCAGACTCTGTTGACCCCTGTTGGGTTTTTTGTTTGTTTGTTTGTTTTGCTAAAGTGCTCTTCCCTCCTTATCCTTTGTCTGTATTCTTTGTTAAGGGGAGGGTACCTAAGTAGAGCAGGGCAGAGAAATCTATTCAGAAATGAATGTGATGTAAAAACAAAAGATACCCATCCAATTTTTTTTAAATAAAGTTTTTATAAAAAACCCTTTTCAAAAGGTTCTGTTGTAATTGCCCAAGTGAGAAGAGATGGCTTTGGGGTTTGCTCCAGGGGCCTGACAGTAGAGTAGAAGCCTCCACCCCAAGTGACCCCCACCTCCCTCCCTATCTTCTAATTTGTTTTAAATTGATTCAGTAACCACAGAGGTACATATTGGTCTGCCCCCCCTTCTTCCCCCCACAATAGAATGTTGTTCAGTCATTTCAGTCATGTCTGACTCTTCATGACCCCATTTGGGGTTTTCTTGGCAGGGATACCGGAGGGTTTTGCCATTTCCTCCTTCAGCTCATTTGACATATAAAGAAACAGAGGCAAACAGGGTTAAGTGACTTGCCCAGGGATACACAGCTAGGAAGTGTCTGAGGCTGGGTTTGAACTCAGAAAAATAAGTCTTCCGGACTGTAGGTCTGACACTCTAACCACTACACCACCTAGCTGCACTGCCCCCATGCCCGATGAGAATGGAAGTCCCTTAAAGGCAGGCATCATCGCATTTCTTGTTCTTGTCTCTCCAGTGTCAGGTGTTTAATAAATGCTTTTTGGTTGATCGTTAAGAATGACCATAAGATGATAGGAGTTGAAGTGACCAGGAAAATTAGAGACCAGCAAGACCAAGCCTCTCCTTTTCCAGGTGGGAAGCTTGGATGAGACTCGCTCAAAGCCAAATACAGGTAGGAAGTAGCAGAGACAGATGTGGAATGCAGGACCTCTGCCTCCCAGTTCATATCCTCTCCATATCCTCGTGGCTGACGGATGTGCAGAAGGAACTTGGCTGGACTTAGTGGTTGCTCTAGAATGGGGCAAGAGGGAAGAAGAGAAGGAAAAAATGGCTCCCAGGTTCTGAGCCTAAGCAGCCATGATGGTGCCATTGGGAGGACTGAAGCAGCCTAGAGGGAAAGCAGGCATGGGAATGAGGAGTCCAGCTTTAGTTGTATTCAAGGAGTCAGGGGCAGATCCCACAGAGCTGCCCAACAGGCAGGTGGAGAGGCAAAGATAGAGGCTCAGGAGAGAAGAGGATTTGGGAAACAGCCAAGGAGAGGTGACATTTGAGTGAGAGTGGATGAGGCTACAAGGGAAAGAGGAGAGAGTGGAACCAGAGGTCCTTCCTGAGTGCCCAGATTTAGCAAGTGAGAGGAATTAACAGAGCCATCCAAAAGAAACAGAGTGCAACTACCCAGAGAGGTAGGAGAGAAGCAAAGCTATGTTAAGAGATGAGAGACATTCCCAAGAGCCAAAATATGAGAGATGTTCCCAAGAGCTAAGAGATGAGAGATGTTCCCAAGAGCCAAGACACAAGAAAAATTCCCAGGAGCGAAGAGATGAGAGACATTTCCAGAGATGAGAAAAGTTCCCAGAAGGAGGAAGGAGGCAACTGTGACAAACGCAAGAAAGAAAGAAAGGAAGAAAGAAAGAAAGAAAGAAAGAAAGAAAGAAAGAAAGAAAGAAAGAAAGAAAGAAAGAAAGAAAGAAAGAAAGAAAGAAAGAAAGAAAGAGAGAGAGAGAGAGAAGGAGAGAGAGAGAGAGAAAGAAAGAAAGAAAGAAAGAAAGAAAGAAAGAAAGAAAGAAAGAAAGAAAGAAAGAAAGAAAGAAAGGAGACAAGAGGAAAGGACACTGAATTTGGTCACCTAGAGATTCCAGGGCAGCTGAATACCAGTGGGGAGTGAGATAAGAAAGCAGCCTGCAGGAGGTTAAGAAGTGTGTGGGAGCTGAGCAGGCTGTGAAGGCAGGCTGCCAGAGGATCTGGGTTCAAATCTCACCTCCGACATGATCTCCTCCCTGCTCTGGTCTCAATTTCCTTGTCTGTAAAAGGAGGAGATTGAGCGAGATGGTCCCTGAAGGAGCTTCCAGCTCTAGATCAGTGCTTCTTTAGGAAGGCTGGCAGCAACGGGGAGAAGGAGGACCCCAGACCAGGAGCTCAGCCAAACGAGGGGAGGGCTCGGTTTGTTTGTACTAAAGATGAGGAAGATCAGAATGTGTTAGGAGAGAGAGTGGAGGGCACCTGGGTTCCCTCTATGTGAGGATCTAGGAATCCAAGAAGTATTCCCAAGGGAATAGGAAGATCACATCAGCAGACTTCCTCCCAGCTTCCCCTAGAATCACAGGATTTCAGAGGTGGAAGGGAACTGAAGCTGTCATCCGAGGGTTGTAGTGGGCAGAATCACAGCCTTTAGAGTCAGGAAGATCTGAGTTTGAATCTTGCCTCTGTGTGACCCTAAGCAAGTCAATTAAATCCTTTCATCCTCAGTTTCCTCATCTGTAAAATGGGATTAATAATAGTACTTCCTCCCAAAGATTGCTTTAAGGCTCAAATGAAATGATATCTGTAACCTCAAAGCACCATGTAAATGCTGGCAATTATTATCGTCCTTCAATGACATCCCAACTCATGGCCCTCCAGCCTTCATTTGAAAACCTCAAGAGAAGCAGAGCCCTAGATTTCCCAAAGCACCCCCTTTCCACTTTGGTAAGAAATGACATTTGCCTCTCTATAACTTGCCCCCACTGCACTTGGCTCTTGTCATCTGGGTCCAAACAGAAGAAATTTAATCTCTCCTCTGCACTGGGACACCCTTAAAATCCTTGAAGCTACCTGACTTAGCCTTCACTTCTTTCTGGGTCTCCCTTGGCCTTTCTCACCTTTCCCCAAAGAGACCACTGGAGCAGAGGTCTTAATCAATGACACATTCATTCAGAATTTAGAAGCGGTGGGCAGAGGACAGATATAGGAATGGCAAGCCCTACTAATGGGAGACAGAAGGACAATTCCAGGAGAGTTGGACCAATAAGTTGGACCCTTCCCCATTTTCCCAGGAGGTCTTTTGCTTAGAGGGTGGGAGGAAATACTGGCTTTTGAGAGTCTGTTTTTCTAAACTCTAACCCTGCCCACATATGTCTGCATCCCATCTGTGAATCTGCCTTCAATCTCTCCTGAATGGCTGGTTGCCCCCATGATGTACCTTCACTTCAAATAGCCAAGGAAAAATCAGTCATGAAAATAATTTATTTCAGATATCTGGTCTGACTTCCTGTAGTAGAAACATATATATTAGAATATATTCTATATTATGGAAACCTATTCATGAATAATTGAAAAAAGCATTATTAAATTTTCACCATGTGCCAGGCTTTCGGGGATGCAACTTCGAAAGACAGATAGTCCCTGCCCTCAGGGAGATTGCATTCTAATGTAATATTACATTATATATAGGCACTGGGAGCCAGGGAATTCATGAGAATTGTGAATGGAGTAGGGATGGTATCTTTGACTTGCTTACTACTCCCAGAGTTAGAGGTGGGAAGGGAAGAAGGAGAAGGGGGCAAAGAAAGGGTACTCTGCAGATACCATGACATGAAGACGAGTGGAGAGCAGACTAGTACTTCATACTATTCAGACATAGTAATGATGGAGGTCATAGAGAAATATAGGCACTGTGCAAATGAAAATGACACCTAAGAGCAAAGAAAAGCCACTTTAGTTCATGAGATTCACAGAGACTGGTTGGTGGCTCCGAAGATGAGATATTTTCATCCCCATTCCAACAGAATGTTTCCTGGGCACTGAAGTTCATTCACAGAATCTCCACTGGAAGGAACCTCAGAGCCCGTCTAGTCCAATGCAATTCTGGACAAGAAATCCTATCGATCCATCAATAAACATCTATTGCATGCCTATATGTCAGGACAGGGCTAGACACGGGGAATCCAAAAACAAAAATGAAACCATCCCTGCCCTCCAGGAGCTTCCATTGTATTGAATACTCTCCTAGCCTATGCTTGAAGACCTTCAGTGCTGGGAAATCCAGCCCCTTGGCCGGTAGCTCCTATCACTTTCTTGAGAAAGTTTTCCCCACATCCAACCTGTGCCTGAACAAGAGTCTTCTCTACAAAACACCAACAAGTGCTCATCTGTCCCTTACATGAAGATCTCTGAAAGACCTCACTTCCTTCCAAGGCAGCCCATACTACTCCACTTTTGCACAGGATGGAAAGAAATACACATTTATTAAGCATCTGCTATGTGCTGAATGCTTTATGAATATATTGAGGTAGGTGGTATTATCATTCCCATTATCCCCAGTTGAGGAAACTGAGGCAGGCAAAGTGACTTGACAAAGGTCACACAGCTAGGAAGTGTCTGAGGCTGGATTTGAACTCTGGAATTCCTGATTCCAGGGCCAGTATGCTATCTACTGGGCCATCTGGCTGCTTCCAACTAGCAGAGCCCTAAGGATTAGGAAATTTCTTTGTCCCTCAAGCCTAACTGAAATCTACCTCTCCGTAGCTTCCCTTCCTTCATTTGCCCTGGTTATGCCTTCTGGGACCACATAGAACAAGTGTAGTCCCTTGTTCCCATGGCAGCACTTCATCAGAAGTGGCTCTCATCATTCCCACCCCCCGCCAAAGCCCCAGTTCTCTTCCCGCTCAGAGTGCCAGGTCTCTGCAGGCTGCCCTTTGAAGTCGCTGAGCTAAAACATCCATCATGTCTTTCTTCACTCACATCACACTCCCCCACATAGCATTGCTCTTTTCCCTGCCTCCTCATTTCATTTCCTCTCCATTCTCCTGCAATCCAACACTTGCAAGACGTCTCACATCCCCCCAGCCCATCTCGCTTTGATTCTTCCCTAGATTGCCTGGTCTTCCTCACAATTGACATGGTCCCCTAAGCTCTTGCCCCTGTGATGCAGAACAATGCTCCAAGCACTCGGGACTAGGTCTGTACGAGGGCCGGCCTCCTGGAGAGCTGGACAGTGAAAATTGCTGTCAGCCTTCCAGGCCTTTTCCTCAGGGCATGTTCAGGATGCTCCCCAGCATCCAGGCTGAGTCAGCACGGAGACCATTGAGGCGCGCATTTAGTGAGCTGTCCTCTATCAGTTTAGACATTCTGAGCTCAAGAGGACCAAGCAGAGGATCTCAGGGCTGAAAACTCTGGGCTTTTCAGGCTGAACTGTCTGGCTTTGGACTTTAAAATAGCAGTCTCTTGGGCAGGAGTCATGGCCACCTCTGGGGCCTTCGCAGAAGTCACTCCAGCATTCTTTAATGTCCCTGAAAATGTTTGTTGTTAAGTGAAGGTATAGGGATCACAGATTCAGAGGTAGGAGGAGCCTCAGAGGCCAAACCCCAACTACACTTCCTAGATCAAGAAACTGAGTCCCAGAGAAGGGAGATAACTTTTTTCAGGGTCACTGAGCTAAAAATCCTCAGGGAGGATTTGAACCCAGACTTTCCTGACTCCAAGCCCAGTGCCCAACCACTGTGTCATGCTGGCTCTCAGATGAGATAATGACTTTTACAGACACGTAATGGCAGAGCTAGAAGGTACCTTAGTCCAACATCTTCATTTTACAGAGAAAGAAACTTAATTTCAGAGAACTTACGAGACTTCTCTAAGGTCATTCAGCCAGCTGGAGGCAGAGACAGGAATCTAACCCAGATCTCCTGGATACTAGCATTTATTCTGCCTCATACTTCACTGCTTCACCTTCGCACTCTAGCTGGAAGTTTTTGTGCTTGAGTGTGTTTGCTTTCAGGAATGTAGAGAGAGTTAGATAGATGGAGGGATAGATGAATGGATGGACGGATGGATGGAGGGAGGGAGGGAGGGATAGATGGAGGGATGGATAGAAGAATGAAATAGACGAATAGGCTATAGAGAGATAAATGCAGTCAGATAGACTGACGCACATTAATAGATAGACATAATGATAGATAGAGGACAGGTAGATGCTTGATAGAATAATAGATAGATATAGATATAAAACTCAAGTGACAGAGCTGCTAAAAGAGGAAGTGAATGTTTGCATTAGAAATGTGATTCCCCATTTCATAAAACGATTTCAAAAGGAAAGGCACCTCAGAGGTTGTCTGATAGCCCAAATGACTCAATTCTGACCTAGAAGGAGCTAAAAAGATGGATGACTTGTTCTTCTCAAACTCTACAGCACCCGTTTCAAATAGTTGTGGCCCTTTGTTGGTAGACATGCATCTTTGCTCCGCAGATTGTTTGTTCTTGTTTTCACATTTGGTACAACACGAGAAATGATGGATTTGGAGTTGGAGAATCTGGGTTCAAATCCCAGCTCTGCTACCTGCCACCTGGGGTGACCTGGGTAAGTCAGAGCCTCTCTGACCTCAGTTCCATCCATAAAATGAAAGGGGTGGGTGGGGGTCCTCTGAGGTCTCTGCTAGTCCTCAGACCAGAATCCTCCAATCCTTGGGGCCCTCCCCTCCTCAGGAAGCAAAGGGAATTGCCCAAACTGAGCCCCATCTCCTCTGCCTTCAGAGTCAGTCCTCATTCCCCAACACTACTCTGAGTTCTTTAAAACAGAGCTCCTCCAGTGCATTTTAAATGTGGCTCAATGAACTTTTTTTTTTGTTCATGATGAAGAGCTCTCAGAAACACACCAGTCCTATCATACAAGGCATGCCTTTTCTTTCCTGCAGCCCTGTTTTATTGTTTTATACCAGAGAATTCTTCCAAGGCTTGGCTAGTGGCAGAGTTGCTGGGAGCCTGAGCTGCGGGACTGCACTACCCACCCAACTATTTGCCCTTCATGCTGAAGTCATCTGAGCAGCCTCCAGGAGGTGTCAAAGGTGATGGGCATTTCTCCATCACCTCTTTTCTGCTCCGCAGAAGCCTCTAGCTTCCCCCCAGGAAAGCCTTCCTCATCCCTCTACCCCTTAAGAAAAAAACAAAAGTGCTCCCTCAGACCTTTAGCCCTCCCCCGCCCTGTGGGTAGACATTCCACAAGCACCAGCTCAGTTCTGGCTGCCCTGTGGCTTAGCAGACTCACGCAGAAACATCCTCTCTCCACTCTCTCCCCTTCCCTCCCTTCTGTGAGCTGACATTACCAGAGCATTGAATGTCTCGGCTGCAAGGGCTCCTGAAGATCTTCTAGTCCAATGTCCCCTCCTCTTACAGGGGAGATACTTGCCCACATCCATGCAGGACATGAGTAACAGACTAACTCTGAGGGAAAAAAAATCAGTGCCCCCAACTCAAGACGTCAAACATACAACACAGGGCTTGTTTTGTTTGTTTTGGTTTTGTTTTTTGCAAAAAAATCAGAAACACAGACATCACATTGAGTAGTGCAGTATAAATACAGATTACAGTACAAAGGAAAGCAAAATAGAAAAATCCTCTTGGCTTTTTCACTGTCCAGCAGGAATCGGCTCCATAGATTATAAATAGATGAGTCAGACAGACGATGTACAAAACTCATCCTGGAGGACGTGCTAGCCTGGCTCAAGGACACATTTCAGCACAGGGAAAATACTTTCTCACAAGCAAGTTCATTCATCAAGGGAGTCTCAGGGTGTCAGCCACGGTGGAGCAATCCCCAAGAAGAGATAGCAGCCCAGGTTGTCACAGCAGCAGAGTTTTGAGGTACTGAATCCTGATCTTCAAAGGGCTGACATTCAAGGTCAAGTCTACACCATGATCTTGGTTTAGTTAGACACTGATATTTACATATAGATTTCTATGTATTTTATATATATATATATGTATATATATAACTTTGCATTCTTCTTGTACAAAATAAATATGCTCAGACTGCAAAAATACATGAAATTCCATCTCTCATAGCTTCTAATTAGACAAGAATCTTTCACTTAAAATAAATTCTTCTTTTTTTCACCTTACACCCCCAAGGAGGGCTCAGTTCCAAGGGGCCGGGGTTGGAGCATTTCCTGCAGAGGAGCCCAAGCTCAGAGTCCCCCACAGTTTATCCCAGTGGGTGAAATATGGGGCATAGTTGCAATTGATTTTCCTGTGGTGCATGTCATGGTGGGACACTCCGCCGAACCAGCCATAAGGTATCAGCCGGTGCGTGGACCACGGAAAGTCATAGCCACAGTGGTCTTCCACAGACAGCCAGATGTTGACCACGTTGAAGGTCATGGTGGTCAGTGGGTGGCAGCCGAGCAGCATGGGGTTCAGGCAGTTGAAGAAGCCCAGGGAGGAAAGCTCCCAGACACTGAGGTACTGCGTAGCCAAGGCAAAGGGAGATGTGTTCTTGTGGTGGACCTTGTGAAAGGTCTGGTACAGCCAGGGGACCTTGTGATGCACCACATGCCACACGAAGAACTCGGCATCGAAGAGCAGAAGACACACAGTCACGTGGTAGAGGAGCTCCCAGAGCCCCGGGGCCACCGCCGGCCAGGTCTGGGGGCCCCAGTGCCAGCGGACGACAGTCACAGGGAAGATGAAGACTACGTGCTGATAGACTGTGTGCAGCAGGCAGAGCAGAACCTGCCCTGCGGATGGGTAGAAGCTAGGGTGAATCTTGTACTTCCTCAGGGCTGGGACCCTGTAGCCCACAAAGTCCAGGACGATGAAAGGTAGGCAGAAGGCCACGTAGGTGGTGCCAGAGAAGAGGACTGGGAAGAAAGGGGACTGAAGCAGCCCCTCTCTGGCCTTGATCATGTCCCAGAGAGGCTGCAGAAGGCACACAGTAGACGCATCCAGGGCCCGGAGCCCTGGCAGCTCTGAGCTGCTGTTGGTCATGCTGAGACTGGCCATCAGTGGCAAAGGAAACAGCTGGTCCAAGCTGGGCTGGGCTGGGCTGAGCCGGGCTGAGCCTGTCTAGGCTGTCTGTGAGCTAGGACTCTGCTTTAATAAGAGCTCCTGGTCCCTCCCATTCATGATGTCACTTGTTCTCACTTTCCCTACCTCATTGCTGGAGGGTGGGGATGAGGGGGAGGCAAGAAGGAGGGAGGAGTGGGAGGATTTTTTTCCTAATTTTTACAAAAGCAACAGGCCTCCTGCTTGGCACATCCTCTCTGAGCTCCAAGGGCCCCCTCAGGGGTTGGAGAGATGCCTGAGCAAGGCAGAAACGAGAACTGCAAAGCAAAGGGAAAGAAGGCAAATCATATCCATGTGCTTACAGCTGAGATGGGTGAGGCATGGTGATCGTGAGAGAGCAAGCCTCGGAACAAGCTAGCCAGCCCCCGGGACTGCATCCTCCCCCAGGATCCTAGCCTCCAGCTGGCCACAGAAGCTCCAGGACTAGCCCCGGGATGCTGTGTGGGCCCAGGCTTGCCCATCAGGTGTTCTGGCCACCTCCTCCTCCATGGAACTGGGAACACTCTGGACAGCTAGGAGAGGCAGGCAGACAGGCTGCTCCAGTGCTCCAATGGCCATGCTGGCCCTGCCTCCCTCAGCGCCCCTCTCCAATCCAGCCTTCCCTGGAGGCAAGCCCTCTCCAATCCAGTCTTCACTCAGAGCAGCCCCTTGGCTTCACTGCCAAATGAATATTCCTAAATTTTGGTCATGGAGATGTATCGCTTCTGCAAAGGAGAAGGGGATGCTCTGACCCCTGCCTGCAAAGGAATGATAGACAATCTGTTTAGCAAACATATGCTGTTTCCTTTGGGTTTTTTTTTTCTTTTTTTCTGTTTTGATTCTTTCCCAGCCAAGTACAGAGGAAGGAGACTGGAGGAGGTGTCAGGAGGTGTGAGTCTTACCTGTTCCGATATCCAATTGGGGATGAGCCAAGCCAATAAATATTGATTAAGCATCTGATACGTACCAGGCAGAGGCCAAAAAAAATGAAAACCAGTCCTGCCTTAAAGATGCTTACTTGGGTGGGGTGCAGGGAGATGAAATGGAAGAAGTAAACGGACTGATATTTCTATGGTAATCTGAAGAGGAGGAGGTTACTGACCACCAAGGCTTCTGGTAGGAGATACCACATTCCTTGAACGAAGCTAGGGATTTCATGTCTCTGGACCTCTGTTTCCCCCTATGGAAACTGGGCACCATAATCCAAACCTCAATGGTTGTGGTATAGCAGGCGGAGAATAGGGCAGCTAGGTGGTGCAGTGGACAGAGTACTGAGTCTGTAGTTAGGAAGGCTCATCTCCTTGAGTCAGATACTTACTAGCTGTGTGACCCTGGGTAAGTCACTTTACCCTGTTTGCCTCAGTATCCTCAACTGTAAAATGGCCTGGAGAAGGAAATGGTAAACCACTCTAGGATCTTTGCCAAGAAAACCCCAACCAGGATCACATAATCAGACACAACTGGAAAAAGACTGAATGACAACAGTGGATAGGGAGCAAACCTCAGAATCAAGAAGTCTTATCTCTGGCACAAACTGGTTGTGTAACCCTGGGCAAGTGCCTTCAACTCTCAGGGTCCCCAGGCAAGTAACTGTGAAGTAAGTGCCACCAAACATTCTGTCAATTCCAGAGCATAGCCAGATGTGAATTATTCACATTAACCAGAATTTAGCTGGTCTTGGAAGGACTGACAATCAGCTCTCCCAGCTTCCTGACCTCCTCCTGCACATACACCCACTCCAAGACTACCCAACTAGTGCTGACTAGACCTTAGATAATGAGAAGACTTTGGGCAGGGTTGTGACCACGCTGGGACATTGGGAGACAGCCAGTCCTTTTCTGCAAGTTGATTCTTCTTTCTCCTCCCAATTACTTCCATTTATAGGCACTGTTTCACAGAATCATGATCACAGAAATGCTGGACTAGAAAGGACCCCAGAGAACATCTGATCCCCACACCCCTATTTACAGAGGGAAAAAACCAAACCCTAGAGAGGGGAGGTGACTTTCTCAAAGTCACATAGCTAGTAAAAGGCAGAACCAGGACTCAGACCAAAGTTCTCAGTCTCCAGGTCCAGAGTTCCTTTCACCACACTCTACTGCCCTTCTCAAGGGCAGGCAAAATGGGTAGAAATGTTGGTAGAAGAGGTGAATAATGTAAGCCATATACCAATACATTGTTGGTAGACCTTGGATTGCTGGAAATTGGTGGGCTTGGTAGAATAACCATCCTGAAAGCCAATTTGGAATTGTGTGAGAAAAAGGGACTTAACCATTCATTATCTTTGACTCATACTATTCCACTAGGAGGCATGAATTCCAAAGGAATCTAAGATAGAAACAAAGGTCCAACTATCCAAAGAACAGGAAACAAAGTGGGTGCCCATTGATCGGAGAGAAACTGAATAAATTGTGAAATATGACAGCAATGCAATGTTGTTATTATGAGAAATGATGACTGAGGAATTTGGAGAAACATAAGATTTGAATGAACTGACACAGGACAAAGCAAGCTGGATCAGAAAACCAACAGACATCATAATTACAATATCAGTTGTTAGACTAAGAAACCCATGTGGTCCTGGGGAACAGATAATAAAAGAAACCTCTATGTTCTCAATAGGCAAGTGATGGACTACAGGGGCAGAAGGGTGGTAACATCATCAGATACCATTAGGTGTTTTCATTTAGCTGTTGTTCTCTGTTGCAAGGGAGGGCTCGATTTTGAGAGAAGGGGAATATTTCCAGAAACGACCGTGGTGTGAAAACATCATTTAAAAAAAAACAAAGCCAATTTACTCAATTTGGAATTGGGAATCAGCTTTGGCATGACTAGAAAGACCATCAAACCAAGTTCTGGTGTAAGTCCTTGTTCCTTTAATAGCAATCAGTAACAGAATCCCTTCCCTGCGTGTAGAACATCGTAGAAACAAAGTGGTTTCATAGTCATAATTTGAGTCCTTGTGAGGGTTAGCCTGAAACAGGATCCCAGGCAAGGTTGGGCTTATGGCAATTCTGTTAGCAATGAAGAAAGTGAAAATCAGTGTCTGACTGGAGAACTGGTCCTCAGAGGCAGCCTGCTTTTTCCCTAGCTTGGAAGCAGTTCAAGTTTTTTTTTTCCAAGGCTCAAGGCTGCCACTCAGTGGTGCCTCCAAGAACGACAATCTTGTTGGGTCGGATTTTGATTTGTATTGCCTGAATAACACAAAACCACAATGAGGGAATGTCAGAAAGTCAGGCAGTCAATAAACATTTATCAAGAGCCCACTATGTTCCAGCGCCAGGCACTGTATTAAGTGCTGGGGATACAAAAAGAGTCAAAAGACGGTATCTGGTCTCAATCTAATAGGGCAGACAATATGCAAACGAACATGTACAAATGACTTATATATAGAATAAATAGGAATGATTAAGAGAGGGAAGGCACTAGAATGAAGAGGGTTTGGGAAAAACTTCCTGTGGAAAGTGGGCTTTTAGCTGGGCCTTGAAGGAAGCCAGGAAGCCGAGAGGTAAAGAGGAAGGAGAAGAGCGTTCCAGGCATGGGGGACAACCAGAGGAAAGGCCAAGAACCAAAAACTGAAGTTGTCTTGTTTGTAGAACAGCCAGGAGGCCAGAGTCACTAGATCAAAGAATACATGGAGGGGAGTAAGGTGTAAGCAGACTGGAAAGGGAGGAGAGAGTCAGGTTATAAAGGCTTTGAATGACAAGCAAAGCATTTTGTATTTGATCCGGGAGGTGATAGGGAGCCATTGGAGTTTATTGAGTAGGAGGTGGCATGGTCAGATCGGCACATTAGGAAAATCACTTTAGTGGCTGAATGGTGGATGGACTGGAGTGAGGAGACACTTGAGGCCAGCACACACTCCCAGCAGCTACTGCAATGGTCCAAGTATGAGGTAATGTGGGCCTACACTAGAGTAGGAACAGCATCAGAGGAGAGAAGGCGGCATGTTCAAGGGATGAAATTTCAAAGGTGTAATGGACATGTTTTGCACCATGTTGGATTTGGAGGGTGAGACATCGGGAGGAATTCAGGATGATTCCAGGCTGTGGAGCCTAAGGAACTGGAAGGATGGTGGTGCCCTCTACAGTAACAGGAAAGGTAGGAAGTGGCAGGGGCAGTTTAGAGAGAAAGATAGTAAGTTCTCTTTCGGACATACTGAGTTTAAGATGGACATCCAGTTGGAGATGCCTGAAAAGCAGTTGGAGACGTAAGCCAGGAGATCAGTAGAGAAACTGGGGCAGGAGAGGTAGATTCATCAGCATAAAAGTGGTCAGTAAATCCATGTGAGCCAATGAGAATTAAGTTAGAAATTGAATTATGGAACACCACAAGTTGGAGAGGAAAGTGGGTGTATGGTGTTCTTCTAGGCACTGAAAACATCTGCATGTCATGTGGACTTATTCATTCTGGCACAAAATGTTACTGATTCATATCTTAGCACCATTCTATTGGCCAATCAGCCAATGCAGTACACAGAGGAGAGATATCTTACTTGGATTTTCAGTAATTTCTTAAACCATTTACTGTTCTATGCTTCTGATTCCTGTACATCTTACTTCTGTACTCATTCCCTCACTCCCTCTTCCATTATGGGACTGTAAGTTTCTTAAGGGCAGGTGTTAACATAATTATGACTCACAATTCTCTGCCATTTTTCCTTATCATCCCAGTACGGTGTAATGGAAGGAGTCCTGGGTTTGGAAAGCCAGAGGACCTGGGTTTATTCACTTTCATTCAAAACATACTCATTAAAGACCTAACAAGTGCTGAGTCCTGTGCTCTACCCTGTAGAGAGCCATAAAAGGAATTAGTCATGGGCACCATGCTAGGCTAGATACAAAGGGAATTAAGTGTCACATAACAGAAAGAGTGGTGAGTGATTCCAGAGGCCTGAGTGTGAATCCCAATGAACTACTGGGTGACCTCGGACAGACCTTTCACACGTCTAGGCTTCAGGTTCAGAGACTCTAGGAACTGGAAGGAACCTCAGTGGGCATCTTGTCCAACCCATCCTTGAACAAGAATCCCCTCTCGGACTTACCCAGACAGGTTGTCACCCAGCTTTTACTTAAAGACCTCTCTCCAGAGGAGGTGCATTTCACTTTCTGGATAACCCTAAATCTTGGGAAGCTTTTTTCCTTACACCATCTGTCTGCTTGCTCCTTCCCTCTCTTTCCCTTAGTTCTGTTTTCTGGAGCCAAGCAAGACATGTCTAATCCTTCTTTCGTGCACAGCCCTTCCCATGCATGAAAATGACCACCATGAGTTCCCTGAATCTTCTGGTTCTCTGATGGCATGGGAACCTTCCCCGTTTTGGTTTCCTCCTCTGGATACTCTCCAACTCATCAATGTCCTTCCTTAACTGAACTGAAGACAAGACCCTAAAAGTGATGGGACCAAGGTAGAGGACAGAGTTTTTCAATACAGTAGGGAATTGCATTTATTTTTGAGACTTGCCATGTCACAATGATGGCTGTCATTTAGTCTACAGCCCACTTAACCCCCAGACTTTGTGTCCCCCGCCTTGTACTTGGGAAATTGGTTTGTTGAACCCGAGTGTAAGACTTTCCACTTATCTCTATTAAATTTGAGCCCATTCATTCAATCAATCCCTCAACCAACAAACACTCAGTAAGTGCCTACTACTGGATGTCAAATCGTCTGGCCCAATCTTGATCCTGTCCATCCAGTTCATTAGGCTTTGTTCCCAGCAAATGTGTGACAAATGGGTACAGCTCAGTATTTGTCCAATTCAGTGACAAAACTGGTCAAGGGCACAAGGCCAAGGAAAGATCTCTGGGGGCCCCCACTAGATACCTCCTTCTATATTGTCATTAGTAATTAACACTTAAACTATTAAACCACTATATGATGACTCTACGATTTGGCCCTTAATTAGTTCTGAAGCCATCTTACCATACTCTTTCTCCATCTTTCCTCCAAGAAGAGAGACCAGACAGGACTTTGCAAAGCTGACTGGAGATTTAGGCAAATTCCATAAACAGCATTACCCATTCTCAAGAGAATGTACTGTCCTAGGTCCTAGGAAGACCAAACCTGAAGCAGTCTTGGCCTCCAGAGGTTTACATTTGACTGTGAGATAAAACATGAAGTGGCCACCCTTTGAGGTTCACAGAGCCCTTTCCAGACATGATTTCATTCAGCTTCACAAGAAACTTGTGAGAATTCCCATTTTACAGAGGAGTAACCCAAGGCCTCAAACTGTCTTCACTAAGACATATACTGGTATTCAAACGGATCTCTGACCATATCAGTTGTGTGTCTCCCCAAATCCCCTAGTGACGCCACAAGCCCATCCCTGATGGCCCATCCTGTGCAGGGCCACAGGAAGCAGCAGGCCCAGCTTTTGCTAGGCTCCTTAGCTACACAGAGTTGGAACTAGCTTAGCTCTCTGCTGAGGGCGACCGAACATGGCTACTGGACATCCTTCCTTGGCTTAGGGGCTACTGGGCTTCTCGACATGCCTTTTCATCAACAAGTCACACAGGAGGCCAGCCTTCAGCTGGACAGGACTCGGCCTGCTTGTGGCCTTTGGCCCAGTCCACTAGGCAATGATGGAGAGTAGGCACGAGTTCTGGGGCTGTAGAGTGACCGCAAGGGCTCTGGTGGGTTTCCTGACTGATTCTCCTATTTTCAGCCAATGGCACTGAGCTGAGGAGCAGACGCCCAGCCCCTTCCTGGACATTTCCCCTGAGGGGAGCTGTGGTGGTGATGGTGGTGATGGCCATGGTGATATTTTCATCTGTTCCAACAGGTCCCTAGGGGGTGGCTAAAATGGAGGCTGTGAGTCCCGTATCTTAGCTTTGTATCATAGGTGGGCATATGGAGTCTCACGGTTTAAAGGGGAAAGGGCTGTGCCTTGAACCCTGGCTCTTCTCTGCATATGCTGTATGGCTTTAAGAAGGCTAGTTCTCCTTTCTGAGATTCAGTTGCCTCGACTGTAAAGTGGGGATATTTATTCCATACTCTTGGGAGATTGGGGATTGGGAAGATGAAGTCTGGGTGGTACCATGATTAGAATGCTAGACTTGGAGTCAAAAAAACTTCAGTTCAAACCTCACCTCAGACAACGACTAGCTGTGTGACCCTGGGCAAGTCATTTAACCCTGTTTCCCTCCGTTTCCTCATCTGTAAAATGAGTTAGAGGAGGAAATGGCAAACTCCTCCAGTATCTCTGTCAAGAAAACCCCAAATAGAAGAGAGACCAAAGAGACCAAAACAACTGAACAAGGCCCCTTCTGGCTCTAAATCTCTGGTCCCAGGTACCTTAAAGCACTATAGAAATAGGAATTACCAAGAAACTCTTTGTCTCCATTTTTTAGATTTGGCTTCCGGGGTAAAAGATGATTCCTCATGATTCTGCTAACACGGATGAGCACCTCCAAAGTCTAAGTGGGAAACAGCAGGTGACTCGGCCAAATGCCAAAGTAATCCCAAGGGGATTGGTCTGCCTTAGTAGGTAGTGAGTTTCCCATCGATGGGGGGCGTACGAGCAAAGGGGGTGAAGGCTGCTTGGCCGAGGGGATCCTGTTCAGGTATAGGCATGCTGTACGGGTGCGGAAGGCCATAGAAATGAGCTGTGGTCCATATCTTGTCATCACCACTCATACTGGCCCCCCCTTCCCCTTAAAACTCAAGCATAGGGAATGCCCCAGCCAGCCAACCAGAAAGGCTCTCTGTAGCTTTATGGGCGTGTGGAAGGGCCCTGAACGCCCCACCCTCACCTCCATCTCCCCAGCAGGGGATGAAAGCCATGTCTCCAAGTCTCCTAGAAATCCCCTCCCAAGGACGAGGAAGCTTTGAAAAGAAGGCCCACACTGCCACCATGTGGCCAAGCAGCAGCCTGGCTCCCATCTTCATCCTCCCTGAGTTGGGTCACATTGAACATCCATGGGCCCCGCAGAGCTGCAAACCTGAGCCTGGCACCAGCTGGGGGGGGCATGGGGAGGAGGAAGAGGAAGATGGGCCTGCGAGGAGCCCCCACACGGAGGGCTGGCTGGCTTTGTGCAGAGAACTTATCAGAACTAAGGCATCCACCGGCCTATGCTGGGATCCGTGTGATCATGGCTCCCACTCTGTACCCCAGGATGGGATCCAGGGCTGAGAGGGACCACAGTAACCACCAAATAAAGGCCTGAAGCTGTCCATTCCTTAACTCTGTGACCAGAGGCTGCAAGAAGTCTGACCTCTCCAGGATTTTATCCACAAGAGGGTCAAGGAGGAGGGACTTCTGATACCTTAAATATTATCCAGTCGATCTCCATTTTACAGATGAGAAAACTGAGGCCCAGAGGAGGAAAAGACTTTCCCAAAGTCCCAAATGTGGGATTTGAACCCAGTTCCTCAATGCTCCAACTTCAGTACTCTGACCACTGACCCATGCTACCTCTCAACAGCTCTACTCTTTTCCCAACAAGTCAGCTCAATGAGTTCAAAGATTTCCAAAGGCCTAGGAGAAAAATTGGAAACTTTGGCCATGTTTAGTCAGCCTGGGCGAGGGGGGGGGGGTTGTGGCTTGGGGAGTCCCCGGGGGAGACCACTGGAGACCACTGTCTGGCAGCTTCCCTTCAAAAGCTCCAGCAGTGTCTCCTTCCAACACCCAACCACATGACCCCAGTGCTGTGGTTTCATGATGTGTTGAGGTGGAACCCTCTCAGAGAATTCAGAGTCAGACCCTCTAATCCAAGTACAGGCACTTATTGAGATTGACACCTCGCATGAAGCAAGCTAAATTCCAAAAGGAACCAACAACTTCAGAGAAAGCAAACTAGATTTTTACAGGGTAAAGACACAATTACATAACAGAAATTATGAATATTAAAAAGGCAGGAGGGATTTGTTAAGGGATTAGGTAATAGGAGAAGGGTCCCAGACACTGAGGAACTGCACATCCAATTACCCACAATGCATACAGAAAAACCCATTTGGGGGGTATGTATATATGACAATGATATTATAAGAATCCTCTCTATGTCTTAAATTCACCTAAAGGACAGCTTTTGCTATTACTGTGCAGGTACCAACTCAGAGAAAGTCCCTTCTATTGTTTTGGGGTCCACATCCTGCTTGGGCACTCTGGTGGTACTTCTTTCTGATTGGCTGAGTATTGTGGTCCTATCTGAGATTGTATGGATGTGGTTGTGGTTCAGCGCTTGGACACACCTGTTTCTGTGGGTCTGGGGGCAGTGGCTGGGATCCCATCGTATGGACTCACCTGCTGTTTCCATGAGAAATATGAATTCATGGACACACCTGTTGTTCTAAGTGAGCAATAAGGCACTATGAAGTTAAGATATTGAGTAGGGGTAGGGGTGAGTGGCTAGGTAGGGGCAGTGGGACTGCTGTTCAGTGGGGCCTATAAAGAAGTTAGAATATTGGGACTGGGGGCAGCTTTATTAGGATTCCATCACCAGGAAGTGTGTGGATGAGGCTATTTTCCTCCTCCCCCTCAATGGGGGCCATAGGCACGACCAGCAGGTGAATCAGAAAGAGGGCTGAGGTCCAACTCCACAGCGACCTCTGTGACTTTACACAGGGCCTCTCAGGTCCTCACTTCCTCATGTGTGAAATAAGGGGGTGACTGTGCTCTGGCCTAGACAGACCACATCCAACAGGGCATTGACTAGCCGGAGTATGACCAGAGGAAGACAACCAGTTTGGGGAAAGATCTCAAGGTAATGCTTCAGGCAGCTACTGGTGCTGTTGATAGGGGGCTGTGCCTGAAGTCAGAAAGACCTGAGTTCAAATTCAGACACTTCTTAGCTACGCGACCCTGAGCAAGTCATTTAATTGCTGTTTGCCTCAGTGTCCCCAACTTTAAAATGGAGATTCTATTAGTACCTACCCCAAAGGGCTGTGAGAACCAATGAGATTATAATTGTCAAACGCCTGGTGAGGAGGAAGCACAATATAGACGCCTGTTCCTTTTCCCATGCTATAGGACGGGTGAGCCAAAGGAACTGGGGAGATTTTGTCTGAAGAAGAAAAGGCTGGGGAAGGCTGGCACCTGGAAAAGGGACCAGGTTCATTCTGTTTGCCTATCTACCCCCTCAACCTCCTAGCAATGAGTGGAAATTAGAGTGACCAGTTTGGGCTAAGTATCCAGACAAACTTCCTAATAATTCAGGCTTTCTAAAAGTGGAATCGGCTGCCTTAAGAGGTAGTGAGCTTCCCGTTCCTAGAGGTCTTCAAGCAAAGGTGAGGTTGCCCTTTCTGAGTAATGCAGTATCATAGAGATTGTTGTTCAGCTTTGCACTGGCCTAGATGAGCTGAGGTCTCTTCCAGCTCAGAGTTTCTATAATTCTTTGACAGCAAAGGTCAGACTTCTGGTTTCATTGGTATGGGAATTCCTATGAAGAAACTCTCCTTCCACCCCCCTCTTCCTCCCCACCCCCCAACTCCCTCGCCCCCACCCACGTAGGTCCACACCTGCCTTTCAACTTAGAGCCTTGCTTGGATGAGAGTTCCCCAGAGCAGTGAAAAGTTAGGAGACTGTGCCCACAGTCACAAAGCCTGTATATGTGAGCTATTTAATAAATGCTTGTCAAACTGAAATGAATTAAATTCAACTGGAGCAAAAGATAAATGGTGGGCCATAGTGGGAAGCAACACTGGAAAGGTTTGTTTCTCTACCAAGCTAACCTGTGCAGATTTGTGGATCTACTTACTTGGTGGTTCATTTTATTTTTACACTCAGGTAAGTCTAAACGTGTCCCTTCTCATCTGCATCACAGCCTCAGAGGCCAAGAATGTAAGAGGGAATAAACAGATGTCTGAAAAAACTACCAAAAATAGATAAACCCACCCCCAGGCAATGTCTGGCAGAAGTAAGAAAATTCAGAAGAGCAGGTTGGGTCCTCTGGAAGAACCAGGTATTCCATGAATTCCAAATACTAAACGATAGCTCATGAGCCCCCACCAGTGTGTTTACATTTACTTTAGTACCCCAACAGATATAATCAGATCAAAATAAAGACACTTCTGGAAATAACATAGCATGAACAATAGTTCATTCTTCCCTCCAATAACCCTGGGGCACACTCTCACAAATACAGACAACACCATTGGGAAGAGTGGATACACAAAGAGAGTGTAAAAATACAGCCGAGCACATAAGGAATGCCTGAGGCAAAAGCAACTCACACCCTTTGTGTTTCAGGGCATATATCCCAGGTCCTAGTTTGAGGAAAAGGCATGGTTTTTAAAATAACTGTTTTACCCCAAATAGCCCAGAGGAAAGCCAAAGACATTTTGGGATCCTGAACCAGATTCCTAATAACATTTTCCATTTCTTTATTTTCCCTCATGTCAACCTTGGAAGGAAAGTAATGAAAATATTATTAGCTCCATCTTACAAATGAGAAAACTGTGTCTCAGAAGTAAAGGGACTTACCCAGGCTAACATTGCTGATACTCAATGAAGACAGGAGTCGAACCCAGGTAACACAGATGCCAGTTCAGTGTCCTGTTCCCTATTGCCAATCTGCCTCTCATACCGACCAGTGAAGCAGACATGTGATTGGGGGGAAGGGGGGGCACTGATCCTGAAACCGAAGAACCTGGGTTCAAATGCCGCCCTCTGCTGTTCCCTACCTGTGTGACCTCTGGGACTCCAGGGGTCCTCCTCATCCTCTAAATGAGTGGAGTACATGACCTTTCTGATGATAAGACTAGAGCTGAGTAGGAACTTTAAAATACAATCTCAATCATCCAGAACAGCCTAGATTCAATTTATTTGAGCAACTGGAAGGAGCTAACATTCTAACAGGGAAAAAGAAACAAGTACTCCTTTAGAAACATAAGGTCTTCAGGGGTATCGAGGAAGTTAAATAAGAAATAAGGGTGGATGGATTGGTTCTGACAATTTAAGGAGGGGGAAGAAAGAGAGGGTAGAAAAAAGGAATGCAATAAGGTAGGAAAGGAAGAATCTTTCTCACAAATGGGGTAAATGAGAAGAAACAACTATGAAGGAACTACTAGGCGGAACAGGCATTTGATGAACCCCATTCATCTGAAATCGAGGAAGGATGGTTGAGTACAAATACACACACAGCCTGAGAAACATGTCAAATTCAACAGGAAATCTAGCAGGAATGGGGAGGGAAGATTAGAGTTAAGAGGCAAGATTATGTGATAGAATAAATAATCACCAGCAAAATCAAATTCTTCATCCTGAGGCAGGGAATTAAAAGGGGGAAAAAAGAAAATGAAGACCTAGGCTGTCCAGGGCTTCCTGCCTGTCACCTGGGGAACAGATGAAGAAATAGTCATAGAGGGTATATACTGAAATGTTGTTCTACCTAAGAAATGGTGAAAGAGAAAATGTGCCAGAGAATCCTGGGAAACATGAACTGATGCAGAAGGAGGTTAGCAGAAACAGGAAAACAATGTATAAAAGGACAGCAACATTGTAAAGCTTTGAAAGACTTTGGAGTGTTGGTCAAAGCAACAGCCAGAGGACCTGTGACATGAACACAAGGTGGGAAAGAAACATACATTTTTTTAACATGGCCATTGTAGGCATTCATTTGCCTTGACTAGCCTAATTTGTTTACAAGGTTTCTTTTTTCCCTCAGTGTGTGTGGGGGAGGCGGGTGACTTACCAATAGAAATATCCCCCAAAAGGCCTTCGAAATTTTAAAAATTAAATTTAGAAAAGACTGTACAGAAGAGAACAGGTTTTTTTAAGTCTACACAGAGGTGATCAGAAGAAAGCACAGAGGAGCAGAATAGTTTGGGAAGCATGGAATTATACACTTTTTTAAGCCAGTATTATGAAATTCATTTTCAGATTCAATCCTCTTTTTGTGTTCTGCTGTGCGTATAGAAATGTTCATTTTCTGGAAACTTCAAAACAAAAAACCCTCAAAGGGTTCCCATGTGACTAGAAAGTGGTAGCCCATCTTCTGTTGCCACATTCCAGCATGAGGTCAGGGTGGGCTGCTGTAGCCAACACACCTCAAACACCCACCTTCAAGCCCTTCCTCCCACATCCGGCACCCCTTCGGAGCCCAAGCATGGAAGAGAGATAGCTACAAAGCAGTCACACACGCAGGTGATGGATCAAAGAACACGTGACCCTTCCTCTGGTCTCCTCTCCCAGTCTCCCTCCCTCCATTGTCACCCCAGGAAGCCGGAGGACTTCAGGTTAGGCCAAACCTAGCACCTAAACTCTCCCTTCTCTACCTGTCTTGAGCCCTGAGTACCATCGGGAGTGCAAGTAATTATTAAGAGTAACAACTCAAGAGAATGAGAAGCAGTGTTGTAAATTTGGAGTGAGGAATCCCACTTCTGATACTTGGTGGCTTTGTGACTATAGACTAGTCATATGACCATGGCATTAAGCAGCTAGGTGGTATAGTGGATTTGGGTACTGGACTTGGAATCAAGAAGACCTGACTCCAAATCCTGCCTCAGATTCCTACTAGTTGTATGACCCTGGGCAGGTCACTTAACCTCTGTTTGCCTCGTTTCCTCTACAGGATAACAGCACGTACCTCACAAATTGTGAGGATCAAATAAGATATTTATAAAGTGCTTAGCACAGAGGCTGGCGCATAGCAGGTGCTTAATAAATGCTATATTATTTTCATGGATCAAGAAGGGATCTCAGGTGTCCTGTAGTACAACATCCTCAAGTTATAGATGAAGAAACTGAGACCTGAAGAGTTTGAGGGACTTGTCCAAGGCCACGTAGCTAGTAAGAGACATTTGAACCCATGTTTTCTTGACTCCAAATCTAGCCATTTTCTGCTCTGCCAGGCTCCTGGCTCCAACTACAGTTCCCCCACTATCCCCCATGACCCTCTGCCTCTCACTGGAGACAGTCCTAGCACCCAGCTCATTCATGCTGAGCTAGCAGTCCATCGACACCCCCAGCTCTTCTTTTACAAGAACATCTGCTTCCCACATATATCCCCAAAGCCGGACATGAACACTTTCCAGATACAGGGTGCAGAAGCAAAAGAGAAAATAGAGAAGGCAAAGTTTTGTGAATATTCCCCTTCTCCTCCTCCCCAAAAAAAGACAACTTTTGTATTACTATGTAGATCATTCAATTTTATTGGACACATTTTTTCAATTTTAAACATGTCAGTAACAAAATAATCTTTGTACATGTGGGGGTCCTCCCAACTTTCATCATAACCTAGTATCCCTAAATTCTAGTCTAGGCTATAATTCAAGGAGGAAATTATGTCAGGAATATCAAAGCCCCCATCCTCTGGTTACCCATAACACACATACACTCAAATATTTGTAAATAAAGACCAATAAAATCATCCATACAGCTGAAATGAAAAGATTCAAAGGCTAGGACTTCCTGAGTGTGGATAGACAGATTCCCATGGTTATTTTGAAAGGAAAAGGAAAGCTAAAGGCAGCAATGGTTGCTTCTGAGCTGCACTGAGTTCCAGGACATCAGGAGGGGGTCCCTTCTTGGGGACCAGGCGAAGGAATGAGGAAGGAGCAAATGTTGCTCAGGATTTCACCAAAGCAATGAAATGTGGGCATATTATTCACAGCATCTGGGGCTCCTGAGCCAGCAGAGCCCCAGCGCTTCAGACTTCTAGGATTTTAGGCACCAACAGCCCAGTGGTTTCAGTCTTCAAACTAATAAAGCAAATAAATTTTAAGTTACCCCAAGGCCATTCAAGGTTACACAGACGTGACCACTTGTCTAGGAAGTATTTCTGGCATCTGCCAACCACAGGATCAGAAATGCCTGTGGCCAGGAGAGGAACTCACCCTGGTGGAGAGGTCACTGCCATTCCATACATTTGCTTGTTTAAAAGGCAGGGAAAAGATGGTTACCAAACAGGACCACAGATTTGGAACGTAAAGTGGCCTTCAAGATCACTGCCCTGATTTTAGAGTCAGGGAAAATGAGATTCTGCCCTACATCACATAGCTAGATCAAAGGTCTACCTAGATAGGGAGAGGTTAAATGATCTACCCAGGGCCACACACAACTAGTAAGAATCAATGGTGAGATGTGAACCCAGGTCTTAAGGACTTGAAGTCCAGAACTGTGCCTAGTAGGTCATGCCATCTCTCTTGAAAGAACTGGGGCTTTATAACCTGATAAAGAGAAGACTTGGGAGACTGGGGGGTTAGGAGGGTAGTGAGGGAGGAGATGGTAGCTGTCTCTAAACTTTGAAGGCTCTCCCACTGAAAGGGGACAAGACCTGTTCTATTTGGCTTGGCGGACAGAACCAGGAGCAAAGGGCTGCAAAGAGCGCTCGGTGCCGGGCAACTGCTGCCCCTCCCTACAAACGTAAGAGAATCAAATGTGGCTCTCGGCCCCTAAGTTCCTCCAGTGTGAGACTGGCCTTGTTGCCAATGTCGCAAGGGACTTCATCAAGAAACTAGGGAATTTAGAGGTGTCAGGCTCTAGCAGAGTTTGTCCCCTGGGGACTGTCTGTAAACTATCCAGATAAACAACACAGATTTGGGGGTTGAGAGGCAGGAACCTTTACTCCAGTCTGTGAGGTTATAAAGATGCCCAAAGAGCTTTGAGTTAATGACTTCTTCTCTGAGCCTCAGCTTCCCCATCTTTAAAATGAGAGGAAATCAGACCCCATGAGCTCTAACACCCCTTCTGGACTTCAAGTTCTAGGACTCTGAGGGACCTGAAAAGGACTATCTTTCGTGAGACACTGTCTTGCCATCCCCAGGTAGGCTCAAAGGCCATGTGCACAATACAAAATAGTGTGTGGTAGGCCAAAGTCAAAATGAGCCAGAGAATGGGCCCCCCCACCTTATTGTACAAAAAGCTTTGGGAAAGTGCAAATCGATTAGAAAAAAACAACAAAACGATTGCCATGGCCCTGAGCCAATGGTCTGAGCTGAGACTCTCCGCGGAGGCTTCATTCATACTTCTTCATCAGGTCCAGGATCTCGCTATAGAGTCTCGCCGGAGCATCGATACCCCAAATGAAATCCAAGTGTTCATACTGTGGAATGTTCTTATGGTACACAAGATTGGTGATCTGAGTCAGTAAGAGGCCCATGTCCTTGGCATCTGCCAGAGTGTCATGGCTCCCACTCCAGAGGGCTGTTGGAACCATCATGTCTTTAATTTGATAGAGGGGAGGCTCAGTCTGGGGAGAAAAAGGCCAAGGAAAATCCATTTTTAAGTCACCAATGTTTTTTAAAGCTACAATAAACAAAGAACCATATGCCTTAAATTTAGTTTGGTCAAAATGGATGGAGAAGGAGCTTCGATTAAAAATTGGGACCTGCTGACTTCATTTTGAAGTCACTGGAAGAATCCAAGCCCAGCATGAAAGGAGGGCATTGAGCTACAAAGGTCATTCCCCACCACGGTCTGTTGAGGGAGGGGGAGGACAGAAGGGGAGGGGACCCTCAACTGGCACCTCTAACCATGGATGTGATGAGCAAAGAAAGGAAGCCTCCAATTGCATCCAATCACTTCCCACTACTATCACAGATAGTGACCCATCCTCCACACCCACCGAGGAATGCCCAGGGTCATCTCGCTCCAACATCCTTACCTGATTATAATGAAAGTAATTCTTTCCTTGGCTTCCCCAGTCATAGGCTTTAAACTCCCCGGATTTGACAGCCTAAACATTCAGAATTTATGATAAAAGGTTAGAAAGAGTTCACTGATCCATTAGAGGGTAATGCAGCAACCCAAAACACTTGCCTTAGCAATCAGCATTTATCTAACACCTACTATGCACCAGGCCCTGGAGATACAAAGGCAAAAGTGAAAGTGGGCCTGCACTCATGGAGCTTCCATCCAGTTGGACCAGATGGCCTCAGGTCCTCCCACCAATCCCCAGCAACCATCTCACCAGGGAAGCATCCGCAGCCCCTTCTTCTGCTTGCTCTCTTCCTCCCAGAGCCTCCGGCCAGCCATGTTCACTCCTCCATTCCTCTCTGAGCCTCCCTCCAGAGTCTCCTCCGTCCTGCCCCCTCTGTTGGACACTTCCTCCCTTCCTCTCGGTTTTAAGTGCTTTTCTTCTCCCCTAAGAATGTAAGTTCCCCAAGGGCCGGGACTGATTTGCTTTTCCCTCAAATTGTTTAGCACAGTGCCTGGCCTATAGTAGTCATTTAATAAATATTTGTTGACTTCACTGCAACATTTCTTTCTCTTTTTCCATTTCCTGATACACTCCCCACATGGAACTTCCCCTGTAACAAAGGGTGACGATGTGACGGCTTCACAGTGGCAAGTCTGGCAGCACCGGCAACATTCTGCATGCCTGGCTCCCCATCTCTCTATCAAGCAAAGGAAAGTCTGCTTCACTATCTGTTCTCTAGGATCAAGATGGCTCACAGCATTTCTTGGGAATTAAATACCCCAGTTCTTTTCCTATTTGCAACAAGGCCTGTGCATTTTTCTTTAGTCAAACAGTATACTACCAGAAAACAGTGGGACCCAGATCCCTTTGTGTATTGCAAAGGAGGGACTGTCTAGAAATTCTTCTTAAGCCCCAGGAGCTCAGCAAGACCTGCCCTGGGGACACCATCTAACCTTGGCCTTGGGCAGAGTCGGCCCAAAATCACAGCTAGGGGCCCCAGTGATCAACCTTGGGGATCCCCGACAACTGCATTATCAGACTGAGGCTGTTTTTACCAGCCAGCTCACAGGATGGCCATTTGTCTGACACTCTGTAAAGCTGAAAGCTCTATGGGAAATGTAAGTCATTATCATTTTGGGAGAAAAAAAACAAACAGAGTTTCATGTGGTTTTTCCACATTCCCCAGAAGCCAGTTCTATCCAAGGTCAGATTGCAACATATCACTGATAACAAAAGACCACGACTTCCAAGTCGGTCACCCCTCTGAAGCTGCCCTCCATCAGGGCACCCCGTTACCCAGAAATTCCCTGATTTCAGCCACATTGCACCTGGGAAGAAGCCAACAGCAACACGGACAAATTTCCAGAAACTGCCCATGGCGTCCAGCCTAGCCTAGCCTTTGCTCCTCTTCTCCCGGGCTTTCCCAATTGGTCCTCGAGTCTGGTTGTGGCCTCTCACCTGAGCCAGGTTAACAGCTGCCTAGTAGGCCTCCCTGGCCCCAAGTCTCCTCCTCTTCAATCCACACTCCAAGCTGCCAAGATGATCCTCTCTTTGGGTGACCATAGCACTGCCCTCTCGGAAAGCTCAAGCAGACCTTCCCATTGGGTTTCCTGGGTCACTGAACAGTGTCCCCTTTCATGAATGCTATGGCATAACCACACTGGCCTTCTCATTTTCTCTCCTCCAGACTGCCTCCCCTGTGCCTGAAAGGCACTCCCTCCTCACTTCCAGCCCCTGGAGGGCTCAGCTCGAATGGTGGCTTCTTCCAGAAGCTTTCCTGATTCTCTCCATGCCCTGGGGCCCAGATATTCCTATGGATTTACTTTAGAGATCTTAGCTTTCCTTCTCTGTGTACAGAATGTAAGTCCCATGAGGGCAGGGCCCAGCATGATGTTTGGCACAAAGCTGGCCTAATAAACAAATGCCCAATTTCACAGAAATCTCAAAGCGACCGCCCCTCTGCAGCCTTTGGCTCTTAGCGTCTTGTACAAATCCCTCTTTTCACAGGCTGCTTCCTCCGTGTGAACTCCTCGGCATGGCCAGGGGCTACTCATGCCTTTTTTTGTATCCCCCAGCTTAGCACAGTGCCTGGCACATAGTAAGCACTTGAAAAATGCTTGGTGGTTGAATAAAGAAAAAAGCCTCCATTAAAAGGGTAAACTGGGAGCAAGCATTTACACTGCTCCCACCATATGCCAGGCATTGTGTTAAACACTTTACAAATATTAGCTCACTGGATCCTCACAGCAACCCTTGCAGAGTAGGTGCTGTTATTAACCTCATTTTACAGCTGAGGAAACTGAGGCACAGAGCTTAAGTGACTTAGCCAGGGTCACAAAGCTAGGAAATGTCTGAGGCTGGATTTGAACTCAGCTCTTCTTTACTCCAGGCCCAGTGTTCTCTGAACTATGCTGCCCCCGACAGTCTAAATGCTTACTTTGTGCCAACCAAAGTGCTAAACGCGAGGGATGTCAAATTTAAAAGCAGACAGTCTCAATTCCCAGAGAACGCATGTGCTAACTGGGGGTGACAAGTAAAGTTAGGAGGAGGCTGGACACAAAGGCCAGGAAGTGGTCAGGCTGCCCAGTGGGCAAGACCATGAGGCCCTCATTGGGTCAAATGACCCAGCGGTCTGAGCACCGGATGGATGGGAGTTTTTCAATGACGTACTTAGGAAAACCAAAACTGGCCCAGCAATGGAGCACGCATCCACCCCAGACAGCTGTGCAGAAATTAGGCACCTTGAGGTGGTCAGATTCCAAACAAGCTGACCACAATCATGTCCATGACTGGACACAGACAAGGCCGTGGTCACTTTCCCACAGAGACTCGGGGAAATCCACCACAGATGAGCCTCAATAACTCACGAAAAGAGGCTGCTCTTGGCTGCCTGCGTCCACCCAAGAGCAGGGCTCCCAGTCACCCAAGCTCCTTGGCTCACTCCTTTATCCCGTCATCTGCTAAAAGTCTATACTCCGCTAAAGACCAAAATGTTCAATATTAGATGGCTGTGGAAAGACAGGGACACATGATTGTGGTGGAATTGAGGACTGGTCCAACCACTAGGGAAAATGTGGAATTCTACTAGACACAAGTCATTGATCTGCTTCTAAGCCTGACCCCAGCAATACACTCATTCCTAAGTATATACCCCAAAGAGACAAAAGGCAGGCTAGGACCCACACATTGAAAAATATTTATAGCAACACTTTTTTGTTGTTGCAAAAAACTGGAAAGAAAATGAGTGCCTACCAGTTGGGGAACAGTTACGAGATTTCTACATATGAATTAATGGAATGTTATTATACTCTAGGAAACAACAAACATGGAGAATTCAGGGAAGCTTGAGAAGATTCAGATGCAGAATGAAAGAAGCAGAACCAGGAGGATAATTTACACAATGGACACAACAGTGTAAGAACATTGGAAGACTTCAGATGCTGATGAACGCAGTGGCCAGTGACACCATCAGAGGACAGAATTCCCACCTCTCAGCAGAGATATGGTAAGCTATAGGTGCAGAATGAAGCAGATGTGATCAGCCGTGGCCAGTGAGTTGGCTAGTTTTGCTAAATGTACTTTGTTACAAGGAAGAGTTCTATGGAGGTAGGGCACAAAGGCCTGGGAAGTAACCATAATATTGAAAGATTGTATTAATTAAAATTCTCTTAAAGTTGATATTTCCTACTCCTACCCCTCCAAAAGGCTCTCGGGCCCCAGGGGGCTCAGCAGGGACACTTCAACCTAGAAAGAAATTTCTCAATGAAGTCAACATCACAATTCTGATCTCTGTGTGAGAATGGGCACAGAGAGAAGCTACAAAAAGGCCACTGAAGGTGGAGATGGGGGGGGAGGAGGGTGGAATCCTAATAAAGAAAGTGATCTCAAAGCAAGATGGGGAGCTTCAAGAGGTAATGATGGTGACTGCATGTGTATCATCTATATGAAATTGCTTACTTTCTCAATGAGGAGGAGAGGAGCGAGGGAGGGAGGGAGAGAATTTGGAACTCAATTTTTAAAAAAAGGAATGTTACTACTTGTTTCTACATGTAATTGGATAAAAATTTAAAATTTTTTAAAAAGAAAAGATGAATATGAGAAATTGAAGAAATGTGAGATGATTTGTATGAACTGATACAGAGTGAAATAAGCAGAACCAAGAAAAGAATCGATACAATGATCACACCTATGTAAATGAACAGACCACTAAAGGGAAATTCAGCTCAGAGCAGAGAAGACAGTGAAAGCTTTGGGGAAGAGATAACAACACACCCTTCTCTCTTGTGGTAGAGAGGAGGCGACTGCTAACATAAAGTGTAAACACTATAACACAAAGTTTCTAGGTCACATGCTCATTTCAGATTGATTTTTCATTGTCAAAAGTGAGGATTCAGTCTTGAGGGTGGGATGGGAAATGACAGTACTATAGAGACAAAAAATATCAATAAAACTAATCGTTTAAAATGTTAAAAAAAAAAAGAGGTGATGATGGGCTCCTCCTCTTTGTCGGTCTTCAAGCAGAGGGTGGTTATTAACCCCTTGGCAGGGACGGGATTGTGGGGATTCTCTTCATGTATGGGCTGAACTAGATGGTCTCTGAGCTCCCAGTTGTGTGATCCAATTCTCCAATTTGGTCATTCTGTGATTCTCATTCTGGAACCCAAAGAGTCCCCTAGTTTACCTCCCCTTATTTATAGACATGGATGCTGAGGTCTAGAGGGGAAAGCAACTTGACCAAAGTTGCAAACAGCAGAGCTAGATTGAACCTGGGTCCTTAACTATGAACCCACTGTGCGCTCTTTCCAATACAATGCTTGTCTTTGAGCTCTGCTGTCTCACTACTGAGGTCAGTTAGTTATGGGTAGGTAGGAGAACTGGAATCAATTCACCCCTCACCACCCCGCCCCCAAATGATTAGAAACAGAATTCCAAGTCCATGTAGCAGCCAGTGATCAACCCCAACCTAGCAGGCTCATCTCTGTGAACAAAGGAACCCCTATTCTCTGTCCTTGGTTATCCCTAGGTTCATCCATTCTCGACCTCTGTAGTAAAAGAGTTCCCTGGTGAAGGACAACATCAAAGAGATGACCTGGGGGATGGAGAACCTTTGTCCCCAGGGCTATGTAGCAAATGTGCCCTGGTCAGGAAAAGAACATGGCATGAGAGCTGAGTTCCTGGGAAAATTCTTCTCTAGCAACAATGACCCTCTGTGTGTCCCCTCAGGGCTTCAATTTGGCCAAGTTCTTGACGTGTAACGAGAAAGCAACATCCAAGAACATGACTTTCCATCTTGTCTTGATGGTGGCACAGAGGTCCAAGGTTGATCTGCTTTCTTTCACTGCAGGCTCTGGCAGTGAGTGAATAAATGAGATGAAACTCCCCAGTCCAAGTGGAGGCAGGGTTTTTCTACCAGGAATGAGGAACATAAGAGATAGACTGGAACCCCCAGTGACCGTGAGCGCTCCTTTGTCTTCTCTCAACCATCAGTCCAACGACAAAGAGCGCCGTGTATGTCAAGAGCGCTCTAACCTCGGCAAAGCTCCTGCCCACAACATACGGCAAGGGAGGCCAAGGCGAGAGCCCATTTTGTTGTGATTACTGTTCCTATTTCACATGTGGGGCCTACCCACAGTCATGGAGCTGGGATTCAATTCCAAGTTTAGCATTCTTTCCACTAGGCTTCACTGTTTCCCCAATCTAATCCAACAAGCATTTACTAAGCACCTACTGTGTGCAAGGCACAGTAGAGCTAGGTATGAAGGATGCAAATAAAAAGAAGAAAAACCACTCCCTACGCTCGAGGAATGTACCTTCTCCCAGAGAATACTGCATGTACACAGATAAGTACATACATGACTCTTCAAAGAGGGAGACCAGGCACTACTATTGAGTCAATTAAATTCCTCGAGGGCTCACAGCTCTGGAGCTGGCAGGAGGGGTCCAACTTTTTGTTTTAGAGATGGGGAAACTGAGGCACAGAGCAGAGAAGTGCCTTGCCCAAGAGTGCACAGGTAGTACGTAGCAGAAGTATGATTTGAATCTAGGTCCTCCACTCCCAAATCCAGTATTTTTACTGTACCTCCCATCCTCCATCGCTTAAACATTTATTAAAGGTCCCTTCTGAAAGCACCATGCTACATACAGACCAAAGGAATACCAAAGAGTCACAGGACCAGAGGATCTGGGCCCAGGAGGCCCGGACACATTAGCCACTCGGCCAAGGTCAAACACGTGGTCAGGGTGGCAAAGGCAAAATTCGAACCCAGACCCTCCACACCAAATCTTGCTCCCCCAAGAGCTACTACTCAACCTTCAATGGAGAAGCAGCAGAGGCCCCTCCTTGGCAGGCCTGGAATCACTTCTTCATTCCTTCTGCAACAGCTTGGAGCCAGTAAATGTGGGACTCAGCACTTCACATGCAGAATGAGAGTGAAGCTGCTGGGTGTGAGTGCCTGGCATTGGGCCTGGAGCCTCATAAAGAGAGGAGCAGGGAGTGGGGGCAGGGGAGGGGAGAGAGCTCAGAGACAGGGAGGGCTCCTTGTCCGAGCCACTCATTCTACAGAGGAGGAAACTGAGGCACAGAGACAGACAGTGACTTGGCCAGAGACTCCCTGGCAGTGTTTTCTGACTCCAGCCTCAAGACTATGCCTGTGGAACTTGCCATCTCCCATACTCTCAAGGCTGCAAGCCCTGCCACGTGCCCTTACCTGACTCCAGTGCAACATGTTCTGCACAGACGTCCCAGCCGGACTGTGTGAGCTGTACACATCCACTCGAGACTGTAACACGAGGAAAAGAGAGGATGAGACCAGAGCCCGAGGTGCAAGAAGAGGGGGAGGGAGAGGGGTGGGCCTGCTCACAAGAGGTGGCAGCCCCCCAGAAAACCCAAGACCCCAGAGCCATCAGGGCTCCCCAGCAGCCTGTGGCAGAGCCCAGCCTTGCCCAGGATCTCCTGGCCCCAAAGCCTTTCATTTTGCAAAGAGGAAACAGACCCTACAAGGAAAGTAACTGGCCTAAGAAGTGAGGATGCCCTAAGGGAGCACAGTGGACTCAGATCCAGAGGACCTGAGGTGAAATCTTCCCTCTGCTAGTCATCAGCTTGGCCAGGCTGCTTCATGCTGGGCCTCAGCCTCCTCATCCGTAAAATGAGAAGGATGGACGTGATGATCTCTGAGGTTCCTTCCAGTCCTGGCCTAGGATCCTGAGGGGCAGATCTGGGCTCAGAAGCCAGGTCCTATGCCCACCCCCTCCTCCTTCCACACCCTCTCCGTGAGATGGAGCCTGGCTGACATGCCAGACTCGTCATAATATTAAAGGCAGAGAGAAATCAGCTCTGTGTCGACACACCGGAATCATCCAGTTAAAGAGACCCAGGGCCTTTCCCCTGCTCCCAACCCTTCCCCACCCCTCTCCCCGACCCTGTGACTGCCCCAGGCTGGCTGCAACGGCAAAGGCTAAGAGGATAGCCATGCCTTGGCAAGGGGGACCGCTGACATGCCCACACCTAGATGAGCAACTAGGTTATTGGTTGTTTGGCTTATGGGGGGCAGGGGGGACATGGACTTCAGAACATGAAGACAGAGGCAAGCTTTGTTCAAAAAAAAGAAAAAAAGTATACATTAAGGAATGAAAAGGTGGGGGGAGGGAGCAGAGGAAAGGACAGAGGGAAGGGAAAGAGTAAAAAGAGATGGGAAGGAGGGAAGGAAGGGAAGGAAGGGACAAAGGGAGGAAGGGAGGAAGGAAGGAAGGGAGGGAGGGAGGAAGGAAGGAAAGAAGGAAGGGAGAGAAGGAAAGAGAGAGGGAGGAAGGGAGAGAAGCAAGAGGGAGGAAAGAAAGGAGGAAGGAAAAGAGAGAAGGAAGGGAGAGAAGGAAGGAGAGAAGGAGAGAGGAAGGGACCCAACCAGAGAAGAAGGAAGGGAAGGCACTGGTAAACACTCATTAAATGCCAGTCCCTGGAGTTTAAATACCATGTTCAGGTTGTGCTCATTGAAGCCGCAAAGGACAAACAAGAGGTTCCCGCAGAGCTCCTTCAGAATCATGTGGGTGCACACGTGGGTCCCCAGCCATTTTACCATCCGATTTTCGGGGAGAAATTCCTTCATTCCAAATATGTCCTGCACAGAAACAGAAATCCAGGAGGCCCATTTCAGGGGGTCCCCAGGGCAGTCAAAGGCCCTTTGGCTCCCAGGTCAGCAGCAGGCAGGGACCCAAGAGGTTGTTAAGTCCTGCCCCTCCATTTTCTGAAGAAGGAAACTAAGGCCCAGAGAAAGGGAGAGATTTGTCTAAGAAACAGTGGCAAAATTCAAACCCACACCCTGTAACTCCAAATTCACTGTTCTTTCCACTACAGCAAGCTGACCCTCTTGGTGCTAATTTGTCTGAGAGTCCTGTCAGTGATGGAGAGCTCACTACTCTGTGAACAGTTTTGATGATCAGAGCCATAACGAGGGAGGGACAAAGCCAGAAGAGGGGGACACAGCTGGCTGGCACCCAAAGCGCCAGGACGTGTGGGTTCTATGGCCACTGCAGAAAGCTTCACAGATTTCCAGCTGGAAAGAACCCTAGAAATCACCAAGGTTCACCCAGGATCACACAGCTGGTAAGAGAACCTGGTCCTTCCAGGCTCCAAGACCAGAGCTCTAACCATTTAACCATACCATCTCCACTCTGGATATTAGCGCCCTGGGGCAAAGCGTGTGCCCTATGCTGGTTACACTCCTGCTGAGTATTACAAAGTTCGTCCTTGGAGTAAGCCAAAACCTGCCTCTCTAACCTCTGCTCCTAGGAAGCAGGCTAAGTTGACCATCCTTGCCGACGACGGCCCTCAGGTCTTTGACCACTATGAGCATGACCATGTCTTTTCCTATCTGCTCTTTTTAGACTGATCTTCCCATCATCATGCTAAGCAGCCCCATTACTAGATGAAGAAAAACTAGAGAATAAACAAGAGCCAAGGAAAAGAGAGATCCTGGCCCTATAAAACACCCTGCTTTGGCCATCTCCAATGAGAGCATTCACAAACACACAGCAAAAACACGATAGCTTCCACAGGAGGGAACAGGACTGTGTGGACAGAGAGCTTGTTGCACTTGGAGACACAATGATCTGGGTTCGAATTCCACTTCAGATATATACTAGCTTTGTGCTGCCTCTAAAACGAGGATCATCTTATCACCTTCCTCATAAGGGCTGTTTGAAGGATCACATGAGATCCCATCTGTAAAGTGCTTCTCGTTGTATGTAAAAGACAATGTTTACTGATTGGTCCATACTGGAGAAGGCCAAGCCCCTAACACCTGCTAGAGTGGCCACATGGACCACCCTGGCCAGGAGCAGGAAGTGGCCTTTGAGACACAGACTTATAGCACCTAGCTGAGCTCCAGTGGGAGCCAGAGAGTGGGTGTGGTTAGCCTGGAGAAGACCTTGAGGGCCCACGAGAGCCACTTCTGAGTATAGGATGGGCTGTCACGATTGAGAGGGATTGGCCTCAGAGAATGGAATCAGGAGCTGGGTCTTGAAGCTGCCATGGATCTGTCTCAATGTCAGGAAAAGTTTTCTAACAATTACGGCTTTGCCAAAGTGGGGGAGGTGGGAGTGGCCTCAGAGCCCTTCTCCAGGGGTCCCTCTGGCCGAGGCTAGGTGGCCATGGAGAAGGGGATTCCACCTCCGGGACACCTGCCAGCTCCCACTCCAGTTTCTTTGCCTAGAAAACCCCAAATGGGGTCCCAAAGAGTTGGCTTTAAGTAAACATCATCATTGTTCTAGGGGCTTCTCTTAGCTCCACAGAATACAGATAGGAACCTCTGTCCCCATTACCCCCAGAACTAAGAGCAGCAGAACACACATGTTTCTTAACTCTAACCTGGAAAGCAGGACCCTGGAGTGACACTGCCACTTGGGAAAGAATATTTCACAATTTAAAAACAAGACCAGCAAGATGGTGGCTGGAAAGCAGGGACTTGTGTGAGCTCCCCACCAGGTCCCTCCAAAAACCTATAAAAAATGGCTCTGAACCAATTCTAGAACTGCAAAACCCACAAAATAGCAGAGGGAAGCAGGGATCCAGCCCAGGACAGCCTGGATGGTCACTGGATGAGGTCTGTCGCGCACAGAGCAGAAGGGAGTGGAGCCCAGCCTGGGCAGCGGAGAACCAACCAGACCAGGACCCTGGCAGAACAGGCCCTGGCACCCTGAATCAGTGAGCTGTGGCAGTTACCAGACTTCTCAACCCACAAACACCAAAGACAACAGAGAAGGTTAGTGGGAAAAGCTGCAGGGCACAGAGTGAAAAGAGTTCACAGTTCAGCCACCATCCCAGGGACAGCAGAGGTGGGGCAGTTACAAAACTACAGCTGCAGTTGTTTCTAGCCCCAGGCCCATCTGGTGGGAGGAATTAAGTGGTGGATCAGAGCAGGAGTGCAGAGCCTGCTTAAGATTTGCGTCAGGTCCCAGTTGGCAGTTCTTGGAGAAGGAGGAGTACTGGTGTGGCAGAACTGGC
>CM053624.1:8496800-8543493 GCA_028646595.1 Phalanger gymnotis | reverse complement strand
TGCTCCAAGGCAAAATATGGACTTTCAATAAAATAGAGGACTTTCAAGCTTTCTCAGTGAAAAGACCAGAGCTGAATAGAAAATTTGACTTTCAAACACAAGAATCAAGAGAAGCATGAAAAGGTAAACGAGAAAGAGAATTCATAAGGGACTTACTAAAGTTGAACTGTTTTGTTTACATTCTTACATGGAAAGATGATGTGTATGATTCATGACACCTCAGTATCATAGTAGCTGAAAGGAATATGCACATGTATATATATATATATATATGTGTGTATGTGTGTATGTACATATATACATATGTGTGTGTCTATGTATGTGTATATGTAAGTGTATGTGTGTATATATATTATATGTATAATATATATATGGACAGAGGGCACAGGGTGAGTTGAATATGAAGGGATGATATCTAAAAAAATAAAATCAAATCAAGGGATAAGAGAGGAATATATTGAGAGAGGGAGAAAGGGAGAGATAGAATGGGGTAAATTATCTCGCATAAAAGTGGAAGAAAAAGTGGTTCTGCAGGAAGGGAAGAGGGGGCAAATGAGGGGGAATGAGTGAATCTTGCTCTCATCAGATTTGCTACACCAGGAAGGAGGGAGGAGATAAAAAAGGGGAGAAAATAGAAGGGAGGGCAGACAGGGGGAAGAGGTAATCAAAAACAAACACTTTTGCAAAGGGACAGGGTCAAGGGAGAAAATTCAATAAAGGGGGATAGGTTAGGAAGGAGCAAAACATAGTTAATCTTTCACAATATGAGTATTGTGGAAGCGTTTTACATAATGATACACATGTGGCCTATGTTGAATTGCTTGCCTTCTTAGGGAGGGCAGGCAGGGAGGGAAGAGGGGAGAGAATTTGGAACTCAAAGTTTTAAAAACATACATTCAAAAACAAAAAAGCAAGTTTTTGCATGCAACTAGGAAATAAGATACACAGGCGATGGGGTGTAGAAATTTATCTTGCCCTACAAGAAAAAAAGAGAAAGGGGAATGGGAGGGGAGTGGGGTGACAGAAGGGAGGGCTGACTGGGGAATGGGGCAACCAGAATATACACCATCTTGGAGTGGGCGGGAGGGTAGAAATGGGGAGAAAATTCGTAATTCAAACTCTTGTGAAAATCAGTGCTGAAAACTAAATATATTAAATAAATTAAATTTAAAAAAGAATGCACTTAAGCATATCTTATATCCAGCTTTTACAATTTATAAAAAGGTAGCATTGTATGATAGAAAGAATATGAGATTTACAGCCAGCGGATCTGTTTGAATTTCAGCTCTTGACCTTGATTAAATCAAATACTTTTACTAGTCTTCTTTCAAATATGAAGATTAGACTACTTCAGGGTTTTTAACTTAGGGTTTGTGGACTTTTTTACATTGTGCTAACTGTATTTTAGTATAAGCGGTTTCCTTGGTAGCTCTATGTGTTTTTATTTTATTTTTTTTCTGAGAATGGGTCTAGATGTTTCACCAGACTGCCAAGGAGTCCATGAAATAACAATAAAAAAGGTTATTAATTCAAATAAATAAATGGATAGATAGATAGATAGATAGACAGACAGACAGACAGACAGACAGACAGACAGACAGACAGACAGACAGACAGACAGATAGATAGATAGATAGATAGATAGATAGATAGATAGATAGATAAACAAATAAATAAAAATGAGACCAAATGAAACCTTGCACTAGCTGGCCTCCAAGGTCCCTGAAAGTTTGATGATCCTAAGGCCCTTCCCCTCCCTGGGTCTCAGTCTCTTCCTCTGTAAAACTGGATTCCCCAACCTTGTCTATGGTCCTTTGAGCTCCATCTGGGATCCCTACCTTGTAGAACAAATCTGGGAAAATTCCAAGCTTGGTCAGGGGGCTGGTGCTGAACTTGACAGTGACCACAGGAGCCAAGGCAAAAAACATCTTGATCTTCTTGGCCAGCTGGGGCAAACTTGAGAAGGCGATGAAGGCTGGGGGGAGGGGAGGACACAAAACAAGACCTCAGGCCTCTGCACAGTGAACCGCCAAATACCGACAACCACACACCCCCCCCCATGGGAAGAGGCCGCATCGACCCGTCCAGTGTGGCCATCCAGCCCCATTGAAGGCACCGAGGGCCCCCAGGCAGCCCTCCAAGAGCACTCCCAGATCCCGGATCTGACAGAACTCTTGATGCCGAACCCCATGTCTGCTGTTGACCCAGGGTGTGGATTCAAGCCCTACAAGGCCTCAAGGACATATCAAGTGCGTGTTCTCAAAGCTGCCTCAAGACCAGCTGGAAGGAATCCAGGACTCTCCAAGGCCACTCCAGCCCCAAAGCCCGAGCCGAGGCTGCGGAATCTTCCACCAGTTTAGAGAAAGGTGACCCAGGCATGGATGGGGCCTCCTGGCTCCCATTCAGTCCTTGCTCCCCAAGAGACCCCTGCCTTGGGGCTTGGGGAAACCCTGGAATTGCCCATAAGTCAATGGTCAAGGGCTCAACCCCTAAAAATCTAAGCCCAGGATATTTGTCCTCCCTACCCCAGTTTGGACCTCAGTCCTGCCGGACTCCAAGGAAAGCTCTTCTTCCCACTCCATCCTGTCTCCCCTTGAGAGTAGGGGAAGTAAACCATGACATTTGGAGAGGGAAATGGCCCTGCCCACTGAGCATTATTAGCTGTCTGAGGTCGAGTCACTGGGCAAATCACTTAATCTCTCTGTGACTCAGTTTCCTCATCTGTAAAATGGGGATGTTGTGAGGATCAAACAAGCTAATATATGGAAAGTGCTTTGCAAATCTTAAAGAACTATAGAAATGTGCGCTAATTTTTGGAAATTTTTTTATATTATACTCAAAGAGAAAATCAGAATGGAACACTTAGAAGAGATCTTAGGATCTATCTAATGTGTCCTCCACCCAGTGAGGAAGCCCTTCTCCAACATCCCTATGAGCTAAGAGGATCATATATTTGGGCATTGAGACCCCCTGGGACCTGACCTTCCTGCTCTTGACCACTAACACTGCCTGGCATGAGCTTTTCTTTCTACACACATGTGCACACATATACACACACACACAGCAGGGCACACACTGAGCACAGCTCCAATCAGAGAAGGATGTTCTCAGACTAGAGTTCCCATTACAAAGACCACCATTGAGAACCTGGAAGAAGGAACTCCTCATGACCTACCTATGGTGGTGCCTTGGGAATGGCCAACATAATACACCTGCTCTTGACCAGTCTTGTTCAGGATAAAGTCGATCACGGCTGGGAGGTCATGCTTCGCCATCTCATCAAAGCTGCAAAGCAAAAAGAGAAGGTCCCAAAAGAAACTCCAGTGAGTCCCTGCATCTCGTGGAGGAGACAGAAGGAGACGGAGCTGGGAGGACCCCCATGGGTCAGCAAGTCCAACTCACTCACTGTCCAGAGAAGGAAACTGAGGCCCAGAGAGGCTAAGTGAAATGGAGTCAAGACACCCGGCTAGGAGGAGCTGGAGGTGAAGTTGGTCCTGACTCCAAGCCCACTCACATTTCACCTTAAGGTACCCATTCTGTGCCAATGGAAACCATGCCAGGAGCTAGGGCTATTACTGCTATTACCACCACCACCACCACCACCACTGCAACAAATAGTAGTAGTAGTAGTAGTAATACCAACCCTTAAGGTTTGAAAAATCCCTTAATAACAGCTAACACTTGCATAGCACTTACTCTGGGCCAGACATTGGGCTAAGCACTTTATAAGTATCTTCCCATTTGATCTCACAACAGCCCTGGAAAGGTAAGTGTAGTTATCATCTCTATTTGACATATGAGGAAACTGAAGCAAACAGAGGTTAAGTGACTTGGCCAAGGTCACACAGCTATTAAGTGTCTGAGGGGGATTTGTCCTCAGGTCTTCCAGATGCCAAATTTGACACTTTTTCCACGGTGCCACCAGCTGCTTTAAGAAAACAGCACCGGCCCCCAGGGGCTTACACGCTACTGGAAATAGGTGACAGTTGTCGTGCTTTGTAGGCCCTGTTTCAATGGAGCCTCCCAACACTCCTATACAGTAGGTTCAACAGGGATTAACATCCTTACTTTACAGATGGGAAACTGAGGCCCAGAGATGTGATAACATGCCTGAGGTCACAGAACGAGGATGTTTTAGCAGGATTCAAACCCATGTCTCTCCTAATGCCAAATCATGAGTGCTATAATCTCATACAGTGCCTCAAATATCAAATGCACCAGAGAACGCTCAGCTGTTGTCATCAGCCCACATGCCCTCACCATGTGAAATAAAGGTGTGCGTTCCTGGAGAAGTCATTCAGGGGAGGAATCCCCCTCTGGGGCCAGGAGCAGCGCCCAGCACGCACACTCGCCCCTTGCTGCTTCACCCCCACCTACCTGAAAGCCCAGAACTCATCCTGGAAAACAGAAAGGGTCATGTGTTTGCAGGACCAGGTGTTTCCTCGGCTGTTCCCCAACCACACGTCATAACCGGCGTCGGCCAAGATAAAGCCCAGGCTGCTGTTGTCCAGATTTGTGACCCAGTTACTGGCATCGGCGAGCAGACCATGCTGCAGAAAAACCACCTGCCGGGGACCTGGAGGACAGAACACAACTGCTTACACAGAGCTGAGCTTGAGAACAGTCATAAAGAGGAGAGACACTGCCTCTCAGGGGCAGGACTGGCCACTCAGGGACACTCCGACCCTCCGAGAACCACCAAATCCCACCCTTCACCCTTCTGCAACTCAAGGGCTACTAGGGCAGTAGGTCTATCTACAGAGAGAGACTCAAGGGTACAGAAGCAGAGCCCGACTGTCAGAGCATTCCACACGAGAAAGGTGTACCTCCTTTGGATGGAAAGGAAACAGGATCTCCTGGCTAGGCACTCCATCCACCTCGTCATTACACTTCACATTACTAGACCACTTCACAGTTCACAACCCTGTGAGGGAGGTGGATGACATCTCTGTGCAACTTGGTGGACTCTTAGATCCCTTCCACCTCGAAATCTATGGTCCTACAGATGGGGAAACTGAGGCTCAGAGGAAGGAAGTGACTTGCCCAGGGTCCCACAGCTACTAAATGTCCAAGACAAGATTCAAACCCAGGCCTCTCTTCATGCCAAGCCAGCACTCTTCGCTTGGCTACAGTGGCTCGACTCTTGGTTACTGCCACTGACAGATGATGAACCATTCCAGACTTTGCTAGCCTGATCCTCAAATGACAAGCCCACAGCCATTCTATATTTTTTGGTAATAAGACTGTCTTTACAAAGTTCAAAAAAGAGAATCGTGAAAAAAGCAGCATTCAAGGACAATGAAAACAGAGAAAGTAAACTATAGACCCATTTCTCTATTGAATATCAAAGCAAAATATTTAAATGAAATATTAGCAAGAAGATTACAACAAAATGTCATGAAGATTATATACTATGACCAGGTGGGATTTGTACCAGGAATGCAGGACTGGTTCTATATTAGGCAAAGTACCAGCATAATTGACCATATCTATAACAACAACAAAAAAAAAACACATGATTATACAGATGTGGGAAAAGCCCTTGACAAAATACAACATCCATTCATGTTAAAAACACTAAAGAATAGGAATAAAATGTAGCTTAGCTTTCCCAAACATGATAAGCAGTATCCATCACAACCAAGAACGAGCCTTATCTGTAGGAGGCATAATGCAGAAACCTTCCCAATGGGATCAAGAGTGAAGCAAGGATATCCATTATCACCACTATTATTCAGTATTGTACTAGAAATGCTAGCGATAGCAAGAAGACAAGAAAAGGAAATTGGAGAAATAAAAATGGGCATTGAAGAAAGAAAAGTATCACTCGTTGTACGTGATATGTGGTGCTTAGAGAACCAGTTAAAAAACTAGCTGAAATAATTAACAATTTCAGCAAAGTTGCAGGATATAAAACAAACCCATATAAATCATCAGCATTTCTATATATTACCAACAAAACCCAGCAAGAAGAGATAGAAAGAGGAATCCCATTTAAAATAACTACAGGCAATACAAAACATTTGGGAATCTACCTGCCAAAACAAACCCAGGGACTATATGAACACGATAACAAAATGCTTTGCACACAAATAAAGGCAGATCTAAACAACTGGAGAAATATTAATCGTTCATGAGTAGGTCAAGCCAATATAATAAATATATAAAATATATAAAATAATAATAAATATAAATATTAAAAAAATAATAAAAAAATAAAAATGACAATTCTACTTAAGTTAATGTACTTATTCAGTGCCATACCAATCAAAACACCAAAGATTATTTCATAGAGCTAGAAAAAAATAATAACAAAATTCACCTGGAAGAACACAATTGCAAGAATATCAGTAATCAATGGGAGGAAAAATGGGAAGGAAGGTAGCCCAGATTTCAAAGTGTTGTCATTGGTCATCCTTTGTTTCAAAGAGGACCAATGACATCATAAGGTGCTGTCTTGACTTGTGCATGCATTTGATTTAAATGAGGCCAAGCTGCACAAAATCTTCAGCCTCACTCTCTCTTCCAGAACCACCAAAGTCCAGTGACAGGACAAAAGTCAAGACAACTGGGGATGGCCCGGGATGCAGCGGATGATCTTGGTGTCTTGACACTCCACAATCCACAGTGCCTACTTCAGCTGCCTTCACAGGCACTGGAACAAATTGTTCCAGCAAAGAAAGTCTTCAGTGCTTGGGGTAGACACCCCTCAAACTCACTGGCAGGTTTGAGGTCTGTCAGTTACCCTCAACCTGGTTTAGCCCAGTCTGCAGAAACTTACTAGGGTGTGGCCATCTAGTATGCTACAGCTTCTTGGAGCCACAGGTGAGAGTTGGGTGAATCAAGTGGATACCAAAGGTGGATAAGCAGCCCCTAAAAGGGCTCAGAAAACCCTCACACCAGAGGTGCTCATCCTCCCTCAATACCCCATATAACCCAAACACCCCAGATTTCAAACTATATTACAAAGCAGTTATCACAAAAACAATCAGGGACTGGCTAAGAAACAGAGGGGTGGATCAGTGGGACAGATTCAGTACACAATATACAATGCACAGTACACAATACACAACAGTAAATGATCCAGTGTTTGACAAATCCAAAGATCCAAGCTTTCGGGGCAAGAACTCACTACCTGACAAAAACTGCTTGGAAAACTGAAAAGCACTTTGGCAGAAACTAAGCATATACCAACATTTCACACCATATACCAAGATATGGCTCAAAATGGACAAATGATTTAGACATAACAAGTGATTTCATAAACAAATTAGAGGAGCAAGGGAGAATGTACCTGTCAGATCTATGGAAAAGGGAAGAGTTTATGACCAAACAAGAGACAAAGAGGATCATGGGAAGTAAAATGGATATTTTTTATTATATTAAATTTAAAAGGTTTTACAAAAACAAAACTAATACAGCTAAAATTAGAAGGAAAGCAAGAAACTATGCGAAATATATTACAGCAAGTTTCTCTGATAAAGATCTCATTTCTCAAATATATAAGGAACTGAGCTGAATTTATAAGAATACAAGTCATTCCCCAATTGATAAATGGTCAAAGGATATGAGCAAGCAGTTGTCAGAAGAAGAAATCAAAGCTATCAATAGTCATGTGAAAAAAAATGCTCTAAATCCCTATTGATTACAGAAATGCAAATTAAAACAACTTTGAGATACCACCTCATACCTCCCAGATTGGTTAAAATGACAGAAAAGGAAAATGACAAATGCTGGGGGATGTGGAAAAGCAGGGACACTAATATGCTGTTGATGAAGTTGTCTAACTGGTCCAACCATTTTGAAGAACAAATTGGAACTAAGCCCAAAGGCTTAGAGCATATTCTATGATCCAGAAATGTCACTACTAGGCCTATACCCCAAAGAGATCAAAGAAAAGGGAAAATATCCTATTTGTACAAAAGTATTTATAGCAGCTCTTTTTGTGGTGGCAAAGAATGGAAATTGAGGAGAGGTCCATCAATAGGGAAATGGCTGAACAAGTTGCGGCATATGATTGTATGGAATACTATTTTGCTATAAGAAATGAGCAGGATAGTTTCAGAAAATCCTAGGAAGCCTTTTACAAACTGATGCAAAGTGAAGTGAGCAGAACAAGGAACAATAACAGCAATATTGTAACAATGATCAACTTAACAATTCTCCAAAGGACCCATGATGGAAAATGCTCCACCTCCAGAGAAAGAACTGATGAACTCTGAGTGCAGATTGAAGCAGACTTTTTTCACTTTCTTTATTTTTCTTTTCATGTGTGTTTTATTTTACAACATGGCTAATATGTAAATGTTTTGCATGATTTCACATGTAAAATCTATATCATATTGCCTGCCTTCTCAATAGGTGGGGGAGGGAAGGGAGGGAGAGAATTCAGAATTCAAGATTTTTAAATGATTGTTTAAAATAATTTTTTTATTTAAAAAAATAGAGGACCACATTGGGAGGGGAGAGAGGGGAAGGAGACATCAAGAACTGACAAGAGAGAGCAAAACTTCCCAAATGTCATTTTGCTTCTATTTTTTCTACCAAGGAGAATGATCTTTGGAATGGGATGGACGGAATAAAAAATGATTAATAAGGAGGTGACACCCAAGATAATGGGATAGTAAGAGACCACCCAACTGCCTTGAATGAGTGAAGGTCCCACTGAAAAAAAAAACAACTAATAGAGAGTTGAGACCCAAGATAAGGAGATGGTAAGAGACTACCCAATTGCCCTGAATGAGTGCAGATCCAACTGTGTTGGACAGAACAAAAAATTGCAAATAAGAAGGCGACACTCAAGATAACCCAACTTCCCAGAATGAGTGCAGGTCCCAATGGGTGAGACAGAACAAAAAATTACTGATAAGAAGGTGACACCCAAGATAAGAAGACAGTAAGAGACCACCCAACTGCCCTGAACGAGTGCAGGTCCCACAGCTGAGACAAACAACATCCCAAAAGCTACAAAAATGAACAGCTGTGATTATTGAGCCGTTGTCAGCCATAGCTAAATGATCAAGGCAAAAAAGGAGAGGTGGCCAGGGCCTGGAGAAAGGGAAACATCCCAATTTTCAGAAAAGGGAATAGAATGTAGTCTAAAGGTTAGATTTTATTCTTGGCAGTATATTAAAGGGTATTATTACTAAAGGAATGGTTCCTTAACACATAGAAAAGGAAGCAGTGGTTCTTGCTTCAGCAGCACATACTAAAATTGGGACAATACAAAGAAGATTAGCATGGCCCCTATGCAAGGATGACATGCAAATTCATGAAGCGTTCCATATTTTTAGAAAATATGTAACTCAAGATCTTGTGGATATCAATGTTGAAAACTAAAATATTAAATAATAAAGCTCTAAAATAATTTTTAAAAAAAGAAAAGGAAGCAGTGATCACAGACCTGCCTGACTTCAGCAAGTACAAGTCATGCCAGGCTTACCTTGTTTCCATTTTTGACTGAGTTTCTTAACAGGCAGGTCAGGAGACAGCTGTATATGTAGTTTACATAGATTTCAGCAAAAATTTTAATGAAGTATTTCATGCTATTCTTGCAGAGAACATGGAGAAACATGGGCCAAATGACAGAACAATTTGGAAAATCTGAAACTGATTAAGTGGTCAGATGCCAGGAGTAGTCATTGCTTGATCAATATCACCTTGGAGAGACAAAAGAACAGTGGGCAAGGAGCCAGCCTGGGTGCAGAGCCCCTTTCTGGCAAATACTGTCTGTGTGCCCCTAAGCAAGGCATTTAAGCTGTGCGGCATCCCCCCTCTCCCAGCACTTCTCTGCCATTGTCAATCACAGAGCAGGTAAGAATCTGCAATGGTAGAACAGATTTCCTCAGCAGACACTCCTCATACCAGTGAAATCACAAGTTAGGTTTACAAAAGTCTCAGAAGGGAATCTCACGTAGGGTGCCCCAGGACTCCATGCTTTGGCCCTGTGCTATGCAGCATTTTTATCAACGACTCAGATAAAAGCACAGAAGGCATCCTTACCAAATTCAAAGGTGACCCAGGACCATGATGGGGATCTAGGGACTGGAGGGTACAATCTTCAATTGACTTGACAGGCTAGAGATATGGACCAAATTTATATCTGGCTTTAAATAATCAACCTCACAAATGGAAGCCAGGGACAATGTGGCTGGTAAGCAGGTCACCTCCAGAACATCTGGAGGGTCTAAGTGAGTTCAGTTTGAAGTAGGAGCTTTCAAAAGTCTGAAGGGCAAAAGAGGGGCCCACCTTGTTCTGACAGCCCCAGAAGGCACAGCTAAGAGAAGTGGATCCAGGATCCCAAACCCAACTTTGACTTCAGATAAAGAAAACTCTCTGCTGGTGCCATCTCATAGCGAGCTGGGCAGCCCTGGCAGACCTTGGACAGAGCCTGGAATGGACGATGGTTTCTTGGGATTGTCACAGAGAGGATTTTGATCCAAGTTCAGGTGGGTAGGATGGCCAATTCTGAGGATCTGTGATTGTGCCCAAGGTGTGCACCTGCCAAAAAACCACCTTACCCTTGCCCACGGTTTTACCGGCTGCAGATGTTTCATTCATTAAAAGACAGATAGGGGACACAGTAAAAAGAGCCCTGGACCTGGAATTGGGAAGACCTGAGTTCAAATCCAGCCTTAGACACTTACTAGCTGTGTGACCCCAGGCACGCCACTCTACTTCTGTCTGCCTCAGCTGTCTCTCCTGCAAAATGGGGATAAGAGTAGCACCTACCTATTATATCTGCACTTAGCACAGTGCCAGGCACATAGTAGGCACTTGATAAAAGCCTCTTCCTTCCCTCCCCTTCAGAGGGGCCCAGAGATCACCTTCATTTTGCAGAAGGGAGCATGGAGGCTGAAGGGCACACACACAGTAAGTAGCGCAGCCCCCAAGGTGGGCACTCTTTCCTATGCCTCCTGGGCAGGGCTATCCCGGCCACATTTGGCAGCCCCACAAACGAAGGGGCAGAACTTCAGGCAGGGGGATCAAAGGAGGAGGGTCTGAACTGGTGGTCCCTAAGTCAACCTGGGACACCTAAGTTCCATCACGTAGCACAAAAGCTGACTTTTCATAAACATTAGTTGACTGACTGGTTGGTGAATTCAGTAGTTGGTCTGGGGGCCACAATTAAGTTGATTGAAACTGAGTGAACTCACTGGGCCTGCCAAGAATCAAACTTACCACCATTCTTACCGCCCTGGAGGATGAAACTGAGGGAATTTAACATATCAGAAATTGGTCCATTACAAATAAGCAAGCCATCGACCGCAAAGAAGTCAAGGAAACTTTTTTTAAGCCAAAAGGGGTGAAAAAAATCTAACCTAAAAAGATACAGCCTTTCATTTTACAGATGAAGAAACTGAGACCAAGAGGAAAGAAGTGTCTGATAGAGAAAGGCACAAAGGTATAATGATAACAATGATAACAATAACACCCATTCTTATGATGTTTTAAGATATGAGATAGACAGTAGAAGCATTATTATACCCATTTGGAAGATCAGGAAACTGAGGTTGAGAGTTTGTCACACAATCGTGTCTCCTGATTCATTCATTCAACAAGCATTTATTAAGTGCCACTTTGTAACAGGCACTGATAATAAAAAGTCCAAAATAAATAATTTCTGCCTTCAAGGAGTTTACCTTCTACCTGGAATGACAACACAAACACAGAGAAATAGATATACATTATTTTGCATAAATAATATGCCAAGTCAACATAAGGTAATTGGGTGAGGGAGGCCTAGCAGCCTGGGGGAATAGGGAAAGGGCTCCCCAGGAGCTGGTACCTGAGCTGAGCTGAGTGTTAAACTCAGCCTCTATCTAGAGAAGCAACAGAATATGGTGGAAAAGACAGTTGGAAAATCTGGGCTTGGGCCATTTAATTAGCAGAGTCTACATGGCAAAGTCATTTCTCTCTGCTCTCTGTGGAATCCACTTGCTCGCCAGCAGAATGCAAACACTTGAATAATGCACAGGGTCTGATTTTCATTTCCTTTGTATCCCCGGTGCCTCGACCACAGCAGGAGCTTCATAAATGCTTGTTGGATTAGATGGTGATTGAAGGAGTTGCTCGGCTAAGTGCCTAAGTTCATCTTGGAAGGCTGGGTCTTTGGGGATTCAAAAGCTGTCTCCAAAGGCACAAAGGATCCACACCCCAGGAGGAGAGACAGTGCCTTCAACAAAGAGATCACAGTGAAGCTCCGGTGTATTGGACGATGAAGGGGTGGAAACCCCCTTAATCTCCACCCCAAAACAAGCTACATCTGAGAACTGAGGTTGCTTAATCCAGAGAAGAGCTGGTTAAAAATTAATTTCCTTATTTTGTGGGGATGACTTTTCCTGTGAACATTACTATCAGCTTCCTGCTGTGCCCTATCTGAAATCTTAGGTCGGTGATTCTGTCCCTTCTTCCGCCCATGAGGACAAACTGGCAAACAATTTTCTAATTCTAGAGGAATCTGGCTGCCCTGGGAACTTTCCAAAAGTCTTTGAGCAACCTCTATCAGGGGTGAGGAACCTGCAGCCTCCCTTCTGGGTCCTTGGGTGCAGCCTTTTGACTCAGTACAAGTTTTACAGAACAAATCCTTTTATTAAGGGGATTTGTTCTGTGAACTTTGGATTCAGTCAAAGCTCTGCACTTCAGGACCTAGAGGGCCACGTGTGGCCTCAAAGCCACAGGTTCCCCACCCCTGAATGCTATCCAGTTCTGTTTAGAATATGGTTTCAATCCTTAATTCTGATAAGGACAACACTAAAAAAGAAAATTTTAGGTCAATTTCCTTAATGGACATAGCTGAGAAAATAATAACTGAAACTATCCATGATGGAACATTAAAAAAAATCATTCATCATAACCATATATAATTCATTCCAGTAATAGAAGGATGTATCATTCACTATTATAAAAAACCAATATATCGCACTAAGAAAAAGCATATTAAAATCACGTGATCATATCCATAGACATAGAAAAGGCCTTGGAGAAAACACTACCATAGCCCATGATTTAAAAAAACTCTAAAAAGAACGAGAATAGGTGGATTTTACCTCAACATGCTAAAAATTATGAAAGTCAATATTAATTGCCTGCAATAAGGAAACATTAGAAGCATTGTCACTCACAAGGACTGAGCCTCTACTCCCTAGGAACACTAAAAATGCTAGTACAGGAAATAGAAATGGGAGGGATTAACATAGCAAAGGAAGAAAACCAGATTATCTTTACTTACAAGGACAGGAGTGTTTACTGAATTCAACCGTTTATTTAGAAGATTAACCTTAACAAAAAATTAACTGAGGCAACGAGTGAGCTCAAATAAGTTTGCAGGACATAAAAATAAGCTCAGCAAAAAAATGTTACTATTCTAACAAGCAACAAAAATCCAGAAAACATCCTCTGACTCTGCCAGCTACTCTTCAGTTTTGTCACACTGTGATGAGGAAATGGAGGAAGGAACAGCAGTTGCTAACTACTGGGTTTCAGGTTTGTTTTGATTTTTTTTTAAATTAACGTGCAAAAAGGGGGTACTAAGCCAATTTGCTAAAACTTTTACTCACCTTTGCTCTAGTAGAAATAATTTTTTGTTTTACCATTTTCCAATTTTGCTCTGATTTTAAAAGATGGTTTATAAAAAGATTTAAAATATACATTTCAACTATGTCTTTGAGGGAATGAATAGACAACTAAATAAGTCTTAAGTATGGCATGATTTGTGACATCTGTTAAATACAGAACAAATCACACATTCTAGTGTGAAATATAGACAAAAACACCAAGAGAAGATGAGAGGAGTGGCTTCTTATGAGCCCTCCTTTGGTGGGTATGATCGCTAATGAAGAAAGAATGAAAAAAGAAATGGAAAGAATGGAAAAATGAGAGGGGGGAAATCTAGTAAACCTGAAGATTAGTGAAGGTGAAAAATCTCATGGCATTTCATTATCAATTTGTTTTCAAAGGGCAGGGACCTCTCCTAAGCTAAGGAAATTTACTCCTTTATCCAGAAAGAATCTGTTGACTTTGTGTTTGACTCATGGCATAGTCAACAGAAATAATTGAAATTTCTTGGTGCTATAGTTTTAAAACTTTATGTCTTCACTATTTCAAATGGCAAAACTGATTTCACTTTTTTTTTTCTTGGTGAAGAGAGGAGGAGGAAACCTCCCAACAAAGCCAGTATTGGGTTGGGGGTTATTTACCATTGCCTCTGTGATAAGGAAGACTGCTGTTTTTGAATTAGAATCATTCCAGTGCTGAAAACTGTAGACCAATGTTAAATTTCACTTTTGGGGAAAGAATATTTTTAAAAGCAGGATGAGGGTCAGGGAGGCCCTACAAAAAAAAAAGGCTTTTAAACAAGGGGCCGAAAAAGGACATAAAATCTTTTCTAAAATATAGATAAAATTATAGAGGCTGTGGGGAAGGCCTTCTATAGAATTCATAACTTACTTAGAGAAAATTTCTCACACTGGGCAGCATTATCTTGCTTTTAAACTGTAAAGACACATTTTTACAGCATTTACATCTTTTACAATTGCTTGGAGAAAAAGGACACAAAACCAACAATGTAGGATTTGACCCTTAGAGTTTTAGCACTATTCCATGATACTAGCATGACACTTCCAGAAAGTTTTTCTTTTTCATGTTTAAAATGTCAGTTTTCTATATGATGTGCATGCGAGCTTTTACTGTACCTCTTTTCTTAAACTTTTTAGTGCCGTCTCTAGTATATTCCTGTAAATGTCAGTTATTGACGATGAGTCAATGTAAAGTAGTTTTAGCTTGTTTACTACAATGTTAGCCTCAATATGAATTTTTAAAAAGGTAGCAGGTATTGTCTGATGTTTCTGGTAATCACAGACCCTCCCCCTGGGGCATTTCTTTTGTTTTCATAATAAAGAGCAACAAAAAAAAAATCAAGAAAACATTACTTTAAAAGAAACCTCATTGATAACAACAAAATTATTAAATATTTGGAAAATAACTAAAATTTAAGTGTGACCAGTATAAAAGATTAACTATAAAAATATATTGATAGACAGGCAAAAAAAAGGAAGACCTAAATAATTGGAAGGTGAGCAACATTCAAGGTTAAGTTGAAATAAAAATGACAATATTTTCTAAAATAACTTTATATATTTGAGGTTATACCAATAAAAATTACAATGAGTTTAACTGTAGAACATTCACTCTGGGAACTGGAAAGAAACTCGGAAGCCATGTGGCCCAACTGGCACATTTTACAGATGAAGAAATTGTCAGTTTGAATTTGAACATGGCCCGTGGACTCCAGAGATGGAGCTTTCTTCACTATGCAATTTATATGGAAAAGATAGAGCCAAAGAATGTCACAAGCGGATTTGAAAGGGGAAACACAATGTGATTCATGGTAGATTTGCTATTCTAGACTTTGGTGTTATTCAGTCATTTCTGACTCTGTGATCCCATTTGGGCTTTTCTTGGCAAAGATACTAGATTGGTTCACCATTTCCTTCTCTAGCTCATTTTACAGATGAGGAAACTGAGACAAACTGAGTTAAGTGACTTGCCCAGGGTCACACAACTAATAAGTGTCTCAATTTGAATTCAGGTCCTCCTATTCAGGCTGTCCTATTCCAGACTTGAAAATATATTATAAGGCAAGTCTCCTTTAGAAAATTTCACACTAGACCACCCCCCTCCAAAAACAATACAGAAATAAAGCAGTACAGCAGAATGGGAAACCCCAAAACAGAATCAAATAACAATTCATTTCTTGCCTACAGAGATCTGACAAATCATCAGATCTCTCTGGTCCTCCCTTATCTCTTTGGTGAAATAAGGGCATTTGTACCAAAACCTTTGTACCAATTTGTCTTTTCCAGATCTAAATTCTATGATCCTTGGAAGAGCTGGGCACATTGAGCCTGAGGAAAAGAAGGCTCAGGAAGGACCTGAGAGCTGAGTTCGAGTATTTAAAAGGCCACCCAATACAAGAGAAATTAAACACACTGGGCCTGGACCCAGAAGGTAATAGTAAGTAAGAGTAGTGAACAAAGAGGCAGGCTTAGGAATAACTCACATTCTATCATGCAAATAACACTGGGAAGAAGGTGATACAAGTCCTTCCCATTGTATGGATGATATGAATGGATAGATAGATGGGTGGAGGGAGGGAAGAAGGGAGGGAAGGATGGATGAATAGAGGGATGGAGGGATGGATAAAAGGAGGGAGGGACAAATGAAGGGAGGGAGGGATGGATGGAGGTAGGGTAGGGATGGATGGATGTATGGAGGTAGGGATGGATGTATGGACGGACGGATGGATGGACGGACGGATGGATGGATGGACGGATGGATGGACGGATGGATGGATGGAGGGACGGATGGATGGACGGACGGACGGATGGATGGATGCATGGATGGAGGTAGGGATGGATGGATGGATGGAGGTAGGGATGGATGGATGGATGGATAGATGGATGGATAGATGGATGGATGGATGGATGCATGCATGCATGCATGGATGGAGGTAGGGATGGATGGATGGATGGATGGATGGACGGACAGACGGATGGATGGATAGAGGGATGGAGGGATGGATGAAGGGAGGGAGGAATGGATGGAGGGATGGACGAATGAATTTCTGGGAGGCTGAGTGACCAAGATTCAGAGCTACAGAAGCATGGATTAACAAGCACAGCATTAACATCATCCCTGAAGGACCTGCATTCCAATCATGCCTCTCTTACTGGCAGCTTCCAGAATTCCCTGCTCCCATGAGGTCTCCAAGCAAACGGTGGATGATTCCTGGCTGGGGAAGATGTCAGGAAGATGTCGAGGAGATGCTCTCACAGGCACCAAGGGGACCAGATAGGGCCCTGGAGAACCTGCCACTTCTAAGCAGCTTATCCTCCCCTGCTCTATTTATCCAGCTCCTTATCTGGAGTGGAGCCAGCTAGATTGCCCAGGCTGGAGTTTTAAAAATCAACAACGTCTAATTGTGCTTGTAGCCCAGAGGAAGCTTAATATGTGGTCTCCCCGAGGAGATACAGGCAGAGAATTGGCCCCATTCCCAAGCCAGGAGGCCCAGGATAAAGAAGGCACCCCCTCCCAGGCCCAGCCTCTGAGCTGCATCAGATAAGAGACCTTTCAGAAGGCTGAGAGAAGCTATCTAGCAATCCAGGTAGGTCAGCTCTCCAGCAAATGCCCTAGCTGTTCCCAACGGGCTTGTAACAGGATCCAGAGTCACCTGGATGATCTGAGCTTCAGTGTCCTCATCAGTCACAGCGGACACTAATAGCGTCTGTTCCACAGGGCTGTTGTGCAGCTCAAACAAGCGACCTCTGTCTTCACACAATCCTCGTTTGTCCTTTGTTTGCAAAGGGGATGAGATGATGCCTTGACTTATGCGTGAGTTGGATTTAAGTGAGGCAGTGCTGCACAAAGTCTTCAGCCTCACTCTATCACTCATCGGAGTCTGGCCAAAACAGGACAACAGTCAGGATGATGGGGGATGAGCCAGGACACAGCAGCCAGCCTCGGCGCCTTTGACTCCTGACCAGGATCTGAGGAGTGCGGAGAGCCGGCTTCGGCCGCCTTTGCGGCCATCGGAACAGACTGTTCTCATCTGCCCGTTCCACCAAGGGAAGTCTTCTCATGTTGAGGGTAGACACCTCCCTAACTCACGGACCGGGTTTGAGGCCTGCCAGTTACCTTCAGCCTGGTTTAGCCCATCACATTCCACGGTGCGGCTGCTGTGTGTGCTATGGCTTCTTGGAGCCACGGGTGAGAGCTGAGCGAATCAAGTGGACACCAAAGGTGGTTGAGAAGCCCTGAAAAGGGCTCGGAAGTGCTCATACCAGAGATGCCAGTTTCCCTGAACACCCCATAATGTTAAAGTGGCCTTCTCCTGCTCACTTACAGATGAGGAACTAAGGCAAATGGGGTTAAGTGACTTGCCCAGGGTCACCCATCTAGGAAGTGTCTGAGGCCAGATTTGAACTCAGAAGATGAGTTTTCCTGACTCCAGGCCTGGCGCTCTGTGCACTGCACCCGTAGAAACTGAAAGGCCTTTTGCAAACCTGTAATGCCATAAACCAGAACTGAGGCAATCCTGGACTCCTTAACTGCCTCCTTTCGCCCAACCTGTCCAGCGCTTCCTGAGCCACAACCACAATCAATGTGTTGTTTATGACCAATTAGTGTTAACAAGGACTTGGGTGGGGGAAGGAAAGGGGCACCTCCACTCAAAGTTCCCAGTGAACATGGTCCCAGAAACCTGGCTCTGTGGCCAGGGCTCTGGATTGTACTGGGGGAGGGGGAGGAAGTAGGAAGAAGGGAAGATGGGCAAGGGGAAGGGAAGAGAGGAGGAGGAAGAGAAAGAAGAGGAGGGGAAGGGAGGGAAAAAAGGAGAAATGTGGTCAATAGGGAGTCATGAGACCTAGGTTCAAGTCCTACCTCTCATCCAGCTAGGCCGCGTGGTCCTGGGCAAGTCACTTGGCCCCAGGTAACTCTCTAAGACTTAAGTCACAGAGGAAGAGGGCATGTGAATTGGTAGAGGAAACACCTCACTGGCTGCTCCCTGTGGTGATGAAATCACAGATTCATCCCAATAATCATAATTATTAGTACAATGATAACTCAAATTGACAAAGTGCTTTAAAGGTTTGCAAAGCTCTTTATCTATCTGACCCTCACAACAGCCCTGACTGGTGGAAGCTATCTTTGGCACTTCCTGGACAACCCTCTGTTCCTCAGTGTGCATATCTGTAAAATGGGCACCATAACTGCAATCCTCCCCATCCTCCACCCCACCCCCATCTAGGGTTGCCTTGGGGAATGCCATGTGCCTTGAGCTAGAAGGGACTTAGAGAGCTTCTAAACCAACTCCTACATTTTTCCAGATAAGGAAACTGAGGCCCAGAATGGGGACGTGATTTACTCAGGGTCACACAAAGCATGAATGGCAGAGGCAGTATTGGAACTTGGGTCCTCTGACTCCAAATAAAATGCTCTTGACACAGGGCTAAAGGCAGGAGACCAAGGAATGGCTTGAATGTTAGGAGGCCCAACCTACTGACCCTTACTGGCCTGGCTAGATAGAATCAATCAATAAACATGTCTTAAGAGCCAACTATGTACAAGACACTAAGTGCTGGGGATACAAAAAGGCAAAGGGCAGTCTCTGCTCTCAACACTCACAGAGTCCCCAAATCCCAAGTGGGAAAAGTCCTCAGAGACCATCTCGACCAACCTGAAATGCACTGAGAATTCCCTCTAATAGAATCCCTGACAACTGGTCAGTCAGTGAGCATTTATTAAGCACCTACTATGAGGTAGGCAATGGAAAGAGAAAGAACTTCAAAACCACAGTCCCTGCCCTCAAGGAGCTCATGTCCATCTAACCTTTGCCTGAAGCCCTCCACTGATGTTGAGACCACCACCTCCCAATGGGCCCACTTCACTTTGGGACAGCAAAGTCAGAGGGAGGCATGGCCAAGCAGGAAGTTTCGAAAGTAACACGCAGAAGGTACTATGTGCGTGTTTCTTTTCTTTTCTTTCTTTTAAACAAATAGTACAAAATGGACATCTACAGTTTCCCAGAGAATCCTCTTTTTGTATTCTGTGGAGTAAATGGAAATGTTCTCTTTTCAGGGTTTGAAGTTCAGAATCTTTTTTTACTGTAGCTTCCTTTCCACCCCAGAGGGACAGGCAGGATAATAAGCACCAGGACCAGACAGATTTACAAGTAAATTCTAACAAACATTTAAAAACCATCACATTCCAATATTAAATAAATGGTCTGGAATACCAGGCAAAGAAGGGATCCTAGTAAACGCCCTTTATGAACAAATATGGTGCTGCTCCCTAAACTAAGCAGAGCAAAGACAGTAATGAAGACTAATGAATATGGATGCAATCTTAACTAAAATCCCAGCTAGGAGACTGCAACCGTATTTTACAAACATTAGACGCTGTGACCAAGTGGGGTTTATGCCAGGAACTCAGGGATCTCACATCTGCTGGACTGGCTTGCCTTAAAGGATAGAAGGGGAAAATGTTGTTTGAAGAACAACTGTGAATGACTAAGATATTCTGAATATTAAAAATAATCAAGTCAACTACAAAGGCCCACAGAGGAAGATACCATCCCTCTCCAGAGACAGGACTGGTAAAGAGAAGTGCGCATAATATGACTGTACATGTGTGTTAGATGATGGCCGTCTCTAGTGTGGGATGCAGAGGGAGATAGGAAATTAAAATATAATCAAAAAATAAACTATCAGAGCAAAAACAAGCCCTGCTCGGCCTTGTTCTCCAGAGACCTCTCTGTCCAGCCCCTCCCAATTCTGAATCATCCTCGACTCTGATTACCAAGCACACACAGGACCTGGCCTTGCTGGCTGGCCGCCAGGCTCCAAGCCCTCTCCAGTATCCCAGCCTCGGGGAAGGAACCCTCTCTTTCTCCTTGAGTACACACTGACTGTATTTTGACAGAGGCCACCACTGGTGAGGAGTGGGCGCTGATCCAAATTTCATTCCCTGAAGGACCATATATTTGTCCTTAGTCAAGTGGAAAACCCCTGGCCTGTTTCCTCTTCTCATCTGCACAAACAAGCCTTGTGCCCTGCTGACAGTCACGAGGCTCATTTGCACAATCACATGTCTATAACCTGAGGGTCCTTGGAGGCATGGGCTCCATCTTTCCACCCTCAGCTCCATCTTCCTACTCTCAGCTCCACCTTTCCACCCTCACCTCCATCTTTCCACCCTCAGTTCTGTCTTTCTACTCTCAGCTCTGTCTTTCTACCCTCAGCTCTGCCTTTCCACCCTCAGCTCCAACTTTCTACCCACAGCTCCATCTTTCCATCCAAGGTTCCTCTCCTCCCTGTCCCCTGATCACTCCAACAGTGCAGTCAAAAGAACCTTGGATTTGGAGTCACACACACAGGTATGACCTTGGGCAAATCCCTTTCCCTCTCTGACACTCAGTTCCCTCCTCCATAAAATAAGGAGGTTGAACTGGACAGTCTTTAAGGTCCTTTCCAGTTATAAACTGCATGATCCTCCCCAACCCAGAGCCCTCTCTTGCCCTCAGCTAGCTGCTGACTAATCCATTCAAGAATTAATTTACTCCAAAAATACTTGGATTTTTATAACCAAGTTGATTGTCCAAAGGAACAAGCCCACCATGGTGGGCCTTCTGGTGACAGACAGAACAGTGACTAGAGGAGCGACCAGGCCTTTCTGAAACAGGTCACAGACTTAGAGCTGGACAGGGCCTGGGCACTCTCACTTTTCAGATGAAGGCACAGTAGCCACATTCACCGGCCTCATCTCCATCTTCAGAGACCACAGAGACATCCTGCTCCTCACTCTTTCACTCAAAAGCTTTTGGCCATAGGAAAACAATTAGTCAAAAATTTAAGAGATGGAGGGGACACTTCAGTGTCTATCAAGTCCAACCCATACCCCAAAAGGAATCCCTTCTGCCACACTTCCCCAACAAATATTCATCAGTCTCTGCTTGGAGACTTCCAAGCACAGGGAACTCACCACTCCTCCAGGCAGCCCATGCCACTTCTGGATACCCCTAATCATTAGGAAATTTTTCCTGATATTCAGCCTAAATTTACCTCTTTGTGACTTCTACCCACTGCTCTTGCTTGTGGTCTGGGGGACCAAGAAAAATGAGTCTTTTGACTTATATATTTTGACAAATAAGATTTCTGAGAGTTCCTTGAACAGCAAAGAGATCAAATCAGTCAATACTTAACGAAATTAATTCAGGCTCTTTACTGAAAAATCAATACTAAAGCTGAAGCTTAAACTCTTTGGCCACATAATGAGAAGATAGGACTCAATGGAAAAGGCCCTGATGTTGGGAAAGATTGAAGGCAAAAAGGACAAGGGGATGGAAGAGGATAAGATGGATAGAGAGCATCATGGAAACAATGAACATGAACTTGGACAGACCTCAGAAGAGAGTGGGGGACACAAGGGCCTGGCGTGCTGTGGTCCATGGGGTCATGATGAGTCATCCATGACTGAATAACAGCTTCCCTCTCAGATCCCCAAGTCAGCACCCATCTGAGCCTATATTCCTTCCCTCCACCAGGACCTTGAGAGAAGATGCATCTTCTTACTTTATTTTTCCTTTAAAACAAGAAGTATTTATAAATCTTGTTTAGTTTAAAGAGTTTTAGTTTAGAGAGCCTTATGGACAAGAACTCTTCTGGGTTCTCAGGTTGACAAAATCATGACAAAGGGGTGATATTACCATATTAAGCACCTACTAGGTACAAAAACACCAAACTCGCTGGGATACCAGGTAAATAGTCTCTGCCCTCGTGCAGCTTCTGTCCCATTGGAAGGGGGAAGAGGTTTTCAATACACCCCAAACAAGAGGCAATTGTTTTCTATCATTGGGAACCTAGCAATCATCGACAAAAATAAATATTGCAAAAATCCAGTGACAGGCATAACACCCACAAAGTCATTAGAAGGCATTTTCCCTTGGAAATCACTGTTACCTTTGTCCCGTCCATTCTTCCTGCCGTGTGGAATTCGGTTAACGCTTAGGATGTAGCCATCATCAGTCATAACATTATACTCCTCACTAGGAAAGCCCCAGTAGGAGATAATTTCGCTCTGTAGGGAGAAAAACCAAATAGTGACTCAGGGAGAAATCCTGAGAAGGACAGTCAAGGGATTAGCAAGGGGAGGGGGAGGTAGTGATAACATTCATCCGACGATATTTTTCCAGTTACTGAATGAGGCAGGGGGCAGGCCACAGAATATCCCTAAACAGGTCTCTTCCAATCCCACTGACCAGAGACTGAGTCCAGAGACTCAAACCACCTGTCTGTCTACTATAGATGTGCATCCCCATTCATCTTCCAATATGGCCGATACCTTGATTGGTTTTGTTTGACTAATCTGTTATAAAGGAGGGGGAGGGCTAGAGGAGGGGGTAGTGGCGTGTGAATTGGTGGGCAGTGATAGACACGAAAAAATCACAGGAGAAAGCAAAAATAAGTTCAGAAAGGAGAACTGAAAAATACCAGCAATTTAGTTACAATTTTGTTACATTGAATATATGTTGTTTTCCATGTAACAGACACTCCAGTTCAGTCTCACATCTCACTGGGATTTATGTTTGCTTTTGTTGGTAACAGATACATTCACAATAAAAAAGGGTTTTATGAAGTGGATCCCCAACTTGGTCCAGGCATTGGGAGCCTTTCCCATCCCTTGGGTCTTCATCTTCCCAGAAAAGGAGCATAGACTTCTCCCTCTTGTTGACAGGGATTTTGGAGCCCTGCCCTTCACTGTGTTCTCCCTCTCTTCACCATGCTCTCCCTCTTCCCCTTCATGTCTTAGCTTCCCTGGCTTTCAAAGGCTGCCTTTCTTGGTCCTGCCTGCTGCTGGTGCCCTCTCTTCTCCCACTACCTTCCATCTACTCTGTATGTACCTTGTAGGCACTTCTCCTCCATTAGAATGGGAGCTCCCTGAGGACAGACATCATTTCTTTTTTTTTTTTTTGCCTTTCTTTGTATCTTCGGTGCTTGGCATAATGCTTGACACATAGTAAGGGCTCAATGAATGTTTGTTGACTGATTGCCTCCTACAGAGCTGAACATCCAGGCCTTCTTTCTCCTCTTCTAGGGCCAAATCCTCCTGACTCAGATTTGCTAAATCTCCCACTGCCCTTCTGATGTCCTGAACTACAGAGGACTCCCTTCCTTCTCCCGGGACTCTCTGGTCCCACCCCACAGCTCCATCAGGTTGTTAATTCTATGGATCCACTCAAAAGCTGGGGGAGAGAAGGAACTGAAGTCAAGGGGAGAGAAGCTAGTGACTTGTTCCTTTTCCCTCTTTGGGTGACCTCTGATCCAGTTTCCATATGAACATACTATAGAGCATTTCCCAGGCACTCAAGTGGAGAGTCTCCTCCGCTACTCAGGGGACTTATTATCCCCCCCACCCCAACACCCTCACAACCCCAACACCCCCTTGGGTTATTCAGGCCCCTACTTCTCCTTTTCACAACCCATGATTTCTTCAACTGGAGATAAAAAGGGGAACAAGAAGAACAAAAACCAGGGCAACCGATTCTATTCAAAGGTCTTAGGAAAGGGCAAGGAGTAGGACAGAAGGTTAAAAAATGGAAACGAAGAAGAGAAATTAAAACCAGTGGCCGAAAGCGGCACGTGTGACAAAAGACCAGTCAGGAGGTGGCTAACTCAAAATGTCATGGCAATGTCAAAAGTGACAATGGGTAAAGTAGCTTGGCTGGAACATGGAAGGTGCCAAGGGAGATAATGTGAAGCAAGTCCATCAGGGTTGGCAGGCAAGAGAGTGGGAAGGGCTTTGATGCATTCCCTTTCCAGAGGATGGCACAAACCACAGATGAAGCCCGCAGCGTGACAATAAAGTAATAAGGCTTTCGACAGGCTGCCATGATGGATATGCAAGCACTGGGAGCGCAGAGGATCCTACCAAAGATGAAAGGAAGGCTTTTAAGTCCTTTTCCAAAAATCCTTCCCAAAAATGGGAAGATTCTTGATGGAGAATTTCCAGCAAGACACAGACAGCAAAGGTGTGCCAGCGAAGGGGGGACCCACACTGACCAGCTGCGAGAGCCGCAGCACTCATTTCTCTCTGCATGTGCTGGCACCTGCCAAGTAGTCACCTTGGAAGGATGGATACTTATTCCAACAATGCCAAAACCTCTCCAGAGCTCCTCTTTCCGAGACCCCATAAACCACACTGGATTATCAGCCTAACTACTTTATGAACCTACCTCATTTCTTGGGCAAAAATAAGATTCCCCCAACAAACCACCCACTGTATTCACCAGACTGCTCTGTAAATGGCATTTAGGATAGTGAAAAAGAGGAGACAGTAGGGTACAGAATGGGCTGTAGAGTCTGAGGCACTGGGTTCAAGTCCTGCTGTGTGACCTTGGACAAGCACTCTCCCTGAGCTTCAGTTTCTGTAGCTGTAAAATGAGGTCAGACTAGATGGCCTTGGACATCCCATCCATCTCTAGCTCTAGGGCCATAAAGTCTGTGAACAGGACAGACAAGGCCTCAGTTGTTTGTCTAAAAGTATCAGTCATGGTACAGTGAATAGAGCACCAGCCCTGGAGTCAGGAGGACCTGAGTTCAAATCCAGCCTCAGATACTTGACACACTTACTAGCTGTGTGACCTTGAGCAAGTCACTTAACCCCAATTGCCCTGCCTTCCCCCCTCCAAAGAAAAAAAAGAAACCAAAAAAAGTACCAGTCATGCCACCTTTTAATCATCCTGGAGCTGTTGCAGCTTTTCAGGACTGGGCTGGATTTAATTAGCCTGATGGTTAGTATGAAACAGGGGAGGCCAAAACTGACTTGAAAAAGCCACCTCACTCCTCTATTCAGAGAAGTTAAGTACAGACAACCTGGGAGTTGCAAGTGAGGCAATGGGAAGAGGGGATGAGTAAAGGAATCATTTAACCTTGAATGAACTTATCTGATTATTCCTGCTAGACTGAGAGAGAAAGCAAGAAATGGGAAGGGAGAGGAGGAGAAAAAGAAGGAAAAGAAGGGAGGAGAAGAGAGGGGAGGAGAGGGAGAGAGACATTAGAGAAGGGATAAGGAAGAGAGTAAAGAGAAGAGATGGGGAAAGGGAAGAGAAAAGAAGGAGGAAGAGAGAGATAAGAGGGAAGAGAAGAGAGAAAGAGAAGAATTTAAGAAGAGAGAGAGGGAGAAGAGATGAAGGAGAGAGAGAAGAAAGAGGAAGAAAGAAGACAGAAGGAGAAGGAAGAGAGATAGGGAAGGTGGGGAGAGAAAAGAGAGAAGGAAAGAAAGGAGGAAGGAAAGAGAGGGGAGAAAGAAAGAAAAATGAAGAAGATGAGGGTGAAGACAGCATCTTAAGAGTTAGGCCAAAAGAAAGACTGGGAGGCAGAAGAAGGTATGAACTGAATCCCAACAGCAACTGTTCAGGTAGGCAGAGCAGGCCCACAGAAGGCTACCACAGACTTTTTTCTCCCAAGAATTTCCCAGGTCTTCTCACAAGAAACTCACAATATTCATGTATGCTTCGGGATCCACGTGTGTCTTCTTCCTGGAATGTTCCTCTGAATGCACCAACCCAAGGACCACACAGGCCAACACGCCAAAGAGCCATTTCATCATTCTGTGCAGAATAATGTGTCTGTTAACAAGGGAACATTGTAATGATAACAATCAAACTTGATGCTAGAGCAGAGTTGAAAAAATTTCTCTCTGCCTGAAATGCAGAGTTGGGGGACTAAGGGTGGGAAGCACTGGATATACCCTCAGATTCCACAATTGCATTGGTTGATTTTGCTTAAGATGGCCCCGCCTATTAGTAACCAGCCACAAGAGTGTGAGGTCCATTCCAGAGAGCAATTCAGAACTCTGCCCAAAGGGCTATAAAATCACACATATCCTTTGACCTAGCAATACCACTATTAGGTCTACATCCCAAAAGAGATTTAAAAAAAGAACCAAGAAGGAAAAGGACCCATATATGCAAAAATATCGATAGCAGCTTTTTTCTGGGGCAAAGAATTAGAATTTGAGGGACATCCATCAATTGGGGAATGGCTGAACAAATTGTGGTACGCGATTATGATGGAATACTATCGTACTATAAGAAATGATGAGCCAGATGCTCTCAGAAAAACCTGGAGACTTGCATGGGCTGAGGCAAAGTAAAATGTACCATGTACAAAGTCACAGCAATATTGTAAGATGATCAGCTGTGAATGACTTTGCTATTGCTATACAATGATCCAAGACAACTCTGAAGGACTTAGGATGAAAAATGCCATCCATCCCCAGAGAAAGAACTGATAATGTCTGAATGCAGATTGAAGCTTTTTTTAACTGTCTTTATTTTTATTGAGTTTTTTTCCCTCTGTTTTCTTGCACAACATGAGGGAAGTGTTTTGCCTGACTATACATGTATAACCTATATCGAATTGCTTGTCTTCTCCGTGAGGGAGTAGGGAGGCAGGAAGAGACAATTTGGAACTCAAAGTTTTAAAAGCAAATGTTAAAAATTGTTTTTACATGTAACTGGGGAAAAATGAAATACTAAATAATTTTTTTAAAAGACTGTGGGGTCCCTAAGGGCAAGACCCATGCCTTCTCATAGCTTTACCTCCCCCTCAGCCCCTGGCATCCTACTCTCTGCATACAGGAGGAGTTTCATAAATGCCCACTGTTCTGAATTGGACTATGAGCATCTAAAAAACCACCAAAAGTAATTTTTATAGCAATTGATCCAAAGGAAAAAAACTTATTCTGTCTTTATGACTAAGCGAAAAAAAAAATGCCTGAGATGAAAGGGAAGGAAGAATGGGGAGAGGAGCCCTCCCTTCAAGCCCAACTAACATCTGACCAAGTGACCAAGCTTTCCACAGCCCCCATCTCCCACACCCTTTGCCCGGAATGTTAATTTTAACTTCCCTCCTAGAAGGTCTGAGTGGGCAGTCACAGAAGAGGAAAATCCAAGAACAATTACAGTTAATCTATCTCTTCTTTAACATACTCTCTTGGTAGTTTCTCTATCTCTATCTCTCTCTGTCTCTGTCTCTGTCTCCCCCTCTGCCTCCCTCCTCTCTGTCTCTGTCTCTGTCTCTCTTTCTCCCTCTCTCTCTCCCACACTCTCTCTCTCTCTCTCTCCCTTTCTCTCTCTCTCTCTCTCTCTCTCTCTCTCTCTCTCTCTCTCTCTCTCTCTCTCTCTGTCTCTCTCTCTCTCTCCCTTTCTCTCCTGCTCTCTGTCTCTCTCTTAGATTTGAACCTTATCTTCCGCATTTAGCTCCAGCCTCCACTCCCTCCTGATCCCTGGCAGAATGACGCATCAAGACAGTCATCTTTGGTTTTTTCCAAGAAAAGTGAAATGCCACACTGGGAGTTCACACAAAGGGAAGAAGAGTGAGCAGAAGCCTCCAGCTTTTTGACCTGCCACCTTTACATGAAAACCAAATGATAGTAGTTTCCAATGACCCAACATTAAAGTGAAGATTCCGAGGCTGAGACAGTTTTGAAGAAGAATTTGCATTCAAATCTTGCCTTTGCCACCTCCTCCCTCACCTGTGTGACCTTCAATGAGTCACTACTTCTTAGGGCCTTGGTTTCCCCATTTGGGCTAGCTGACTTCTAAGTTCCCTCCTGGTTCTGAATTGATGACCTGAGGCCTGTCCACAGTTTTCACTGAGAGGCAGCTGTGTCACAGGAAAGCCACTGGGGTGGGATCAGAGGGACCTCAGAAGCCAGCTGGTACAACCCCCTTTTTATAGATGCAGAGACTGAAGCCTGGGAAGGCTGGGACCCAAGGAGACAGAGGATTTGAAAGGAGGTCCGCTGACTCCTTGTCTTCTCTTTCCATTGTAACTAACACACCTCCCATATCTAGGGAGTTTCAGGAATGGACCTGGAACCCAGTCCTGTTCTCTGTCCATTCCACGACCACTTCCTCTCCATCCATTCAAAAGCATTTATCGTGCAGATCCAGGGCTCAGTTTAGAAAACTCCTTGAGAGCAGAGGCTATGCTATGTTCTTGCCTTTCTTTGTATCCCCAGAACTTAGCACATTGCCTGGCACGTAGTAGGGCTTAAGAAAGGTTTGTTGACTGACTGCCAGGCACTAGGGATACATAGACTAAAAAGGAAAAAAGATATATTTCAAAGAATTTACATTGATTTAGAAGGCAAGAAGTTACAGCAAAAACTCAGTTTGGAAAGGAATAAAAGATGGGTAGATGACCATAGACAAAATTAAAGCAGATCGCTTCAGAAAGTCTGCATCCTTCCTTAGTCTCCTCCTCTCCCGTACCGAAATTAGCTCTGTCCGTAGAGGACCCTTCCCACAAGCTCGGCCTAAAATCTCAATTTCACAACCTAAGCCTTTCCAAACAGCCTCGAGGAGAATCGACTTGACTCTGGTCCCTGTATCACTACAGAAGCTTCTAATCTTCAAGGAACCTTCAAATTGGTCTCAGAAATTTCAACAAGGTAAAAGTGAGAGGATCTGGGTACAAGGCACCAATAAACCGAGGCGAAGGGAGGAAAATTCAGAGTGGCAGCATTTACCACCATGGCCAACACACACACACGAGCCCCATTCTGGTCGCTCGGGGCCAGCCGGTGCCCAGGGGTGCCAGCTAGCTCTCCACGAGTCCAGCTTTTCGTTTTCAAGGAAAAACTGAGGCTGCGGGAAGTCGAGCGCCTTGCCCAATGGTCGCAAGAGCTTCGAGCTGGAAAGGACTTTGGACATCCTCCTGAGAAAGCAGCCTGACTCATTCTACAGCGAGGGAAAGTGAGACACGGAGAAGTGAGTTGCCCAAGGCCACCCACGTACACTGGCAGGGGAGACCGGGAGGACAAAGGTCACCGCTCTTCCGCAGCGTGGGTCTCGTACCCCCACCTAACCCCCACACCCGGAGCCCGAGCCTCTGGACCCGCCGCCACCCCCAGTCCGTTCTCTCCAGGCTCTGGCTGCGCTCCCCTGGAGCCGACTCACCTGAAGCGCAATCAGGACCGATCTGACAAGCGTGGCCGGGGTACCGGCCAAATTAAGACCAGGGAAGGAGGAGCCGGCCGGAGAAGAGGAGCCTGCAGCCCCTGCACCAGCCCCTCCGGACCCCGCTCAGGCTACCGCGGGCCGCCAATCAGGAGGGCCGGCGCCGGGGAGGCGGCCTCCGAGCTCCTCCTCTGTCGGGGCTCGGCGGCGGGTGACTCGCTCCCCACAGCGGGCGCAGCCCCCAGCGTGCTCCGTCAGCCCGCGACGGCCCGGGGCGGGGCCTAAGGAAAGAAAGGGGGCGTCCCTCACCGCCCCCGCCGGGCCCCTCTGCGCCCCGGAGAGAGCCGGACACGGCCCTTCGTGGAAAGCGGCTGGAACTTTAGATGGCCGGAGTGGGAGGGCCTTAGAACGCCGGCGCATGGATGGTGCGGGGAGCTTTGGAACGCCGGGTATCAGATCCCACGCAGACCATGGGCTGGCGAAGAGCTTTAGAACGTTGGACAGTGCCGGGAGCTTCGGAACGCGGAAGGTGCCTGGGAGCAAGGGGCTTTAGAACTGAGTGTCAGAGCAAATAAAACATGAAGTGTCAAAAGGAAAGCGACCTAACAATCCAGAATGTTAGAACATAGGGTAAACAGAAGGCGGACTGTCCAAGCAGAAAGGGTTCTGGAACATAGTGTTAGAACAGAGAATGCCTGAGCTTCGAATGTCAGAAGAAGAATGTCAGAAAATAGACTCCAGGTGGAAAAGGTTTGGGGTCATAACCTAGTCCAACCTCATCATTTTACAATTGAAGAAACTAACCAGGTCTTTCAGTGACTTGTCCAAGGTAACAAGCTGTCAGAGCTAGGATTTGAACCCAGGCCTTTTGACCCCAGAGTCCCTGCTGATTCCACTGAAGCATGCTATCGGAGTAGAAGACTTTAAATAGCAAGTCAGACCCCACTCACCCCCACTTCACAGATGAAGAAGTGAAGGGTTAATTAAATATTAAAGATCTTCCCTGTACATTTACAGGCCTTCATGAATACATACGTTGTTCTTTCTCCTTGGAACCCGAGTTCCCAGGACTAAAAAGTCACCTTGCCCTGGTTCCCGGGACTAAAAGTTCAATCTGCCCTTGGCCAATTTCTCTTCCTGGGAGCGTTAGCCACCCTTCTAGGAACAAAGAGAATCCACCCTGTGTCAGATTCAGAGCTGCAAAAAATCCAGTGTGGTTAGTTACTCTAAGACACTTAAGGCTCTGGCAACAAGCCGATTAATTGGTCCAGTGCCTTTTTTGTCCAAAACTGGATGTAACCGGGAGAGATATCCCTACTCTTTGGAGTTCACCTGTGGGGGGCGCTCTGCCCAGGACCTTTTCCTAATCCGGTCTCTGAAGGCTGAACTCGGACTCCCCAGCCGCATGTCTCAGATGTAGGTGTTCCCCCGATTTGGTGATGTATGTAAATATAGCTATTATTCTGCTAGGCTTTATCTTTCTATGTATATTTCTGTATTCTTTAATCCAGCTTTATATTGTCCTTCTGTGCAAAATAAATGTTATCCTCATTCTCGTCTGGTGTGAGCGTGTTCATTGCACTGTGCAATCTGATCCTGAAAATAGTTAGCAGCTGCACGGATCTCCTTAACGATCAAAGCCGCTGAGGCCAGTAGGGGAAGGGATTTGCCAAAGGTCCCACAAGCAGAAAACAGCAGTGCCAGGATTAAAGCCCAGAGTCTCTGAGGCATCCCTGCCTCCTGGTTTCCCTGGCTTCCTTCAAGTCCCAGCTAAATTTCTCCCTTTTACAAGAAGGTTTTTCCCATCCCCCTTAATGCCAGTGCCTTCCCTCTGTTAATTACTTCCAATGCATCCTGTCTACAGCCTTTTCCATACTGTTGTTGTTCAGTTGTTTCAGTCATATCTTACTCTCAGGGAGCCCATCTGGCAGAGATACTGGAGTGATTTGCCATTTCCTTCTCCAGCTCATTTAAAAAATGAGGAAACTGAGGCAAACAGTGAAGTGACTTGCCCAGGTCACACAGCTACTAAGTGTCTGAAGCCAGATTTGAACTGTTAACAGGATTTTTACTGAGCCAGTCTCTAACCTGAGAATGCTGGAAGCCTCACAAAGCAGGCCTAGGGAAGGGAGTAAGGAATGTTCCCTTAGCTGAAGTAAAAGCACAGGTTATAGACTTAAATCACAGTTGGGGAAGGAGGGGGGAAGGTGGATTACAAACAATCAGTTAGTGGTTTCCCACTAGAAACCCTTAAATCCCACAAGACAACAACTCTGGAGTCAAGTCTTTGAAGGTTGTGACCACCACCCCTAATGTGTAGAACCAGAGTCTGTGATGGGAACAGGTTCTACAATGTTTGATTTGCTTCACTCAAGGTCCAGTGATCGTGAGTGTTGTCAGAGTTCTGATTAATCAGTTTAAGCTACGTTATGAACTCTGATTCCCGAGCCAGTCAGCTCTTGAGAAAATTAAATTATTAGTATATTCATTACACGTCATATCAATTAATATAAAAGTTATAAATTCCCTTCTCATTCCCTCCTTTCAACCAAAAAGGTCCCAATAACCCTTGAAAGCTGATGACGGACATCCATTTGAAACATGATTTTGAAAAAAATTTTGGCTATAGGAATTTGCTATAAAAGGAAAAAAAGAGGGGCATAGTTATCAAATAACAGGGGAAAAACTCCCTTAACTCTGTTTGATTCCAGGGATGAGTCACATCTAACAGCCAATCATGTAGGTACAGAGTATTAAAGCAAGGCACAGGATTAGCCAAATGGGAATTTTCCTGTTCCAGAAAGGAAATAACACAATGGGGAAATAAAGGCAGGAGGATCCTACCTAGGCTGTGTCCTAATTCATCCTCACAACCTTTCCCAGGCACAGACATCCACCTTAGCAGTCCTCAGACACATGCCATTTCCTATTATTGGCTTTGTGACAATTCAGACAACTATTCCTGAAGTCAAAGCTCAAAACAAATTACAGTCCCAGGCATTTTTACCTTAAATAGCAAAATTTTTCATTAATCACAACTTAAGGAGATAAGTACAGCAACAAAGTGAAAAAAAAAAACCTGCTACTTCCATAAACATTAAGTGATTGGGGGGACAGTAGCAAAGAGAAAATGCAAAGGCTTAATTCATAGAAAGAGTAACTGCAAACCTCAGCCTGTTTCCAGAATCTTGGATTGATGGTCTACATCAGCTGTCATCTTCTTCTCTTCCTGGGGATTTTGGGAACAGTTGTCCACCTCAGATGTCAGCTACTTCGGACTCTGTCTAATCTTTAGGGTCAGGCCACCTGTGGGTTCTGAAATCCAAGTGGGTGGCACTGCCCTTTTGCGATGTGACAGGTGGTTCCAGGACTCCACTGCCCAGAGTTTGGCTGCAGTGGAGGTGGTAGGCTTCAAAGGGGCCTTTCCACTATGGCTCCAAGGAGTGTTTTCAAAGATGATGTTTCCAGTAAACCCAGTCACCAAGTTGGATCAGGGACTGAGTTTCAGTCAAAGTTTCTAAAGAATGGGACTTTGAGACAAGTTAGTAAATCTCTGACATCTTCTGAGCCAACCCAGTACAGTATTGTAGGAGAGAGCCTTTGGTTGCTATGCTTCCCACCCATGGGTACAGTGGCATTGAGCATCCTGTTACTACTATCTCACAGAGACTGAGTTTATGGAAACCAAATGGTCTAGGCTTAACAGGGCTAAAGGAAGGGCTTTGGGCCAAGGGATACCTAGATCCCGAGAGAGTTTAGCAAGGGAGAGTTTAAGTATCCCATTAACTCTTTTGACCATTCCTGATGACTGGGGGTGATAGACACAATGGAGGTGCCAAGTAGTTGGTCAGGATGAAAGTAGCTTAGCTAATAAAGCTCCTGTGAAATGAGTACTCTGTCACTATGCTGGTATGATTTTTTTCTAAGAGGATTTTGGCTACCCCAGAGGCTGCGGCAGTATAACAGGGGAACACTTCTGCCCACCAGGAAATCATACAGACCATAACCAAAGCATAATTGTATCCAAGGGCAGGTGACAATTGGATAAAGTTGATCTGCCAGGTTTCAAAGGGTGCATCTGGGAGAGGAAACTGGCAACAAGCCGGCTTCAGAGGCTCAGATGCATTGTGCTTGGGGCAGGTGGGACACATCTCATAGGCAGTGACAGCAGCTCTGTGAAAACTTCCCCACCAATATTTTCAAGCTAGCTCCACTAGCTTGTCAGGTCCCCAATGGTTGAATGAATGAAGGTGTTCCATCATGGGGAGGGATAAGTTCTTAGGGAGTCCTATAAGTCTATTTGGGCTGACCCATAGTCTCATGGTCTTATCAAATTTACATCCCTCCTTTTGCAGCTGATCTTGCTTTGTGATAAACATTATTTTCAGGGCAGTGGCTATCTCTCCTTTTTTTAGGCTAGGAGTCTTAGGCAGGCCTTCAGAGACAGATGGATATAGTAAGGCGGTACTTACAGGGAAAAGGGAAAGTTCTATAGGGACCTGTACTACAGGAGCCACTCCCTCAGGAGTGTGAGGAGTTAAAGCTGTGGTGCTTGGTCAGTCAAGTCCTTTCCACGGGCATGAATGCTATTTTCTTGGCTGTGCCCTGGAGTTTTATACAACAGAGTCGAATAGTTGGGAAATCTGTTTCTGATTTTTAATGGGCTGTCCTGAGGAGGTGAGGAAGCCCCGATGTTTCCATAGCATCCCAAAGTCATGTGCCACCCCCAATGCATACCTACTATCAGTGTAGATATTAATCCTTTTTGCTTTTCCTAATTCACAAGCCCTGGCTACTGCCTCGAGCTCAGCTTGGTGTGCTGAATGGGCATCAGGTGATGATGAAGCTTCAACCACTTCTGTGGTGGTGGTGATGCCATAACCGGCAACCGAGTCTCCTTCCTCATTTCTGAGGCAAGATCCATCAGTATACCAGTCAAAGTCTGCTCCCTCTAAGGGAGCTTCTTTCAAGTCCTCCTGGGGGGGGGGGGGGAAAGCAAGACATCCAAATAGATTACACAGTGGCGGTCTAAGCTCTCATCCTCACTTTCCATCTGAGGTAGATAGATGGCAGAATTGAATGTGTGTTTACACCAACTACATTCCCTCCTTTCTAAGACATGAATAAATCAGATGGGAGAGCTAACTGCCCAACAATAGGAGGGGCGCTGATAACCGACGCAATATCAGTAACATCTGAAGCCTACAGGTTAGAGGGAACTTGGTTTAGAGCTGGATGGTTGGAAGGCACTAAGGAAGGTGAGATAAAAGACAAAAGGAAGTGGTCCCTCCCCGGTCAAATGCAATAGTGGCCTGTCCCAGGAAGTGGCCAGGGGCCTCGGGGACCACAACAAAAGGATGAAAAGCTCTGAGTGGTTCTGAGATACTGGCCTCGTTGGTCTTATTAGTGAACCCCACAACGAAGATATGCTCCTGACTCTGGGGGAGGGAAGTGGGGAACGCAGAGGGGTTTAAAACTGAGAGTGTGGTACCTGTGTCTCCAACATGAGTCATGGGGATAATGGGCATCCCCCTCCTCTTGCCATCCCTCCTGCCAGCCCTCCCTGGAGCCTAGTCATGCTGAGTGACCAGGATGGCAGGGAAGGCCCCTCAATTCTTTTTGAGGTGCTCTCTGACGCCAACTCCTAGTCTCCCCTTTCTCGGTTGAGACTACAATGAGTTGACACAGATCCAGTCACCCAGGTCTGTATGAACACGGGATTAGTCAGAACAGCTCAACAAGGCCTATGGGCATTTCCCGCCCCCCCCTCCCCCAGGTCTGTGATATTTGGCAACAGCCTGGAGTTCTCCGACCTGCCAGGGCTTGAAACCACAGGTCCTGGTCAAGCCACTCTCCTCAGGGATTTTTCCTTGGAGAACTTTGTCTTGAACTTTGAAAGGGAACATAGAAGCTGTGGAGCTGCTGGAGTCTTTTGGTAAAGGTTGGTATGTTTTAGGTAGCTGGGTAGTCTGGGGATTGTTAAGGAGAAGGTTTTTTAATGATTTAATCCTTTCTTTCATTGATCCTAATTCAGGCCTATGCTCTCTTTCCTTTGCCTCTGAGTACCATTAAGCACAGCTGTCCCACTCACGACGCTGAGATTCCTTATTCAGCAGTTTCTGCCTTAAATACTCCGATTTGCTCTTATCAAAGCTGCCCCAACAAAGCCAACAAAGCCAACAAAGCCAAAGTTTAGGGTCATCACTAGTCAAATTAAACCAATCCTGGTGATGGGAGAGGCTGTCAAGGCCATATTTCTTATACATTTGAAAGGCACGTGCTGGTTCTGGGCCTTTGTTAATAGGAAGCACTCTAGCTTTCCCATGCCTTTCCCACACATCTGTCCCATTCCAAAGGTGTATATGCAAGGATAATGACACCACTTAACTAACAAGTACACACAATACACAAATACACTATAAGGGGATATGGCAACACAAGTACACAATTACAAGTATTCCACACTGTGCTAGTGATTCCCTTGAATTATAGAAGTAGACATTCCACAATTCTAACCAAGCCACAATTAAAAAGCTAATTTCAACCGGTTCAACCACACACAAAACAAACCTCGCAAGTACCTCTTACGCAAAAAAAAAAAAATTTACGAAGTGCAGAAATGAAACCCTGCAGTCTATAGATCAGACTGCATTTATAAAAGAGAGAAGAAGAAAAAAAAAAACAAACACCATAGCGAGCCTTAAATTATAAGAGAAAAGATGCACACAAAGCCAAATCCGAGTGCCAAAAAAAAAACAAAAAAACACAGGCCTTCCCAAAGGGATCCAGATTAAGGAAAGGGGCCCTGGAGCACTCTTTACAAAGAAAAGTCAGGCTCAACCAAGTCTAGGCTTGTAATGGAACAAGCTTTGAATTTGTCAGTGAAGTCAGCTGGGACTTCTGGAAAAAAAATCCAGCGGTACCTGTCCCCTCTCCCCACATTGAAGAGCTCAAAGCTTCACTCTATGTCCACCCCTTAAACACTTCTGACACCAATTAATGTTAACAGGATTTTTCAGTCTCCAACCTGAGAATGCTCAGAGCCCCACCAAGAAGGCCTAGGGGTGGAAGTGCCAACAGTTAATTAATCGATTTCAGTGAGGAATGTTCTCCTAGCTGAAGTAAAAACAGAGGTTATAGACTTAAATCACAACTGGGGAAGGAGTGGGGAAGGTGGATTACAAACAATCAGTTAGTGGTTTCCCACTAGAAACCCCTAAGTCCCACAAGACAACAACTCTGAAGTCCAGTCTTTGGGGGTTGTGACCACCTCCCTGTGTTGGTAAACAAAATGGGCTCTTAGCACTCAGTTCAACCAAGTGCCCTTGAAGAGTTTGGCCTTCATTTCCTTGATTAGATTGAGAGTCCTTGGTGACCTCCTTGCCTCAGGGGAGGGCCTAGTTTAACATGAGTTTGAGTGACATGTTTGGGACATCAGAGGCTTTTAGACCATGTGGGTTTAAGTCGCCTCTTTGTGACGATTATAGGTCAGGTGGGTGACTCATATGTGTGATTCACTCTTGACCCTGAAAAAGATATAAAACCAGGGGTTGGCTTTCTCTTTTTCAGAGCTCTTACCCACAGCCATGGTGGCACGCTTTGACTCTGGGCCAGCCCTTGTTATGAGCTCCCAGGCTGAACTTAGATGTTGGTAACTATGAATCGTATTTGGTCTGCCTGTCGATGTTTGTAATTTGTTTGTATTTTGCTCTGAAGTTCAGGGTGCTGGCTTTTCCCCTGAACTAAGTGAATGGCATTTGTATGCTGGATTAAAGTAAACTTGTCAACCCCTTAACCTTGCTTTCTTTAGTAAAGTGGATCAAAAGAACCTGGGCTTTGGCAGCATTCTTGTTGGGCTTATGTTGGTCTTTCACCCCCACAACAGCTGCTAGCCAGATTGTTGAAACACTCCCCTAACATACAGAACCAGAGACCTGTGATGGGAACAGGTTCTACAATCTTCGATTTGCTTCCCTCAAGGTCCAGTGATTGTGAGTGTTGTCAGAGTTTTGGTTAGTCAGTTTTAGCTGCATTATGAGCTCTGACTCCCAAGCCAGAGAGTCATCTCTTGAGAAAATTAAATTATTGGTATATTCATTACACATACCATATAGAATAATATGAAAGTTATAGATTCCCTTCTCAGGACTCAGGTCTTCCTGACTCCAGGCCCAGCTTTCTATCCACAGACATCTAGCTGCCGTCCACGAAACAACAGAAATAGCTTCTTCTGTACTCAGTTGTTTTCCTGTTGTCTCTCTCATCAGACTTAAGCATATACCAAAGTATATGAGAAACAAATATCTATTCAAATAGGTCATTTGAAGGACCCTGGTGGGGGGTGGGGATGCAGTGTCGGGAAAAGCCTCCATACTCTAGCATAGTTATCAACTAATCCCGGCTTAAATGAAGACCCCAGCTGTGTGAACCTGGGCAAGTCACTTAACCTCTGCCTGCCTTGGGCTTCCTCACCTGTAAAAGGGGGGTAATAAGAATACCTGTCTCCCATGGGTTGTCACAAGGATCAAAAGGGACAATATTCGTAAAGCGCTTTACAAACCTTAGAGCACTGTGTCAATGCTGTTATTATTGAGGCCCAGAAACAAAAATGGAACTGCCTCTGCCTTCCAAGGAGTTACAGTCTATTGGGGAGACAACATGTGCTTCTGAGGCTCACTAGCTGTGTGACTATAGGCAATCACTCAACTTCTTGTGGTCTCAGTTTCCTTATCTGTAAAATGGTGAGGTCCCTTCAAACACTAGCTCTATAATCCTATTGTAATAGGCATTTCCTTGACCACCTAAGATGGCATTGGCCAAGTGGCTTTGGGGAGACTGTGGGCTGGAGCCTGCACAGACACTCTGTTGGCCTTCTGTGGGGTTGGGAGTAGCTTTTTTTCTATTGGCTGCACACTGGGAACTGTCCAAATCCATAATACAACCTGATTCCATGTTTGAGAGTGAAAGTGACTAAGTGGGATCCTGTGGGGAGAGGGAAGGATGCCTCTTCCCTCCTCTCTCCTTAGGCTCCACCACCTGAGCCCAAGAAACAGGCCTGGGTCTTTGGCCTTTCTGTTCATTCTTTTCCCTTCCAGAGACTTTCAGGATCCAGGGATTTGGGATAGGTGTTGTAGGCAGCCCAGCCTCAAAGCCCTAAGGAGCAAGGGTCCCAGGAAGATGCCAGCCTTGCAGGGCTGTGGACTTGAACTTGGTAGTATCAATGTTATGAGGGACTTGAGCTAAGCTACAAGCCTTATCTCTTTCCCCTCCTCAGAGACTGAAGTGGCATGTGGGGGAGGGGCCCTGTGGTGTGGAAGAAATGTTTGTACATTTGTTCTTGTCATATCTTTGAAGAAAATATCCCTTTGTAGAATCTACTCCAATGTTAAGCAGTTAAATGGAACTGGGGTGCTAGTTACTAGGTCCCTAAAATGACAGGGTAAGATGTAACAGGACTGGCCTTGACAGGGTCGGGTGTCTATATTCCACTATGTGCCTATACATCTAGCTCTATACAAGAGACAAGGTCATCTGGGGGGAAGACACTAACCAGCATCTGGAGAGATTGGACTTTGTGCCCAAGGTGGTGCTTGAGCTGAGTCTCAAAGAGAAGCTAGGAACCCCATGGGTTGAAGGTAAGGACTTGAGGTCAATTCTCCCCTCTGACATACCCTGCCTGTGATGTCTCCCTAAAACACTAAGTTCTGGATGAGCAGAGGGGGTTTCCCCACCTGCCCCTCCCTCACTGATGGAATCATGGGTCCAAACAAACCAAAACTGATGGGCCCCTGAGCCCAAGGTCTTAGCTCACCACCGTCTCTCTCCCAAGTAGTCCTGGATCTGTGCCTGGCTGGTGACCACACAGAATCACCAAGGGTCCACAGTCCCTGTTTTTGTATTCCATCATACCAGCTTTCACCAAAAGTCAGTGGGAGGGAAAGCACTGGCCCCAGAAGCAGACCTGAGTTCAAATCTCACTTCTGGCACTCCTTGGCTATGTGACCATGGAGAAGTCACTTGACCCCTCTGAGCCTCAGTTCCCCTAGATATAAAATGGGGGGTAATAATTCCTTCAGTGCCTGCCTCACCAAATTGCTAGGAGACTCAGATAAGACCAAGTATGTAAAGCACTTTACCAACCTTAAAACGTATAAAAGCCTCAGTTCTAAGTGTGATCTCCAGGTGGCAGTCACAGCCAGGGGCTTTCAATGGGGAGCTGGGAGGATAGAATGGGGGGGGGGGGCAGGACCCAGGAGCAGAGTGGGTGTCACAGGGATAGCAAGCTGGAAGACTTCGTGGGGAAAAACCCTGCCTCCTGGTGACAACCCTGGACAAAGTCCCAGTTACCCTCTCCTAGTTACAGGAGGTAAATGCTTTGGCCATCCATGTGGCAATTGGATGGGTGGCAGAAAGAGTCAGGTACACTGACTTGGAAATCTAAGTAGTTCCTTATACCCCATTTCCAGCCACATATATCACCTCACAATAATAATAGCAATAACAGCTATCTCTATATAGTATTTTATTATCTCATTGGAGCCTCAACACCTTTGTGAGGTGGGTTCTGTAGGTAGTATGCCCATTTTACAGATGAGGAGGGTGTGGCTCCAAGAAGCTTCCCCACAGTCACACAGAAAGTGAATATGCCAGGAGAGTTTTGTATGCTGGTCTCTCCTGACTCTAGTCCAGTGCCTTCTGCCTCCACACTTCTGGCCCTCCACACCAGCTGCAGGCATGACTTTATAGCTAGGCAGCACCATGGATAGAGGGCTAGGCCTGAAAGCAGAAAGGCAAGCTCAGATTTTGCTGGAGACAGTACCAAGGTCGGTGACCTTGAGCAGGTCACTTCACCACGAAGCTGCCTCACTTTCTCATCTGTAAAACTCAGAGGCTGAGCCTGCCAGCTGTAAATGTGGGACCTTCTGGTCTCTACGATCTGCCCCCACCAGCCTCTTTCCCACTCTGTGATCTCATCCAAGAGCATGTTGGTGCCAGAAATCAGTGGAAGCTGCCTCAGCACCAGCTGTTTCTCAAGGCCTCCCCATGCTGGGGAAAAGAGCTCTCTAATTCCCCATCCCAGCTTCCCCAACTCTCTCATCCCCATGGGATTTTCTGTGCAGATATTAGTCCTGACCATAGACCTCTTGCTGCTCCTTTCCCTCCTCCCTCTCTTCCTTTTTTCTTTCCTTCTTTCTTCCTTTCTTTCTCCCTCCCTCCCTTTTTCCCTCATTCTTCCCTCCCTCCTTCCTTTTTTCCTTCCTTCCAAGAGAGAGGGATGGAGGGAGGGAGGAAAAAGGAGATGAAGGGGGGCGGGAAGAGAAAAGTGAGAGTAAGGAAAAACAAAAAGGGGAAAGTTGAATGCAAAAAGGAGGTGAGAAAGAATCAGAGCCAGGGAAATAGGCCTTTATCTAATCTGCTTCCTCCTCTCATTTAACCCTGTTAGTACTTGAACCAGGCAGAATCATAAATAAGAATGTCTTCCCCGGGGACAAGTGTTGGGGGTGGGGGACTACGGGTATGGGACACCACATACACTCTCAGAAGTAGCCACTTTATTGACTTGTTTTGATCGACTGTCTTTGTTACAAGGAAGTCTTCAAACGGGGACGGGGCTGGAGTTATACCTAGAAATGACCATGCTGTCATTGAATCAAGTTCAATCCAAACCCGGCAGCCTTTCTTATAAATCTTAGCTTGGCACGTCTGGTCTTCAAGGCCTGGGAGCCTGGAAGCCAGCAAACTGAGGTCCAACATCACCACCTAGTGGATATGAAGGCAACCCATCCCTGAGTATTCATTTTTCTCCATTATTTAAAAAAAAAATCAATTAAAAAAACTAGCCAGTTTTCTTGACGCCTCTTGCTTTTTACCTCAGTCATTTCACACACATCATTGCCTCCCTTGTGACAAAAAATCCCGGTTAACGAAGGCCCACCCACCGTCCTGCAGCATCTCCAACATTGCTCTCCCACAGCCTGACATTTCCTCATTGATTTCATCACCTGTGACCAAGAATGGCCAGGGTACTTGAGCACAGCCGGGATGCCTCTTGGGAGGGAGGGTCTTGACCACCATCTGGCAGCTTTGGGTGGGGTGGGGGTCAGGATATAGAGATGGAAGCAGCCTGAGGGATGATCTAGATCTGCCTAGATACCCATGGCTGACCCTCAGCCACTCCAAGGAACCTCTGCCACTGTGGCACTCGGGGGCCTTTGACAGAGAGTACTAGCTGCCCTTTGGTAAAGGAGCCATAGCCACGAGGCAGTGAGGCTTATTTTATCATTTATGACTGTCTCTCCCTTCCCCCCAAAATGGCCCATCTCCTTTTGATTTTTGGTTTGGGATATTTTGTTTTGTTTCCTTTCTCTGGCCAAGCTAGGTCCTAGTAAGAAGACCCCATATTTGGTGGGGAGTGGTCAAGAGCAGAATATATCAGGACTCAGAAGGTCTGGGTGTAGGCCCCAGCTCTGCTCTTCACTCATTTTGTGACAATGGAGGAGATACCTTCTCTCTTGCTGGACCTCAGTCTTCTTACTGGTAAAGTGGGATCAGTCAAGTAGGGTCAGATTTAAAACCAGAAGGGACTCCAAAGTCATCTAGTGCAATGTTCCCATTTCTAAAATGTGGAGACTGAGGCCCAGAGTAAATGACTTCCTCAAGGAAGTCTCAGCTCTGAGTCTTCTGAGCTATGGGTCAATTCTGTTCAATGATCTTTAAGTGGTTTAACACAAGCTTTGGAGATGCCCCTTGAATGTGACAGCCCCTGAACCACCTGACCAGATGTCCTAGAATGGGTCTGAAGCTTTGCTGCCAGCTTGAGTTGTCTTCTCTCAAGAACAGGGACACCCTTAGGGGGAAGTAGAGCAGGTTGAGCTGAATTCTTTCTCCCAGTCACCCCATTTGGGACGGAATGTGAAAGAGAACATGAGGAGTAGCCCAAAAGGAGATAGTGTGAAAGGGGTAAAATTGACATGGAGAAGAGCCAGCATTGAGGGTTGGAGACGTAAGGGCAATTGGGGAAAAGTAGAAACAAGGCAGGAAGCATGGACATGGAGGAAGGACAGCCTCGTCCGCTTTGTCTTGGTGATAACAGTGCTAAGAGCCAAGGATAAGGCTTGTTCCTGACCTTTCATGTGGCCCGGACCCCTTGAGCATTCTAGTAAAGCTATGTTCTGAATAAGGTGCTTAAATGCTAAGATAAAATACATCAAATGACAAAAGTAATAATTTTATGGAAATACTGTTATCAAAATAGAGCCTGCTATGTGTGCTCTAGGCTGAAATGACCAGAACACTTCCCTGTTAGTCAAGAAGCATTTATTAATCATCTACAGTGTGCCAGGCACTGTCCTAAGGACCACATATTACAAAGTCAAAAAAGGAACAGGAGAGGAGATGAACTATACATGAACAATACAGACCACGCAACATGGATCAGAGAGCTGCAGGTTAAGGGCTGTCCAAGACTTAGGGGAAAGGAGTTATTTCCAGCTGCTAGGGGATAAGGAAAGGAAATGATCCATATTTGCTGCCTTTATTAAAGGGTGGGTAGGATTTCCATAGCTGGAAATGGCCCCTTCCAATGGTCTTGGCAGGTGAACCAGTTAGGAAAATTCTGGTTTCTGGTTAGGAAATATCCTGAGCAAGGGCTCAAAGATGAACAGAATCAGCATATTGAGGCCAGTTCAGATGCAGCCTAGAGGGCTCCTGAGGGAAGGTTCTGGAGGGCTCCAGAGGACTAAATGACAGCCAGATTGGGAAGTTCCTCAAATGCTGAGCTGTTTAGACATTACTTGGGGCAATGGGGAGCCACTAATGGAATCTGAGTCATGCAATGATGCTATTGGTGTGGGAGCAGAAAAGACAAAGAAAAAATGCATAGCTCTTGGGCCAAAGCCAAACAACATTCCTAGGTTGCTACAGATCCTTCTGCCCATGTAATCCAAAAAATGACAGGCCTGTTGCTGACCAGAGGGAAGTTGCCAGAGAATCATCAACATCCAGGTCCGGCCATCTTGTCCATCCCAGCCAACGTCTCCAACACCCCCATCTCTCTGGTCATTCTAGGCCACCGGCTCTTCATGCCCTGTATTCTTCACCCCAATTAGACCATCAGAAGGGAAGGCTGCCCCTTCCTGGATACCCATTCATCTTCATAGGCATCTCCCATCTTTCCAGCTTGCTTTTGTCCTCAATTAAGCACAGAAGCGGCACTGTTCCTGGGCCTTTGGAACGGGAGGCTGCCCCTTCCTGGACCCCCATCTCTCTCTGCCTCTGGAGAGGAAGGACAAGGGAAGAGGCTTGCAATCCCTGAGCTGGAATGTTTGAGCAGGATGCCCAGAGCCTTCTCATAGTACTCAATGGCCAGTGACTCACCTCCGTTCAAGTTGGCCAAGGACCCCAGCAGCCGCCAGCCCTGCAGAGAGCGTGACTTTTGGTTTCCCTGGTGATCTACTAATTCTTGCAGTCTGGACTTTATTTTCTCACATTCGGGAGATTTTCGTTGTATTTTCAAACCTGCTAAATAATGGTGAATGGAAATATCTTCCTGACCCCGGAAATAGTCTTGGAAGTTCCCATAACGCTGGTGGAATTGCTGTTTCTCCTTGTCTGTGAGCTGCTCCTTAAGTACTTTTTGGAAGGTGGCTTCCGCCTTCTGGTGGTGGCCTTGTGCTGCATACATGGAAGCGAGGTCTGAGTACATATTAGGGTAACAGCCATTCTTCTCGAGGGCTTTTTCCATATACCTCGTGGCCTGGCCCTGCAGCTGTTGTATCTTCTCTCGGATCTCAGGGCCCTGCAGCTCTCCCAACTTCTCTCTGTGCAGGATTTGGCTGGCCAGGGCCCGATAACAACACCCAGTCTGGTGGTAGAGTGAGCTTGTGGCGGGCTGGCACTCCAAAGCCTTCTCAAACAGACTGATGGCTTTTTCCAGGAAACCTTGGGTCCGGTAGAATTTGGCAGCCAGCTGGAAAATATCTGGTGACTGGGCTTTTTCCAAGGCTTCTTCCACTAACTTTTCTCCTGTGGCTACATCATTTATTTTCTGGAGTTTCAAGGCCAGGAGTACCTTAAGGAAACCATTGCCAGGATCCAACTCGATGGTACGCCTCAGGAGGTCAATATGTGGGTGGTTCCATGACCTGCTGACCTCTTCCTGCCCACAGGTGGCAATGGCCAGGCCCACATGAAGCTCCAGGCAATCTGGATCCTTCTCCAGAGCCCTCTCGAAACAAGCCTTGGACCGTTCTGCATAGCGATTGCCACACTTGAGCCTGGCCCAGCCTTCCTCACAATCCATCTCCGGGCAGTCGATCCTGTACGGGTTTGCAAACTTCCTGCACGTCTGCACGACCTTGTCCAGGTAGGTACGTGACTCCTCCAGCTGCCCCATGTGGTAGTACAGCCAGGCATAGTTGCCCCAAGTGACCAGGTTCCTGACTTCGGCCTGGCCGGGGTGCTCCTGCTGGATCAGTTCTTCGGCTTGCTTGAGGCAGCTCAGGGATTCCTCGTTTCGACCCTGCAGGTGCTTCAGGTAGGCCAGGAGGTTGTACTCAGATGCTTTTGCCTGGGGGCAGAGAAACCCAATGCCATTCAAGATCTTCTCCTCCAGGTTCTCAAGGCTGCTCTCTTTCTTGAATAACTGCCATGTAAAGTTACAGCTCAGCTGCTTCAGCGACCCTTCCAGCAACTCTTTGGTCACCTCACTACAGGGGTTGGAAAAAAGAGGGTTAGAGCTCTTAACGTGAGCCAGTGGTGGGTCAGGCTTGCCAAGCCTCTCCTGCCATCTCCCCCACCCACTAACATCTTCTCTATAATAGTAATAAGGACCATAGCTAGCATCTGTACAGCCCTCGGAATGGAGCTCATTTGATTCACAAGCTACATGCTGTTATTAACCCCTTTTTCCAAATGAGGAAACTGAGGCTGAGAGAGCTAATAAGTTTCTGACAGAGAATTGGAACTCAGGTCTCCCTCGCCCCAAGGGCATTTCTCTAGTCACTAGGTAACCGAGTCAAAGAAGGAAGGCCAGTGGGTGGAAGTCTGGATGTGGAGTCCAGAAAACCGGGTTTCTGTCCAGTTTTGCAAATTTACCAGCTAACTGCTGTCCATTGGTGAGCACTTCCTGTGCCAACGCATCCTAACCAGGGCTTCTTAATCTTTTCTGTGTCCTATACCCCTTTCATAGCCTGCTGAATCCCCTGGGACCCTTTTCTGAATAAGGTTTTTAAGTGCACAAAATAAGAAAACACATAAGATTACAAAGAAACCAAAGGTGAGTGAAATAAAGAGATATATGTTTACAAACATACATATTTATATTATATATGTGTGTGTGTGTATATATATATATATATTCCTATCCAAGCTCACAGACCACTTGAAATCTCTCCATGGGCCCTTAGGGGCCTGTGGACCCCAGGCTAAGAACCCCTGACCTAGAAGATTACAGATCTAGACCTGGACGCAACCTCAACAATCATCTTGGGCAACTACTCCATTTTATAAAGGTGAAAACTGAGGTCAATGGGGGGAGGGGCGGGGAATGGGGGAGGGGGAGTCAGTGGTGGGGTGGGTTGTGAGGGAGGATTTACCCAAGGCCACATGATAATTGCTGACATTTACACAGCCTGGGCAGGTTTTCATCTCTCTTGACACCATCCCTCCATTCCCCTTTCCTGACAATAAGGTGGCCCCTGCCCACATGTGCCCATGGTCCTGTCCCTTCTGGCCCCCAGCAGGCAGCACTTCTCTTCTTCCAGCACCTCCAGCAGTCACCTCTTCTCATAACCTCTAACCTCTCCTATCTGCAATTCCGTGACTCTTCGCCTCCTTCCTCCTCTCACAAGACACTCCACATTCTACTCCGGGCACTTTTACTGCCTGTCAATCAATCGAGCAACACTTATTAAGTGCCTACTGTGTGCCAGGCACTGGGATGAATGCTGGGGATACAAAAAGAGGCAAAAGACAGACCTTGCCCCAAAGGGCTTACAGTCTAATGGGGTCCCTCATGACTGGAATTCTCTCCCTCCTCATCTCCACCTCCTGGCTTCCTTCAGGCCCACCTAAAATCTCCCCTTCTGCCAGAAGTCTTTCCTGATGCCACCCATATGAGGGCCTTCTTTCTTCCTCCTGCCTAGGCCATGTTAAACAGACTGTTTGCATGGT
>CM053624.1:8460426-8479806 GCA_028646595.1 Phalanger gymnotis | reverse complement strand
TGGGCAATTTGTCTGTGTACTCATTGCATCCTCCTGGTAGAATGTAAACACTTTGAGGGCAGGTACTATTTCCTTTTCTATTGTGTAAAGGACAGTGAGTTGTTTTTCAGTCATGGCCAACTCTTTGTGACCGCATTTGGGGTTTTCTTGGCAAAGACACTGGAGTGGTTTGCTATTTCCTTCTCCTCTTCATTTTACAGATGAGGAACTGAGGCAAACAGGATTAAGTGACTTGCCCAGGAACACAGCTAGGAAGTGTCTGAGGCCAGAGTTGAGCTCATGATGAGTTTTCCCTGCTCCAGGGCCAGCACTCTATCTACTTCTCTGCCTAGTTGCCCCAGCTCAGGGCAGTGAGTAGGAGAAAACATATTTGGGACCTCTCCTCAATATAAAAGAACTGATTTTTTTAAAGCCTCAATAGCAGTGAACAACAATTAAACAAAAAATAATTACAAAATCCAATTTATTTTGATAAACACCAAGAAAATTGCTCTTTAGGGAGATCGGAAAGTCAGTAGACACTTCAAAACATCATGAGACCAAAGGAGACAGCAGAACAGAGCTCTGCAAAAACCTAGGGCATACACAGGGCAAACAATTTGAAGGAATCCAGCTTACAGAGTCCAGGAATAATGAAGTCTTTCCCATTTTTTCAGCTCCTACCACCACCATCACCAACATAGCCAAACCTCTTTACATTCTGATATGTGCAATATTTAGGATGAAACATTTCCCAAAAATCTTATTCTGTTTCTTATTTTAAACAGAAACTTAAAACTGAGTTTCTGTTTAAGCCTAGCTCTGTCCTCTCCAAACTCCTAAAACTATGCATTTCCTGGCTTGCTATCTGAATTTTGCTTTGGGTAACACTCTCCCTCCCCCACCATAGCTGACAATTTAGGAGAGGACAGTGACTGAACTGGAGACAAATATACACATAGAAGAGATCAAATGACTCCTGGAAAATCAGAGAAACTGAGTCAGAAAGTCCCTACCCACCCTCCCAGAGCCTTTTAGGCACCTCCCTCATCTGCTATAGGTTGGATATGAGGCCACAATGGTTTAAGGATGTTTCAATGACTAACATGACCTTCTACATCTCATTTGACATCATAGATATATTAAAACGAGCATTTTAATTGGTTTTAAGAAGAGGGAAGCTCTCTGCTATTCCTAAGAACAGAAGGTTCAGAATCTAAATGGCAGTAACCTGTATGTTAGCAAAATACAAGTGTTGTCTTGACTAGAGGTAGTCTTGGGAAGGGACGATCTCCTCATTTGGCAAAAATGAATAAATAAATAAATGAAACCCCAATGGGGCTTCATTCATTCTATCTCTCCCCTTTCTAGTAGTCAAAGAATAAAATACTTAAAGATGGAAATGCTGCAGCTTCTCCTTCGGAACAGAGTGTGCTTATCACTTGTAGGATTGGTCAGTGAAACAGAAGCAAGGGGGAAATTGGGAGGCACTCAATGAACTAAAGGAGCCTTCCAGACATGGTGACAATTGTAGGTGAATCAAAAGAACCCTAAATTTGAAATGAGAAGGTCTAGATTCTGAGTCCCAGTTCTGATACTAACTGCCCATGGCACCTGTCTGAGCTCCACCTGTCCAACCTTTGAAATGGAGATAAGCTTATTTAAAAAAAAACAAAACTTAAACTGCACTAAAATTTTTGGGACACCCTGTTGATTACCTCCACTTTATCTTCTCTACATCTTGTTTGTCCATAGTTATTTAGAATTTGTCTCCCTCGTTAGACTGTAAACAACTAACTTGCATTTCTTTGTATCTCCAGTGCCTAGTACAGAACCTGGTACACAGTAGGTACTTAATTAATACTTATTGACCGACTTTCATTGGCTTCTTCACCAAGCATCCAGTGAAAGCAGATCAGAGGGCCATAGGAGTGGGCAGAATGAACAGTATCTGTCACCCAGTTCAACCCCCACATTTTACAGTGGAAGAGACTGAGTCTTAGAGAGAGGAAGGTACTTGGTGGCAGGCAGGAAGAGGCACAACAGGGGATGAAAATCCAGACTTGCTGACTCCAGCCTAGCCCTCTTCTCCCTGTACCTTCCTGCCTCCGGACTAGAAATGCACAAATCGTACTCCCACCACATAAAAGCAAGCTGTCAAGGAGCCCTGGAAGAGAACAGGGGCTGTGAGGCGTGTCCTTCCAAACTTGTTACAAAGACAACCATTTACAATCTCATTTGTGGAAAGAAACTTCAGAACGGAAATTTAGAAAGTGATCTTTACAGCAGCACTTGTCAAAAAGAAAAAGATAAATAATAACAAGTTACATTTCATGTCAAAATACAAGCATGCTTTTAACTTCCAAATAGCTTTTTAAACAGATGGACAATGCTTTTAAAGCCCACGTACTCCCTTCCTATGCACATCATCAGGGATTCAGTGCATTTATTAATTATGGGGTCATGGGACCATAGATCTATAGCTGGGAAAGATCTTGGAGACCATCCTAATTATTCCCGAAGCACTCATCTGTCAAAACCCTCAAATAATCACAATGGACATTTTCGTAGCAGCACCTGAAAGTTTGCAAAGCCTTTAAATCGATCATTTTATCTGATCCTCACAACAACCTTGTGAGGTAGGTCTCTAGGTACTGTTAATCCCATTTGACAGATAATGAAACTGAGGCTAACGGGGGCAAAGTGGCTGGCCCAGAGACAGAAAGCTAAGTAAATGTCCAAGGTCCTTCCTGAATCTAATCCCAGCTGCCTTTGCACATGATGATCAAAACATTCACAGGGTGTTGGGGCTCAGATGAGAGTCTTATGTTTTAGAACTGAAAGGAGTGGGTAGTTAGTCCATCCTCCCCCATACTACAGAGGAGGATGTTTTGGCCCAAATCTGGGAGGAGGAGAGGAATAGCTTGACCAAAGACTATGCTGAGGACCCATAAATACTTTATTAGTTTCCCTGCACTCCTTTCCATTTGGAGCCGTGCCCAAATGCTTCTCCCAGAAGTTGGTTCACGATATGCCCTAAATAGAGGAACGGCTACTCTAAATGACTGGTATAGATTCAGGCTACAGGCAGAGTTTAGGACAGAAATTTGGGCGGGCATAATCCTGGTTTCTCCAAAGGAGTTACCCCCTTTCTGTAGGGAACTAAAAGTGGAGCTAGAAGGAAAAAAAAACCCACAGAGGATTGGGGCCGCTTTCACAAGGAACAACCAAATCTTCCCATTCAGCAAATGATTGTTCTGCTGTGTATATTGTACTAGGATACCCTTCTGTTTGCCCTGTCCACAAGAGCTTTCCATGAGTTTCACTGGGCATTTGACCTTCCTGGCATTTGTTGGCCAATAAACAGATGCAAATGTGGAACCAAATGAGAACAGAATCCTTTCTCCGACAGAGTTTTGGGACTGAGAGAAGGGTCCTTGGGGTGCTAGAGCATGGAGCAGGAAAAGACTTTGGGAGCATCTAGCTCACACAAGTTGGAGCTGGAAGGGACCTCTGCTTTCGTCTCATCCTTTGAGATGAGAACATTGAGGCCCAGAGAGGGGAAGGGAAAGTGACCAAAGTCTCCTAGGGAGAAGGGGCAAAGTGGGCGCTCAAACCAGGTCATCTGACTCCCAAACCAGGGTCCTACTCTGCTCCCTCCTGCCTCTTCTCTCCTTCAAAGAGTTTGATTCTAGAGGTGAAGACAGCACCCATTCCCCTGACCTGAATCCTAGGAAGGAGGGATTAGATCATCTCTACCAGTCACATCCAGCCGGAAAAGTCTGAGATTTTAGGTGAGGATAAGACAACTGATCCAGGGAACTGGAAGGAGGCATCGGAGCGCTAAGGAAAGAACATCAGCTTGGGAGGCAGGAGCCGGGGTTGCTACCCTGGGTAAGCCAGAGGCACAACAGATAAAGAGATCGGACTAGATTGGAGCTTCTTAATCTGCTGTTCATGAACTTGGGGGTTTTGTTACGATTTGTGGAACTGTATTTCAATATAATGGGTTTCTTTTGTAGCCCAGGTATTTGACTTTATTCATTTAAAAGCACGATTCCGAAAGGACTCCACAAGTCTCACCAGATTTGCCTGGTCAAGGGTCCAGGACCCACCCGAAAGGGGAAGAATCCCTGGGCTCGACGACGGATCACATACTTTCCAGGTCTAACTATCTCTGATGCCAGGAATCTCCTTCCCTAGTATTGTAAAGCAGACACTCTGGTGAGTAAGAAGAGACACTCCAGACATGGTCTGAATGCTGTGTCGCCCAGAGGGTGGCTTCGAACTCAAGGATTCTCAACAGCAGCCTCCATCTGCAGAGAAAATATTAAAGAATGGGTTGCCGGAGTGCAGGAGTGGACGCATCTCAGACCCGGTTGATCTTTAGCTGGCTTTTTTCTCTTGGTTCTTGAAACCGCGAGATATCGTGGAAAGTGAGCCGGAGCCAGAGGACTGGGTTCAAATCTGTCCTTGCTGATTAATTCTTGGGAGATCTCTCTCTCCCTCTCTCTCTCTCTCTGGACCTCAGTGTCTTCATCTAAAACAAGACGGCCGGACCAGGCGATCCCTGGGACTCCCTTAACATTCTAAAGACCAATAATCCTTAGGGCAGAAGTGACCCAGAAGTTCGGGTCCTCCTGCTCCCGCAGTTTTGTAGGAGTCTAGGACAGGCTGGGCCTCACCGGACAGGACGCGACGCCCCTTCCTGGACAGTCGGAATATCACCACCACAAAGCAGCACCCCAAGGCGCTAGTGAAGCGGAGGCCTCGAGGCCCGCCTGGAGGTGGGGGTCGATTAGAGGTGCGGGGCATAGAAAGGGCTCAGGTAGGTGGAGCCAAGGAAGGGGGCAAAGGGGCCCCCGGCCGCGGCCGCGGCCGCTGTCAGGGGAAAGGAGGCGGCGGCCGGGAAGAGGACGTTGGCCGAGGAATAGGGAGGGAACGTCTGGAAGTGCAGGGCGCTGGGGCCCGGCGGGCTGGGGCTGCGGCCTGGAGCCTGGACAGCGGCTCCCGGTGCTCCCCCGGCTCCCGGAACTCCCCCGGCTCCCGGTGGGGCGGGCAGCGCGGCTGGCCCGTCGGCGCCCGGGTTCTGTTTCTTCCACTTGGTGCGGCGGTTCTGGAACCAAATCTTCACCTGCGTCTCCGTGAGGCTGAGCGCCAGCGCCAGGTTGAGTCGCTCGCAGACTGACAGGTAGCGCGTGGCCCTGAACTTGTTTTCCAGAGCCACGAGCTGCTCGTAGGTAAAGGCTGTGCGTGCCCGGCGGGGCTTAGCGCAGCCGCTGCCCTCGGGTGGCCGCCGGCGCTTGAGGGGCCGCGGCGACTGGGAGCCCTCGGGGCCCGGGGCCGGCGCCGGGATCCCCCCGCCGCCGCCGTCCCCGCCACCTCGGTCCTCCGGGGTCTCCGGCTTAGAGGGCCCCCGACGCTTTCGCTGCAGCCGCCGCCGCTGCCGTCCGAGTCCTTGCCCTCGAAGCCCCGGCACTTCCTCCTCCTCCTCCTCGCCCTCTGCCTTCTCCCCATCTTCAACCTCCTCGTCTTCCTCGTCGTCCTCGTCTTCCTCCTCGTAGTCTTCCTCCTCCTCCTCCTCCTCCACTGAGCAGTCCAGGACGCACGCTGGTCGGCTATCTAAAGGGGAGAAGCGAGCCTGGCTAGCGGGGACGCGGGCCCCGTGCGGGATTGGCCCGCACCGTCGCACTCGCCGCGCCAGACCCGGACCCTCTACCTCCGCCGCCTCCCATCCCTAGGGACCTCCTGCTCTACTCTCCCGGCCCCGAGTCCCTGCTCTCCCCCACGCTTCCACCAGTGCGCGTCAGTACCCTACCCCTGATCCCCGCCCCGCCCCCCCAGGCCCACAGAAGCCCAGAAAGGTTTCATTTGAACGGTGACTACGCTGTTAGGAGTCATCCCAGCCCCTCATTTTACAAAAGAAGAAACCGGTCCCCGACCCGTCCATGGGATCCGGAACTGGAAGGAGCCTTCGTGGCTGGGCAAGTAACTGAACCTTCCTTTGCCTCAGTTTCTTCATCTGTAACATGATAGGCGTTAGACTAGACAGCTTCTGAGGTCCCAGAACTCCCTTAGGGAGCTATGATCCTATACCCCCAGAAGTCATCCAGTTAGCCCCCTGCCCTACCTTACAAATCATGCTGTCCACCCCCTCCTTTTACAGGGGAGGGAACTGAGGCCCAGAGAAAATCTACACTTACATTTTGCTCCCTCTAGTTAGGTTGAATCTGGGACAGCTTAAACTTTATCCCTTGCCATATTGTAGGAGTATCTCCCAGTCTTCCCTCCCAAAGAGTACTGAATACCTCTTCCTCCCATACCTCCCAAAGAGTACTGACACCCCATCAATAAAGGCCACTAAGCCCCCTGGGTAAAGATATTTGGAGGTCAAAATTATTAGGGAAAGACAATTTGGGGGGCTATGGTAGGGGGAGATCTTATTACAAAAAGACATTGAGATGTCAGATGCTCTCAAGTGTTATGTCTCCCAAGTCCCGAGGAGCCGATTTTGGTCTGTGACCGATATAGATTTGGAAGCAATTAAAAAAAAAAGAAGTTATTAAGATCCCCTCCTTTTAAAAAGCGAAATTTCTCCTCTCCCATCTTCTCTCTCCTGCTGCGTTAATAGAGTTTCAGATTTGTGAGGGGCCGGATCGATAGATGTCATCTATTAAAGGTAAGTTTTAATCGAGCAATATTAGGATCAGACAGGGAAAGGGGGTTTGAAGTGCGCACCTGCAAGCTGTGGGAAGGAGATATGCGGGAAGGCAGTAATAGAATATCGATCAATGGGGGGGGGGAGCTCAGGCCCCCTCTGAGGGGCAACCTGAACAATTACTGGGCCTGGCCTTGCTGTCCCAAGCCCAATCTCCCTCGGCCAAAAGCACCCAGAGCCCCAGACAATTACAGCTCAGCTTTGGGTCTGCCCATCTCCCATGGGTGGGGAGCTGGGGGGGGGGGTTGAGATCCCCATCCCATTTTTTCCCCTTTCCTCCCCCAGCCTGGGCTCCCTTCCCCCAACAGCCCTCCTGGGCTTCTCTGGATGGCCACCTCTTTCTTGGGGAAAGACGTCTCTTCACCTGCACCCACTCATCCATTCCCAAAGTGACAGTAGCAGGAAATTCCTTTCTCATCCCTAACTGCGGTGGGAAAAAGGAAAAGGGGGGGATCCAATGGAAAGGATTCCCTCAAAGCAATGAATGGCTCTGTTCTCATTCTGGGTCAAGGAAGTTAGCTGAAGGAACACAGATAGTGAAGTGAACTTCGTGTCCCGTCCCCCCCTCTCCCCCCCGCCTCAATCCCACCCCTTCTCTTCCCACAACTGAGCTGGGCAAAGAGAATCACTGCTTGCCTGGCAGGCGTATCCATCTCCAGACGTGGCTCAGGCCGCACGATCAGGGCCCGGTAGTCTCACAGCTTTGGTGAGATGGAAGAGATGGCCACCTTAGGCCAAATGCTTGCCCTCTCCCTCCGCATGTGGTCACCCTTTCTTTTTTCCTGACCTGACTCGCTCTGGTATAGCGATAGACAATCCACCCCCTCCCCTTCTCCAAACACAGTCTGCTGCGTGCCCCGCTCCCTCTGTGTCCTGATGTTTCTTGTGCGGGGGGAGGAGGGACACCTGCCTGGACAACCCAAGTGGCAGGTGAAAAGTTGGAGCCACTTGGAGCCCCAGCCACCTTCAGCCAGCCCTTGGCTCCTGAGCGCAGGCAGGTAGGGAAGGAAAGAGTAGCAGCGGGCCTAGGGGCACCGGAGCGCACGACATCCTTACCGGACATCTCAGCTTCCCTCCGGCTGCCGGGCTCCGTCTCAGCAGATTCCGCCTGCCCCAAACTTTTCTCTTGCTCCCGGGAGGCGCAGAGAGCTCCCCGAGCCACCGGGCCCTTTCTTCGGGTGAATTTCTTCGGGTCCAGGATGTCTAAGATGGAGAAGGAGATCTTGTGGTGGCCAGGGGCCACTTTGGCCCCGCTGTTCTGACATGCCAGCATGCCCGTCCTTGCAGAGATGCCCACCAAACGGGGCAGCCTCGGGCGGGGGAATCACTCCGGGAAGGTGCCGGGTAGCTTGGGGCAGGAGATCCGTTGGGTTATCTTGAAGCGAGCCCTCCCCCGGCGCTCCTGGAGGGAAGGATGCAAAGAGACAGCGTCTCCCGGAGTGGCGGACCGACTGATGGATGCGGGGCGGGCAGCAAGCCTAGGTGCCGCGCTGCTTTAGAGAGTGAGGCTGGGCCTCTTGGAGGGTCCTGCACCGAGTGGCGGCGCCGCAGATCTCCAGGAGGAGGGGGTGGGGAACGTGGAGGAGGGGGACTGTAAAGTGGAAAGGCTTGGGGGGAGGAGGAGGCGAGGGGCTGCGCTGCTATTGGCACTCGCTCAGCTCTGGGGTCTCCAGCCACGTGGAGAGGGATGGAGGGCGGGGGCCGGGGGTGGCACAGGAAGAAGGACCGAGCACAGGGCTGGCTTTCGAAGGCTCGTTAAGCAAACCCTCCCTCCCAGTGGTTGGTGCCTCTGGCGCGCAGCTGCTTGTGATGCGGGCCGGAGGTTCCCGGCTTCTTTGACAAGTAAAGCTTTTTCTCAGCTGCCGAGGGTGCTGGTGATTGGGGGAGGGGGAGGTTGTCATATGAGTTCCATCCCCCAGCAGCCAATTTCTCACGATTCTTTTTCTTTATTCGCGCTAAGGTGCGCGGACAAGCTTGATTCTAAGCGCACTTAGGCAGATTCTAGGCGCCTACCTCGGATGGAGCAAATGGTTGCTTTCTTCCTCGTCGGGGTGGATATTGTCTTTGCTAGGATCTGGTAAAAATGCCGCCGGGAGCAGGAAATCGACCCGGGCTAGTCTCGGATTCCCAGCTGTCCACACCTCCCTCCCGTCGACCTCTTTATTCAGGGGCCAAGTCTCTTGGTTCCAGTGGCTCCCAGACTCAAAGGCTAGCAAAGCCACCCTGCCTTTCGAACCCCAGCCCACCGCTCAGAAACTTAAGCATTCTGGAGATCTCACCATTACCCGGAGCAGGGGGTGGGGTTGCTGCAGGGGAGGGAGAATGGATTTCTGATGAGCTCTGAGGCATTCTGGTGCAACTGGCTTATCTTGGATGCCAGAAGACCAGGATTCTAATTTCTCCTCGGACTCGTAGTAGCAGTGTGACCCCGGGCACCTCTGAATGGGCCGGCCACTGCCTCTAATGTCCCTCCTTGCTCTAAATCTATGAACCTGACACGGATTCAGACACCGCAATCACTTGACCACGTCTCTACGTACCTCGTGGGGCATGGGTGATTGGTTTGGTTTGGTTCGGTTCGGTTCCCCATCTGGGATTTCATCTACGTAGTGAACTCAGCCACTTGAAGCAGGTCTGTAGCTTACAGCCCTAGAGAGGTGCCTCCTAAGAGAAGAAGATCGCTGGCTTGTCCGGGGTCACTCAACCACTCTGCTTCCCAGGCGGGACTTGAACCCCGGGGTAGCCTACCTAACGTTCCGATGAGCTAACGTGAAGCACAAGAGCCCGGGAATGGCCACTACTGAAGCGCTGAAGAAGCGCTTCTCCCCAGGCTGGGTCTCCACGCTCTATCATTTGCAGCCTGGGTGGGGAAGAGGAACATTAAGCTGAGGAGGTAGCAGGTGGAGGCTTTGAAGTCAGTGGAAATCCTAGACCCTTCCTTCGTCCTAGACCCGCTTCCCCTGCTTAGAAAGGCTTTATTCTAGTCGAGATTTCAGGCCCCAAGAGTGGCTAGTGCAAGGAGGAGGCCTACTTGCCTCTCCAAGTGTCACTGGGAGGCATAGCCGTAAACCACCTCATTCTCCAGGTCAGAGGTAGCCCCAGACACTAGTCCCAGAGGCCCACATTGTGGTTTCCTCCCCTTTTGTCCCCCCATCCGGGTGCTGGGCAGGACCTCGCCTGCCCCCTGGGGTTCCAACACAATGCCTTGGCAATTAGGATTATCAGAGCAGGTAAGGGAGAGGAAGAGGAGGAGCAGCCTGATCATTCCAGGCCCCATCTGTGATGGAAAAGGAGCCTTTCCAGGGGGTCTCTTTTTAGTCTTTCACATTCACAGCCTCCCTTCTCCTCCCCTGGGCTGCCTGGGTATTCACCAGGGGCTTGAAAGCCCTTGCCGACCACTCCAGTGCCCACAATTTCCATAGAATTCCAGCTCTAAGGAATGGGTCCTCCTCCCCACCTCTGGAAAGGTGCAGGAGATTTCCTTGGCCTAACCCAGGGAATCTGAGAGGTTGGAAAAAAGTAGGGAGTGAAAAAAAAGGAAGGAAGAGAGAAAGGGAAAGGAAGGAAACAAACATAAACAATAATTTATTAAGCACAGCAGCGTTCTAGAGGTTTATACCCCCGGTTTATAGTTGAGGAAACTGAGGCAGACAGGGGTAAGTGATTTGCCCAGGGCTGAACAGCCAATGAGTGTCTGAGGCCATATTTGAACTCACATCTTCCTGACTCTAGGCCCAGTACCTCTGGAAAGAAAACATCGCCCTGCTAGGGAAGAAGATGCCTCCTGTTAGGAGCACCCAATGCTCCATAGAGCAAAGAAAAATAAACAGAGGGAACAGGTGCCCTGTTTGGTTCCTAACTTTCTCTCCTCAACAAACCTTTCTCTATTTCCCTCTTCTTTCCCTTGATTTGAGCTTCTCCAACCCTTTATGCATTCAATTCATTTCAACAAACACTTATTAAGGTGGTCCAAGGAGAACTAAAAAGGGAAGAGGTGGGGGGTGGGGGTGGAGACCACTTGGAAAGAATGTAAGATGCAAGCCAGTGTGGCTTAGGTGCTTTCCTTTGTTGTGGGGGAGAACACAGCTTGGGGGTGGGGACTGTGACACAAAACAAAGTAATAAATATGTAAAACAAACCGAAGCAAACGTGCATTAAAAGCTGTGTGCCCCGTGCTCGCTAAGCCCTTTCATTTGGATGTCCCCATCAGTGATGCAGAGCAGGCCCCACAGATGCCTGGCCATCCCAGGACTCTGTCTGTGGCTCCCTGTGGGGAGGCTGCACATCACTTCACCTGGCGAGGACACAATGGGGTGGCTCAAGTTGGCCTCTTGTAATTCACTTATACATTTCCCTGATGACAGTTTGTGCTCCTGTTCTTTGAAATTCCTTATTAGTTATGTGTATACATGTGTAATGAACATAATTAAGGGACCACACAACTGACAGAGGTATTAGGTAGGACTTAGGGATTGGACTTGTGATTTCAATGGTATACAGAACTCTCTGGTGTAGACACTCCCTCTAGCAGTGTAGTTAGCACTTGTGGCACTTTCAGTGTTAGCAAGCTGCCTGGAGCACAGAGAGGTTAATGGACTTACCCAGGGTCACACAGTCAGGGAGTGTCAAAGGCACAGCTTGAACCCAGGTCTTTCTGGATCCAAGGCTGCCTCTCTATCTGTTATCCTACACTATCTCTCATGTACTGGGTCTCCAAAGTCAAGAATGAGCCTTTTCCTATACTTAAATTAATGCCTCCTTTTTGTCTCCTTCCCAGTGCTTGACTGGTGACAAGTGCTTGATAAATATTTGTCAATTGATTGGATCTACATTGTATGCACATCTATGACCATTTCCCCCAAGAACTAACAATGGACATTTTTACAGGCTTTGAAGTTTGCAGATTATTTTATAAACATTGTCTGATTTGAGACTCGTCCTAACCCTATGAGGGCAGAACAGCAGCTAATGTTCTTTCCATTTTGCAGACAGTCAAACAACACCAGTGACTCATGTAAGGTAACTGACTAATTCTTTGGGAAGTTCTAGGCATTTGTCCCAGAAGAAAATCTTGGTGTTTCCTCCACCTAGTGTCCCATGCAGGATTTGAATTCAGGCCTTCTGGACACCAAGTCCAGTCCTGTATCTTCAATATCAAGCTATTTCCCAAAGTAGCTGTTAAGTTTTCTGAAGCTTTGTCCAAAATGAACGTTTCACAGCTCTTCCCTGTGATGACTTCTTGATGTCTTCCAAGTTCAGGACTGACTGCATTCTGAAGTGGATGGTAGAAGTGATGCTGTGAGTCAGATGGAGCCCGTCAGGCATGAACAGCAGGTTAAAACAGTGCCCCTTCTCCCCCAGAACTTGGGAATTGCTTTGAAATTTTATTGTTCTTGTTGCAGGAATCACCTTTCCATAAAGCTCATAGTGCTGTGCTGAGAGATTGGAGCAAGAGAGAATAAGTTTACCTAGAAGGCACAAAGGAAATGGCAAATGAGAGAATAAATGATGCTATATCATTCAAAACGCATCAGAGACAGGTCTGGTCCCCTTTAAAAAATGTTGACACACTTTATTTTGACAAAGGTGCTTCCCAGAAGTGGCCAGAGAATCTCCCTTACAAAATACATCCCCCTGCCCATCAACTGGGGAATGGCTAAACAAGCTGTGGTATATGAACGTAATGGAATACTATTGTGCTGTAAGAAGTGAGGAGCAGGCAGACTTCAGAAAAACCTGGAAAGACTTAGATGAACTGATGCCGAGTGAAGTGAGCAGAACCAGGAGAACATCGTATACAGTATCAACAATGCCGTGTGATGATCAACTATGACTCAGCTCTTCTCAACAATGCAATGAGGACTCACAACAGAAAATGCTATCTACTTCCAGATGAAGAACTGATGGACTCTGAATGCAGATTGAAGCATATTTTTTCCATTTAATTTATTCGTTGTCATGTTTTTTTCTTTTGATCTGTTTTTTCTTTCACAACTGTGACTAATATGCAAATTTTTTACATGATACCACATGTATAACCTATATCATTTTAGACAGGAGGCAGGAGAGGGAGGGAGAAAAATTTGGAACTCAAAATCTTTTAAAAATGAATGCTAAAAATTGTCTTGACATGTAATTGGGGGAAAAATACTATTAAAATGCATTCCAAAAAAAGAAACCTTAAGAAAATGTTATTGAATGAATACATGGGTGCATGAATGACTTTCTAGTTAAAAAAATGCATTCCTTGATGTGAACTGGTTAAGCCATTTTGGAAAGCAATTTGAAACTGTGCCCCAAAAGTCACTAAAGAGTTCATACCCTTTGACCCAGTGATAAAACTAGGCCTATCCCAAAAGAATTCAAAGGAAGAGAAAAATGACATATCTGTGTGTGTGTGTGTGTGTGTGTGTGTGTGTGTGTGTGTGTGTAAAATATTTGCAGAAGCTTTTTGGGAGGTGGTGTCAAAGAACTGGAAACTAAGGGTGTTCCCATCAATTGAGGAATGGCTTAACAAATTATGATAATGGAATACTATTGTGTCACAAGAAATGATGAAAGGGACATGTTCAGAGAAACCTGGGAAGACTAGCATGAACTGACACGGAATAAAGTGAGCAGAACCAAGAAAATCACTTATATGACAACGACAACATTGTTAAGATAAACGACTTTGAAGGATTTCAGATCTCTGTCCAATGTCATGACCAACCACAATTCCAGAGCCCTGATCAGGATGTCAGAATGAGAGATACACTTTTTTGGCCATAGAGAATGTGAGAATTTGTTTTGCTTTACTGTGGATACTTTTTGCAAGGGTTTTTTTGTTTTTCTTTTCAATTGGAAGGATGGGAGGGAGAGAGACAATAAATGCTTGTTGACTGAAAATTAAAATGGCAAAAATACACCCCCCAAATGACTTATTGAGCAACATTATTGACCATTGTTATAGCTACCTTGCCATCTGTCCTACCCTGGTACATATTATTATCCCCTTCTCCTTTTTCACCTTATATTCTTGCTCTGGTAATGACCATTAAATCACGGCTGCCATTGGTACTGGAAAGAGCCTTGTAACCCAGAGCTTTATGGCTAACAGTCTCTGTGGCTTCTTAGACCAAAGCTGCCCTCCCTGGCCTCCTTACCTTTCTACATGCTGGGATTCTTGTTTATAGTTTCCCAAGTTTTCCCTTTGCCCTTTATTCAACAAAAAGGAAAGAAATTTTAGAGCTGACTATGCATATGCAGACAATAAACAAAACAGACTAATTTCAATAGGATAATATAATTATTCACCAAATATTGTCTCCCCCACCCCTAGACTTGGCCAAGCTATTCAAATACCATCCCAAGTCAGAAATCCCTATTCTTTTAGAAAATAAACTCTCTGAGAGCAAAGATTCTATCTTTTTCGTGTGTTTGCATCTTTATCTACTAGTTAGGCACAAGGGGACATAATAGATGCTTAGTTAAATGTTCATTCATTTGCTCATTCGTTCATTCATTGATATTGACTAGTTGTTGCATTGACTTTAAAATTTTTTTTTTAATGTTTCTGTTTTTGCCCCATGGTCCTTTCCTGACATAATCTCTCCTTTTACCTTGTAACAAAGAAAAACAGGTAACCCTGCCCCACCTCCTCTGCAGGGTCATGATGGTGTGAGCCTGACCTCCTACATCGCATTTCTCACCTCTGCTTGTGCACTGCCAGAGGTATGTTTCATCATCTGTTTTCTGAATGGAAGATTGGTGATTCTGGACGATCAGGACAATTAGACTCCACCTGCCTTTTCTCTTCTCCACTGTGGCAGTCATAGTGTATTTTATTCTGATCTGGCTTTCTTCCCTCTGCTTCAGCTCCTAAGATACTCTCCATGTTTCTCTGAAGCCCTCCTACTCATCATTTCTCATGGAGCAACTGCATCCCATGACATTCAGACCCCATCTCATTCAGCCGCTCCTACTGGCCCCTTTTCATTCATTTCTGCTTGCTCTGTTCGGTACCAGATCAGTCTGAGGCCACCAGGCTCCTGTGACTGGAACAGAAGGACAGATTGGCTTGGGAGGAAAGTCGCCATATCTCCGATTCTCCGTAGATTGTGGGGGCCAGGCAATGTGAGTTCTCTTGTCCTTCCTTGGGAGAGAAAACCCCAAACGAGTTAAGTCTGTTGGAATGCCAGCCTGGGAATGGTAATGGAATCCTTTTGACATCCTACTCAGTGGGACAGCTGATTTCTCCTGCTGTTTTCCTCTAATGCACAGATATGTACATGTATTTTTAGCAATCTACCTTCCCTGTGCTCCTGGCCTGGCTTGTTTTCTCAGCATGGACATTAAAATTCTGCCTGAGTTCTGTCTTTAAATTGCTTTGATGCTAGGTGGGTTTCAACCCTGACCTGTCCTGATGGCAAGTGATGGCTGTAACAAGCTGTGGATCAATATTCATAGCGGGTGTCCGGGACTGATAACGCTGGCCAAGACAATGTTCACCATCAGCGTGGACAGCTGAGATATTGGACCATTAGTGATGTTGTTTTAAATAACCCGCTCCCTGGCTGGGGCCATTTAATGAATTTTACAGTTTAGATAGTATCTTTAAGGAGAGGCCAAAGACTATTCTGGAGGCACTGATGCAAATCAATGATGCCAAGCTCTCGGGAAAAACAAAGCGTTGCCTAGAATTTCCACCCAGAATCCTCCACAGGCTGCCTGCCCCCTCAGTGATGGAGAGTATTTGCAGTTCATGCCAAAGGGGGAGCAATGTTGTCAGCTGAGTTAAAACACTTGCGATAACATCTTCTCATCCACCCATTTGAACAAAGAGTTCAGTGATGCCCTAGGCAGTGATGTCCAGGTGCAGAGATGGGGTGGCCAGAATTTTATCCCGAGGCATTGAATTTAAAGCGCACCAAATTACTTTTTATTTCTTGCCATCATAAACTCATTGATCTAGGCAAAGAAGGGACCTCAAAGATTATGAGTCCAACCTCCTCCCTTTTCAAGTGAGGAAAGAAACTAAGAACCAGGGAGATGGCAAAGGGGAGATTTGAACCCTGGTCCTCTGATTCCAAATCCCCTGATGTTTCTACTATACCACACTACCTCCTTTATATTTTTATGATTTTTCTTTCTTTTCATGTCCTAATAATGACCTTAGTTTTAAATCTGAATCATTTCTGGATATATTACTCTACCCTCACTTATGTAACAAAGAAAAACTATTAAGTGAAACCAACTAACATAGCAACCATGCCTGATGGCATATGCAGTATTCCATACCCATAGCCCCCTACTGCTCCATCTCTTCTTAATGGTGGGTGCCAAAATGAGAGGGTCCGGGAGCACTTTTCACCTTGTAGCAGCTGATAGCAAGAAAGCTTAGCACCAAGACACCGAAAATAGGAAGCTACCAGATGGTGAAAAGGACTAAGCCCTTCGGGTCCCTCCCAGCCCTCTCCATCAATGACCTCTGTCCCTCGAAGCTTTGTGCCTTTGTATTACTATTCTCCACATTTTACAGATGAGGAAACAGAGGTTCAGAGAGGTTGCGACTTACCCAAGGTCACAGAGCTAGTGAGTAAGTGTCTGAGGCAGGATTCGATGTTCTAGCTTGACCCCTCATCCATCGCTCTATCCACTGTTCCACATGCATCTCTTTCCTTTCTTTAGAGAAAAGGAAGGAGGGACAGTGGTCGTATATATTGTCATTCTTGTTTGTTTCTTCAACTGGTTTGGCTAAACAAGGAAAGGCTCACAGGATGGATTGGTGGGTGAGGTATATCTAGAAATAATTGTGATATAAAGACATAAATAAAAAGGTTTTTTTAAGAAACTGAAAATAGTTGACATCTGGGGGAAGCTACAGCTTTACCATTATTTTGGGAGAGGTGAGTGAGACTGTGTCCTGCTCTGAGCTTTTCTATAACTGACTTCAGCCGTCACGACCCTAAGACATTTCTACTACGGTGTCAGCTTCTCCTGAGACCTTTGCTGCTCTCCCCAGTTGTTGGTGCTCTCCACTGCCCAAAGACCCCCATCCTATGAAATTACTTTGTATACATTTAATATTATTTCACCGTACACATGTTGTTTCCCCCTAATAGAATGGATGCTCCTTGAAGGCAGGACCTCTCTTATCTTTGTCTTTGGGTCTCTGGTGCCTAACACTGTGCTCTGCCACCAGCTTAATAAATGCATGTAGAAGGGGAACTTTTGCACAGAAGATGTCCAGTGTCTAATAAAATAGCCGAGCTTCTTGGCACGGTATTCTGAGGACTCCAATACGTGCCATGTCAGATTCAACTCCCGTAAAACCATTCACTTAAGGCTGTTGTGGTGCAATGGAAAGAACACTGGAACAATCTGGAGGACCTGAATTCAAATCTCTTCTTCTGCCACTTTCTACCAGTGGGACCAAACCACCTGACTTCTCGGAGCGTCTGTCTCCTCATTTGTAACATAAATGAGTTGGATAAGTATAAATCCTTTCAGCTCTCAAGTCCTGATCCTAATGTGCTGTCGAAAAGGTGGCTTGAAAGCATTCAGATCCCAGGTGCACCAAGTTTTTTGTTTTTGTTTCTGCCTTTTTTTTCCTGAAATTTACATTGGTGCTGTTTTTTAAATCCTTTTTTAGGGAGGGCAAGTCTATAGATCACAGGATTTAAAGCTGGAACAGCTTTAGAGATCATCTAGTTAAACTTTCCCCTTATGTTAGAGAGGAAAGCTGAGACCCAGAGATGGACATTGACTTACCCAAGATCACACACGGGAACCACTTATATTAAATGTTTTCTAGGGATGCAATACATATTTAGGAGTTTAAAAATTTTAATATCAGGTGAAAGAAATTTTCAGGAAGACTTCCAAAGGAGGTAAACTACCCTGAGACATCAAGCAAGCAAGACTACTCTATAGATTTAAGAATCTAGAAGAGAAGGGAAAAAATCTAAGTGGTTTCCAAGTCCTGTTGTTTCTGCCTCTGTAACATTTCCGACATCTAGTCTCTCCATTTAGTTCCCTGATACCATCCTTATTACCTTTCACCTCAACCTTTTGTGTAACTCAGGTTTCAGGCTAAGCTTGGGGACATTTTGGATGATGCCTATTTGGAAGGAGGTGCCTAATTTGGTGAAGAGAATGCTGATGGGATGCTGCATACCAGGACAAGGGTTCAAGTGCTTTGAAAATGACAGGCTCCTTCTTATAGAGGACCCTCATAGTGCCAGACTTCGGACATGGGACACATATGGCTTGCATTCAAATGACCTCTCCACTAGAGACCTTCCTTTCCTTCAATCAATCTCTTCTCTAATTCATCCTCTGCACCTCTGCCAGTCATCTTCCTAAAATCCTTTAGTGGTTCCTCTGTGCCCACTAAAGAAAGGTTTAACTTCTGCCTCAGCATTCAAGGCTCTGCCCCAGCATTCAAGACACTCCATTTGCTGGTTCTCCCTTCCCCAGGGTAGTGGAGTGGAAAGGGCCCTTCTCTGCAATTTAAAGTCTTAGAAAGTTGCCCACAGCACTGAAGGGTGAAGAGACTTGCCCAGGATCACACAAATCAGGATTGGTCTGATGGAGGACTTCTGCCCCTAGGTCTTCCTGGCTTTGAAGCCAGCTCTGTACTCACCATTCCTTAATGCCTCTCATAACAAGGTTGTTGTGGGGATCAAATCCTCCGTGGCTGCCCTTTCCAGCACTGGTTGAACTTTCACTCATTGCCCCTGACTCACCCTGTTGGGGGCCAGGGAGACAGTTGGAATTCTTCTTGCCTCCCCATCGCCACCTCTGAGATCTCCCCCTTCCACCCTTACTCAGGAACCTCTCCTCCTTTGAGGTCACTCAATCCGCATCCGCCACCCAATCAAAATCCTGGCAGCTGTCGTGTCCTGGCCTCCAGAAAACTCCCCATCCTTCTTCATGAGTTCAGCACCCGGCTCACAATCTTCTTCTTCTCCCCAGCTCTGCCCTCATACTAGGGGACTTTAACATACATATTGACATTCCTTCAAACACTGTAACCGCCTAGATCAACATAGTCATTTCCCATGACCTTCTCCTCCAGCCCCCTCAGCGACACACAGAAAAGTCATTGATCTTATCACCACGCGCAAAGGCGCACCTCCGCGTTCACGAATGCTGATTCCTTCGCTGGATCATAATCATCATCTCCTTCTTTCCTTCTGACTCATGATCTCCTAACTCTGTTATTTTTCTTTATCCTGACTTCCCATCCTTCCATCCCTCAGTCCCCTTCCAGGCTATCATCCCCGCATGGGTTACACCCTCCTCCTTTCCCTAGGCCTGTTAGTAAGTCATACATCTCTACGCTGTCCTTTAGATAAGTCCCTGGCCCCCTTATCCTATAGTCCTTGGTCCCCCATCCTATTGCCAATGATGCCTCACCAAGCCCCAGCCTTGGATGACTCCCACTATCTGCTGCCTTTACTTCTATTCATGTGCTGCTGAATGAAGCTAGGGAAAATCATGAAACCATGCCGACTGGGTCTACTACAAACACAGACTGCAAAATCTCAGCTGGGCCCTCACTTCTGCAAAGCAATCCTTTTCTGTGTCCCTAACCCATTCACTCTCCCATTCACCACATCAGCTCCAAACCTTTTCATCCATTCCGAAAGCTCTCTGACACTCACTCCCTAACCCTCTCAGCTAATATTTCTAAAGAC
>CM053624.1:8429139-8459926 GCA_028646595.1 Phalanger gymnotis | reverse complement strand
TATTAAAAAGCACAGGGTCAAACACAGATCCCTGGGGCACTCCACTGGAGACCTCCTTCCAAATTGACACGTCCCAGCTTCCCCGGGTTCTCTCATTCACCCAGCTCTGATTCCACCTATTTGTCCTTGTCTAGCCTCCATCTCTTCCTGAGGATAGCTCGAGGGCCTTTGTCTGGGGCTTTACTACAATCTTGCCAAACTGTATTTGTAGTGATCCCCTAGTGTGTTAGTCAGGTAATCCAAAATGAGGTGAGCGTAACACGATCCATTCTTGGTGAAGGCAGGCTGGCTGTGATGGCTGCTTCCTTTTCTAGGTATTCACTGACCATCCCTTTATTTAGAATGCATTTTAGACAGGAGTCCATGCCAAACTCATTGTCCTGTAGTTTTAGAGCTTTTTTGACAGTTGGCACAATCTTCATCTTGAGGCAGGCCTAGACTGACCGCTTCATCCTCTGCCATCTTCTAAAAGGGCCCGATGCTGGCTCTCGCTTCACAGCCTCTAGGCTTTTCAGTCCTTTAGAATGTAGTTCCAGGCCATCAAGGGCAGCTGCATGACCATCTTCCCACTCACCTTGGGTATCACCTTCCTGGTGGCCATCTCCTCCTGACCTTTTGTAGGCCTAAGATCATTCTGCCCAACTTAGAACACAGAAGGTCCGTGGGAGTCTGCTCTCATTGGCTGGGCTCATTGTCTCAGGTACCCCGTCCCAGAGGGCTGTCTCCTGCTCCCCGGTGCCTTTCCTCCAGGATTTCTTCCCATTTGTCCTGTCTGTATCTTGTATGTGCACAGTTGTGACATTAGAATATAAGCCTCTTGAGGACAGGCGCTGTGGTTGTGCCTTTCTTTGTCTCTTCAGTGCCTGGCATGTGCTTAAGAAATGCTTGTTGATTGGCTGATAGCCTGTCCTTCTACTGGACCTCTTATTTTCCCCAAATAAATCTACCCTCCAAAAAGGACCCCTCCTCATCCTCCTGTCTGGAGTTGAGTCCTCCTCAGAAGGGCAGCACCTGCCGCGCACCAATGCAGACTTGTGTCTGTCTGTATGTCTGTGATTCGGCTCCACTTTTCTGACCGTGCCTGAGGGCCTCAGTTGAAGCTGGCCGTTGGTCAGTGCCGGCCGCTTCTTCTCCAGCCCGGTCTCTCCTCTCTGCTTCCAGATGTCCGCTCTGAGTTTGATGGGATGGACACCACGAATCCGAACTGCGTTGTCATCGCGGATTCAGGGGACGGCTTTTCTTACCAAAATGTGAACAAGGCGTTCCGAGTTCTCGTCAACCTGGAAAATCCAGTGCTTATATCCCTGGGAAAAGGGTAAGTTGGCTCAAGGTGTTTCTAATGAGAGGCAGCAAACAGACCTCCAAGCCAGAAAGAGCCAAATTCAAATCTCACATCTGACCGAAACTGGCTGTGTGACCCTGGCCAAGTCCCTTAACCTCTCTGTTCTCTGGCCAGCTCTCTGAGACTCATTGAAGAGGAGATGCTGACCAGCATTGGAGTTTCCTCAGCCATTTTAATCTCAGGTCAAGTCCCTACCCTTATAAATGTGTAATCTCCTATTTCTTTTATTTGTGGTCTGGAGTGGCCCTTGGGGGTTTAAAGGAGGGCTGGCAGAGGGGAAGACAGAGTCAGAGAAGGGGAGGGGGGAGGGGAGGAGGTAGGGCAGGAGAGGGCGGGAGAGAAACAGAGACAGAGTCTTTTTTCTTGCCCTTTTTCAATTACATTCTGAGAAAAGAATACCACCTCCACCCACCCACCCAAGTCCCTCAACCTGGGGAACAGATCCCAGGCTACTTGTCCTTCTGTCTGGCCCGAGAGCTGCATCAGCAGGGCTTCATTTCCCTTCTGTTTAAAAGAAGGTCAAGCAAGAAAGGCCTTCAGGCCTATAGAGAAGTCTTGGGTTCCATGGGGAACAGCCCTCCCTGTCAGGCTTTTTTAATTGCAGATATTCTGTAGTCCAAGTGAACAATTCTTAAAAGCTGGAATTGAATCAGGAGTGTAGGGAACTCCCACATGTGGAATATTCCTCTCTTTGTGCAGGTTGGCTGCTCATCTGCCCCGATGGCCTTACCTAGAGCCCTGATGTTAAGGGACTTGGCCAGGGTCACACGGCTACTTAGTGTCAGAGGCATGTCTGACTCCTGGGCTGGTCTTCTGTTACCTCTACCAATCTTCCACTCAGCTTGGGTATACAACTCTGAATTTTTGTTTTTTAATTTTGGTTTCCTAAATTATTTATTCATTATTTCATTGATTATTTTATTACCTGTATTGAGGATCTGTCCCATTCTGACCCAGGGGTGTGGGTCATGGGTGTTTGGCCTTTCTTTGTATCTGCAGAGCTTAACATTGAGTCTGGCGCATCGTTAGGGCTTAGTAATACTTGTTGACTGACTGGCTGACGGACTGCCCAGAGTACAGCCTCTCTCAACAACATGGAAAGGCCTTGGGTATGAGTTTGATGACTGACCACAGAGTTTTCTTGTCTGAGGACCAACCTTAGCCCTGGAGAGGCCAGCTCCAGCTTAGGAATTTATTGGTTTGATCCATTCTGGAAAACCTCTACTGAGTCATTGGGGAGGGGGTGCGGATTCTGGGGAGCATCAGTGGAGGGGGAGGAGGCCTACCCCATGGGAATTCTGGGTCCTTGGAGTATTGAGTGGCAGACACTGAGGGCTGCCAGGGACCTCAGGGGCGACCTAAAGCTGCTTCTTGTATTACACCCCACTCCCAGACACGCACACATGTACACACACGCATACACACATGGAGCCATCACAAGGCAGCCTCTTCCACAGTTCTAGTCCTCAGGAAGTGTCCTGGGCTGAGGCGACGTCCCTGGAGCTCCCAGCCACGGGTCTTGGGTCACCTTGGTAGAAATGTAATCAGAGTTTCACCTGGGAATGGAGGAGGCAGCGGCTTAGAGTCTGTTCCTCAGGCAGCACCACAAACCAAGGCATTTTTCATGGAAAGCTTCTTCTCCTCAAATACAGAAGGCCATGAAGGGCCTGACTCCCAATCTTTAGTGGTACGATGCCCAGTGGGATGGTGAGCATTTCACCGGGAGCCTGGGGAGCCAGATTCCAGGCCCGTTCACAGCCTGCTTGAGTGTGGGCAAAGCGAATGAATAGTAACGTAATAATAATAGCAGATGATAGGTGACAGCAGGCGTTTACAAAGTGCCCGAAGGCTTTTAAAGCACTTTACAGGTTTTCTTACTTGAGCCTCGGTTTCCCCATTTGTCAAGTCTTCCTATGGCAGCGCAGGAAAGTGCTGAAGAAAACCTCTGAACTGTACAACAGGGGGAGTTTCAGCCATCTCTCTCGTAATCCGAGTGCAGCCCCAGTTAAAGCAGAGGCAGACAGTCTTCTGTGTTTTATGTGTGTTATGTTTGGCGTCAGCTTCTCTGCTCTTCGTACGTCATAGAGTCAGGTTGGAGTAAAGAATCTCTGAGGATTCTTCTGCCTCTGCATCCCTTAGCGTTGGGAGGCATCGTTCATGGAGGGCTGGTCTCGAGGTCGGGAAGGCCTGAGTTCTAATTCTGCCTTAGACACTGGCTGTGTGACCCTGGCTGAGTCAGCCTCTCCTTGTCTCTGTTTCTTCATCTGTAAAATGGGGATCCTAATAGTCCCTCCCTCCCAGGGTTGTTGTGAGGACCAAATGAGATAATGTCTGTAAAGCGCTTCACAGACATCTGTCTTGTTACTGTTACTTTAATAATTAGTGCTGCTGCAGCTTGTCACCTTTCGAGGGGCTAAATACTGATCGGAGGTAACCCTCGCCTCCTGGGCGCTCAAAACTGGGGGAAGGGCAGCTGGCAAAGATGATGTAGGGGGTGGGGAGGAGGTATTGGTGGTTAGAAAGCTCAGTTCCTGACCGAGTGGCACCAGGCCACCTGCCCTCCAGCATCCGCAGTTCCCGGGCTCCTTGGAGCGCCTGCCTCCTGGAGAGGGAGTGATTTACATTTGGCATCTGTTTGGGGCTGAGAGGGGGAATTGGCTTAGTAATTTCCTCTGTCACGCCACTGTCAGAAAATTAAGCTGTTTACGCCATAGACCATAGAAGGTTAATGGCTGTTTTGGGAAAGGTCAAGTGGTCATTTTAGAGAGAGGCCGTGCTGTATAATCGGAAACGGCAGAAGAATAAAGCATAAAATCGCATCTGACTGCTCCCAGCCCCCTTGGCAGCCGTGGATGGATGGGCAGACAGGCAGACACAGAGAGGGGGACAGACAGACAGACAGTTAGGTGGATAGACAGGCAAACAGGCAGATGGACGGGCAGACAGATGGACGGGCAGACAGATGGACAGGTGAGCAGACAAGGGGATAGACGGGCAGATGGACAGGTGGGCATACAGGTAGATGGACAGGCAGACGGGCCACCAGATGGATAGGCCCACTGAGTTGCTTCTCTCCAAAAAGTTGCTCATCCAAATTCTTTTTCTAATAAGAAAGGCATTGGGAATGACCCAGGCCTGGTCAAAAAATGCAATCCTTTTATTTACTTTGTATTGGGAAATGTTTTCAGTGTGCACTTGGCTTCAAGATAGGTTCGTTTCTCTGAATTACTAAAAAATCAAGAGAAATCCCGAGCAGGAAAAGAAACAACCCAACAACCGAGCAGGTTCTGGTTTTCACTAAAAACATAAATGTTAAAATGACTAATTTGGAGGGAAGGCATTGGGGAAGGGAGACTTTGATTTAGCCTTTATTCCCCAATATAGCAAGGCCACCCATCCCCAAGTCCTGGTCCCGAGGATACGGAGGCATGGCAAATAAAGTAATTCATTTTGAATCGAGGAAAGAATTTCACTTTTTTTTTCCTCTGAGGCAGAAGCTGAAGATTTTGTCTGAGCTTTGGAAGCAGCCATGGTGTGAGATTCTTGTCTGCTCTGGGGCTCCTGAGTGCTCAGTCCAGGACTTCCTCCTGAGCTGAAAGCCTTTGCTCAGAGCAGGCAAGGCTGCCAGAGGCTGGCCTCAGGGACCCATAGCGGGGAAGTGGGGGACCCTCTCTCCACCTGCCCTGAAAGCAGCTTCTCATCCAGCCCCTGCTTGTAGACCTCATTGGGGGGCCCCACCATGTCCCAAGGCATGTCCCAAGGTGCCCACTTGGGCACCATTTTTATTGTAGGAAACTTACCCTTCTTCCAAGCTGCTTCTCTGCAGCTTCCCCCAAGGCTGTGAGATCTGCCCGCTGGGGTCAGGCTGAACATGGCTAATCCCTTTTCCACTTGACAGCCTTTCAAATACTTGTTGGCAGCCGTCATATCTCTCTTCTTTCCCTGTAAGACCCTACGCAACCTGCCTTTCTTCCATCCTCATTGGACTTTACTCTCCCCCCTACACCCTCTGATCCAGCCAAACTGTCTTCTCTTCCCTCATAACGTGTCATATCCCATTGCCCTGTTTTTGCCCTGGCTGTTCCCCATGCCTGGAATGCATTCTCTGCTTACCTTCATCTCATAGAGTCCTCCTTTTCTTTAAGACACAGCTTGGGTTCCACATTCTTCTGCACAAAGCTTTCCTGATCTCCTTCTGCCTTCCCAGACTACCCTGTATCTCATAGCTTTGTGTAGATTTTAATTTATTCATTCTGTGTTTATGTTGTAGCTATTTTTATATGACCAGTGTTTGGCACATAGTAGGTGCTTAATAAAGTCTTACTGACCGACTGACATAGTAGGTGCTCAATAAATATCTATTGATTGATGAAATCTCTCAGGTTCCTCTGGCAGATTGTTCTGTGGTGTGACGCCCAGACCCTTCCCCAGCCCAGCAGCTCTCCTTTGGAGGTGCCAGCATATCGGTGCTCTGCCTTCCTGCCTCTCAGAAGGTCACATAAGGACAGGAAGCTTGGCTCTGAGTCCCAGCTGCTGAGATGACTGAAGTAGGTTTATTAAGCATGGTTGTTTCTCATGTGGACTAGGATCTCACATACTAAGAGCAGGGCCCTCATCTCCTGGAGCACAAATGGTTAACTTCTATAGTTGGGGTAGGAGTTACAACTGCCATCTACAATTCCTGTCAAGATTATCTGGAGTCTAAAACTGGTCAATTTAATTTTACAAATACCTGCTGTGTGTAGAGCCCTGGGGGAAGAGTAAGAGTATATTCAAAACATTGACCCTGCCCTCATGGAAGTTCTAGTCTGGTAAAAGGCATGAGACATAGTGGCCTGTTTTTCTAGCACATCTGGGTCTGCAGTGTCCTCTGTTCTCAGAACCTTTACCGCCTTGCTGTTCACCTTCTCTCCTTGCCAAACTCTGACCCTGGCTCACTCTCCCCATCTGCTTCTTTGCTCCTCCTCCATGATAGCTGCTGAATACACCGAGAAGAGAGCATATCTCTCTTTAGATCTCCAGCCCTGTTCTCCTCTCCGCCTCCAGCTTCAGCACAGCTTCACCGGAGGCCTGTGGGACATTTCACTCTGTTTGGCTGGGAGACATCTCAAGCTCTGCATGTCCTAAATTGCCCTCTCTGTTTTCTTGCCCAAACCCTCACCTCTCCCAAGCTTTCCTATTTCTCCCTAAGGAGCCACCATCCTTCCAGTCTCCTAGTCTTATAACCTTGGCATTATCCTGGATGTCTTACTTTCCCTCACCCACACATGTGGTCCATTGCTAAATCATGCACAACATCCCTCTTTCTGAACCCTTCTCTCCAGTCTCTGCCCACTCTTGGTTCAGCCTATCCTGGGCCTCAGACGTCTCCTGCTACAGCCCATCCTCCACACACAGGAATCTTCACTAAGTAGAGATCTAACCATGGACTCTTCTAACTCCAGGGGCTTCCTGTTTCCTCTAGGATGAAATAGAAATTTCTCTGTTTCACTTTGAAAGCCTTTCTCCCCAACCTACCTTTCCAGGCTTGTTGGACCTAACAGGCCTCCTGCACGCTGATCCAGCCAACTGCCCTTCTCTCTTCCTCATGCAGGACTCTGTACTCTCTTTTTTCTTTTATGAATCCCTCACTTCTTTAAGAGCCCTCTCAAGCAGCAGCTTTCCAAGATTCTTCCCAGCTGCTAGTGCCCTCCATCCCACATGACCTTGTTTTTTAAGTACAATTTTGTATATATTTATATTTATTCACATAACACTTAAGTTGTTCGTGTAACTGTTGTCTCCCTTGTCTGAATGGAAGCTCCATAGAGTAGGAAGTGTTTCCCTCTTTGTATCTATCTTGCAGTGCCTAGCACAATAGCAGTGACATAATAAATGCTTGACCTGTCCTCCCAAGGAAGTCCGTTTCACTGTGGGTAGTTCTAGTTCCTTAAATGGAACAGAAATCTGCCTCTCAGCATTTTCTATTTTCTGGGCCCAAGCAGAAGAGATCTTATCAACAAACAATCAATAAACATTTGCTAAGTGCCTACTATATGCCAGGCACTGTGCTAAGTGCTGGGAATATACAAGGAAGCAAAAGACAGTCCCTACCCTCAAGGAGCTCACAGTCTAATGGGGAACAGAACATGCAAACCAATATGTACAAAGCAAGCTATATACAGGATAAAAAGGAAATAATTAGCAGAGAGAAGGCACTGGAATTAAGAGGAGCTGGGGAAGGCTTTCTGTTGAAAGGAATTAAAGGAAGCCTGGGAGGTCAGTAGGCAGAGATAAGAAGGAAGAACATTCCAGGCATGGGGCCAGCCCAGGAAAGTGCCTGTAGCTGAAAGATGGAGGCTCTTGTTTGTGTAACAGCCAGGAGTCCGGTGTCACTGGATTGAGGGGTGTGTGTTTGGGACTAAGATGTGAGAAGACTGGAAAGGCTGGGTCATGTATGAAGCGCTTTGAATACCAAACAGAGGATTTTGTATTTGATCATAGAGATAACAGGGAGCCACTGGCATTTACTGAGTAGTGGGGGTGATATGGTCAGACCTATGTTTTAGGAAAATCACTAGTGACTAAATGGAATGAGGAGAGACTTGAGGCAGGGAGACCCACCTGCAGCTATTACAACAGTCCAGGTGTGAGATGACGAGGACCTGTACCAGGGTGGGGGCAGTCTCAGAGGAGAGAAGGGGGCATATTGGAAAGATGCTGTACAGGTGAAATCTGTAAGAGATGCTGCAGAGGTGAAATCTATGAGAGATATGCAGAGGTAAAATTGACAAGAGTTGCTTCAGAGGTGAAATCTACAAGAGATGCTTTAGAGGTGAAATTGATAAAAGATGTTACAAAGGTGAAATGGGCAGACCTTGGTGCCATATTGGATTTGAGGAGTGAGAGATAAGCAAGGTGTCCAGGATGACTCCTAGGGTGTGAGCCTGAGGGACTGTGAGGACGGTGTTGCAGTGCAGTACTACAGTAATGTGGAATGTAGGAAGTGGGGAGAGTTTAGGGGGAAAGAGAATGAGTTTAGTTTGAGACATATTGAATTTAAGATATGTGTGGGATATCCAGTTGGATATGTCTGAAAGGCAGCTGGAGATGTGAGATTGGAAGTTAGCTGAGAGATTGGAGCAGGAGAGGTAGATTCATCAGCATAGAGATGGAAACTAAATAAACTAAATCCTTAGGAGCTGATCACCAAGTGAAGTGGCATAGAGGGAGAAGAGGGCCCAGGACAAAGCACTGGGGGAACACCTATGTTTAGAAGGTGTGGTCTGGAGGAGGATCCAGCAAGGAGACAGAGGAGTAGTCAGAGAGAGAGAACTAAGAGAGCCTTCTTCCACAGCATGCGCCATTAGATGTTTCAAGATGGGATCATACTCCCTTCCCCCCTTTCCTTCTGTAGGCTAAGCCTCCTTAGCTGGCCTCCCTTGGCACGTGGTCTGTTGCGCATTCACTGTCCCAGTCACGGCCCCTTTGACTCCTTGACCTCTTGGGAGTGTCCCATTGGGAAGGTGGTAGTTCCTTAGTTGAGGACCTGCCTGTGATACTGCAAATCCCCACTTTTCACGTGAAAAAACTGAGACTCAGGGAGATTAGATTCCTTGCTCTTGGTTACCCACCTAGTGAGCGGTGGATACAGGTCTTAGGACTCACAGCCGCACGGTGCTGCCCACTCTCCAGCATGTCTGCTCAAGTTTTCTTGGTAGAGGGGAGCAGCCACTCTCCGTTAGGTTATCTTTAGCTATGCTGGAAAATGATTCCTGGGTGAGTGGGTGTAGACCAGCCCTTTAAATAAACAGGCAGACCTGATCAGGAATGAGATAGGAACGAGACTAGCTAGCATTCTGTTCTCACCCAGTTCAACTTGTCTGTCACTCACCCTATTGAAAAGCCTGGTCTCCACATACATATTTATTACTGTCCTTTAAAATTCAAAGGCCACCGGAAGATGTTTATTGATGTGACTGATCTTCTAGTGGCTTTAATAATACTGAAAGTCAGCCCTCCCTCCTTTTGTTTATGCCTCAAAATTCCAACTACTCTTGCCCCTCTCTCTGGCAACTCAGTAGAGGGTTACTTTTCCCAGCCTCGGTGTTGAGCTAGACAGTTTTACCCCCAGTTCCTATTCTCCTGAGAACCTGCCATTTTTTGATTTGTGGCCCCCTCACCCCACCAGGAGAGTACTGATTTGAAAAGTGTGATTTTGGTAGCTGAGAGCAGCTTGGGGTCACTGCAAATGCTCAGTTTCATCTTAGGCTCCTCCTGTCCAGCTCTGGGCCTGGCTTGTGGTCCCCCATCCCTGAGGTACAGGCTGAGTTCCTAACTTAGCCGGATGCCCACTTAGCTGCATAACCCCATCTGGGCATCAGACACCCTTGATCCACTAGACTTGCCCCTCTTGGATGGCAAAGCCAATCTCTTTTGAGGGACCACAGGTCTTATGGAAGAGGTGCCGCAGCGGGGAGGGCCAGATGCAGAAATGTCAGCCAACCTGAAGTGAATTGAGCTCAGGATCCCTTTGTGCCCTGAACTTGCCCAAGCCATGGATGCTTTGTGTTGGCTTGTGCTGGGTGATAGACAGGGACCCTCTGGCCTGGGCAGGTTGCTCTTCTTGGCTCACAGTTCTGGGGAGGTCAGCCTGGCAGAAGCAGAATTAATGAACATGTCTTAAAGGAAGGCTCTTAAGAACCTGGCCTATCACCTTCTCAAGTGAGTTAGGGGAAAAGGAATAAGTTGTCTCCCTATAAAAACAACTGGTGCCCAAGAAACTTGGGTCATGGTTTGACCTCTCGCTAATAGGAAATGTGCCAGGTTGCTGTGGAACTAATGGAGTTTTCTTTCTCAAGCAGCTATTAGGGGTTAATTATTAGCAATTAGGGGTGAGCCACAGAAGCTTTGAACCTACTGTCCTTTCCCAGAAGCCATAATCATCCTCTCCCACTGTATTAGCAACTGGAAACCATCTGCCTGCTTTGATCTCCCGGTTAATCATTGAGGTGGCTACACGGGACTCCTTCAGGGGGGGCTGCTGTCACTGACTTCACTGATGACTCCCCCCTGAGCAGCAGGTCTGTCACAAACAGAGCGAGGGCCTCAGTCCTTTCAGGGATTTTACGGAACAGGAGCTTCTGTCAAATAGCGACCCTTTGTTTTTCCTGTTCTTGGGGACCCATTATCTTTGATGAACAGCCACCCACACCCGGGACCTTGCTGCCTCTTACCACCAGCATGGGGAGAGGGCCTCATGCAGTATCAGAACCAGAAGGGACCTCGGCAGTCATTGGGGCCAACTTCCTCCCTGTACTGAGGGAGACACTGAGGTCCAGAGAGAGAGCAGGGCTTGTCCCAGGTCACTTAACAAGTTAGTGGTGGAGGTTTCCTGGCTCCCTCCAGGCCAGGGCTCCTTGCCCTGAACCTTGGGTCTTTCCAGTTCTTGAGGGTTGGGGATCAAACCAGGGCCCAGGGAAATGTAGTAACCTGCCCCTGGTGATCCATAGGGTGAGGGCAGCCAGACCAGTCCTCACAGGCAGCAGGTGGCAGAACCCAGGCTTGTATTCATGTCTAGCACTGCTGAAATCGGCAGCTGAGCCATCTACATGGCACTGGTAGAGTGGCAGTAGCCCTGGCCTTGCAGTCAGAGGACCCAGGTTCCAATCTTGCCTTTGATGCCAGCTGCCAGGATGACTTCAGATAAACCCCTTGGCCTGCCCGGGCCTCAGTTTCTTTGTCTGTCAAATGACACAGTTGGACTGGATTCTGTCAGAGCTTCCCTCCGGCTTTAGGCCTGCGATCCCACAGTCTGCTGTGTAAAGGCCCCCCAAAACACTGAGCGATTGAGGAGCAGAGACTCCCTGGCTGGACCCTTAGACTTTTGAGATTCCTCGGCAGGCCTGAGGGGACGGTCAAACGTAGGAGAGACAAAGGCTCCCATTTCTCTGTTAACAGTCGTGTTGCTTTTGTTTGCAGACGCTACTACAAGGAAACCGACGGCCTGATGCTAGATGTTGGCCCCTACATGAAGGCCCTGGAGGTAGGAGAGGCTTCCCCTTGGCTTATGGATTAGCTTCCATCCACCTCCTCATCTGCAACAGTAGTAATGACGATGATGATAGCTGACATTGGAGGTTCAAAGCACCTCACGATTATTCTCTGGTCTGATCCTCACTGAGGGGCAGGGGCTGGTGTTATCCCCATTTTACAGGAAGCTGAGGTAGGCAGGTGGAGCCATCTGCCTGGGGACTACAACTGGGTGGTGCTTGAGCTCGGGCCCTCCTGACTTTAAGGCCCCTCTCTGCCTGCTCCCCCAGGCCTCAGATCATAGAGCAGTTTGTGTCCACAAATTGCTTTCTGATCCAAAGAGCTCCCCTGTGAGGTAAGCTGGGCAAAGACAATTGTGCCCGTTTTACAGGCAAGGAAATTGAGGACCTGAAATACACCCAAGGTCACACAGCCAGTGAGTGGCTGAGTCGGGATGGGGCCCACCATCTTCTGACACAGGGGCTGGTGTGAGGCAGCCGGGCTCTGGCTTGGGACTCTTGTTTCCTGGCTCCGCTGCTCTCCTGGGTGACTTTAGGCAAGTCCGGCCCTGTCTCTGGGCTCCAGATTTCCCATCTGTAGGATGACGGGGTTGGCTTTGAGGATCCGTCTTGCCCTAAGCCCTAGTGGCCTATGACCTGGAGGACCTTGCCAAACCTGGGCACCTTTGACCATGCCCAACTAGAAGGTGAAGAGAGAAGAGGGGGAGGGGAAAGGGAGAAGAAAGGAGAAAGGAGAAAAAAGGCGGCAGCCACTAGGGGGACACATTGGGCACTGCCCACCCCAGACTCAAACCAATGGTGCCCGGATGTTAATGGGGAGCTGTGACCCACCCAGGCAAAACCTGTTCAAAGGGACTTCCACAGTGGGAGTTTTGTCTGAGAGGCTGGACATGAGGTTTCCTGAGTGGGCCAAAGGCCCAGAGGTCTCTTGTCTCTCTTACTCTCTCTCTCTCTCTCTCTCTCTGTCTCTGCCTCTGTGGCTCTGTCTCTGTCTCTCCTGTCACCATCACCCACATCAGCCTGGCAATGTCCTGTGCTTGTGTGGTTCTTCATTCAGGATCATGGGTAGATGGGACTAATCTTCCCTGGCCTGGTGCCATTGGCCTTCTTGGCTTCGGGCTGGGGCCTCACCTGTTACTCTCTTTCCTTCCCAGTATGCCTGTGATATCCAAGCTGAAGTGGTGGGAAAACCAGCCCCTGAGTTCTTCCGGGCAGCTTTAAAGGAAATGGGCGTGGAAGCTCATGAGGTGAGTTGTACCTGAGGAGCTGCCTCACCCAGCACTGGGAGGCTCTCAGGGCCAGGTCGTCTCCCTTTCTCTCTTTCCCGGCCTTCGATGCCCTCTCCCCACCATGCTGACCCCCAGCCATTACACCACTCAGTGCCGCAGCTCTGAAATCAATCCATCTGCATCTCAACAGGTAGATCTTGGAAAGTTCAGTCGATTCAGGCAGCATCACGTGGAGCCAGGCAAGGTCATGGAGCGGCCGTTCTTGCGGACACGATGGAGAGATGTGGGTGATGGTAGAATTCTGTGGGTTTGGGACTGGTTGAGCCCTCAGACCCAAAGCCTAGGTGCTCATGAGCGGAATAGTTTGGTAGCACGTCCCCACATCTGCTGCTGGTCAGTCTCTTCATCAGTGGCTTAAACGGTGGCCTAGATGTCACACTTGTCACAAACCTTGTGGGGAGCACTCACTGACCCTTTGAATGATCAAGTCAGCACCCCCAAGCATTCATCAAATGCCTGTCATGTGTCAGGCACTGGCCTTGGTCCTGAGGTTATAAATAGCAAAAGGAGACAGGTCCTGTCCTCCAAGCACTTACAGTCTGGCAGAGAGGGAGATCATCTATACAAGGTGGATGAGTGCCAGATATAAAGTAACTTCTTGGGGGTCCATCGGGAAGGGCATTTTGTTAACGGTAGAATGGGGTTCCCAGAGGGCATTCCACAAAGGCTTGTCCTGGGGACACGGGAGGGATGGGCTGATGGCTGGCTGTGAGACCCTGGGGAGAGGCGGTCAGCAAGGGAACTTTGGCCCAGGATGGTCACGCTCTCTGATACAGCAGTGGTGATTCTGGTCTGATTATCAATCCTTGAATAAGAGGGGACAAGATCTCAACGAGCTAGAAAAATGGGCCAAGTCTCAGGAGAAGTGACATAGGGACAAATGTAAAGTTCTCTGCTCCTTTCTCTCTTCCCCCTTTCCTTCCTTCTCCCTTTCCCCTTCCCCTGTGTGCAGAGGGCTATACCAGGCCCTTGTGGGTGGCCCCATGTTGGGATCCACATAGATAGCCCTGCCTTGGCTCCCATACTGACCTTAGGACAGGGCATCATGATCAGTTCTGACCCCTTGATTCCACAGCAGCAAGTAAAGAAGGAGAGCCCCAAGGGCAGGCCTGAGGGCATGAGTGGAGTCAGCCTCTTACCTAATAGGGGGAGACTGGAGTAGGGGAGCAGCAGGAGGGAGAGGGGTTCTTCCCTAGCTTCCTAAACTCTGGCACAGTCAGCCCTTTGGTCTCTGCAAAATTGTGCTCCATTCTTACAGCTTAAAATTTCACTGTCAGTATGCGCCCCTGTGCCCTTTCTGGGATACTGTCCGTCTGTCTGCCTGCCTGCCTGCCTGCCTGCCTGCCTGCCTGCCTATCTGTCTGAGTATCCCCTGCTGGCTCTCTTTCCTCCTCACAAACTGCTTCTCACTTTCCCTCCTCATTGTGATGTCCACCCCAGTGACAGGCTATTGAATCAACACCAAGTCAGCATTCCCCTCTCCACCCCGTTTCTCAGATGCCCCTTAGTGGGCTCCTCTAGCATGTGGAGAGATTTAAAAATTGGTGATTTCCCAATTAGGCTGTTTCCAATGAGCTGGTTATGAAGAAGGTGATAATTTTCTGTTCGCATTTTGCCTTCTAATGACCGTCTCTGTGCTGAGCTGTCTTGCCAGGCTGTGGTGAACCTTAAATTTCTCTAGCTGCAGTAATCAATAAAGTTATCACTAGTCATTTCCCTTGATATCTGCTCCTATCCGAGACCCTGCCTTGCCTTCTCCTGCCGAGGTGTTTCCAGCCGGCTCGTGGAATAGATAGAGCTCCCCGAAATCCAATTTTCATTTTAACCTTTCCTTAGTGGCATAGAAGTAACAGATGGCTGGTATTCCTTTAATAGATTAGAAATTCAAACCTCTTAGAGGTAACTAGACTCTTCACAGGATTCAGTAATGAGACAAAGGTTACCTGAATCCTGACGGGCCCTTGTTTCAGCCTGCTAGCCCTGGGTGCACTTATGACTATTCTAAAACTAAAATCAGATTTCTATGATCATAAGAAAATTCTATCTCTAGCAAATTACTCTGCTTCTCTTAACAATTGCTCCCATGCATGAACCTTGATTAGCTAATCCAAGGGCAGATTCTTAATCGGAATGCCTCCAAAGGAGGAGGAGGAAGGGGGGAAGCATTCATTAATTTCCTCATTATGGCACAGTGTAGACTCCATGCCATGTTCCAGGCGTTGGGAGGGCCACAGTCCCTGCCCTTGGGGAGCGGCCAGATCTGCTGGGGTGATAAGGCATGCATACAGATAGCCTAGCTCACATTAGCATTGACCAAGATCTCCGAGTCCCTCCCGATTTTAAATCCCATGATTAAGCGTTAGGAGATCACAGGAAGGAGAAGTGACTCGTAGCAGGGAAGGAAGGCTTCATGGCTACGGGCAGTAGAGGTGTCTTGGAGCAATGCTCACGCCAGTACAGGGGGCCCTGGCTGGCAGGGGAATGAGCCCCGTGTCCGACTCTTTGTGACACATTTGGGTCCCTGGAGGGGTCTGCCATTTTCTTCTCCAGCTCATTATATAGATGAGGACCCTGAAGCAAACAGGGCTAAGTGACTTGGCTAAAGTCATGCAGCTAGTGTCTAAGGCTGGATTTGAAATCAGGGCTTTCTGACTCCAGGTCTGGTGCTCTGTGCACTACGGTGCCACCTAGTGGCCCATACACTGCCTGCAACTCATTTTTGAGGGAATTCTTTTATTTCCTCTTGGAATGTCTCGCTCTGTCTCTCTGTCTCTCTCTCTCTCTCCCCCTTTCTGTCTCTGTCTCTGTCTCTCTGTCTCTCTCTCTCTCTCTCTCAGTACCCCCTCTGTCTGTTCTCTCTGTCTGTTCCGTCATCTTCTGCTTGGCTGACGTCACCTCTCTGTCTTGCCAGGCAATAACAAGCCCCTATTTTCACTATGTATTTAAAGAGAGCCTGCCTTTATGGGACACATGAAGGATTCACATAAATTCCACGGATAAAAGGGTCTTGAGACTCTTCAGCTTCCATGGTTTTCCTGTGCCCATTGGGAAGTTCTCCTGACCTAAGGCACTCCAGGGAGTTGACACTGACCCACTTTCCTACTACCACGTTTTCTCCATTAAGATGGCCCCTGGATCAGTGGCCCCAGAAGGCTTTACTCCTTCATGTGCTTATCTGTGGAAGGGCCCACGAGTTCTCAGCAGTACTTGTGTGTAAAGTGAGATTCAGAGAAGGATTTGACACTAAGATGGATTTCGGAGAAGAGCTTTGGGATTTCATTGCCTGGAAGTCTGAGGAATAGACCGGCATCGCTGCGGGTCTGGACATTCCTAGCATGGGCCTCCTAGATCCCTGTGGCTGCATGGGGTTTTGGGTCTCCTGAGAAATTCTCACTTCATCTGGATTTTCCATATTTTAGAAGATATTTCTTATTTTCTGTGAGGATTAGAAAGGAGGTATGGCCTAAGGAATAGAGAGCCAGCCTTGGGGCCAGGAGGAGCTGGGTTCAAATCCTGTTCCTTTCACTGGCTACATGTCACCTCATGAGAAGATGTGTGGGTGAGGGGAGTTTCCTTGTTTGGCAATCACTCATTACAGTGAAATTGGTCTGGCCCAGTCCTCTGTTCTGGGAATTCTTTTTTTTGCCACAGCCTCAGTTACTTGGGTGCTCAGATACCCATTGGTGCTTGTCCTGGGGACTGACCCCTCAGGTCATCCTCCCGCTCATCAGCTGAACGTCTTCCCACCTAGTACAAAAGGACAAAGGGTGACTTTCCCTTTGGGAGCCCCGCCTCCAGTGATACAAGTTGCAGCTGATCTTGGACAGTTGAATTTCCTCTTCCAGTGGTTTTTCACTGTCTAATACAAGGGGTTCTGGACCCCTCTTGGACCTTCATTGGTCTAGGGAACTCCCAGAACAGGACACTTGCCTCTCTGATGCACATCAGCCACTCGTGTGTCACTGATAGCTACCTGGGGGCATGGAAAGCAAGTGATCTGTCCAGGGCCATATGGTTGGTACGGGTCAGAGGCTCCGACTCTGAGGTTGGTGTCTCATCCACACTGCTGCACCGCCTCTCATCGGTCATGGAAGGGAGAGTTTAACCCTGACTTGACACTTCTTCCAGGCCAAGCATCATTTAAAAAGATGGATATAGAAATGAAAAGGGAGACCTCCCTCCGGGAGGCTGTCATTGGCACCCAAGGCACGCGTGACTCTGCGTGTCTGGGCTTCGAGCTGGTTTCTTGCCTTTCGTTTCCCGGCCCAAATCCCAGCCTTCGGCGTGAATAAATGAACGCCCATGTGCCTGACCGTTTGTGTGCAGCAGGAGCCCAAACTGGAGAGCTCTTAATTCTTGTTTTCAGCGGGTGGGTGACCTTTGAGTTTTATGCGTCTGTCTCTCTTCTTGCCATATTGCAGTCAGAAAGGAAGCTAAACCTGGGTTTGACAGGTAAGGTTTTTTATTTCCCTTGACAGCCCACCTCTTGACCTCTATCTTCTTGCCAATGATTTTTTAAATCCTAAATGATTTGGGAATAATTGCTCCTCCGTTAGTGATTATCGTCCTTCACCGATAGTAAATCTGTGAAATCCCGGAGGGCCGGAGTCCATTTTGGTATGCGTACACCACAAGCTGGTGCCGACAGGCATCGCTGATCATGTGCGGCCACACTTCCCCGCTGCCTGTCCCCCCACCAGAGAGTTCGCCCAGGAGATGTAAAACATGCGGGGCAGCAGACTCCTGGGCTGATCGCCCCCTTTGTCCACAGGCCTTAGAAATGAGTTTCTGCCTGGACGACGCCATTGCCTCACTTGGAAGGCCGTCTGCCCTCTCCCTCCCTCCCAAGCTTCTGTGTCTTATTCCAACCTGCTGAGACTCCTTGGGAATACTACCCCACTCTTCCCCCTGCCCCAGGCTGGCCAAGTTGATGCTCAGGCCGCTGAGAGCTTAAATAGGCCCATTGAAGCTATATGCTCTCATCTGACCCTCACTTGCAATCCTTGTGAGAAAAATGGGGTAAAATCTGTTACTCCCCATTTTTAAAGATGAGGAAATGGAGATGGGAAGGGATGGCATTCCTGGTACAGCCTAGCTGTGAACACCCGGTCTGTGGGAAACAAACTCCTGTGTCCTTCCACAATGCCAAAGTAGAGTGGTTATTCTCTGCCATCATCAGTAAGCCGGTCAGTGAGCAGGCGTTTAGTAAATGCTTACTGCGTGCCAAGCCCTGTTTTAAGGTGCTGTGGATATGAAGAAAGTCAGAAGACCATACCAGCTCCTAGGGAGTTGGTTAGTCCAACAAGGGAGACAACTCATAAACCAACGTGGTACATGTAGGATAAATTAGAGATGATGTTAGAGAGGAGCCACAAACCTTCAAGGGGCTAAGGAAAGGCTCCTTGTGAGAGGTACATTGTAGCTGGGACTTCCTCCTCCTCACACTCCATAAAACCGACTCATCTGACTTCCCGGGGAAGAACCAGTGGGAATGATAGAAAGGCTCAATTGCAGAATCTTTGTTTTTTAAAAAATTCCACAAAGGATTTCTTGTGCAGAATTTGAATGGGAAAGGGAGTCTCTAGAGATGCTGAGCTCCTCTGGGTGCTCGTGGGCTGCTCGCCTCAAGCCTGGGATGCAACCAGGCCTCTTCCTCGAGAGCTCCAGCCTGACACTACCCAGACTGTGACCTACAGCTAGATGGATGGACAGTACATGGAAACAGCTGGACCATCAGAACTTCCAATCTGAACGGACACTTCAGTCTTGATGGTGAACCAGGTCCAAACTGGAATAGAGCGAAGAAAGCTGACTGGGCAGAATTTGGGAAGCGTTAGCACTGTCACCATCGGTGAGCTGCTCTTCAGTACCAGATCCCATCTTTGGAACCCCACCTTTGTCCCAGGGAGGGTATCTGCTCAGAACCATGGAATGCCCCAAACTCCAAAGCCTCCACATTGTGGGAGTGTCTCCAGAGGGCACCAGAGAGGAGTCAGCTATTGTCCTATTTCCAGCTGTGACTTGTACCCAGAAAGAGAAATCTGTCCTTCAGAAGAGGTGTGGTGAATGAGTAAATGAATGAAAGAAAAACATTTATGGGCTTACTGTGTGCTAAGGACTAGACATAGAAATGAAAAAAACAGTCTTTGTTTTTAAGGGACTCACAGTCTTTGGAGAAAACAGCTCATCTTGGAGATACGTGTCCTGAGGGTATGGCAGCAGGGCTGATGGCAAAGCCCAGAAGGCTTTATGTTGCATTGAAGTGTCTCGAGTGGGGCAGCCTAGCCCACCACCATTGGAAGGGGCTGGTGGGTCTTAGGGTCAGAATGGTGAGAAGATTCGGGGTCCTTTTTGGCAAGTGTGGAAATGGAAGTCAGTGTCTGGGCAGGAGGAGAAAAGAGGAAGGGGGCATTGTTAGGAAGGCTGGGAGGGAGGAAGCGCCACCTGCCCACCCACCACCACTTCCCACTTGGGCGCTCATTTTGTCCAACACCTTGCAGGTACTCCCACGGAGGTGTGGGGTGGCCCACGAGGAAGGAGCAGTGAGAGTAAAGGATCACTGCTGTCTACACTGGCCCCCAGGGAATGGTCAGAGATCCACAGTGAATCCACTCATGCTCGTTAGTCTGATTCCCTTGGGAAGATGTGGATGTGAAGTACTCACAATGAGAAAGTTTGGATGGGTTGCAGTGGGTGCCTGTGGAGGGAGTACCCACAGCATCACAGAACCACTTCCTTTGAGGCCCAGAGGGAGGACACCTTGCCTCAGGCCACCCAGGAAGTAGGTGGCAAGGCCCTCTGATTACAATCTGTTACTCTTTCCACCTCACACCTCCAAACTTCTTTCCAGTTTCTCTATCAGTTACATGAAGTAGTGATTCCCGGACTCTTAGAGTCATCTGGGTCAGCCTCCCTCCTGATGCCAGCAGCCCTTCTAAAACTTCCTGACAGATGGCCTTGTGGCTAATCAGTGATGGAGAGCTCACTCCTTCACATGCAGTGCCACCATCTGTCAGAGCTTGCTACTCTTTGGCACCTCAGTCAGTCTCCTGTCAGCTGATTCCCCGTGACTACCCAGAACTAGGCTCTCAGCCCTGTGTCCTTCCCAGAGTGCTTTTGTGTCCTCCACCTTCCTTACCTTGTTCCTCCAGTCCTCCTCTTTGTTCTCATCACCTTCCTTGTCGCCTGTCAGCATGTCCCTGGAAGGGCCACCCCTGGTGCCACATGTGGCCATCAGACATGGACCTCTGGTGAGCTGAAAGCTTCTATTAACACAGCCCTGGCTCACCTTCACTTCATCCCAATGTTGGCTGATATGGAGCGTGCAAAGGGCCAGACCACCAGTCTCCCCCACCCCAAACTGGTATCAAGCAAGGTACCCCTCCCCCATGCTTAAGTAATTGATTTTACATTATGTTCACTCCTGTCAAAGTTTATCTGACTGGTTCTGACTGGTTTGGCCTTTCGTTCCAATTTGACAGCACTGCGGGCTTAGTTTTGTTCCATGGCCACATTTGGGAAGTGGGCCTTTGTGGTTGATAAGCGCATTGAAGAGACTAGACTGGCTATAGGCCCCAATGGCGTGTCCCTGGAGACATCCCCCCAGGAACGTTCATACCCAGCCACATCGTCCTGGGAGCCAAGGGAATCTGCTTAGCTGTAAGGCCCATCTCTTCATCCTGATCCCGTATTGAGATGGTACCAACGCACCAAGGCCATCACCAGAGCCCTGGTCAGAGGCCATCCGGAAATCTAGTGGCCTTGTCCCAGAGGACAAAAGGTTAGGTCACCCTGACTTCTTAGAAAGAGCCCTCACAGAAGTGGGCAGAACCAGGAGAACTGTGTATGCAGTAACAGCACACATTGCACGATGACCAACTTTGGTAGACTTAGCTCTTCTCAGCAATCCAAGAATCCAAGACCGTCCCAAAAGACTCATGCTGGAAAATGCTGTCCACGTCCAGAGAAAGGACCGTGGATCTGAACGCAGACCCAAGCAGACTGTTTTCTCTTTTTTTTCTTTTTTTTTGTGGTTTTTCTCTTTTGTTCTGATTTTTCTTTTACAACATGACTAATGTGGAAGAATGTTTAATTTGATCACACGTGTAGAGCCTATAGCAAACTGCGTGCTGTCTTGGGGAGGGGGGAAGGGAGAGGAAAGGAAATTTAGAACTCAAAATCTTATAAAAGTGAACGTTGAGGACAAAAAAATCAATCAATCAATTCATTTTTTTTTTTAAAAAAAGAGTCCACACAGGCTCACCGAGTGCCCCCAAGCCTGTTCCTTAGTCATTCAGCCTAGACCTCGGCTGGAGAGTCAGGGTTTAGCTTATCAGGATGTTCGTTGTAGAGTTCATCACAGGTGATCTGATTTAAGGAAAACAGTGATTAGTTATTTATATTTAGCATAAGAATTACTTCCACACAAGCAGCCCTTCTATAAGGAAAGAAGGAAAGGAGCCTTGATTAAGCACATTCTGTGGCCCGGGTGGGCAGCTCTGGGGTGCAGCGAATAGAACACTGGACCTGGAGTCAGGAAAGCCTGAGTTCAGATGCAGCCTCAGACACTTCCTAGCTGTGTGACCCTGAGCAAGTCACTTAACCCTGTTTGCCTCAGTTTCCTCAACTGTAAAGTGTGCTGGAGAAGGAAAGGGTAAACTCCTCCAGTGTCTTTGCCAAGAAAACCCCAAACGGGGTCGCAAAGAGTCGGACATGACTGAAATGACTCCACCAATGTGCCAGGCTCTGTGCTAAGCTCTTTGTGAGGATCCTCACAGCAGCCCAGGGAGGGAGGCGCTAGGAGCATCCTTATCTTATCCTTAGTGCCTTGGCCAGGGTCACGTGGCTATAAGTGTCTGAATCTGGATTTGCCCTCTGGCGCCCCCCAGCAGCCTCTGAAGGCTTAAGCACTTAATGTCATTAGCATGGTTATTCCACAATTACCTCTCCTAGCTCTGGCCTCTCCTCTTATGGGAGCTATAATTATACTGGTCATCCTCTGCTGTCATGATTCCTGTGCTTTACACCTGCTAGACAGGTAGATGGCACAGTGGATAGGGCGTTAGACTTGGGGTGATGAAGGCCTCGGACACTTGCTAGCTGTGTGACCCTGGGTAAGTCACGTAACTGCTCTCAGTCTCAATTTCTTCACCCGTACAATGGGGGTGATAGCAGCTCCTACCTCCCAGGGATGTTGTAAGGATCCAGGGAGAGAATATTTGCAAAGTGCTTTGCAAACCTTGAAGCGCTATAGAAATGTTAGCTGTTGTTACTGTTCTTAGACCTTATGTCCTTACGGAGAAGGGGGAGACACCTTATTTATCTTTGTAATCTTTCTAGTGCCTAGAATAGGGCCTTCTACACAGCATTTTCGCTGTAAACTTTTATTTGATTATTTGCTTGGTGAACTCCTTTTCCCCCATGAACTGTGCAAAAAGTAAACTGAGACCAAATCTCCAACCGAGTCAGCGGTGTCTCCGCGAATGAGGCCAGATGTGAACAACGATCCACTGGAGCCGCGATTGTGTCCATTCTGATACTCCCCTCTGGTGACCAGCAACTTTAATCCTCAAAACAAGCCACTTCCCCAGTGGCCTTTCCCCAGACATCTGAGCTCCTTGCCAGTGACCCCACCTCTCCCTTCCTCACAACAAAGAAGAATGGCTAAGCAAACAGACTGTCACAGTGGCCTGACTGTATCCCCTGTTCTTCACCCATGGGCTTTCACATCTCTGGAGATGGGGTGACCTGCTTCTCGATTACCTCACAGACGCAGTTTTAATTCCCAGGATTATGGTGTTTGTTCCATGAAGCTCAGCCAATGGCATCATTGGAAGAATCTTGCTATTAAAAAAATGGGCCTTGTTTCAGGGAGCAACTTAGGAATATCGACAGCTCTGTGCAATTCCCAGAATGCTATCCAGCCTGCTTTCTTCTTCCCGTTCAAGTCTGCGCCCAGTTAACTGTCCATCCTCCATATTCATCCAGTTCAGTTAAGTTCAGCAAGTCTTTATTAATTGCCTACTATGTGCCCACCTTAGCTAGTCTCCTAGAATGCAATGCAAAACTCATCCCTTCCCTCAGGGAGCTTCCATCCTCCTGGGGGTACAGCATATAAACAGAGAAGTAAATGCAAGATTATTTGAGGAGGAACAACCAGGGTAGTGGAGAGAGGTTCCTCATGGGGCCTTGAAAAAAAGTAGAGGTGAGGAGGGAGGGTATTCTAGGCATGGGACACAGCCTGGGCAAAGGAAAAGAGGCAAGAGATGGACCTCTGAGTTCGGGAAACTTCAAGTAAGCCAGGTTGGCCAGGTTGTAGCATGTGTGAAGGGGAACAATGAAGGGTTTTAGATACTGAGCTGAGTAGCTTGTGTTTTGTTCTAGAGGTAACAGGAAGCCATTGAACATCCTTGAGAAAGGAAGGCCATAGTCAGACCTGGGTTTTAGGGAAATTATTTGGGCTACTGAGTGGAGGATGAATTAAAGAAAGTAAAAATTTGAAACAGGAAGACCAGTTAGAGAATTTCAATTATTAAGGTAAGAGGGAGTGAGGTCTTGCAAAGTCTCTGGGGTACAGAGCACAGAGGATGAAGGAGAAATGCTGTGGAGGTCAGGAGGAATGAAGAGGAATAGGTTCTGGATCTGAGAAGATGAAGCTGGGGGACTGGAAGGAGGGTGGAAGAGAGGTGGGGTTAGGCTGAGGGATGTGGAGTTGGAGAAGGTCAGCGGGCAGTTGGTGACAAGGCTCTTGAACTCTGGTGACTGTAAAGAGAGTCATCTCTTTAGAAATGATCACTGAGCCACAAAAGCTGAGACAGTCACTGTGTGAGTGCAGAGAGGGACAAGAAGAGGGCCTGGTTCTGAACCTTGAGATGCAGGACGGTAGAGGGCAGGACCTATGTAAAGGGGACCACACAGGGGAGCCAGACGGGGAAGAGAACCATGGCAGAGGAAACCCAGGGTGGAGGGATGCACGTCAACTGCAGAGAGGTCAGGAAGGATGAGAAGCTGGCCAAGGCCACCAAGTTTAGCAATCACTGGTAACCTTGGCAAAAGCAGTTTGAGGTGAGTGAAGGGGTCAGAAGTCAGACTTTCACATTGTGGAGAAGTGAATGGGAGGTGAGAAATGAGAACTAATGCATGTAGACAGCCTTTCTAGGGGATGGTAGGTTGTGGGGGTGGTGAAGTCAAGAGAAGCCTTGGGGGAAGGAAGGCCCACGTGTTACAGTTAGTGAGGAAGGGGCCAATGGATAAAGAGAGACTGAAGGTTAGAGAGGTGGGGCATGATTAAAGGACCATGTGCCCACAGCATAAAGAAGGGCAAAGGAGAGAGGTTGTTGACCTTGGCAAAGGAAAGGGCCACCTGTTTATCAGAGACTAGGACAAGGAGGAGAGAATGGGGGATAATGCAGAAGGGTCTGAGATAAGTGGACTAATGGACCAACTCTATGGAGCTGTCCATCCGCCTGCATATCCTTGTTTGAATAGTCAGCATTCTTTTTAAATGTATTGATTTTTCACACAACACCCATAGACCCTTCTCTTGTGACAGAGCAGTTCAGTAAAGCAAAACAAACTGATCCATTGATCATGTCCAATAACTTGGGCATCCTTCTGCGTCTGTGGCCGTCCCCGTTTTACTGAGAGGAGGAAGGCAGCCCCTCCTCTTGAGTTCGGATTGTTCAGTGGTTTGAGATGAGTTCAGTTGGCCGCCATCTTGTTTTGCTGTGGTTTGAGATGAATTCAGTTGGCCACCATTTTGTTTTGCTGTGGTTTGAGATGGATTCAGTTGGCCTCCATTTTGTTTTGCCTTGGTTTGAGATGAATTCAGTTGACCGCCATCTTGTTTTGCTGTGGTTTGAGATGAATTCAGTTGACTGCCATCTTGTCCAGATGTTTCTTGTTTATTCCATTGTTTGTTAGCTCATGAAAGTCTTCCCAAGTTTCTCCACCTTCTTTATACTTGCTCTTGCTTAGGACAATAATAGAGATTCTTCCCTTTACTTGGTTCTTCCTTGTGGAGAATGAGGCTGAATTCTTGACTCTTGGCAGGGATTATAGTTCTCATTGAAGGCTTTTCAGCATTCTAGAGGTGAGTTATCCAGCACAATGGCTTCCACAAACCACCACATCTGTGGGTCTTTGCCAGCCTTCGAAATCCCTCATCCAGTTGGTCTCTGCTCTAGATATCCTCCATGAAAATGGCAGATGCCTTTGGGGAACATGTGGCTCTCAGTGTAGGCCTCTCTTGAGGTAGACAATCAGAGGGTCCTCAAATCCAGTCCAATAACAGTCATTCCTGTTGTTTTCTCCTTCATGGAATCCTGGGTGATCTGAACATATGCAAGAGAGACTGCTTACTGATGGAGTGCATCAGAGGTGCCTGAGTGCACCATTTCCCTGATCAAGAAGCTTTGGTGGCTTCCTGTTGCCCATAGGATAGAATACAGACTCCTTGGACGTCCTTAACAGCCTTGTTCCACTCCTTTTTTGCAGGCTGATCACACCCTCCTTCCCCTCATACACTGCAGCCAAACTGGCCCAGTGCCGTGCCCTGTAGACAGCGGCTCATCCCCAGCTGCCTGTCCCTTTGCACAGGCTGCCTCCCATGCATGCCTCTCATAGTTAGTATTAATCTAGCACTCTACAGTTTGTGAAGTGCTTTTCACAGTCTGATTCAATCCTCACAACAAGGCCCAGGGTCCTACTGCTAATAAGCTTCAAAGGCAGGTTTCGAACTCAGTTTGTTCCGACTCCAAGTCTGTTGGCTCCCTCTCCTGCAGCCCCTGACTCTCTTTCAGACCCATCTTTCTTCTTCCCCCTATTGTGTATCCAGGCTAGTCACTCCAAGGCTGAGCCGTCTTCCCTCTTCCTTCCCACCTGCTCAAGTCAAGTCATCAAGCACTTATTAAGCACCTACTGTATTCCAGGCACTGTGCCTTAGATACAAGAAAAGCAAAAACAAATGCCTGCCCTCAAGGAACTTACAGTTGAACAGGGAAGACAGGCACGCAGCAGCTATGTACAGACAAGAATTGGTCCAACCACTTGGGGGAGCACTTTGGAATTATGCCAAGAAAGGGATGAAAATATCCCTGTCCTTTGGCCCAGAGACTTGCCGCAGTCCGTCCACTTCCAGTGAGGTTAAGGTAGAAAGAAGGGTCTCGTGTGAATCAGAACTTTCTGTGATAGGAAAGGACTGGAAACCAAGCAGATGCCCATCATTGGGGGAATGGCTGAACAACAATATAAATAAAATGGAATATTACTGGACTGTAAGAAATAATGGGGCCACTAGGTGGTGCCATAGTGCACAGAGTGCTAGGCCTGGAGTCAGGAAGATTCACCTTTCTGAGTTCAAACCTATGTGACCCTGGACAAGTCACTTAACCCTTCTTGTCTCAGTTTCCCCATCTTAGAGTGAGCTGAAGAAGGAAATGGTGAAATACTCCAGTGTCTCTGCCAAGAAAACCCCAAATGAGCATCACAAAGAGGCAGATAAGACTGAAGTGTTTGGACAGCAACAAAGAAATAATAGGCTGGAAGATTAAAGAGACACGTGGGACAACATAAATGTGCACTTCTTGTGTCCATGAGTCCTTTTCTCTCCCCTCCCCAAGCTCTGGCCCTCCTCCCCTCTTCCCTGCCCCAAGCCTCTCCTCCCTCCAGTCCATCCTGGACAAAGCTGCCAGTGGGATTTTCCTGACATGTGGTGTCCCCACGTCCCCCCTGCTCACGAAGCTCACTGTCACCTCCAGGATCTCCTCTTCCAGTCCCCACTCAGTGGCTCTGTGCTTCCTGATTTCCCAGTTCGAGGCTTTTCTCCCTCCCCAGATTTTCCTTGATTGCTCTGGCTGCATTATCCTTTGATTAAGAGGTACAAGGGACCCCAGAGGCCATCGAGTTCAGTTACAGATGAGGAAACTGAGGCCCAGGGGTGAATGGTTTGTGGTGGTCCAAGAGGCAAGCATGGTCTTCCCTCTTAGCTCCTTGAGAGCAGGGGCTGGGTTGTTTTATTATCTTTGCTGCCCTGGTGCCTAGACTTGGGTCTTGGACAGAACGAATGCTTAGTAGATGTTTGTCGATGAATTTTTCTAAGAATTTAATCTTAAAAAAAAAATTGTTGCAAGAAGTCGTGTGTTTGGTTGGGACGAGTTTGTATTTTTCTATTCCTTCCATGCTCGGCACTCCTGTGGGTCATATGCCTGTGTGGAGTTTTGCCTTTAATCAGCCATACCTTTGCTATTTAAAAGCAAAAATCCTTTCAAAATGTTGGTCAGAAAGGTTAAAGAAACATATTTAACCTTTGTAAAAGTTCTGAAACTTAGGGGGATGGGAAATAGCATGACTGTGCAGTCATTAGCAGCCAATAAAGCCCTGCATATGTTCCGGAGGAGAAATGCAGCCCCGGCTGAGCTTCCCCATTCACTTTTGTGATGCCAAATCACTTTGACGCCTTTTGATTGATTTCACATGGCGTGGCTTTATGTGGCTCTGAGGCCTCCTGTGCAGAGGGGCTGCATGAAATACAGCACAGGGTGGGTGACTTTTAATCAATACAATGACAATATTATCTTGTTTAATTTGTACGATGGCCGCATTAAACATCAAATCAAGCCGTTTATTATGTCAGCGAAGATGAAGTGGAGGCTGAATAGAGAGTGCCTGACATCCGTCTTGTGTGTATTTCATTGCCATGACAGGCCATCATGATTGGAGATGACATTGTGAGCGACGTCGGAGGGGCCCAGTGCTGCGGGATGAGGGCGCTGCAGGTGCGCACAGGAAAGTTCAGGTCAGTCTCCTTTATTGCATTCACTCTGTCTCGTGCCATGATCTCCACTTGTGGCTTACCTGGCCTCCCGTAGAATTGTCTTCTGGGGGCCCGACAGCTCCCTTAAATCGCCCAACCCACAGCGGGGTAGTGTGCGTGCTTAGCAGATTAGGTTTAAAGACTCGATAGTGTCAGAAGAGATGCTAATAAACGCGTCTTTCTGTTGTCGCCGAAGGTGGGGTGGCTTTAGGGAGGGGCTTTCTGACCCGTCAAGTTGAATCCTCTGTTCTGATATATTTGATGATATTTGTTAGGGGATGGAAGGATGATACTCATGGACTTTGTGGGGGATAGAAAATGGAGCACAGACCAAAGCTCTGGTCTGTGGCCCTTGAAGAAGGTATTGGCTCATTGGTGGGGTGGGAGTCTGCCATATTACAGGAACTGTCATCGTGGGGTTGTGGTCATGATGTGACATTGGAGGCTGCAACGCGGGAATGTGCCGTACACACTTCCTCTCTCTTGGGCTGGCACGAGGGCTAGGTTTCATTCTGCCCCTGAGACTGTGCCTGGGGGAGTTTAAACTGAAGTCAGAGGACCCACATCTAGTTCTGCCGGTTCTGTACTCAATGACCTCTGAGATTCCTTTTGGTTCTGAAGGTCCCATTCAGCTAGAGCTGCTCTTTCCTCTTCTTGGACATGATCACAAAGGGTATAATTGCTCAGGGAATGACTGTAGATGGTCAGCCAGAGGGACATGCATTGGTCAGTCAACTCAAACCTTTGACAAGTGCCCACTTTGTACTAGGCACTGTACTAAGCATTGTGGATACAAAGAAAGGCAAAAGGCAATCTCCATTCTCAAGGGACTCCCACAGAAACCATGAGGTAGTCAGATTCTCAGTAGGTTCTCTTGAGACATATACAATCTCCCTTTTTATTGGGAGTTTATTCATATGGAACATCTCCTCTACTAAGCACAGTGGGGGCAGTGGTGCCAAAACTGGATAGGAAATTTTTCCTCTCTGTCCCCCCCTCACCTCTCACCTACTTATTCCTAATACTACTAATAATTCTGAGATCATCGCGGCCCTGCCCCAGAAGAGAGTGGCCTCCAGAGGACAAGCTTTCTGAAGTTCAGGCAATATCTTGGTAGACTTCCTTCTCCCATGCACACTGGAGGTCTCTGCTCTAGAGGGTTAGTGGCGAAGAATGTAATTTTTCTGGCTCCCTAGAGTATACTCATGGTGTAACAGGGGAGATGCTTTTTGGACCACCAAAGAGGCCCAGAGGGAAGGAGGCATCAAAGGAGTAGGTGTAGAAGACTGTGCCTTAGGAAGGAGCCCAAGGCCTTGAGTGCCAGGGAGCTCTCCAGAGTGCTGGAGCATCGTTGCTTGGATCTCCCTCTGAACTAACCATCTAAAGCCTTTTTAAAAATCTCCTCTGAAATGACCAGCCTTTATGGGCCTTCAGCCTATCCCCGAAGCCAGGTGGTAGCTCCAGTCCTATGTAGCTCATGTCTGGTTTCACCTTGCTCCTTTGTCCTGTGCCTGGTCTGGCTTCACTGTCACCTGGGCTATCCAGGCCCAGTCCTCTGCCCCACCTCCTCCTTCACCGAGGTTGCAAGAAATGATTGTATTTAGGAGGGTGATAAATGCTGAGACAACCTGTTGGGGTAGGGGAGTAAAGGGTTTTCTTGATGGGTGAGGGAAGAAAGGTAAGCCAAGGCATCTGCCATCAAAGCTATTTCATCTTCAGTAACATACCACATGCGGTCTCATGTTGGTGTGGCCAGGCCTTGGCCACATTTCCTGTTCAAAGTGGCTCTTATCAGCCCAGAGTAGCTGGTGGGACTTAACAGTTTTACCTGGAAGAGAAGCAGTGACCGAGGACAGGGGGATTCTCTGGAGGGGGAAGGGATTAGGGCTGGTCCTATGAATGAATGAGCAATCAGGGACGTGAATGTCTCCCAGTAGGATCCTGAGTGTGGGGGTCTTGTCTGTGAAATTCACATTTGGCTTCTGAAAGTGCGTTTGGCTTTGGAATTCAGGGATGAGCAGAATGGAAGCATGACTTCCCCATCTTTTCCATCCTCTGCATGACAGATTCTAACTCTGCACTTTCCTGGCCAGACCAAGCCTGGGGCTATTAGGACCCCCAATCTTGGCCCTGGTGCAGGATCCAAGAAGGTCTGAGCTCTGGCCATGCCATCCAACCCTTGTGGGGAAGGGAAGGCTTTTCTCGAGCTTCCTGTTGAAGTAAATGGAAATTTATAGGATTTCCATCTCTGGCTTGCTTTTTTAAAGAGTGAGCAATAGTCCAGGTCAGGTGGGGCAGTGCACATTGGGATCTCTTTTAGAGGGGAGGCTAAGGCTGCTGGATTCCGTGAGTTCGGGAGTTCTGCACCGCAGCACTAAGTTGGGCAGGGTGTGACGTCCAGCACGACTGTGGTGAGCCCCTGGGAACAGAGGCCACGAGGTTGTCTGTGGAAGGTGGAAAATGGAGCGAAGCTTTTGTGTCGGTCAGCCAGGGTGAGGCAGGAAAACTCAATATCCCCAGGCAAAGTGAGAAAGAATGACTAGAAAGATCACTGGTCCCATGAAGGCAGGGCATCCAGTGATCTACAAGCATTTATTAAGGCCCTACAAAACATGAGACACACTGTGCCCCTGGGCATCCAGATAAAAAGAAGCAAACAACCCCTGCTCCCAAGGAGGGCAAAACATATGCACGTTGTCCTGGAGCTCGCTCCTTGGTACAGGGCAGCCATGGGGTACCATGGTGCACAGAGAGCTGAGTCTGGAGTCAGGAAGACCAGAGTTCAAACCTGGTCTCAGATGCTTCCTAGCTGTGTGACCCTGGGCAAGTCACTTAACCCTGCTTGCCTCAGTTTCCTCATCTGTGAAATGAGCTGGAGAAGGAAATGGCAAACCTCTCCAGCATCTCTGCCAAGAAAACCTCAAATGAGGTCACGAAGAGTCAGACATGACTGAAAACCACTGAACAACAAGATTCCTTGCTACAGTCTTTTGAGGTAGTATTATCATTCCCATTTTGCTGATGAGAAAAACTGAGGCTGAATGATACAGTCTGGTCTCACAGCGGGTGTCACAGCTGGGTCCTGTCTTAGGACTCTCAGGGACAAGATTAATGCTCTCTCCAGGTGCCTTAGAGAACAACCAATGAGTGCATGATAGGGGCAGGGGCTGGGGAAGAAGAGAAGAAGGCAGGGCAGGAAAGCCCTCAGGCTCTGTGTGTGTGTAGGGGGTGGGGAATGGGTGTGTGTGGGTTTAGGGGGTGTGTATGTGGGGGGTATGGGTGTGTGCGTGGGTGTGTTATGGATATGGGGGCG
>CM053624.1:8400655-8429039 GCA_028646595.1 Phalanger gymnotis | reverse complement strand
CGGGGGGGGGTATATATAGACCAGGTTTCCCTCAGTTTACATTTTTGCCTTTACTTTCCTCTGCCCATTACCAAGGGCAGAGAAGCTTGGCTTTGGGTGTGGGGTGGGGCAGTGCTAGCCCCCTCCAGGCTCCTTCAGAGGGAGCTCGCTGTGTGCATACACCAGTTCCAGACACTAGAGAGCTGCTGTGGCCGGGAGAGCAGAGTCTTCTTCTGCCTGAGCAGGCATTTGGCACCGTTGAGACAAGTCCAACAAATTCCCTGGGCTGAGTTTCTCCTGACTTAGTCATTCAAAAGCTTAGGGGAAACTTTCCGATCCAGACTTGCCAGGGCATCTCTAAGCTCTGGAATGAGGGAGAAGTTGCCCAGGCTCCACTGCAGCTTCCCAAAATAAAAAAAATGAAATGAAGCCAACCCACTGCCCCCTGCCTTCACTGCACTCTACCCCCAACCCCGAGCCTAAAACCCTAGGACTCCCGTGGGAAGACAGGCCACCCTGAATTACTCCTTATGACCCCCATGGCCCAGGAATGTTATCCGGTTCACTGGCTCCATGCCAGCTGGGCGCCACGCTGGCTCTGTGCCAGCCGGGCACTGTGCAGAGCTGGAAGGGACCTTGGAGGCCGTTGAGCCCTATCCCCTCTTTTTATAAATGAGGACACTGAATCCCAGAGAGGTCAGGGGATTTGCCCTGGGTCATCTGGGGGTGGGCAGCTAATTGAGGATTTGAACCTTGTGCTCAGAACCACAATCCTTTGCGTCCTCATGCAGGGAAGGCCTGCCACGTGATAGGCTAGCTACACATTTCTATCAAATTCAATGTATTTGAGGAACTGGAGAGTTCAACAAATCAATCACCAACATACATTTATTAAGCACCTTCCCTGTGCCAGGCTCTGAGGATATAAATACAATGAATGCCGCCCTCGCCCCTCTTTGCTCAGTGGCTGTGAATGTGGCCGCCATCATCTAACGGCCTCAGGAATTAGTCCCTACATGGGTGGAAAGAGCACGAAGGAACGGGGAACTTGTCAGAGAGAGCCAGGCGATGGAGAAGGACCCAGCCTCAAGCGCATCCTCTCTCTGACGTGGACCCTTCTGGGAAGGAGAGAAGTTTGCGCCTGAGCATTGGGAAGAGCAGGACTGGAGAGACCGAGAGAAAACCAGGCCACCGCCAGCGTAGCCACCTTGGGGTGACGTGAGCATCCGGGGCAGAGCCACTAAAAGCATGTCTGAAAGTCTTCTGGAGAACGGTGGGGGCGTGGGGGGGTGAGAACCTCCCCCTCCACCTGCGCCCTGTCACGTACACACATACATACCTATACATGCATGTTACATGTTCCAAAAGGTAGCAAAGCTTAAAACTGCATCAAGACCTTTGGGAAACCACTTGTGTGTGTACATACAGGTATACGCCCGTATCTATATACACACACGAACACACAGATAAATATAGCAGCACGCGTGCGCGCGCGCGCACACACACACACACACACATTCCCACTCATTAGTGGAGAGCTCTTCCTCATCCATAAGATGCAGGCCTTGGGGCTAGAGGCTTTCGAAGACTCTCTCAGGTGTCACATCCATACCCACACAGCTCTCTCTTCATGTAGGTAGAAAGTTCTGTGACCAGGAGACTTTGGCACTGACAACTTAAGGCAGCATTCATTCTCTCTGGAGGAAAGAGGGCCTTTCCCAGTCCCCCTGCCGTGGATGCCTTCTCTCAGATTGCCTTCCATCTCTGTGAATATCTGGTATGTCCATTTCTTGATATGTGGTCTCCCCCATCAGGCTGGGAGCTCCAGGAGAGCACGGGCTGCCTTTGCCTTTCTTCGTGCTCTCCAGAACTTTACAGAGTGCCTGCCACAGAGTAGGCCCCAGGGACCCAGAAGACCCCCAGGGAAGATTAACGGGAACACACAGAAAAGAGTCTCACAGGATGAGAGGGAGCAGGAGGGCCACGCTCCACACCAGCAGAAGGAATGCCCACCCTGGGAAGACTCCAAATCATCAGGGCATTCTGATACCTCCCCAATCTCTCATCTCTCCTCTGCCTAAAGCAATTCACACTTTGGCTATCTACGAGAAACTGGATGAGGAATGGGCTCCCTGCAGGAGCCAGGATGTATGCCATAAACCCTCTTTCCTCCAGATAGAATGAAGGCCATCTTAAGTTGTGGGTGCCGAGGTCTCCTGGTCACAGAACCTTCTACCTAAATGAAGAGTGAGCTGTGTGGGCATGGATGTGACACCCAGGAGCGCCTTCGGGAGTCTCTAAGCCCCCAGGCCTGCATCTTACAGGCAAAGAAAAGCTCACTGCTAATTAGTGGGAGTGTCTGTCTCTGTGTGTGTGTGTGTGTGTGTGTGTGTGTGTGTGTGTGTGTGTGTGTGTGTGTGTGTGATGGGCAGTGTGAGGCATAAGTAGACTGGAAAGGAAGGAAGGAGCCGGTGGGGGAAAGCTTGAAATACCCAATGGAGGATTTTAGATTTGAGCCTGGAGGTAATAGAGATAAAGCCATTGGAATTTTGTGAGTCTGTGGAGGGCTGAGGTCTGCATTTGGGAAAGTCAGCATGGCGGCCGAGTGGAGGATGGGCTGGATTGGGGAGACAAGGCAGGCAAACCCCCAGGAGGCAACTGTAGGAGTCTGTACCAAGTTCCCTTCCACAGCCTAGGTGATGGATGGATGGGTCTGCGTCTGTCACCATCGAGGCTGGGAGCTGCCCTGCTCTTCTGGACCACATCTGCCACCTCATCTCTGCCTGGCCTCCCACCCACCTTGGCACAGACTCCAGATCCTGGACTTTGGAGGCGGCTCACAAGGGTGTAGTTGACTTTAGACTCCTACAGAGACAGAAGCAGGAGCAGGGCCCATGAGCTCAGAGGCCACATGACAGTAGCCCTGGAAGTTCTTACCTCCTCTTCACTGGATGCAGCCAGGCAGGACCAAGGAGGAACCGGGGACTTATTTGGGATGAATGCTCATCCCTGCCTCTTCCAGCTACACAGGCAATCAATGGTCTGTCTCTTCACCTGGAGACTGTCAGACCAGAACCAGTTAAGAGATGTCAGCTTTGGAAGCAGGGCCCTCCTTGAATATGCCATCACGCCTTGGTAGAAGCAGTCTCTCCAGACTCCTCCCTATGGGCAGCAGCATGCAGAGTGTGCTGGGTGTGCTCTGAGGATGAGGCCTCCATTGTCCAGATCCCCCCACCCCCCTCACTTTGTTAGTGACTTTGGAGAGAGCAGTTTCAAGTAGATGATGAAGGAGGATGCCAGACTCCAGAGAAGACAGTGAGAGGAAAGGAGTGGAGGGGCCGGGTATAGCTGGCTTTCTAAGGACTCTAGCCACAGTTGGGAGGAGAATCATAAGATGATAGCCAACAGAACAATTCTACGGAGTGAGGGTGAGACGTCACATTTATTGGCAGCTGAAGATAGTGAAAGTGGGGATGACAGAGGGGCGATCTGTTGGAGGAGTTGGATGGAATAAGATTACTTGTGCAGATAGAAGGGTTAGCCTTGGAATGAGACTACTTGTGCAGGGAGAGGGGTTAGCCTTGGAATGAGACTGCTTGTGCAGGGAGAGAGGCTAGCCTTGGAATGGGACTGCTTGTGCAGGGAGAGGGGTTAGCCTTGGAATGGGACTGTTTGTGCAAGGAGAGAGGCTAGCCTTGGAATGGGACTGCTTGTGCAGGGAGAGAGGTTAGCCTTGGAATGAGACTGCCTTTGCAGGGAGAGGGGTTAGCCTTGGAATGGGACTGCTTGTGCAGGGAGAGGGGTTAGCCTTGGAATGAGACTGCCTTTGCAGGGAGAGGGGTTAGCCTTGGAATGGGACTACTTGTGCAGGGAGAGGGGTTAGCCTTGGAATGAGACTGCTTGTGCAGGGAGAGGGGCTAGCCTTGGAATGGGAACACTTAGGCAGGCAGAGGGGTTAGCCTTGGCAAGGAGGAAGGCCACCTCTTCATGGGATGGGGTGAAGGAGAGAGTGGGGGCAGGAGACCACAGGGAGCTGGGGGTGAATGGCCTCCCTCTTAGGAGTGAAGGACAAGGCAGAGTCCTTGGCTGAGAAGGTGAGAGTGGGGTGGGGATGCTATGGAGGCTTGTGGATGGAAGAATTTGTTTTGCACATTTGTTCAAAGGGATTTTTCTTTGTTTTCTTTTCTGTTCCCTTCCCCCCCGCCCCCCATAGTGGTATGGGTGGCTGCCTGCCTTCCCAGGGAAGGAAGGAGTGGGTGGGCTGCGTGCCTTCTGCAGCCCCTCTCTTGAGGTCCCTCATAGCCCCCCAGCGACCCCTGCTGGGCTGAGGCTGCCAGGCGCAGAACCAGTGTGTTCTGCCCTGGCTTCATTTTTTGACTCTTTCGCAGCTTTCTCCATCACTTCTATTTTTAGGGCGGTAGGGCGTAGAAAGAACACTAGCTCTGGAGTCCACAGGACCCGGGTTCAAGTCCTGTCTCTGACATTAAGCAAACCCCACAGTCTCCCAGGGCTTCAGTGGCTGCATCCGTAAAATGGGAGGGCTCTGAGCCAGGGGTCCATCTAGCTCTCCAGCTGTGGTCCTATGAGCCTTCTTCACACGTACAGACGACGGGCATCTAATATCCCCGTCAGAATTCTGAGCATGTCCTTGCTGGAAAAAGAAATTTGCTTCACACACCGGCGGCTCATTTTTTCTTATTTATTTAGAGAAGGTTGGAAAACTTTGATTTTGAGCCTGTAAGTGGAATTTGCCTGGAAACCCCCCCCCCCCCCGCCCCACCCTACCCCTCCCCTCCCTGCCGCTTTAGACTGTAGAAGGATTCATGTGCTGGGAACCCCTGCTGCCCTCCTGGCGCCTGCACCCCCTGCCATGACTCAGTCGCTCTATTTGCCCATCTCTGAGCTCAGGGTGGAAATCTAGAGGAGTTTTCCAGCCAGCCTTGATGGCCGAGCAGCCTCCACACTCCCCACTGGCAGGTTACCAGACTTTTATGTAATTCCCGGCTTTTGAAAGGTGCCAGGGTTTGGTTGCTCAGGGCTCGTTATGGGCACGGAGGCTGGAAATCTAATCGAGGGGAGGAACGGCTTGGGGATCGAAGGGGAGAGGGACCTGGCAAGCCTCTGACCTCAGCGACAGAAACCTCCGGATCCCGACTCACTCTTCAGGGAAGTGGGTCACTGCCCCTTCTATTTCTGCTCCCCCAGGCAACAGAAGATCTTCTCTACTGGCGCAGACAAGGGAGAGGCATAGGGCTCTCAGCAGGGTTTTACGTTAAGAAGATCGTTTCTAGATTGAATATCCTTGCGCCGGGTGACGCTTTGGGGGGCAATAGTTGAATATAGGTCTGAACTGTGCATTTATTCGTGTGTTAGAGCTGAAAAGGCGAATGTCCTTGAAAAAACAACAGTGCGGAATCTACGAGCAGAGCCCTGCGCATCCTTAGTTGGTGAAAGGCCCCGTCCCACCGCCGTCACTGAAGGAATCACTTTCTTTTCCCCCTCGCCATGTTCGGTGCCAGTTAACCGAGCGGATCCCGCGCACAGCTGCCAGACTGATACTCCTAAAACACACGTCACTCCGGAGCTCAGAAACCGCCAGGGGCTGGCTCCCAGGCACCTCCAGGATAGAGTACAATAGCTCTCCACCGTCCGACTGCCGCTGACCTTCCCAGCCTCGCTCGCTTGTCCTTGCAGCCCCACCGGTCGCTAGCTGTTTTCTGTAGACAACAATCATCTCCAGCCTCCAGGCCTTTGCGCAGTTGGTAATGCTCTCTCCGTCCCAAAATGACTTTATGTTCATTTGCAGATGTGCCCCCCAGGGTAGAATGTATAAACCCTGTGAGGGCAGAGACTGTCAATTTGTGTTTTATTCCTAGGCTTAGGCTTAGCACATTGCTATGTATACATGCACACATGTGTATATACATGTATTTGTGTGTATATATGTATATACATGTGTGTATATGTAGTATGTGCTTGATAATTGTTGAATTAAATTGGGTATGCAGAAGACTAGAAGAGAGGCCTTGGAAAAAAGAAAAGGTACAGATCAAACTCAGCCCCACCCCCACCACCCCATGGACCTTATAAGTCTAGCTGGGGAATAAGACATGGACACATAGCCAATATCACATGGTACGGTATGATGTCTGACAAAGGGGAGTTTTTTATTTACTGGGAGGGTAGAAAAAATCATCATGGCCTAAGTGGCATTTGCTCTGTAATTTGAAGGATGTTTAAGAATGGGGGTTGGGCCTCTCAGTAATAGGGAAGAGGGTGGGCAGGACTCATGCAGGGACAGTGACTCATTCTCTTTACTAGAGAGGGTAGGACTCTGAGATAAGATTGGAAAGATCAGTGGTGCCAGGATGTGGACAAGACACATGAGCAGATCTCTGTGCCAGGGAGATAAATAGGATGTAGCCCCAGAGACGCAGAGTGTCACAGGTAAGTCAGCTCACCCATGTAGGAAGGTGGCAGGGTTTGAACCCTGGTCCTCCTCTGGCTGCAAAGCCAGAATTCCTCCCAATTCATTCCTTATTTTTTTGTATTCACTTTTGTATTTTATCAGATACCTATTTGCATTACTATGCTTCCCCCAACTCTCACAGGGTCATGGTGAGAATTATATCGTTTGTTTCAATTCAAGGAGCCTTCTTTAAGCCCCTGGTACATGCCAGGCACTGTGCTAGGCACTGGAGATACAATGACAAAAAAGAAACTGGCCCAGCCCTCCAAGATCTCTGCGAATGTGTGTGGGAGGGGCAAGGGGCACTCCTGCAGGAGGAAGGGAGGAAGGTGATGTGTCCACAGACAAATGAATACAAGATATTTGCAAATTAAATCCAGAGTAGTTTTAGGAGGGACAGGGTACTCACAGTATGAAGGCAGGAGGCTAGGACTTTGGGAGGTGCCAGCCTTGAGGGAAACTGAGGATGCTGTGAGATGGAGGGGAGGAGGTGTTCATCCTGGGCATGGGCCTGAGATAGGGGATGGGCTGCTGTGAACAGTGACCAACCAGCAGCTGGGGAATGGAACAGAGAGGGCACAGAGGGAGGGAACACAGGAAGTAAGACCAGAAAGGTAGACAAGCCAGATGGAAAGCGTTAAATGTCAGGTCGAGGATTTTGTGTGTTATCCTAGAGGCCATAGGGAGCCACTGGAGACTTTTGAGTAGGGGAGGGAGATGGTTAGATTCCCTGCTTTGGGAATATTAGTTTGGCAGATAGATTGGAGAGGGGCGAAGCCTGGAAGCAGAGGTGCCAACTGGGAGGCTGTGGCAGGCCAGTGAGAGGTGCCGAGGCTTTATTTAGCGGGTAGTGTGTACATCGAAAGACAGGAGAAATGTGGATGTGGCGTCTGATTCTGTCTGACGAGAAAAGGACGAGGCAAGGTCTAAGACGCGTCTTGAGTGGCTGGGGGTAGTGGCAGCGATGCCCTCGGAGGAGGGGGGGATTGGGGAAGGTGAGTCCTGGTTGGGCTGTGATGAGGGGATGTAGGGCTAGGGCTCAGGGAGAGACTGTAGATTTCCTAGAGATGATCGCTGAACTCACTGGGGCTAATGGGATCCCCAGTGGACATGCCCATACTTAAGTAGCAGAGGATGGGAGACCCATAAGCAATGTCCAGTGCTTTGCAGGGGTGGCAGGGTGGGTGCTCACGCCAGCACTGCTGTTTGCATCGATCATGCTGGGTCCTCGGGCATATCCCTTCTGTGGCTTCTACCTCAGTCTCCTCATCTGTAAAATGAAGAGGTTGAACTCAGTGGCTTCCTAGGTCCTCTGTGCCCCTGTGATCTTGCTTGTCCTTTTCTTTCCCCAAAACCGTACCCTGGACCTGTGGTCCGACTCACAGGCATCTGTCACGCTGTCATATAGCTTAGTGTCTTTGTAAGTTTTCTCTACCTCTTCCCTTATTAGAATGTCAGCTCCTTGAGGGCAGGGGCTGTCTGAGTTGGGGAGCTTTTTGCTTTTTTTGTATTCCCAGCACAGTGCCTGGCATACAGTGGTGCTTAATAAAGGCTCTCTGTAGCCATTCTTGTGGGAATGTAGATGGGCTGCTGCCAGGGGGCAGACCCAGTGTGCATTCACTGCTCTTTGACAGCCCACTCACGTGTCATCGCCGACAAACATCTGTGGGGCACCCAGTGAGAGCAAGCCCTCCAGGGCTTGGGGCCTGGGCTTAGTTCTGACGGGAGCAGAGAGCCCAGGATTGAGCTCAGGAGACCTCAGTCCTAATTTTGGCTCTTAGGTACCAGCTGTATTTGTCGGACTTGTGCGGCAGGGCCGGTGAGTGCCCGTGACTAGGAGAACCTCGGGTGGGGGGGCCATCCCAGCCTGGGGCCATGAGGCAAAAGCAATCCAAAAACCAAGGTGTCTGAGCCATGCAGACATCCGAGGAAGAGGTGAGCAGGAAGCCTGGCTGCTGAGATAACCTGAAGAGAAGGAGGAGGAGGAAGTCAGCACCACCGTGCCTGGGAAGGACCTTTGTCAGTCACTCCTTGTGGCTCCCTTCAGTGGCCCTGGGGAGTCCCTGGCCCCTGCTCCCCTGCAGGGCTCTGTCTCTGTTTGAACAGACTCTCTGAGAGTGAGAACTGCCTCACGTCTGGCGTTCATACCCCTAGATCTTAGCACATGCGTTTTTGTTGTTGAATCATTTCAGTTGTGTCCAACCCTTCATGACCCCATCTGGGGGTTTCTTGGCAGAGATACTGGAACAATTTGCCATTTCCTTCTCCAGCCCATTTGACAGATGAGGAAACTGAGGTCAGCAGGGTGAAGTGACTTGCCCAGGGTCACACAGCTAGTAAATAAATGAGGCTGGATTTGAACTCGGAGCCTTCCTGAATCCAGGACCAGTATCCACTGCACTGCCTAGCTGCCCACTTAGCACATAGTAAGTCCTTAATAAATGCTTTTTCATTCATCCATTCGTTCATTCGTTGTTTCGCTGAGTCTCACGACAGCCCTGTAAGAGGAGTTCTGTGGAGGTTATTATTCTCCCCATTTTAGAGATGAGCAAACTGAGACTAGGGAAATGGCTTGCCCCTGGCTGGTCACCGAGTCAGTCTACAAACATTTCTTAAGCACTTTGGGGTTATTCAGAAGCACAAGGCCAGCCCTGTGCCTGAGGAGCCTTCTGTCTAAGGGGGAGATGAGGTGTGAGGAGCCAGGGCCCCACAGAACAAGTGGAAGCCTGTTTGCTGAGGGCAGGCGGGGGATCGGGAGGTGGAGACAAGCAGGGCAAGGTCAGAAAGTGCCAGTTTAAGCAGGCCTCCCTGACTCCTGCCCATCCGCTCATACTCTGAGAGGCCCTGGGCTTGTCCTCCATCTTGTGACACTGGGCCAAAGCTCTGGGCTCTGTCTGGACTCCCCGGCTCCTCAGCTGGTCCTGTTTTTTCCTCTGGGGCAGCTGGTGCTGCCCGGCAGCTCCCCACTCCTGCCCTGAGGCCCATCTTCTCTAAGAGTTGGCACACGCTGAGTGGCCCGTTGTTCCTGAGGCCTGGCAGGGCTAGGCCTGGACGATGGCCCAGAAAAGACGGGCTGAACGCTGTTTGCTCAAATCACCCCCCCACCACTACCGTGCCCACCCCCTGGGACTGCGGCCCACCTCTGGGGCTGCAGTGTCCACCCCGGGGGCTGCGGCGCCCTCTTGAGCCCACAGCAGGCCTTGCGGTTGAGGGCTCCAGAGGCAAAGTCTGGGCCAGCCGAGACCCCAAGCCTGCCACCATGTAGTGAGGGCTGCGTAGCTAGTGTTGGCAAGGCCTGACAGGAGTCATCCGCACTTGTTTTGACATTAGGAGAAGGGGTGGGGGAGCCCTGATTTTTCACTTCAGTTGCCATCGTCCACTTTTTGCCAATTGTTTCACATCGGTGATTTGATCCCCTTTTCCCTGGCACCGGTTTCAACCCCTGTGCCCTTTGTTGCTGCCAGTGGCGACTTTGGGGCTGCTGTGTTGATGATGCCTCTTGTTCACATGACGACAGTTATTTCCTGACCTCACCCCACCCCTGCTAAGTGGACCCTGCCTCATAAGAAAGGTGGGGGCCCCCTCCCTCAGTGTGCGTCTGCAGCACCCGGGGCTTGGAGTTGCCCATTCGTGCCGAGAGAATGTGTTTCACAGCCCGTGTCCAGGACCAAGCCCCACCGTGTGTGGTCACTGGAGTTGACTGCCATTAAGTCCTGTTTGCCTCTGCCCCCGGTGGTCTCTGGGCCTCTAGCCTCAGATGTGACAGTAATAATAAGGGTGATCAGGAGAGCAGCCAGGGTTGGCATTGTATTTTAAAGTGTGCGCAGAGCTTTCCAAACTCTAAAAGCAAAATGTCAGTGTTGGCAAGCCCTGCTGTGTTACCATCATTGGGATTATAATGACCCCAGACTGGAAGACGGACAGAGGACAAGCAGCAGCTCAGGCCTCGCTGGTCATGTGTCCAGAATGTCCAGTAGGAGATGAAAAGCCCAGGGTCTAGCCTGGGGGCCTGGAAGGGCTTGAAGAAAAGCAAGGAGGGCTATGTGTCATGGGATGTGTCTTCTAGGGAGGAAAACATGGATGAGAATTGACTAGGACAAGAAGACCTATGGAGTTTGCTATCTGCATGGGTGAAGGGTCTAGATTCCCTGGTGTAATCATGGATCTGCCAAAGTAAGATGAGTAATAAGGACCCCAGGAGCCCTTCCCTAAGTTCACCTTCTTTTCATGCTTTGCTGGGGCAGGTGGGCCACCCACTCCCTGGTTCAGAAGTAAAATATGCCAAGATGGTGGCGGGACAGAGATCTGAGTACTTCGAGCACGTCTGCGTCCTCCAGCCCCATGGAGAGGGGCCTGAGGGGTCACTAAGGCCGCTGCCTTGATGCTGCAGCTCAAAAAACTGATCCCAGAGAGGGGAAAGCACTAACTCAGGGTCACCCTGCTGGTCCCTCGTGGGTAGAGGTGGAAGTAGTGAATGCTCAGGTCCTGGCGTGGTCCTATGCCAGCCTTCTCTCTGCCCTCCGTGTTGCTGGGCCATTAGAATTCCCATGGCGCAGTCTGCCCCGGCCTGCGTTTTCATGTTTTACAAACAGATTGTTGCAGGCATCTTATGTTCTGACATTACCGGCATGAAAGGCTTTGAGGACGGGTGAGTGAAGGCCTGTCTGAGGTTGGAGAGCTGGCTTCCTTCATTCATTCGAGGCTTTCAGAAGAACTTGCTGTATACCACAGGCTCGGCAGTACACAGACAAATGAGAAACACTCCCTGCCCTTAGGGAGCATACGTGTATTGATCATGAGCTACCAGGTGAGGGCCTGGAGGACCAGATCCAGTGACTCAAAAGCCCGAGTCCAGATTTGGCCTCAGACGTACTTGGCTCGACTTCTGTCTGCCTCAGTGTCCTCAGCTGTAAAGTGGGGATAATGGTAAAGCACTTACCTCCTGGGGGCAGGGTGGGGATCAAATGAGTTAATATTTTTAAAACTTTTTGCACAGTGCTTGGCACGTAGTAGGCACTTAAATGCTCATTCTCTTCCTTCTTCCTCTGTAGAGGGTGTGATCTGACTCCTTCCGCTGGTGCTGATCACCGCCCCCCCTCCCCCCGACCCTTCTCATCCTGTGTGTATCTTATCCATGCATGCCCATAAATCAGAGGTTCTTCACCATAAATTTGTTTTTAAGAATAATTTGATAACTATTTCAATAGAACTGTTTTCCTTTGGAAGCCTGTGTTTTATTTTATGAATTTAAGAACAGCATTCTGAGAAGGGGCACATTGGGCTCACCAGAGGGATCCCAGACACAGAGAAGGTGAAGGCCAGCTCAGGGGAGGCCGCCCAGGCACAAAGGAGGCCAGGAAGCACCCATGTTCTGAGTTAGTTGTGACAAACTCTCCCTAGCCCACAGGGCCCAGCTCAGGCCCGAGGAGCCCAGTTTCAGCTCAGAAGCTGTTCTCCCAGATAAGCATGTGAGGCCCTGAAAATAGGCCCGTGTCATGGAAACTCTGACACGGCCGAGCCAGGCTGTCCCAAGTGGGTGCTCGGGCTGCTCACGGCCGCTCCTTCTGACTCATACTCTTTCCGATTATTAAACAAAAACATGTTTGGAGGAGGGTTTTCTAATCCTCTGAGGTGTTTCATCAAAAAACATTCAGGGAGAGTTAATCTAGTCCTTGTGAGTAGAAAGAAAACAAACACTCGTGAGTGTGAGATGTGGCGTTAAAACTGTACAAATCTGGGCTTTTAAAGGAAGAATTATTCCTCTTGGGAAGCTGGATCCCCTGTTAGGGGACTCTCCCCAGAGTCAGTTCTGTTACGATATTATTATCACTGTTAACAAAAATAATGCCGCCGGCGGTTATTTTATAGAGTGACCACGATGCCCATCATTAATGAGGGCACCCACGACCCTGGGCTCTCAAAGGCCATGTCAGTGGAGCCCAGTCAGTCCCATCATTCTCATCAACAAGCAGCTGGTGGGACCTTGGCTAGAGTGTGGGGCCTGAGATCGGGAAGACCCTAGTTCAGATCCTGCTTCAGACCCTGGACAAGTCACCGAAACTTCCTCAGGCTCAGTTTCCTCATCTGTAAAATGTGGATAGTCATAACAACTGCCTACTGGAGTTATTGTGAAGGTCAAATGAGATGATGTTTATAAACCTGAAGATGTGAGCCGTTTGTTATCATTGTGTAAGCACCAGATGTGTCCCAGGCACTAATGATGCTGAGACAAGGCAGCCCCAGACCTGGAGGAATGTAAGATCTGGTGGATAGGACACATTCACAAGTAAATATATACAACATTTTAAGGCGGTGTAATTTTTGGAGGGATGTCACTAGCATTGGGGGATGAGAAAGGGCTTCACATGGAAGGTGGCACTGAGGCTGGGAGGGAGCAAGGGATTCTAAGAGATGAATTGGGAGTGCATCCCAGACATGGTGGGCACTCCTCGAGCAAACGTGTGGAAGTGAGAGATTAGAGTCTGGTGTATGAAGAATGGCAGAACTAGTGAGTGTCAGTGTCAGGATGGGGCCCACATCTTTCAGCTACAGGACTGCTGACCTTTCATCCTCCAGATATTGCCCACTGGCTGGAGAAATGACCAAGACCTTGCTCATTGATTCTCTAGGGCAGCGATGGGGAACCTGTGGCCTTGAGGCCACATGTGGCCCTCTAGGTCCTCAAGTGCAGCCCTTTGACTGAATTGAAACTTCACAGAACAAATCCCCTTAATGGAAGGATGGACCCACCCATTCAGAGCCATTCACCCAGTTGGGGGCCAGGCAGTGGCGCCGCATGCCCAGAATGGGACGCATGGCCAGCGTCCAGGTCAGCCATCCCCCCAGGCATCCTCTGATGGCCTCATCTGCACTGGCAGAGGCCCTCATCATTGTTGCCTCCTTTTCTCCTTGTTCACCAACCGTCTCTCCAAGGAAGGACTTTGGAATGTTCCCAGGATTGCAGAGGTAGAGTCAGAAGGGACCTTGGTCGGTGGCCATGAGTCCATCCCTCCCATTCTGCAGGACAGGAAACTGAGGCACAGAGGAGACGGGTGAACTGCTTGAGGTCAACAATGTTTACACAAGACACATACGGTATGAATGGAGGGTAAGCCCCAGAGGTGAGGCCCAGTGAGCAGTCTTAATCATAACCATAAAATAACAGCAGCTAGATAGTACTTAAGGTTTGCAAAGTCCTTGGCTTATATTCTGTCCTTTGATCCTTGCTGCAGACCCAGCAGGGAGGTGCCATCATTGTACCCATTCCACAGATGATGTGGCCAGCCCAGCCCCGGGCACCTCCCCCACCCTTGTGGCAGCTTGTCATCAATGTATGCTCCTGGAGGGAAGGGCTTTCTTTTGTGTACTTGTCTCTGCAGCACTTAGGGGTGTCTGGCACATAGTAGGTGCTCAGTGTTTCTGGATTGATCACCGGCCTTGATAAGTCCTAGGGGTGCTCTTTTCTGACTTAGAAGCATGACGAGAGGCTTCCTCGGTGTCCCTGTGCAGCGAGGGCCCAGCCAGCCGCAGCCACTGTCCCAGATAACCTCTCACCTGCTCTGGCCTTGGAGGAGAAGCAGCTGCTTCCCCTCTGACATCCAGCGCCTTCCTCTGCAGGAAGAAGCTCAGGCTTGTTTTTAAGCTCTGGGTCCACTCTCAACCTTTTCCTTCCTTTCATCCCAGTGTGACATTCTCCTACTCTGACCTCCGGACAGGGTCACATCCCCTCTTCTGACTTCAGATCTCCCCTCTTCCCCCACTCAATTATCAACTCCCTGTTAGCCATTTTTGTTCGATCCTATCCCTGTCACAAGGTCATTCTCGTTGGCGTAGAGTTAAGCAGAATAAAAACTGAGCAGCAGGCATTCTCCTCATGGCCACTTACTCCATCCTGTCCACTCTGGAGCCATGGTCCTCCCCTGGTCCTCTCCACTCCTTTCGATCCCCCTCTTGTCCCTAATAGGAGTTTAATCACATATACACACACACTTACATACACATGCATATGCACAATACATGCACACACATACGTACACACACGTATACACACATATACACACATACATACATGTGTACACACACACACGTATACACCCGCTTTGCTCATCCCCAGTCTTCTTTGCCACTCTTATTTCATACTTAGCTTAAACACTCCTGGCTTTCTTCCATCTTGTGTCTATATCTTTTTAAAATCTTAAAATGATATCAGATTGTTTGCTGTCTTGGGGAGGAGGGAGGAAGAAAAAATTGGAACTCAAAATCTTAGAAAAAGGAATATTAAAAACTATCTTTACCTGTAATTGGAAAAAAAATACTATTAAGTTGGAGGGGGGGGGTAATCCCAGACGCTTGCACTACCATTCACAATCATTTCCTGGTTTGGCGTGCAGGGTGAGGAGGGGTGTTGCTAGGTTTCATCTAGCACTGTCACTTTCATTCTTTTATTAGTAGAAGCAAAAATCAAAGCTTTGTAAAACAAAAAGCACCCACTCTTTAGATAGGCACTGAGTTTCCTGTGCACCCAGATCAGTCTCTTCAGACTCCCCCTCTTCTTCCTCACCCAAATGCCTTCTCTCTTCAGGGTTTTCTTCCTGACAGTTTTCTGTCCCCCAGGAGGGCTTCAGCTGTGGGATTTTAGTCTCCTTTTAAAAGGCCATCCTTCCTTTAAAACAAAGCCTGGGTCTGAGACTCCCCAGCAGTGTCTGCTGAAGCCCCGGGACCCTTTCTCACTATGATATACTTAACCATTTGCACTAAAATACATGGGCTTACTAAGGGACAAATTGTATTGAAATCAACCTCCAATACTTTTTCCATCCAGGCTCACAGATCCCCTGAAATCCCTCCACACTCGCAATGGCTTGCCTCTCGGGACTCTGGGATGGCCCCCAGAGCCCTACACCCTTTCCTCTCCCCATTCTGGGGGCCTGTTGGACTCTGTCTTGGTCTCCTCTTCTTTCATCACAAGCTCTAGGTTGCAGAGGTGCCTTGCCCCCATGGGTCACCACTAAGCCGTTCTTCCCTGTGGATGGGAAACAGGCCCAGAACAGATTCCATTTTGTCTGCGTATCCACAAGATGGCTGGACCAGAACCCCTCTGGGGTCCCTCCTCATCAAGATTCTTTCTCCAGATGGGGTTTTTATATCTGGTGCCACCTTCTTTCCAGTTTCTTTACCCATTCCCATTCATTTTTTCTTTTTCTTTTCTATCTTCCCTTCTCTATTTCTCTGTTCTTTTTTTTTTTTAACTTCTTTTCAGAGTAGAGGGCCCTCGCCTGGACAGACAGATAAGCACATGGAGAGGGGGTCTGGACTCCAGGATGACCACCAGGAGCCCCTAAGCTTACTAAGTATTCAAGTTGTACCTCTGAGAGCTGCCACTGGAGGGAGCTTTCAGTACCAGCCCACTCCATGTGTATAGTATCATATATAGCTTGGGGTGGAAGGGTCCTCCAAGGCCATCTCCTGGCCTCATTGTTTGATAGTGAGTTACCTGTTTCCCAGGTAATGCTCACATCTTCTGCAAGGACAGGTCTGACCCTTGTCCAAATCTGATTTCAGTTATTCGAGGCTGGAGGCTGTGGCCATAGATGAGGAGTGGGCTTTGGAGAGCTAAGTACAGTTTGGGATGTTGGGGTGATATTGACAAAATTATAGGCACATGTCTGGAAGGCCTTCTGGCCCACTCCTCTGTGGAAAAAAAAAGTGTATGGCATTAAAAAATTAAAATAAATTGATTTTTGAAAATTTCAGTGAGATGATTCGAGGTTTCTCTGGGGATTGGGACACATTGAGACTTAAATCCACAGCCTACCAGATCATGGGACTGTAGCTATTGGAGCTCAGAGGGGATCTTGGGCCCAGGATGGGAAGGCACCTTAGAGATCCTCTCCTCCCAAGGCTCTTTACTGAGGACTATGAACCTGCTTTTTTAATATTTTGCTAACTGTAATTCAATACAGCTGTTGTTCTCCTTGGTCATCCTCTGTATGTTATTTTATGCTTTTAAAAATGTGATTCTGAGGAGGGGTCCCCTTCCTGTCAGAGTGGTCCAGGACACAAAAACGGTGCAGCTCCCTCTTGGTAAAGGGTGTGCGTGGCCCAGGCCCACAGCTGGTTAGTAGCAGGCCTGGGATCGCCAACTCCCCTGGCTCCTCCTCAGCGCCTGTTCTGGCAGGCATCTTTGCCCTTCGTAATTGGCCACATTTTTGGTGAAAGAAATCTGAGAGATGAGGACACAGCTGGCCTTGGGAGAAAAATCCTCCCTCCTGCCAATATCCCCATTAAAATCCAATGAGGGTTTGTAGTGGACTTGGTCATTTTCAAAGCCCCTTGTGCCATCCTGTAGTGCATGAATATAAATGATTATCCCCATTTTAAAGATGGGGAAACCAACACTGAGAGATTGTGATTTGCCCAAAGTCAATCAGTGAGTCAGTCAGCCTGCATCTATTAAGTATCTACTGTGTGCCAGTTACTGTGTTAAGCACTAGGGAGACAAAGAAAGGTAAAAATATGTTCTCTGCCCTCAAGGAGGCAAGTCTGTTGGGGGAGACAAGCCATCACAAACTAGGTGCAGAAATACATATGCAGCATGGGGGATAGCAGTGTCTGAGGGAAGGTGCTGGCATTCAGGGGATTGGGACAGGCCCGCTGTGGAAGATGACACCTTTGAGCTGAGCCTAGAGGGAAGGTGGGGAAATAAGAGGGGGTGAAGAGGGAGAGCAGCCCAGGCACAGGGGATGGTGCGGATCATGGGCTGAAGAGGGAGATGTGTGAGGGCCCAAGAGAAGGCCAATGGCACAGGGTCCAAGCCTAGCAGAGGGGCAGAAGCAGGGAGAGGGATGGAGAGGGATGAAGCGGCCCGAAAGACGTGTGTAGCCCATGGGCAGAATCTGGGTCTTATGGTTTGTTCCTCTTTTCTGTGAAATGAATTTAAAAAATCTGTCCCATCTCATGGTTGGAGAGTATGATGTGGCAATCCTAATGGAAGAGAAATAGGCCTTTTAGGTTAGACAACATGGTGCTCATGAGTGCATGCCATGTGGCCAAGCATAAGTCCCTCTGGTGGCTCCTGAGGCCAGGGACTGAGCCCCTCCTCATCCTCCCCTTCCTCCTTCTCCCCTTCCACCTCCTTCTTCTTTCTTCTCCTCCGCCTTCTGTTCCTCCTCCTCCCCCCTCCTCCTTCTTCCCTTCTCCTTTTCCTCCTTCTCCCCCTCCTAATCCTTCTCTTCCTTCTCCTTCCTTGCCTCCTCCTCCTCTTTTCCCAATGTACAAAACATGTGCTTGGAGCATGTTCCCAGTGTCTGCTTTGTTTATAACAGATCGAGGAAGTGTGTGGTAGCCAGGTCATCCATCTGCTGAAGAATTTGGTTGAGCAGGAAAGAAAATGTTGTCTAAATATAAAATAGTTCGGCATTTCTCTTCATCTCACTTCTGTGAATTGACCCTTGCCAGGTAGTGAGGTCTTGACAGAGTGAGGTACACTATGGAATGCTGGGCTGCCCTAGAAATATGGAATATCGTATTGGAGAAGTTTGTCATTTTGGTGAAACACGATTGGAAATGTCTGGGTGAACTCAGGGGCCTGGGGCTTCATAAGTTGTTATCTTCTTCCATCTGGAACTCATTGCTCCCATTAGTACCAGGAAAAGCACTTGGGAAATTGAGCATGTGCTGGGAATGCCATGAAGCAAGGGTGTGATGGGTACTAGGTAATTGTGGAGAAGATTACGGTCCACGCCAACAAAAAGGCCAGCCATCCATAAAGCAAACCCAGAGTGCAGACGCCGCTTCCTCCGGGGTTTTCTCTGAGTGAGCAGCTAATCATTGTCAGGTGTATTTGGGGCAACCTGAAACATTCAGCTTTCTCCCCAGAATCATCATCTGTTCTGGGAAGGGTCAGGGAAAAGGTGTCAGAGGCATGACCGGGGTGCTCTCAGACAATGCCCCAGAGCATGGGGACAGTCTTTGATGCAGGCAGCCCAAGGAAAGGACAGATGGGTGCTGGTGAGATGCCTAAACTTCTCCCTGCTGAAAAAGATATAGCTGCAGCAAGGTCCTTTCACCAGAGGCCTCCGGGTTCTTCCTAGCTGGGTCATATAATGGGTAGACCACTGGACCTCCAGTCAAGACTCGAGTTCAGAAGTGGCTGCAGACACTCACTGGCTGTGTAACCCTGGGCAAGTCAGTCTCCTCCTCTCTAAAATGGGTATAATAAGGGCTTCAGTGGCTTATTGTTTGGGAAGCACTTAGCCCAGTGCCTGGCACATAGTAGGTGCATATAAATGCACATTCCCTTCCCTTTCCCTTTCCTACCTCCCGGGGTTGTTCTGAGTGCCACACTCTTAAAGCATTTTGTAAACCTCAGAGAACTATACAAATACAGTGCTTGTTATCATTAATAAGAATAACAGATGCTAGTAATCCTCATCCTGTAACGGGCGTATCGGCCGCCGTCATCTCCTCGGCCCTCCGCGGTGTGGAGGACACCCCACAGTCTCTGGGGTCACTGATGACTCTCATCTTCCTTGACCTCCCTGAAGCACTCAGTGCTGTGACCACCCTCTCAGGTGATACTCCACCCCCTGCCCCTTGACCCTCCTGACAGGCCCCATCCGGCAGTGCCTTCTCGGGCGGCTGAAGTCGAGTCAAGTGACGAATGAATCGTGCAAACAATTCTACATAAAAGCTCTCTGTGAGTTTGAGTACCTTCTCAGCTAAAATTGGATTCTCTGCCTAATGAATATATATGGATGTGCCATATAGACATATATAATGCATATATTTATTAAATTTCTGTTACAGTGATTGATATAGGACATACCAATCTATTACATGTAATCATATTAATTATTAATACAATAATACAGCAATGACATTAATATATTCTAATTGATGTAATGCATGTGATAACATATTTATTATAACACATACATATATGATACACACATGTCACACATGGAAAGACAGACAGTGAGAGGAGGCAGTGTGGAATACTGGATAGAAGACAGCCTCGGAATGAGGAAGATCTGGGTTCAAGTCTTGCCTTAGACACATACTAGCTGTATGACCTTGGACAAGCCCCTCCCCCCATCCTCAGTTTCCTCTTCTGTAAAATGGAAGGTGAGACTCCATGGCCTTGGAGGTTCCTTCTAGCTCCAAATTTATGATGTTAGGACTTCATCTAATTTGTGGTTTACTGACTTAAAACAGTGCCATCCTTTCCATTAAGTTCGTCTCGATGAATGCGTTAGATGGTTCTGTCAGTCAGTGTTTCTTAAGGGCCTATATGGGCCAGGCACTGTTCCAAGGACTGTGTTACAAAAGCAAAGGAGGGATAGTCCCGTCTCTCCGGGAGCTTGCAGATCTAACTCGGGGGGACAACATGCACACAACTCTCTATGAGCGATTAGTGTGTGATAATCAGTAGTGAGTCCACCGTTGGTGCGGCCACTCCGAGGAAAGACTTGAAGCTCTCCTAAATATTGCCAAACCGTGCCCATCAGTTGGGGAATGGCTGAACAGATTCTGGTGCAGGAATCTCCTGGAATGTTACTCCATCAGCAATACCAAAAAGGACAGTTTCAGAGAGGACCAGGAAAACTCGTGTGAACGGATACGGGGTGATGTGAGCAGAACCAGGAGAACAGTTTACATGATAACAACCTTCTCGTCAAAACCAAATAATTTTCAAAGCCCTGAGAACTTTGATCAGTGTAGTGACCAACCTCCCTTCCAGAGGTCTGGTGATACACAGGCTACCTGCCACCTGACAGGGGGCTAATGAACAGAATGAGATAGTGGCTCTAGGACAGAACCAGTGTGTGACTTTGGTCTGCCCAACTATCTATGTTTGTTTTAAGGATTCTATTTTTCATTTTTTTTTCTTTTTCCAGTGGTGGAAGGGAAAGTAAATAAATTGTTGGTAGCTTAAAAATTAAATTAAAAATAAAGAAGAAATCTCTATAGTCAATAGGGTTGGGGAAATTTTAACACTCTTTTGTCAGAATAGAATAAGTCTGTTGAAAACATAAACCAGCAGAAACAACAGGGCTGAAGCGCCACTAGAATGGCTTTGTGGAAGGCCACGAGATGGGGAGCTAGAAGAGGCGGCCTCCACCGTCTTTCCCTCTTTGCTGGACAGCCTTCAGCTTGCCACTTCTCTGAGTCTCAGTTTCCCCTCTTGTAGAATGAAGAGGTTGGACTCCACCCTGTCTATGCTCCCTCCCAGGTTGCTGAATCCGCCTCCGAAGAATTGGGTTAGTGTTTACTTTACTGGCCCCGACAACCTTGGCAGTTGGTTTGTTGGCAGGGACCACAGAGGTCGTTTGCAGAAGTTGATGAGAAGTCCAGGAGGGCATTGCTAATGAAGTCGAGTCCGTCACGAACCCCTCAGTTGGGGAGCCCCGGCCACTTCTTTGCCTTTCGTCCTGATAGATCCCTGATTGACATCCTTGTACTCCTGTGTCCTTGAGAGGCTACATTTGGCCCCACAGACTCCTAACTTATCATGGAGTTTAGGTTTGGAAGGGACCTAGGACCACGGGTCTGGTGCTAGACGGGGCCTGAGAGGTCAAAGAGCTCGGGTTCGAGCTGGGGTCCTTTGACTGCAAATCCAGAGATCTTTCCCTCAGACCTCTGTGCTTCCCATCGTGAGCACATGGATGTGTTCTGGGCATTGGAGAGGGCCTGGACAGGGAGAGACCAGACAGCAGAAAAATAACAATAGAGAAAAAGCAGAAGGTTTCCCTGTGAAACATTTTAAATAAACCCTGGTTCAGAGCCTCAGAGTCCAGTTTAGTCCGGATGGACGTAGTTCGGATGAAGTTTAACACAGCCCACGATGGAAATACACTTAAACAGTTGTGCTGTTCCTGGCCTCTGCAGTTTACAGAAATGTCTTGATTCATGGCTCTTCCTGTTGGCTTCGAGGGGCCATTTATCCTCCACCGGACACATGGGGGAGCCACCGGGCGGCCTCAGACAACCCCTTTCATCGAAGGCATGTAGAAATGAGAGAGAGAGAGCGCGCGAGAGAGGGGGAGAGAGAGAGGGGGAGAGAGAGAGAGAGAGAGAGAGAGAGAGAGAGAGAGAGAGAGAGAGAGAGAGAGAGAGGGAGAGAGAGAGAGAGAGAGAGAGAGGGGAAGAGAGAGAGAGAGAGAATGAGAATAGAATGGTGGCCAGGGAAGGAGGGAATGAAAAGGACGTTCTCTGAGATCAGAGGTCAAATTTAAAAGGGAAGGGAGGAGGGGTTCTTGGTAAATAAATCATGGAGACAAAGAAACGACTGCTGTAGAACATGACAGAAGGGAAAATTTAGGTAGAAAAAAATGACCAATTGTCCCTCCCCTCCCCTATTTAGTAGACCTAGACAAGGAGGTGTTTGGCAGAATGTTGACCTGGTCTGTTAGGAAGAGGACAAGCCAGATACGAATGAACGAATGGAATCATTTGTTCCCTGTTTACTGTGTGCCAGGCACTGTGCTAAGCATTGAAGTTGGAAAGAGGAATCGCTGGGTAGTCCCTGCTCTCCATTATGTTCTAATAGGATGAGACTGCTCAAATGTGAGTGGTGTTGAGGGAGGAGTGTTTTCATTAGTGGCATCACATGGATGAGGAGTTGGGACACTTGGGTTTCAGGCCCACACTTGGCAGCAGCTGTGTGACCCTGAGCCTGTAGGAGTTTTTGAGGTGGCGATTGTAGCTCAGGGAAAGGCTGGGGTTGGACATATAGAGTAGAGTGTCATTGGTAAAGGGATAAGGCATAAATCCATGGTCACCAAGAGAAAATGTAGAAAAAGGGGCCCAGGCCAGAGCCATGGGGAGCACTCAGAGTTAGGGGCACAACACGGAAGGTGAATGAGCGGTGGAGACAGAGAAGGAGCCGTCAGCCGGGTCGTGCCATGAAAACCCAGGAGAGAGAGAGGATGCAGGAGGACAGTGAGATCTGCACCCAGGGCAGGCCATTTTACCTGCACGTGCCTCAGTTTCCACCTATGTAAATTTGGCAAGATAATCTATCCTTTTCCTACCTCAAAGGCTATATTCAGGGAATTTCATGGAAAGCATTTTGTAAACCACGTGACCCATCCCAAGTACACCAGCGATGGTTACATGATCCAACTTTGTCTTTTTACAGATGGGAAGAGTAAGGCCACGGGTGGGTAGTAGATAAGTAGCAGAGACAGCACCCAAAGCCAGGTACAGTCTGAGAAACGCGCCCGACACTTTAAGTCATGAATGTTACATAGTTATAATTCTGAAGTTATTAATCACTAAAACCACATGGGAGCAGGCCAAGATAGGCATCATCCCCACGTCCCTGTTTGCCTCTGGAGCCGTCCCCAGAGCACTCTCAGTGCCTGCCAGAGGCCAGCCCGCAGCCCAGTGCCATGTCCGGGTACAGAAAGGCAGTCCTTTCCTTCATCTGTGGAGCCGTCAGCAACCATTGAGCATCAAAGAATGGCATCAGCTCAGCTCCATGGCCTCGGCCCGCTTCTCCCTGCCGCCATCCAACGAAGGGAAGGAGAACGCCACCAGAGTGAGAGTCACGGTCATAGTAATGGGTATAATTCTCACCGACACTGCTCAAAGATGGGCTCTTAGCTTGGGTCTCAAGACTGTTTGTAAGTATTTCCTTTAAGGCGCAGCACAAAGCCCCACTCCTGCAGGAAGCCTTCCCCAACCCCTCTTCATTCCAGTGCTTCCTTGGTTAATGGTCTCCCATTTATCCTGGACAGAGCTTACTTTGTGTATATTGATTTTCGTGTCGTGTCCCCCTCAGACCGTGACGTCCTCGAGGGCAGGCGCTGTCTTCGGCTGCCTGGCGCAGCCCCAGTGCTTACTGAATGTTGCTTGATAAGCCGCTAATCTTTGTGACCGTCTCATCTCAGCCCCAGACTCACAGGGTGGTTGTTGTGAGAGTCAAATCAGGTCATGTGGGGCGAGTGCTTTGGCAAGCTGAGCTAGGATGCTTTTTATTAAGGTGGCTCGGCCTAATCCTAGCCCCTGAACCCCAGAGGTACCCTCTTACTGCTCATCATTTGGGCCCTCTTCATTACCTCCTGAATCCATGACAAACTCCTTTGTTGGGCATTTAAAGCCCTCCACCATCCGGCCTCTTCTTACCTTTCCAGCCTTGGTTTATACTCCCTCACTGTGCTCCGTGGTCCAGTCAAACTGACTTCCTCACATAGGAGACTCTGCTCTCCCACCTCCATGCTTTTATACTGGCTGTGCCTCATGCCTGAAATGCCATCTGTCCTCACCTCTGCCCCTTGTAATCTGGTTTCCTTCATGGCTGCCCCAGGCTGCTCGTGCCTAACCCCATCTCCTCTTCCAGGGTTATCTTTTATCTATTTTGTATCTGCCTTAGTATGAGAACTTTGCTTCCCCTAATAGAATAGAATCTCCCTGATGCCGGAGGTTACTTCCCTTCTGCTTTGTAACCTTAGTGTCCAGCACAGCGTCATTATAAAACCTCTCATATCTGCCCTTTTAAGGTTTCCAAGCATCTTCCAGCTCTTTGTTCATTTAATCCTTCCTTACAGTAACCTACGTGGTGAAGGAGAAGCTATTATTCTCATCCTCACTTTGCAGATGAGGAAATTTAGGGCAAGCCGGGTGAAGTGACTCGCCCACTGTCCCCCTGCTAAAAAGTGTCTGAAGCAGGATTTGAACTCAGGTCATCCTGATGGCACACACTCTGCCACGTGCTTAAGGAATGTGGTTTGATCGATTAGTTTATTGAACTAAGGCATCTTCTGAGGTGCCAGACCCAGATACCTTCTGAAAGCTGACACTCACTCCACCTACTGGAGTGTAGGGGGTGTTTGGGAGGCCAAGCCCGTCTGGGCTGAGGGCTGCTCCAAGAAGCTGTCGCCTGCCCGGCAGCCTCACCCTGGTAAACCATCTCGGCAGGTGGGCTACGCCAGTTTGAGGGTAACCAAGGGGCCTTAAATCCCAAGCTTGGGAAGATTGCTCCTGCCGGTATGGGCAGATGAGAACATGAAGGTGGTGGAGGTGGGAGCTCTAGCTCGGTTAGACACAGAGGGCGCCAAGGTCACCCACTTCATCTCTAGCCATGGCCAGTGATCTTGGCTTTTGTCCTGCCACTGGACTTGGAGGACTCTGGAGGAGAGAGTGAGGCCGACAACTTTGTGCCTCCCTTAAATCCAGTCCAGCCATGAGTCACGACGTCCCCAGTGATGCCTGGTCCTCCTCGAAGGCCAAACAACAGAACAGCAACGACCCAGTGAGGGGGCTGGCCTCTGACTCTACTCCTGAGGTCCGCATTCACCCCATTTTGCTCGTGAGAAAACAGAAGCCCAGGAACGTTGATGTTTGACCAGGGTCAGGTGGCTTGCTCTCACCAGCCTGAGAGCCTCCTTGTCCAGCCCAATGAATGCCCGAGGCTGGCTTGGCCTAGGTTCAGCCTTATCAGTACCAAGGAGTGAATCACTTGAGTTGCCTAGTAAACAAAACTGCCTGTTTTAGCTCCATTAGAAATGGGCATAGGCATGGACACACCCAGGCTGGAGGGAGGCTTGGGGGCCAAGATCGATTGGAGGGAATGGGGAGGGGAAGGGGGGAGGACAGAGGCCTGAGGAGCTTTAAGGACCTGGGTTCAAGACCACTTACTAGCCATAGGACCTTGGGCAGGCCACCCTGCTTTAGTGTCCTTATGTGTCAAATGAGGACAAAGGTGTTTCTATTCCTTTCCTCATTAAGTTTCCTAAGAACCAAATGAGATTATGCAAAATAGATGTAAACACTTATTCAAGCTATTAAGAGTAAGTATGGACCTGCTGTTTCTTTGTAGGTGAGGGCATTCCCTCTACCCATCAATGTAGGTTGGCCCCTTCCCTGCCAGTTAGCCTTAGAGAATGGCCTTAAGCCCTGAGACTTTAAGTGGCACAATCAGTATGTCTGAGAGGCAGGATTGGAAACCAGGGCTCTGTAAAGATCAGCTGTCACACGGATTGACGCTCTCTTGTGCCAAACTGTTGTTATATCAAAAGAGCTGCTGTGTAGGGAACAGTCTCAAAGTCTTCCACGTAGTCACAAAGACTGAGAGAGATTGTCAGAATTCTTTTTCTTTTTCCTCTTTAAAAACAGGAAGTCACTGTGTCCTTCCCGATACCGACCTTGATCTCATTTCCTCATCATTGCCCCCCACCATGCCCTCCCATTTCTCCCTTAATGGCAGCTAGTGAAGCGGGGGCAGAACATGGGAAGAAGCTCAGTCCCCAATCGATAGCCATCTCTAAACACCTACTGTGTGCCTGGCACTGTACCAGGGGCAAGGGATGAGAAGTCATATAGTTCCTGCCCTTGGGGGGCTTACATTCTACTGGGGAAGAGAGCATGAAACACTGAGCATATTTAAAAAGGAATCCTGGCAATTTGGGAAGGGGAACGTCAGCAGCTCAGGAATCAGGCCACGAGGCTGTTTGTTCCTGAGGGTCCAGGCACAGCTGACTGGAGGATAAAGGGGAAGGTGGAGGTCGGGGGCGACCCCTCAGGGGTCCAGGGCAGGGACAGCTCTACAGCAGATGGGTACAACAGCCCCTGCTCTCAGGATCCATCTTTCCTTCCTTGACTTTGTCACGTGCCCACTTTCACAAGAGCTTTTCCAAGGTCTTGTTTTTTTATCTCCTGGCCTTCTTTTACTTCCCTTCTCCATCGGATGTTCGGCCGCATCTGGAATATTCTGGGGGGAGGTGAGCCCGGTGTGGTTAGCTGCTCAGAGGAAGCTGCTGGGAGGCCACGTGTGGGGATGCAGCCACAAGCACAGCAGCCCCAGGAACCGAGGGACAGGAGGTGGCAGTTCTGCAAACATATCACCCAACAGCATCATTTATGCAGCCCCTGCTGTATGCAGAGCCAGGTGGAGGCTCTGGGGAAGAGACAGAGCTTAGGGCAGCCGGATGCAGCTTGGTCTGGGAGGAGGATAAGTGTGATTCATAGGAATGCTAGTCTCAGCTTGGTCCCTGCCCATGGGCTTTGCCCCCTTGGACCGTCTCCTCTCTGCATACTGAGCGGATTGGACCGGGCTGTCTGGCATGGAGGAAAGCCTCAGATTTGGAATCTGAGAAATTGGATTCACATTTTAGCTCCATTGAATATTATGTGCGCAAGCTTGGGTGCCCCCTTCCCCCTCTGTAAAAGGAGGGGGCTGGGCTAGGTGACCGTGAGCTCCTTTGGACCTCGAAATCTGTGATCCTGTGACTTCAAAGGCCCTTTCTGACTCTAAACTTTGCGGTTGGGAACAACCGAACAAAGGGCAACGTGGGAGCATGATGGAATATTATTGTTCCTAAAGAAATGACAAATATGAAGAAATACGGGAAGACTCTGAGGTGAAAAAAGAATTATATACTGACTACATGTGCACACATGTGTAATGACAACATAACCTTTTAATGCACACAACAGAAAATGATTCAGAGGAGGCTCAGAACCACACGAGGCATCATTGCTGTCATTTGCAGTGTATTTGAATGTTTATGTTAATGATTAATAACTTAGCTTTTAGAAAGGAGTTGACCGAGGATGCTGCCAACCTGAGGCACCCCAAGCTACGTCTTCAAGTCCCCCTGTTTTCTAGAGATGGCAGCTGCGTGGATGTGTAGGGGGTCTAGAATTCTCAAGGAGTGCTAATCCACTGGAATCTATAAGTAAAGGTTCTAGCTTTAGACTGCTCTCCAGAGGCATGGGAACCACTTATCTATAAAATCATGTACATTTGTATATACCTAGATAGACGAATATATACACACATACATGTGTGTCTTTATTCCTATGTCTCTCTCTGTCTGTCTGTCTGTCTGTCTGTCTGTCTCTCTCTCTCTCTCTGTCTCTCTCTCTCTCTGTGTCTCTCTGTCTCCCCCCCCCCCTTCCCCCATCTCTATCTCTGTCTCTATCTGGCTCTCCAGACTCTTGGGTCTAAGGTGCACCCTGCCGGCTCCAGGTATCCACAAGGTGGCGCCAGAGAGCTACATGCACCCCAGCTGAATGTCAGTTTCCCAGGAAATTGAGATTCTCTTTTCTGCTCCCTTTGCCCATGTTGGAGGAAGCATGACTTTCGCAGGATGCCCACTCCGGGAGCAGCTGGGACCGAATCTTGCCTCAGGCACTGGCCTCCAGCCAGTCAGATCACTGGTAAATTAGCTGGAGTTGGAGAAGGAAAGAGGCATATGAGGGAGGTGGTATTTTTAACAATGGACTGGAAAGTCTGATTCACGGAACTCACTAAATTGGCTTTCTAGATGGTTCCAAGGTGATTTACCGGCTGTCGCAAACAATCCTTTCCGAAGCCATCCCAGTTCAGGCAAGCGACAGAAACCTGTGTCAACCTCTCCGGGCCTCAGAAGACACTTTGCAGGCCTCATTGTTCAGGGTGATTCATTTTGGTTTTCCCAGTTGGAAGGGAAATGTTCTCTAACAACATTAAGTGATGCCTGTAATCCTCTTCTATCACCCTCTGTGGACTTGCTGTGTAAACAGTGGCTAAGCTCTGCCACCCTGGTTTCTCCTTGAAACTCGCTCCAAGGTCAAGTGGAAACTCAGTAGCTAGGCTGGATACAATATAATAGCGCTTAAAAAAAGACAGCTCACCTTCTGGGCAGGTTTTGTAGGTAGACGGTGACCTTATTTTCACCTGGGTTATCCGAAGAATTCCAGTCACGTGGGCTGGAATTTATTTCTGCTAGGGATAAGGTTCAGTTCTACTGAATTCTTCTTCTGACACTTCATCACGGCATGAAGGTGACCCTGGGCAGGTCCAGTCAAGGGGAAAAGCTCCCAGTCAAGGTTCCATAAGGAGCTGGGTATCTGCCCTCACCGCACTAGCTTAGCTGAGGTTCCTCGTGGAAGGCTCATTACAAGGGGTTTTAATGAGATTTGGTTTGTGAATAAAGTTGGTGGCACTGC
>CM053624.1:8357631-8400155 GCA_028646595.1 Phalanger gymnotis | reverse complement strand
GAGAACATCACTGTCACTATCCCTCTGGTCACCCAAGTTTGCAATTTCAAATTTCAGATTCTGACTCTCTCTCCCTCAATCCCTACAAGTCTAGTCTGTTCCCAAGATAACATTGTGACTCATTGCCCCTCACACCACAACAGCCTTGATCCAGGCCCTCGCCCTCTGTCCCCTGGACTGGCCCAGCAGCCTCTGAATTCCAGCCTTGCCCCGCCTCCACCTGTCCTCCATGTTGGTGTTCTTAAAGACCAAGGCTGACTGGGTCATTGCTCTGCTCAGGAGGCTCTGATAGCTCCCTGTGGTCCCTAGAGTCAAATACAGACTCCTCTGTCTAGCCTGGAAGGCCATTCACAGTCTGGCTCCAACCCTCCTTTCCTGGCTGACTTCACCTCCCTTTGTACATCCTGCATTCCACTCATGATGGTCGTCTTGCCGTTCCCCACCCATGACATTCCCTTCCCTGTCCTGCACCCTTTAATAGGCTGCCTCCCCATTCCAGAAATGCTTTCTCATCTACCCCCAGACCCCTTCAGGGCTTAGCTGAAGGGATGCTTCCTCCTAGAGGCCTTCCCTGATTTCCCCACCGGTTAGTGTTTCCTCCTCAAATTATTTTGTGTCAATGGTGTTTTTACTGAATTGGTTCCACATTGCTTTACCCCAGTAGACTATCATCCTGAAGCACCATCAAATTCCCCCTCATTTTCCAGTCTGTTTAACTCAGGTTTTTGTAGCCCCGGCACCCAGGACGGGGTCCAGCACATAGTAGGTGATTTCACTGGGATAGAGAGATTTCCCTCTCTCGATGCAGGTTGCCACCTTTTCTGCGTCTTTGTCTTGGCATGTTGCCTCAAGCACCAAGAGGTTAAATTTACTTAGGCTCACCTGGCCAGGACGGGGCAGAGATGGAATCTGAACCTTCTCGGGCCTTCCCACATGGGAGGCTGGCTCTCTGTCATCAAAGCCTCTTGGACTGCCCTGATGTTAAACCATCACTGTCCACAAGATACTAAGGAACGGCCTAGAGCTGTCAGTGATTAAAAAGTTACAATGTATCTAATTCACATTTCTTGAGCTAGAATGTATTATATGTTCTTAATTTAATCAGTTCATATTTTGTCTTTGATTCTACCCTTTTAAGTGAAAGATTTTCTTTTAACAGGAAATCTGCATTTCATCAAAGATGGCATCTAATTGAGGGGTGGAGGTGGGAGGGGGTTTTTGTTCTCCCAAGAAGTTTCTGGTTTTGAGCTCCGACTTCATCCTAGACTATAGTGAAGGGCTGAGATTTCACCCATGTTAATAGATCAGAGTGGGAGATAGACGGAACCACGTGGATCAGGGCCCAGGAAAGATCCCTTACTCCTTGGCACAGAGAGAGCAGTCCCAGAGATGGCCTCACCAGCCTCCAGTTTCCCAACCTGAGCCTGTGAGATGTTGGAAGAAGTCAAGAGAAAAGGGCCATTTCAGAGCGAGTGGTGGATGGATGCCCGTCACTTATCTGTTATGACAAGCTGGGCTGCAGAGGAAGAGTCCTCGGTGGCTTCAGCAGTGAAGCCCTCCCAAGGAAGGTCTCGGCCTCTTGACGATGTGAGAAGGGGTGATGCCTCCATTGCTCCGATTCCTTCGATTCTATAATTATGAAGACAAATAAGAGCAGGGGAAGTTGGGGGAGACCCGGGCTTGGCTGCCTCATTTCTAAAACAGGTGTGGTGTCTTTCAGTGGCAATATCCACACTCAATGAAAAAGTGAGTAATGATAAGAAAGTCAGCAGGTTTTCAAGAGAAGCCAGAAGTGCTGGAGGTGAGTCGAGCCTGTGCGGCGTATTCAGAGCCTGGCATCAGAATCTAGAACCCCAGAAAGCTGTAGGTAGGTCCGGGTTCCTCGATTTCTCAGGGGTGAAAGGGACCTTAGGTATTGTCAAGCACATACATTTTACAAATAAGGAAACCGAGTTTCAGAGAGTTTGCCCAGGGCGCCCCAGCTGGTTGATGGCTGAACTCAAACTGGAAGCTGGGTCTTCTGACTCCTGGATCAGATCATGTTGTTATAATCAAGTATGTCTAATTGGGATATACGGCATTGACAGCCTTCACCAAGACAGCTCGGCAAGTCTGTGTTGGGGTCAGCCTTTCTTAGACGGCAGCCCGGTGTTTGGGAACTTTGTGCTCGTAGCTGTTTTTCCTTTCATGGGGAGTATCAGCAACTTGCCATCAGTGGTCATGCTGCTTGGTGTCCTGGCCTCACGCCCCTCACACACCTGGCATTCCAGCCAGACTGGCCTGTTTTCTGCCCCCTTTGCACAGATTGGGCATGTCCCACCTCCTCACTTCCACCCATGAAAGTCCTAGTGCCTTCAAGGTCCAACTCAAAGACCACCCCCAGCCCCTACAAAAGGCCTTTCCTGATTCCCCTGACACTCACAGCCATGGGTGGAGGTGCAGAGAAAGAACACTCTAAGACTTGAGTACAAATCCTACGTCAAGATGCTTCTTGCCTCCGTGACCTTGGGTAAGTCACTCAAGCTCTGGGCTTCGGCTTCCTCAATGGTGACATGAGGGGGTTGTGCCCAGTACCCTCCTGAGGCCCATCTAGCTCTCAGTCCCTGATGCCATCATCTGCTGGGCCTAAGCTTGGGCCTGTAGTTGTCCAAGAGCTCATGGAGGTTGCCAAGGATTGCCAAGCGTTCAGGCCTCTTCTGGTCTTACCTTTGTGTTTGGGGAAGGAAACATTTATGAAGCACCTACAATGTGCCAGGCACTGTGCTCAGCACTTTACAATTATCCTCTCATTCGATCCTCACAACAACTGTGGGAAGTAGAAGCTGGTATCATCCCCATTCTACAGATGAGGCCTGCAGTGGTGAAGTGACTTGCCCAAGGTCACATACCTAAGCAATATCTGTGGCTGGGTTTGAACTCAGTGCAATGTGGCACCCCCTGGTGGTCTCTGTAAGGGAGAGGTATAGGGTTTTAAAAGTTGAGCAGAGTTTCTAATTGATGCTATAGGCAATAGGGAATCACCAGTGGTGACTGAGAAGAGAAGCTTTCGTTGTGGCAAATAGCTTTTATTCCACATTTATATGGCCAGATTTGTGCTCCAGGAAAATTACTTTGGCAGCAGTTTGTCGGGTGGCCTGGAGGCAGGGAGAGATATGAGAGAGAGAGGCTGCTGCCGTGTCTAGGGGAGAGGTGAGGAAAGCCTGGACCACAATGATAGCTATGAGGGGACACAAGAGATCAGTGCAGGAGTCAAGTTATGAAGGGGGAAACGAGAAGATCTGGCAATTGACAAGACCCTGGAGGAGGTGGAGGGAGGCGAGCTTCCCAGCATCCGGAGGAGGTTACACACCCTGGAAACAGAGACAATGGTCTGGTCTTCAACAGAAATAGGGAGATTTGGAAGGAAAGAGGGTTTTGTGGGGTGGGAGAGGGGGGAGAAAATGGGTTCAGTTTGGGTCATGCTAAGCTTGAGAAGTCTTATGTATGTATGTGTGTATACATAGGTTCATGTGTATACCTTGTGTATGTGTACATATATACACACTATGTAGTATACACATGTGCAGGGATACATGTATATTCTCTCTATAGTCTGCATGTATAGGAGGGTGTGTGTGTGTGTACCTTGAGCCCTCATCTCTCCTCTGTACATCAGTTCTTCATAGATATAGTCTTTATGGACATAGACTATACATACCCTGTGTATGTATATATTCATGATATATGCAAGCATCTAGATATATGCACAGATAGACACAGATGTCCATGCGTGCACATATATAATGCATACACCACACGTGTGTCCATATGTATAGCCATACATGCATTCATATATACCTACTCACAACATACACACATGTATCCATGTGTATATTCATGCATGCATATACTCACATGTATACAACACTGAACACGCATATGTTTACACCCAGATATGTGCACATACTTGTGCCTGTGAATATCTACATATATGTATATGTATGTCTTAGTCATTTGCGTAGAAATCTTTAGACCCGTGGGAGCCGAGAATGAAAGGACTTTCTGGAAGTACAGGACTATGGCAGGGTTTTTTTTTTTTGTGGTTGATGTCAAAATGCATGGAAATAAAATCTAGAGACAAGAATGTTTACCCAGAATAACAAGGTTTGTCATTCCTGAAATAGACTGCCCTGGGGTTGCAGAAAGCGCCTGGATATGGAGGCTGAGGACCTGAGGTCCAGTTCCTTCCCCGCTCTCTGGACTTTTCCTTCTCCATACCCAGTGAGGTGGCTCCTAAAGGTCCATCCCCAGCTCAGGTCTAGGAATGCTGGGCATCAGCCTTTGGCAGAGAAAGCTTAGAACATGTGAGAGAACCCTAAGTATTGCCCAGGACGTGTCCATAAGCTCCTGGGCCGAGCTCTATGACATAGGTGAACTTTCTGTGTCCAGAGTCCCTAGAATGGCCCGTGCACAGAAGGGCCTTCCACAATGTGTGCTGACTGAATGAATGATTTGAATTGAATTGAAAGGCACCTGATGAACAAACCCCGTGTCTTTTGGGCTTGGGGCTCTCATTACCCAGTTCTCATTCCCCCATCCAAGCTGCCCCGCTGGCTCTCAGCCCCTCCCCGCTTGAAGCGTGGTACAGACATCTCGAGGCCAGCTTTCATTTTGGCAAATAACTTTTATTCCACATTTACGAGTGTTTTTTTTTCCTTTATAGCTTAGAGCTTTGAGCCAAAACAGGACACAGATGTCTTAAAAAACAAAAATAGATTTGATCTGAAAATGTCTCTGTGGCTGTGGCCATTCTCAGGCTCTCTCAGCAAAGGGAGACCTGCTGCCAAACATGTCTTCCAAGGATGTTTGGAAGAAATGTCCAAGTCCGTCATTTTTCTCTCGACCTTTGCAGTGGCCATCGGACAGCCTCAACGTTGGGTTTAAATGAGTTATAAATAAGGTGAGGCTGGCTTCTGTAACTGTGGCAGCTGGGAATCGGGTCTCTGGACCTCGGATTGCCCCACTCATTTGTCAAGGCTTTGCCTCCGAGTGTTCCCTTGTTTGAGGGCCCTGCTGGGGGAGGGGGAAGGGCTGGGGAACTTTGAGGACAGTCTCCCCAGAGAGGTGACCCACTGGGCCCAGTGGCCCCCCACACACACCCACACTGTGCTAGCAAGAGGAGAGAAACCAAGAGGAAAGGCTTAGGATGGGGCTCGGGGAAAGCATCCTAAGGAAGACCCTCTGGTTAGAGCCACCTTCCTCCTAGGCAGGATCTGAGGAAGCATGTTAACCCTCAGCTGATGCCTCTTGCGTTCATTCAACAGGCATTTACTCGCCCATCTCTTTCTCAGCTGTATCTGCAGCAGTATACATGCACACATACATAGCTGAGTGTAGGCTTCTGGAGGGCAGAGATGATTTCATTGCTTGTTTGGTATCTGGAAATAATTTGCTTGGATGCCACAGGGTAAGAAGGACACAGATAGATTGGAGGGTCTTCAGAGGACAGCAGCCAGGATGGTGAAGAGCCTTGAGTGTGTGCCTCATGAAGAGAGAGCCCCACAGAGAGAGCAGTGGGCTGGGAGTCAGGAAGACCCACGTTCAAATCCTACTACAGATGCTTGCTCACCATCTGACCCTGGGAAGGTCATGCAACCCAGCCTTAGTTTCTTCATTTGTGAAATGAGGATAAAAGCAGGCCCTGCTCCATCATATTGTCGGGAGACCCAGTGCTTTGCAGTGCAGTCTGGGAGCTGTACAGACAGCTACGCTTGTTACCATTAGGATGGGGTGGTTAGCCTGGGTGAAAAGAGGGGGTGGCCATGGTACCGGCTTTCAGGTATTCGCTCTTGTCATCTGTTTAGGAAGCGGGAGGGTTCAGCCTGGAGAGAAGACTCAGGGTGGTCCCGTGGAAAAGGGCTCGGCCTCGTCCTGCTGCTTAGGCCCACGGGCTTGTGTTTGTGAGAGGCCGTCTGTACCAGCCCTCCCGTTTTACAGTCGAGGCCCCCATGTGCTCATAGGTAGTGAGCACTAGACTTGAGATCTTCAGCCAGATGCTGGATCTCCTGGGAGTCAGAGTAGCGATTCCTTCCATGGACAGGTTGACCTCAAGGCCCCTGACTCTCCAGTTTAGGGGTTCTGACCCGCCTTGGCCTCCTCCCAGGCCCTGGCAGCCATTTCTTCCTTTAGAGTGGAGGGGGGGATAGAACAGGTTTGGGGGGGGTCCTTCTTTGGGCAAATGTCCCAGCTTGGCAACAGTCAGAGCTCCAAAGGTCGAAGGTCACTGGGTGCTCCTTGGGTGGGGGCTCACAGGCTTTCTCCTAGGCAGCCCCTGAGAGGTTCTGGGTCAGATCTTTTCTGGAAGACAAGGAAACGCCAAGCCTTAAAACACCTTGTAAATGCTGGCACTGTTCTCACCCTCATCCTTGCTGTTAGTACTCTCCCTAGCCAGGACCCAGGGAGCAGCGTCCCCTCTCCCTCCCCCTGCCCCCAGCAGCCACTCTCAGGACAGATGGCTGCTGGGAAACATCCTGTGCCCGACACACCTGCATTATCAGGTTGGAACATGAAGCAATAAACTCTAAGCCAATTTCCAGGCCGGAAGGAGGAGCTGGTGCCTCCTCGCTCTGGGGTTCCCCTTCAGGTGTTTGATCATTTTCACCCGACACATGTTCCCCATTAGAGACGATGCATTCTTAATGTCAACACCGTGGGGACATTTCCAAACACAACAAATTGCTGCGAGTTAGTCACATTAAGTATTGGTTGGGTGCGGCACTCGGTGAGCCTCTTTTTCCTCAACACCTTGCTGAATTTGGGGCAGAGCTGTGAACCCCCCAAACAGTGTTTTGGGTTTTTCCCTACTTGAAATAACATTTCTGGTGGTTGGTTTCTGTTTATTTGCTTATTTAACAAAGAGCTGTTTGTAAGAGGTGGAGAGTTATGGGTGTAGAATGGTGCATATATTCTCCTGCTTAGCCCTACAGTCCTCTACCTGTGTGGTGACCTGCTCCTTAGAAGGAATGGCATTCTGAGTAGGGAGGGAAGTGACAAGGATATTCAAGAAAAGCAAGAAGGAGCGATAGACTGCCTCTCCCTGGAGGCTGGCTGCTGCCTCAGAATTCGCCAGCACATCACTGATGGGAACATAGGGACCTTTCTGGGTTGGATCCTGAGGGCTGTCCAGTCCAGGAGGGGAAGCAAGAAGGGGGCCAAAGGTCAGTTTGGGAATGTTGCCTTTGTTTGGGCAAGGAGGAATAGACTTTCCCCAAAATGTCAGACTTCTTGCCCAAGAAGGAAGCTGGTGGGTTGTCTTTTAGCGCTGCTGCCCTGGGAGACCGAAGGACAACAGGCTCGACCCTTCGGACACCAATCCCAGAGCTCTTGCCAATGATACCCACAGTGTATGTCCTGCCTACTGGAGCAGGGAGGCCGGCTCGTGAAGTCAGGCTGACTTAGTGGGGCTGGGCCCTCAGGAGAGAGCAGAAGCAATGGGGGAGAAACAGAGGTCCCCCACCCATGCTTGGCGGTGCCCACAGCTGACATCTGTTGGCTGCTCCACTGTTTGGGCACCAGAGACCCTGCGGCTTGATCGTTTATGAGGCTTTTGTACATGTCAGTCCCTCATTGGGAGCAACTATACCACCCCCTCCAGACCCATGGCAAGAACCCTTAGCAGAGCTGAAGAGGAGGAAATTAGGACAGGTGGCGGGTGGGCTTCTGCCCAATTGACTTTAACAGAAGAGTTGCATAAACCCCTGAGGAGCAGACTCCCTATCTGAAGGTGGGTTGGCCCCTTCTCCATTGCCGGCAGCCCTTCCTACTGGGCTATGATTCCTACTACAGAGGGAGGTGCCAAAGGACTCGTTTGTGTGGCCATCTACCCCACAGCCCATCTAGGACTTGATCACATGACTGTCTGGGAAGCCTGGGGCCTGGGCCTGCCCCTCGGCCCATCTAGGACTTGTTCATGTGGCCATCTACCCCACAGCCCATCTAGGACTTGATTGTGTGACCAACTGGGCCTACCCCACAGCCCATACTGGCCATCTCTTCCTATGGGCCAGCTCAGCCTGAGGAAGACAGGCCACTTTCTAGCCTCCGAAAGCTGTGCCTGGTTATTCTGCTGTATTCGACCACCAAGAGGCCTGGCCCTAGAGAGGAGGGCCCATTTCATGCCATTGGTGTGGATTGGCCTCGGGGCAGACCCAGGGAGTCAACAGCAGAAATGAGCCAATGACAGATAAGCCCCCACTCTGCCTGGGACCTGAGTGTGTGAGGGAGTCCTTTGTCTCGAGAAGCCCCTGCATCATCGTCTTCGGCCTTTGTCCTATGCCAGGTCCATTTCACAGGAACAGGTGCTCAGGAAGTGTTTCTTCAGAACCCACAGTGTGAATGCACCCGATTCAGAGCCAGCCCAGCTGGTGTCCTCATTTTACAGATGAGGAAATGGAGGCCCAGGGCGATGGCCCGAGTCACACGGGGCAGAACAAGCAATTATTGAGCTCTGACAATGGACCAGATGCTGCCTAGTGTGCAAACGTGATCTCCTTTGATCCTTACAACAACCCTGAGAGGTCAATGCTGTTGTTATCCCCATGTTACAGCTGAGGAAATGGAGGCAGATGCCAGTTAAGTGACTTGCCCAGGGTCACACAGCTGGTGAGCATCTGAGGCCGGATTTGAATTCAGGTCTTACTGACTCCACACCTAACAATCGATTCACTGCACCACCTAGGTGCCCCTAGGGTAGTAAGCATCAGAGGTGGAGATTTGAACTCAGGTCCTTTGACTCCAGAATCAATATTCTTGCCACTATACTACGTTGCCCTCTCCCTCTTCCCCATGAAAGCCTACACAGTCCTTGTCCTCACAGAGTGGTTATTAAACTACATAGATGTTGATCATCTCTCTGCCATAAGCTAACTGTGTGACCTTTTCTAGGTTCACTTCCCTCTCTGGGCCTTGGTTTCCCCATCTGCAAAGGGAAGAAATTGGACTAGATTGTGGCTAAGGGCCCTTTTAGCCCTAACATTCTCTTATGCTGGGCCAGAGAGACAGAAAACACAGGCATAATTTACCGTCGTTGGAGCAAAGGAGAGGAAATTTTATCTGGGGGAGTCAAGGAAAGACTTTCCAGAAATGGCACCCCCAAGGTGGTGCAGTCCTCTTCCTCTCTCATTCATGTCCTCCAGCCCAGATCTGACCACCCCATGCTCCCAAGCCCTCCAGGCTTAAATAGGAACTCTCTTCTTGTTTTTGAAAGCCCTTCCCAACCTGGCCACAACCAGCCTTTCCAGCCTTATTATGCCTCATTCCCCTCAGCGGTCCAGCCAGATTGGCTTTCTTGCTGTTCCTCATCTCCTGTCCCCCAGTCTTTGTCTTGGTTGGCTTCCATGCCTGGAATGTGCTCCCAGCCTCACTTCCACCTCAAATTTAAGTTCCTTGAGGACAGAGACCATCCTGGTTTGTACTTGTGTCTCCAGTGCACAGTGCCTGGCACACAGTAGGAACTTAATAAATGTTGAATTGTTGACTTGAAATGGAAAGAATCACATCAGGTAACGTTGGGCAGGAGGGTAGATGGAGGCAGGGGTCAGTGCTTGTCGAGTGACTAATGGCCACCTTGTCCTTTCCTGCTGGTGCCCTTGGAGGGAGAAGAGGGTCATTTCCATTGCCCACTGGTAGCCAGCCACAGGGTGACACCCAGCTCACCAAGGCTGGGCATGGCTGGCCCACTGCCCGAGAAGCCTGGCCTGATCTGGAGTCAGTCGTTTATCCTAGCAGCAGCCACCGTGGGTCTGATCATCTCCTTCCCACCCCAGAAGGCAATGGGAAGGAAGAGTTTAAAAAGGGGGTAGAATTATGCGACCAAACAGTCATCCTCACTGGGCTTAACTCCACACAGCCAAATGCCCTGAGTCTTCATTAAGCTCTCTCTGTGTGCAGACCACTGTGTTCCCAGCTGGTGCGTAAGAGCTACTCTCAGGTGGCTTATTGTCTAGTAGGGAAGAAGCAGTGATAGGGAGGCTTCCTCTAGGCGATGGCATCTGAGTGTGAATGGGCCAGGATTGAGCAAAGAGGTGATGGCCGAGCATCCTGGCCCATGGGAGGGTTGGTGGGGCCTTGAATAAGGGAGGAAGGAAGGAAAGAAAAAAAGGAGAGAGCGAAGGAAGGAGAGAGGGAGGAAAGGAAGAGGGAGGGAAAAAGGAAGGAATGATGAATCATCTACTGTGTGCCTAGCACTGTGCTGAGGGCTTTATAATATTATCTCATTTGAACTTCACAACAGCTCTGTGAGGTAGATGCTGTTGAGTCAAAGACAGAGAGAAATCAGAGACACAGGGAAAGGATCCACAGGGACAGAAACATTTAGAGATTGAAGATACAAGGAAAGGATCCACATGGCCAAAAAGAACCCAATCAGTATTGGGGAATGGCTGCCCAAGTGGGTGGAGTATTCCACAAAATGACCTCTGATGGATTCAGAGAAACCTTGTATGAACAGATGCAGGGTGAAGGGAGCAGGACCAGGGCAACAGTGTGTACAGTAACAGCTTGAAAGACTAAAGAACCGGCTAAGAACCAGTGCAGTGACCACGGAGGGCTCCTCCCGAAGCAGGCTGCCCCTCCTCCTGACAGAGGCAGTGGACTCTGGGTGCAGAACAAGGCACACACTTTGGGCAGGGCCAACATAGGGGTTCCTTTTCCTTGACTCTGTTTATTTGTTACAAGGATTTTTTTTTCCTTTTTTACTGGGGAGAGGAAATTATTTTAGAGTGCACACAAGAACAGAGGAACTTCAGAGGGAAGCCCAGACAAGCAGGACAGCTTTGAAAGCTAACCTGTCAGATTTATTATATGCTTTTTTTAAAAAGGAGCCAGACCTGCTTAGGATGCAGTCTCAGATACTGTCCCCTTTTCCTCTGCTGTACTTTGGACAGCTGGAGGTTAGGTTCTGGGCTGACAAAGGCTGCTCGGCAGTTTTATTAATGAATAGATAAGAGTCATTTATAATTAACACAGCAATTGTTTGCCCTTGGTTAAAAACAATCCTTATGATTTTGTAGTTTCTAGCTGGTGAGCAAACCCCCTTTCCTGTTGCCGGCATGAAGGCCAAGGTCAGGCTCTGCTCCACGATCAGGAATTCTAGATTGGCAGAGCTCCTGGCAGAGCACAGAGCTGGGCAGGTACGGTGCCCCAGGAGTGTTGAAATATGCACAGCTTTTCTGAGCCCCTCGACTGCCAGGCCTGGATCTCCCAAGTCTGTTACACTGGCTGGGAGTCTTCTCCCCAACACACAGCAGCCTCCAGAAGAGACCAGGAAACCCCGGAGAGCTCACTTGATCCAAAGGACCCAGTGAAGGTGGGCTGTGAAAGGGGATGGAGGGGTGGGGTGTCTGGGGCCAAGCCATCATCTCTCCGGCTCTTCTAGCCCAGTGCCAATCCAATCCAACACGCTGGTGTGTTCAAGACACTGAACTAGGCCCTAGAGAGAGTGAAACAAAATGAAAAAAAGAACCTGTCCTCCAAGAACCCCCTCCTGGGGTGAGATACACATAAACCGCTAAGCACAGGATGCACGGAAGCTGCCAGGACACCCCTCTAGGCATGCCTGTGATCACGGGCGGCCATTTGGGGAGATGAAATGATATTCATGAATGCAAACCTTAAAGCATGATGGGACTTTTGTTATGATAATTATTATGATTATTATTAGATTAATATTATTTTCATTAGAAAAAGCTCTCAGGAAGCGCCCAGTCTAGCTGGGGGACCAACAACCATGGAGGGAAGGGGATCAGGAAAGGCTTGTCCTGGGTATGAGCTGGACCTTGTTTACATCGTATTGCCTCTCTAAATCTCAGTTTCCCCATCAGTAACATGAGGGGGTTAAACTAAATAATTCATAGATTTGGACCTGGGAGGAGTGACAAAGACCATTAGCCCCAGGCCAGTCCCAGCCCGACCCCCTCAAAGGCCAAAACTCACCAGTAGAGAGCTGGGGTGAGGAGCGATATTCCAAAAATAAACAGCGTTGTACGGTTAGAGATTGAGGCTTGAGATCCAGAGTCAGAAGGGACGTTCGAGGCAGTTGTAGATGGGGACAGCGAGGCCTGAGAGCTTATGCCACATAACTGGTAAGTGTCTGAGGCAGGATGGGAACTTGGACGTTCCTGACTCCAAATCTGGTACCCGCTGCGGACTCCTGTAGTCTGAGTCTCTCTAAGGCTCTTCATGTGGCAAAGGTGCAGGATTTCATGGGCCGGCTGCTCCCACTTCCGGCACCGCTCACAGCTCCCCCGTGCAGGACAGGATTCCCAAAAGGGGCTCCCAAGACCAAGGCGGGCAGTGCCATCGCAGTCCTCAGGGAGGGAAGACCCAAGGGCCAGGGCTGGACAGGCTCAAACCCGACACACTGGTGAAATTCACCAGCCCCACTCCCACCTGGGTAGTGGTGACTATCAGAAGATAGGCTGAAGGCAAAACTAAATTCTGTGCCCAAATGTACTGGACAAGGAGCCACCCAGACAGAAAGAGACTCACAGGCCAGAGGTGCTCGGGTATTGCTTAGCCCTGGAGATGCTGGGGATGGATTTGAGAGGCCAAGGATCCTATTTCTATCCAAAAGTGTGACCAGGGCAACGTCCTGAAGTTCAGCACCGCACTCTGCCAAGTCTAGCCAAGGCACACAATTCAGGTAGACTGGATGTGGGGAAGGAACGTTCACACGTGGCGGCCAGCACATGTGCCGACTCAGTGATCCGGGGCTCAGGACATATGCTGGATTCAGATTCAGAGTACCTGGGTTCAAGTCCTAGCCATGCCTTCGACTCTCTGAGACTTTGGGCAAACCACTTAGCCATTCTGGGCCTCAGTTTTCCTGTCTTTGAAAGGGAGAGTAGGTCTTTCACAACATGAGTGTTGTGGAAGGGTTCTGCATAATGAGACACATGTGGCCTATGTGGAATTGCTTGACTTCTTAGGGAGGGTGGGTGGGGAGGGAAGAGGGGAGAGAATGTGGAACTCAAAGTTTTAAAAGCAGATTTTCAAAAAGAAAGTTTTTACATGTGACAAGGAACTAAGATATACAGGCATTGGGGCATAGAAATCTATCTTGCCCTACAAGAAGGTAAGGGGAAAGGGGATGGGGGAGTGGGGTGACAGAAGGGAGGGCTGACTGGAGAATGGGGCAATCAGAATATATGCCATCTTGGAGTGGGGGGAGGAGGGCAGAAATGGGGAGAAAATTTGTAATTCAAACTCTGGTGAAAATCAGTGCTGAAAACTAAAAATAGTAAATAAATAATGATTTGAAAATAATAAAATGAAAAGAAAGAAAGGGAGAGTCGGGTTGAGCTAGAAAACTTGGAAAGTTTCTATTACAGGGTCTTCAACTTTGTCATGTTTCTCTAACCCTCTGTTGATCTGGCGAAGCCTTTAGACCTGTTCTCAGAATGGCATTTTTAAATACATAAAATTACATAGGATCACAAAGGAAACCATTATAAATACTATTATCAAAAATATATATATTTTAAATGTACCAGTTCCCAGAGCCCAGGTTCAGCACCCCCAATCTGTGACCTATTATCTCGTAGTTCTTAGCATACTGGAAAGTAACAAAGCCATATGTCTTCCCAAACCATTCTGTGATGAAGACTTTTCTCTAATTTATTCAGGCCTTCCCCCAAGTTTGTCAGAGCTGTGAGATCTTGCTATGTTCCAGAAAGGCAGTTAATTTAAGAATTTTATTTTGAAAACCAAATCCTAAGCATCCTGTCCTGGCATGGGGCACCTGGATTTGGGGGGCCCCCAGGGAGGTGTTTGGAGGACTTTGCTTGGCCAGCTCCTTTTAGGGAGCCAAACAATGAGTAACCTCAATTCTTGGGAAGCTGAGCTTGAGGGTGCTGGTGGGGGGTTTGGAGCACGCCAAGAGCCGTAGGCATGGGACAGAGGCCTAGAACATGGTGCTTCCTAGAAAAGTGTCCTAAGTACTTTTGCAGACTGAAGCTTTGCAGTGATAGAGGCATTTCACTCCTCCTCTGTGCCACCTTCCCAGGGCAGCATCCCGCCAAGATGTGACAAAAATCTGCTGCTCTGACAGCTCCGTCTGTGCTTATGCCCTTGTTCCCCATTTCCATGGCAATGGAAGCCTCAGGTGATGAGTGTGCTCGTGCTAGCCCCTGCCGTGAGCTTGTGGGTTAGCGCAGATGGTGCGGCCAGAGTGGTTGCTGCCAAAGGACCCACAGTGAAAAACCTGGAATGGGGGGAACCTGGAAGAAACCAGTGGAGTTGTGGATTCGGGTCTGGGCTCCACATTTTAGGAAGGTCATTGATAAATTGCACAGCACCCAGAGAAGGGCAGCCCCTAGATCAAATGGTGTGAGGACCAGCTCATAGAACTTGGTGGGGATCTCTCAGTCACTCCAAAGCATTTAGTAAGCCCCTACTAATTGCAGGCACTGTCCTAAGGGCTGGGTAGATGAAAAGACAAAATTGAGAGTGCATGGTCTCAAGGAGGTTGTATTCTACCAAGAGAGACAATATATATGTGTGTATACATTTATATACACATACACATACATATACATACAGAATTTGTATACAATAATATACAGAACAATTTCCGGGTGGCTGGAGAACTTGTCTTCGTCCTCTCCTAATAAAGAGCATCTCTCAGCCCTGGATCTGCACGCATGAGCCAGATTCCATCCTGCGGGCTCCTGGGCCCTAAAGATAGTGGTTAGGTTCTTCTTGGTGAATTATTTGGCTCATTATGCCCCAATCCTGTAGCGATGGAGAGAATTACTTAAAACATAGGTTTGGATTGTGTCTAGAATCTCCTCAAAGGAGGGAAGTAGAAAGATATTCATTGTACAGTGTAAATCAGGTATGGGACAGCTATTCATTCCTATACAAAAAAAAATGCTTGGCATGCACACACACACACACACACACACACACACACACACACACACACACACACTCACAAACCAAACCTCTCAAGAGAGCATTGACTAAGACTTAAGCTGTATTTAAAACATCCTAACATGAAGCTTCTGAATTAGCATTTCCCCCTCACTTCAATTCTGTGCTCTCTGAACAACTCCCACAGATAGCTCTGTCTTCTGGTCCAGCCAGATCAAGGCTTGGAACTCATTATCCTAACCATGGTCATCTTCTCCAAGAAAGTTAGAACATTCATATCTCCTCTTCTCAATCATTTCTGACTCAGAGATCCAAGAGGTCCCAAGCTCTTGAACTCACAAGCACAGCTCCAAAGCTAGATCCACCCATCTCAGAATCTCTTCAGGCACTTTTATTCAGGTGAGAAACACAGAAGAGACAGACGCCTAGGCAGGAGGTGGGCTGGCTGCCATGTGGGAGCAGTTTGCCACTTCAGCTGGGGTGAGGAAGGATGCCCTCCCCCACCCTTTACAGGAAATTCCAGAATGACCTGATATCACATGTCTCAGAGAGAGGAAGGAAGAAAGACAGAGCATAGAAGGTGCCTCTTCTTTTAACCTGATGCAGCACCCTGCCCCCCACAGCTGACATGGGAACCTGAAACCATGTAGGATTTGCTATGTCATCCCAAAGGGCCACATCCTTCAGAACTGAGCATGTATTTCCTGGGAAGTGGCCAGGCTGCAACCTAAGCCCTCGAGTATGGGTGCTCTGGCTAGAACAGACTCCGGGGGAGCTGCTTCTCACCACGATCCCGTGTACAAAATGAATAACTTGTATTTTGGGAAGAAAGGGCATTAGTATCTGGGTCCAGGGAGCTGGTCAGGAAAGGCTCACAGCCATGTTTATGCTGAATTTTGAAGGAAACAAGAAGCAGAAGTGAGGAGGGGGAGAATTCCAGGCATTGAGGATGGCCAGTGGAGAGGCTTGGAGGTATGAGGCATAGCCTCCTCATACATGGGGCAGTGAGTCTAGAGGAGAATCGGCTAGAAGATGGTTGTGTAGAGCTTTCAGCTACAGAGAGTTTAGATTTGACCCCGGAGGTAATAGGACTGGAGGAAAGACTGAGCTGGGGGTTCTGTCCTGGAGACCTCCTTCCAAGCCGACATCAGTTGATTATTTAATACACTTTTAGCCCAGGCAGTCGACCCGTTCCAAATTCATCTACCTGTACTCTCGTCTTGCCCACATTTCTTTATCTCTTCTAAAGAATACCATGAGATAACTCTATAAGCTTTGCTCAAATCTAGGTAAGCCCTCCCTACAGCCTTCCCCTTGTATACCAAGTTAGTAACTCTGCTCAAAAAAGAAAACGGCCCAAGCCTGGAATGACCCGTTTTTGCCGAAGCTAGGCTGGTTCTCTGTGGTCACCACTGCCGTTTCTCGATGTACAACAATGATGGCTTTAATAATAGATTCTAGAATTTCCCCAGGAGCTCGAGTCAAGCTCACTGGCCTGTCATTTACAGCCTCCAGCTGTGCTCCTCTGCCCCACCCATTGAGCCATTTCTTCAGCTTTCTGCCACCCCTGACGGTGGGCCTACAATCTTTGCTGCCCGAGCATTCCTTAAACACCTACTATCTACCGGCACTGGACTGAGTTCGATGTGATACCCAAACATGTAGTTCCTTAGGAGATTTGAATTCATCAAAGGCAGCTGAGTGTTCCTGGCTATTTCCTTATTTATCTTGGGCATAAGCTCCCTTTTAGCAGTTTTTCTTCCCTCCTTTTCAGTCTAGAGGTCATTCTCTTTGGCAGAGATAACAGGATCAAATTAAGAACTGGACAGCTAGGGCTTCCCTTTATTGTCACTTGTCATTCGTGCCCAGCAGCGCTTCTGCCCCTTCTTCCATCTCCTCCTTTTCCTTGACTCGGCTCTAAACAATGACATCATTTCTTGTTGCTGTTCATTTCCCACAGCTCATTCTGAGCACTAGCCTTTCTGACGCTTGCTTCAGGGCGGTGTCAAGTGTCGATGGTCATCTTGTATTAGTGGCTTTTGCTTCTGTCTGTAACTTCTCAAAATCTACAGTGGATTATAAAAATGTACAACTGTGAGTGACTTAACTCCGTTCGGTGCAATGACTGGCTGTGGTTCCAGAGGACCCGTGACGAAGATGGCTGCCCGCCTTCTGACTGAGAGGGGATGGACTCCGCCTACAGAACAAGGATGGCACTGTGGGAATTTGTGGGGTCATATACATTTGTGACAAGAGTTTGGCTTATTGTTAGCCAGTGAGAGGGAGAAAACACGTAGATGCTTGATAATTGAAAGACTAAAGTAAAATCTGTGCTGGTTGTTGAGGCCTCTGCACGTCTGCATTAGTCTCTTCAGCCAACTCTTTCCTCATCGCCAAAAATGCTTCTCATGTCTTCACGTCTTCAGAATGTCATTTTTTCCATTTCCCATCTCTCCTGAGCTCGCTTTCCCTGTAGAATTTGCCTCCATGGGCTCCTAGCAACGCTTCCTTTGAAAGCTGTTTTCTCCGAGTCCAGCATACACATCCTTCCCTGTCACAAACTCTTAAGCGCCAATGGTCCCCTTCGTCAGTTTCACCACAACAACCGGACCTTCTTGATTATGAGAGTCACATCCAGAATGGAATATCCTGTTGTTTGTTCTCCCGCCTTTTGAGGGATGACTTAAGTCAAGTCATTAAGTTATTTTTGTTAAGTCATTTTCAGTCGTGTCTGACTATTCCTGGCCCCATTGGAGGTTTTTTTTGTCAAAGATACTGGAAGGGTTTGCCATTTCCTTCTCAGCTCATTTTACAGATGAGGAAACTGAGGCAAACAGGACTAGATGACTTGCTTGGGATCGCACAGCTGGTAAGTGTCTGAGGCCAGATTTAAACTCATAAAGATGAATCTTCTTGATTCTAAGCCCTTATCTGCTACCCCCATTAAGTAATTAGCTGCTCTTATTTTGACAGAGGCAATTCCACTGGATGTCTGTATAGAGACGCCCCCTGTTCTGTGGCCCTGTTCTTGACCTGTTTTCTGAGCTCACCATCTATTTCCTCCTTCCATCTAGGTAGTCCATAGTACGCTCCTAAGTCCGTGTGATAACGAACAGAAGGGATGGACAAGAGGGGACAGACTGTAGAGATGTTGCCCCAATTCCCTCAAGGCTTAGCTCAAGTGCAACCTCCCATCGAAAGCTTTTCTTCAGCCATCCAGCAGAGAGTTCTCTGCCCCCTCCCCCTCAAAAAATCACTTGGTGCTTATCTTGAATAGACTTTGCATTCACCTATCCAGGTACAAATGCTGCTCAGTAGAATGTAGGCCCCTTAAGGCCAGGCCCTGTTTCTTTTTTTTTTAACCAAACACCATGCCTGGCTCACATCAGGTGCGTCATACAGTTTGTCAAATTGTTGGTTTGATGTGGAATTGCCTGGTTTTGATAATTGATGAGATGACTCCGGTGTTCAGAGCGTGGATGACTGCCCTCTTCCTACTAACATGGAAGCCAAGAGGAGGAGCAGGGTGGAGGGTCCTGTTGGTAAGGCCAGGTTAGGAAGGTGGAGTCGTAAGTCCCAGTGGGGCATCCATAGAGAGATGTCCAGCATGAAATGCAGGACTAGAATTAGGGGCAGAGGTTAGGAATCGCCTTCATGGAGGCTGCGGAAGTAGATGAGATCATAGGATCATAGATTTGGGGCTGAAAGGGACCTGAGAAAGCCATCATTCCAAAGCATATAGAGAAAAGAGCACCTGGCATATGCCACAGATGTTACGCCATATGTGGACTAAAACAAAGCAGCAATTAGCACAAGCCTTACAGAGTTACCCTCTACATAAGGCAAACATGGGCAGTAAAATGATGGGGAATGTGATAGCTCCATTGTTGGTACTAGCTTGGTGTTGTCTCTAAGTGAAAACTATGAGCATATCAAAACAATGGTGGGTAGAATTGTGCTCATTTAGTCCACTATCCTACTGCCTTTTTGAATGAACGTGTGCAAGCCAACATCTAATTTCTCCCATTTCAATTAGATTTCTTGTAGCCATTTCACTTTATTATGGAGAAAAAAAAATGTAATGGCCTATTTTACTTAAAGGGAAGAAACCCCTCCCCTTTTAAGGGGGGAGGAGGAGAAAAATATCAGTCACAATTCTGTTCAATTCCAGAGGCCTTTTCTAAGTGCCTGCTGAGAGAGCCACTGTGCTAGAGGCTAGAGACACGAACATGAAATGACAAACTATTCCTGCTCTCAGGGAGTGTGCTCTTTACCAGGGCTGTAGCAGACCTGCAGAGAAGTCAACACGAGAGAATTTGAGGAAGGAGGGAACCCCTGGTGGGAATCAGGAAATGCTTAATGGAGAGGGGGCCCCTGAGCTGGGCTTGAGGCACACTACAGATCCCAAGGCACAGAGATAGGGGCTTGTGGGGATGTCCCTCTGTGGGGCAGGAGATGGAACTCCGAGAGGCCCACTTTGGCTGGGAGGTAGAGTGTGTTGTAGGGCAGCTCGGTGATGCAGTGGACAGAATGCTGAGCCTGGAGTCAGGAGGACCTGAGTTCAAATGTGACCCATATACCAACTAGCTGTGTGACCCTGGGCAAGTCACTTCACCCTGCTTGCCTCAATTTTCTCATCTGTCACATGAGCTGGAGAAGGAAATGGCAAACCACTCCAGGATCTCTGCCAAGAAAACCTCAGATGGGGTCACCAGGAGTCAGACAGGACTGAACAACAAATGTTTGAAGCTTTGTGGAAGATGGATTGGAGACAGAAAATACTGGAAGCAAGGAGACCAATCAGGATGCTGTTGCAATAGTCCAGGGGACAGGAGAGAGAAGAAATAGATGGACAGATGGATGGGGGGAGGGAGGGAGGGATGGATGGATACACTGATGGACAGACAGATGGATGATAGATAGGTGGATAGATAGATAAAAAGAACAAATGAATGGATAAACAGAAAGATGGAGAGACAATCAAAAGCGAGATGAGTACAAGAGCTCTGGGAGTGGCAGTATCTCCCAGACCACTGGTCCTGCTTCCAGCCAAGGCCTCTCAGGCATCATCCAAAGAAGAGACTCCTGTGGAGAAGGGGCCAACCCCTACCCCCACCATCTGCCAACCAGTTCCCACACACAGGGCAGACAAGCCAGCCTAGGTGAGGCAGTGAGGCCCTGTGAGAGGGAGATGGCATATCACTCTCCGCCAGCACCTTGGCTGCTGTCTCCACGGGACCCTGAGCCCAAGAGCCTTAGGAATAGTAATGCTTCCAATCCAGTGCCCTTGGCTGTCATCCCGGGGAGCAAACCCTTTGGAGATACAGCCCGGGGATGGCTCCTGCAAGCCCTACAGCCCCAGTTACAGAAGACTCAGCAAAGAAGGTTCTGCCCCTCAGAGTCCTTGGCCCTGTTGCATGATGCAACACTGGTGATGATTTTATCAGTAGAAATGACGTCACAGACAATCTGCTTTGCCAATGGATGCACCCCAAAGATCACTGGACAATTCTGGCTGACTGGCAGCTGAGACTTTCCGTAGGTGCTGTCTCCCCCGAGACTGTCTTACTTTTCTGTTTGTATCTCCAGAGCTTAGCATTCATTCTCACATTCATTCATTCATTCAGGGTGGTCTGCCTGTTTGCTCTAGTAAGAGACAGAGGCCTGAACTAGGGTGTTGGCAGTGGGCTTGGAAAGAAGGGGCTGAATTCCAGAGAGATTGGCCAAGGTAGAATTAACAGGACTGTTCTGATTGGATGGGGGTAAGGGGTGGACAAGTAGTCTCTTGACGGCCGAGAGGTGGGGGAGTCACTGTAGGGAAGCCCAACAGGCCAGGGAATGAAGAGGGAGCTTTGCATTTGGTGATTAGAGGACCATTGGTGATCTTAGAAATCGTAGCTTAAGGAGATGGAGACGCCCCGAAACCAGAGTTTAAGGGCTTGACAAATGATTGGGTAAAATGGAGCTAGAGGCAGTGGGAGGAGCACTGTAATGGGGACACAGGGGAGAGGCCACGTGGAAGCTGGAGGCACCTCTGCTTCAGCCACGTGACTCAGACATTGGAATTCAGGATCCAGAGCCTCCTTTGGGGGAAAGCTCCTTCCCCTCAGAGGTTCTAGAGATGGCCCAGATCGGCCTAGATAATTGGCTCAGCCACTGGACGAAGGGTCGTGGAAGAAGGGTGGGTACTTACACTTCCGTCTCTTTCTTCTTTCCAGACAATGCTACAATACATCCTCTGTACAAAGGCATTATGTTCTGATACCCTCCACGTAGGTAGCATCAGCTCATCTCTTGATATTCCTGGGCTTATCTGCACCCCACCCCTCTTATGTTAGCTTAGGTAGAAGGGTCCTTCCCATTCATCCTTCCCCCAACATTGTTGTCCTGGTGCAAGCAGATGCACTACCTTCAGGACAACAGCAGATAATTATTAAGCTCCTACTGTGTGCGGGGGAGTATTACTGCTGAGCCCTGAGGGTGATGCAAAGCCTGGTCCCTGCCTTCCCAGAGCTCACATGCTGAGTGCATTCTCCCAAGGGGATGTGAGGTTATTACCCTTTGACGGGGAAGGGAGAGGAAATGAGAGAAGGCTTCCTGGAGAAGGTGGAATTTGAATTGGGCTTTTAAAGATGAGGAGCTCAGTGGGACAGCAAGCCTTTCTTGCATAACTGCTGCTTCTTTGTGGGTCCCACTCCCTTCTCCTGACCAGTCCTCCTTATCTGAGATGCAGAAATAGGCTGGGTTATTTTCTTCCCAATGGGTTGACAAACTAATTAAGCTCCGGCTCTGTGCCAGGCATCATCCCTGCCCTTAAGGAGTTTATGTTCCAGTGGAGGCTACACGGATTTTATTTGCATGTATGTGCTTACAAAGTAATTGGGGGAGGGGAGAGACAACATGAGCTGAGGGGCTGAGAAGGCGTGCCCCATTAGCTCGGAGGGAAGGCCAGCAAGCATCCCCGGAGGTCCAGGGAAGGAGCTGCCCAGCCACCTGCCCCAGATGGGCGAGGCTCCCTCCTGACTCTCAGCCGGCTCCTTCTTCCCTGGTACCCTTGATCCTGAGCGTCTTTCATCAGAGGCTTCCTTGACCAGAACCATCTGTCTCTTCTCCAGTCGAGCGGAGTTTTCTCCTCTGTTCAGTGTTGAGTGTTAAACAGTCTGAGACAGACAGCTGGCAGGCCCCCGCTATCTCTGAAAAATGGTTATGGTTTTCTTTCTCCCCAGTTGTCAGATTGTTTTGATATATTGTGTGAATGTGTTTCTGAGAACCTTTTACCCCTTAAGCGTCTCCCTGTCCATCTGAATCCTGCTTCCAGTGGTTGGAGATGCTGGCTCCACAGCAACAGATGGAGACCGTTCTCTGGTCTGCCTGGGCACCCACACCAGAATCTCAGAGCTCCGAGGTCCCAGAGACCATGTAGCCCAAACCCCTCACTGAGCGCAGAGCCTTTACAATTATTATCTCATCTGAACCTAACAACAACCCTGGGAGGTGAGTGATGTTACTGTCTCCCTTTTGTGGATGAGGAAACTGAGGCAAACAGAGGTGCCCAGGGAGCCACTCAGTGTCTGACGCTCGATCTGGATTCAGGTCTTGCTCACTCCGGGCCTGGCACTCTATTTACCGCACCACAGCGGACCTTGCACCATGAGTGACCTGGGCCTTAGTTTCTCCATCTGTAAAATGAGGCACTTAGAATGCTGTAGAGAGAGAATGTTCACCATAGCCTGGCATGGAAATGACCCAGAAGCCGAGGCCCAGTGGCTCACCTGTCAGAGCCCAGGGACCCAGGGTTAGAAGCCCTTGTACCACTAAGAAAGAAGAATCTGCAAATGAAAAGTTAAATAAGATTGCCAGGCTACGATGTAAAAGAGCAAACTTTTTTGAGAGAGGTCCCACCATTCCTCTGGAATGTAAGTGAATGTGGTGCACTGAAAGTGAATTGGTGAATGAATGAGTGAATGAGTGAGTGAGTGAATGAATGAATGAAAGAAAGAGTAAATGAGGGAGTGAGTGAGTGAATGAATGAATAAAAGAGTAAATGAGGGAGTTGAGTGAATCTCTTCCTGCCAGCCAGCAGGTCACAATCTCTCCTTGGAAAAATCTTGGTCAGCTGTTGATCATGAAACTGTGTTTCTTTAAAGCTGTATTCTCCCCTTAAGACCTCTGCTGATTCAGACCGGGCTTCCTCTTGTTGGATCTAAGCTTCACTTAGAGGTTTTATTATGCAAGAAATCCAAGACATTGGAGCAGCAGGTTTTAAACTGTAAGTGATAATGAGTCAGAAAAGATTGAATAACGGTAACTTCCTTTTTAAAAGTTCCCTAAAATGAACCTGAAAATAAGCAAAATCTCTGCAGCTGGAAAACCGGCCAAAACATTCTTGCCCCCAGAATCCGCAGGCGCCTTCCCTGGCACTGTGGTTCTCTGCCCCACCCCCACCCCTGTGAAGAAGTGAGGGGAGGGGCGTTGCCTTCTGTTCTCAGATGGTGAAGTGCACCCGGGGAAGCACTCCTCTGCTCTGCAATCCCCATGGCTCCCTCTTGCCTCTTGGATGGATTACAGATTTCGATGTTTGATATTTAAAGCCCTTCGCGACTCATTTCACACTCTTCTTCCTCCCACACTCAGGCCCCAGTGACTTACCTGTGCTTCTCTTATGTGACATTCCATTCCCTCTCTCCAAACATTTGCCCAGGCTGTTCCCCCTGCCTAGAGTGCCCTCCTTCCTCCCTCTTGCCTCATAGGATCCCCAGCATTCTCTAGCACCAGCTCCTGGTGGAAACTTCTCTAGTTACTTTGAACTTATTTTGTATCCTTTTCAGTCACTCCTACATGTATGTGTTGTTTCCTGTGGGGACTGGAATAAGCATTTAACTTTTTTCTTTTTGGCTCTGTACACAAATTATCCTGCGTGCAGTAGGCACCTGTAATATCAATTAAGTTGGGACTTTTTTATTATTTTAGAATGATAAACTAATTACTTGTCTTTGATTGAGCCTTACTGGGTACTAAACCCCAGGCCCAAACCCCTAATGACTGGGTGCTAAGCCTATGTGGGTATGAAGTCCTCAGGGTGCTAAGGGGAGTTGCTAAGACCAGAGCCAATAGTAGGAGCCTGAGTTCTGGTAGCTCAGATGATGTTTGATGACGTCCAAAGACTGTCTAAAAAGAGAGAACAGAGCTGTTTGCTTGAGACTCTCACTCCTGGAGGAGCATTGGCGTAGGACTCCGGGCAGCCACTGTGAGAGCCTCCCAGCTCAGCCAGATGTTGACGGTTTCTTGGTAACTGTGAATTGTATTTGTCTGTTTACAATGTATGTTTGTAATTGTTTGTATTTGCTCCGAAGCTCAGGGTGCTGGCTTTTTCCCCTGAACTAGGTAAATGATATTTGTATGTTGGATCGAAATAAGATTGTTAACCCCCTAATGCTACTTTCCTTAATAAAGCAGATCAAAAGAACCTGTGCCGGTGGCATTCTTGTTGCTGGGCTTGTGTCGGTCTTTCCCCCCCCCCCACAGCAGCTGTTAGCGTAATTGTTGCAACAGCACCTAATAACTCCTCGATGATTGACTGACTCTGTAAGGGTAGCAGAAGACGTCAGCTGTGGAGATCAGAGACCTTAGAGATCCAACCATCCAACCCCCCCTTCCCCATTTCACAGATGAGAAAAATGAGCCCCAGGATCATATAGCCAGTAAATCAGCCTCTAAGGTCCCTTCCAGCTCCAAATCCAGGAACCTAGGAAATAAAAGATGTGTACAGGGATCACAGACTCATCAAATGTCATTGCTGGATGTGTCCCTGCAGATGAAGGCCTCTTCCCCTCTCTGTGTCACAGGACCCCCACCATGGGCAGCCTAGGGACACTTTCCCAGAATCGTGTTTTATAAACACATAAAATTAAAAACATAGGACAACAAAGGAAACCAGTTGCAATGAAATAGTTATATCAAAATAGCATTTAGTCCCTGGCCTCCTGGTTAAGAAGCTGAGATCTAGCTCAGCGCCTACTTTATTTATGAAGAAAGTGAACCCCAGAGAGGCTGAGCACAAGGGTCAGCAGTGGCCTGGCTGGGGCTATGACATCATCCCTCTGCCGCAGCCAACCGCGTGAAATGAAGTTTTCCACACTCCTAATCTGCTGCTGTCAATCCTGAAGACCATGTGAAGCCACCATTGTTTATTCTACGAACTAGGAAATAACCCCTGTGTCCCCAACAGCTGAGTTTACATCATCCAGCCGTGGGATCCGGATGAGATTGTAATGTGCATTCTCCTGCTGCTGCACGAGGAAGGGCCGAGGGGGAGCTCACCAGGGCTTCTAACACCCTGATGCTGGAGGCACGGAATGTCTCTGAAATCACGAGTTGGCAGCATTCAAACCCAGCCCTACTTCCTCTCAACACATCTGTCAGTGGTATTTTCCATTGTATCATTGAAGGCATGTTTGGGTGTGTGAGAGAGAGAGGAAGAGAGGGAAGACGGGAAAGAGGGGAGAGAGAGAGACAGAGGAAGAGAGAAAGGGAAAAAGAGAGCCCGAGAGACAGGGAAAGAGAAGAGAGAGGAGAGAGAAAGAGAGGAGGGAAGGGAAGAGGAAAGAGAGAAGAAGGGAGAGGAGAAAGAAAGGTAGAGAAAGAGACAGAGGAAGAGGAGAAAGGGAGAGAACATGAGAGCAACGGAGAGGAGAGAGGAAGGAAGGAAGGGAACAGAGAGGAGAGAGAAGAGAAGGGAGAAGGGGGAGAGAGAAACAGAGGAAGAAAGGAGAAAGGGAAAGAACATGAGGACAATGGAGAGAGAGGTGAGAGAGGAGAAAGGAAGGAAGGGAAAGAGAGAGAGGAGGGGTAGAATGACAAGCACATGACACTTGTCGCCAAAATATTTGCTGCCACGTAGAATAGTCAATGTGTTGGGGCATATGGTTCCAGACGTGTGTATAAACCGAATGGGAGAACCAGACCTGACTGTGTACGTGTTTTCATGTACCACGTGAGTTGGCACGCTGGCTTCCATGGGGGCATCTCCCTGCTGCTCTCGCTTCCTGGCCTGTGTGTCAGCCTGGCAGGAGGATGGGCTTCCCTCGGTGCCCACTGGGCACAGCTCAGCCATTCTCAGATAGCGTCCACCTACCCTGGTCTAAGCCTCCCTCTAGTGTAAATGCACAGGGCAAGGAGGAAGCAGGGCCTCATTGGACGTGGCAGAAGCTCATGACCGAGGTCTGATCACCTGCCAATGAGATGCCTCAACTACAGAAGCAGACAAAATACTGGCTGAAGCGAGAGTCCAAATGAAGTTTTGACCCCAAAGGGCATGTGTAGACTTGCACATGGCCCAGGGTAGCAGGAGTGGAAGAAGGGCACCTGGCCCCCACTTCCCCTGCTTTGTTCCCTTCCTGGCCCCCACTGCCCTCCCTCCTGCTCGAAGACTTCCTGGGCACTTCCCCCCATTCCAGTGGTCTGGCAGGGACTCCATCTCCCTACTTGACATTGAGTGGAGGGTCCAAAGTGCCTCCTCCCTACAGGGGCACTTCATCCTGTCTCAGCTCCTTCCTGTAAGCTGCAGAGATCTTGGAGATCCAACCATCCAACCCACGCATTTCACAGATGAGGAAAATGAGCCAGCCCAAGTCTCAGCCCTCTCCTCCCGGTCAGTGAGCAGAGGTCCTGGGTTCAAATCCTCCTTCTGCCATTTGCTACCTGTAGATTTTGGAAAGGTCACCTAACCCCTCTGGGCCTATTTCCTCATCCGGACTGACCTCTGAGGGTCCTTTACCTTTACCTTTACCTTGACCCTGAGGTCCTTTGATTTCCACCACATACCAGAACTTGGCCCTTGTCTAGGGCTTAGTCTTCCACAGTGGAAAGAACCACTGGCCTTGAATTTAAATCCTAGAATCAACAATGACTGAGTTTCTTCATCTGTGAAATGAGCCTGAGGATAATCCTCATACCCACCTCAGAGGTGCTGTGAAGAAGGCACCTTTAAACCGGGCAGCCCTGGTGAAATGGGAGCTCTTGACCTGCTGCCAAGACAGATAAGGCACGGCCCCTGCCCTCAGGGGGCTCATTGCCTTTGAGGAAAGACAAGACAAGTGGAAAGGTGACCCAGGCTGGGAGATCAGCAAAGCAGGACTCATGGAAGGCTCAGGGGCATGGGATTCCATTATTACAATAATAACCATGGCATCCAGGCTGGGTAGGGCAGCAAGCCATACCTGGAGGGGCCTGATGGTCTGGGACAGTCAGGAGGGAAGCTCTTGGTCAGAGAGGGAGGTTTCAATCTGGGGCCTTGGAGGTAGGCAAGTCGTGAGTGCCAAGGGCCACACTTTGGCTATATTTTGAGTGGCAAGCTATATTACATGTCTGGGCCTCAGTTTTCTCATCTGTAGTGTAAGAGGGTTGGACTCGATGCCCTCTGAGCTCCCTGTGATCCTATGATCCTGTGATGGCAGGGACCAGGGTGGAGAAGACCAGGTTGGGGACTAATGTCATTAAGGAAAGAGGGAATCAGGCACCTCGAGATATCTACTAGATATCTGCTGTGATGAGGATGAAGAAAACTGTCATAGCTTTTAAGTCTCCTCATGTCTGTGGACATCAGAGTTCGGACTGATGAGTTCCACTGGTGGTGTCTGACTTAAATAGAAATGGATCCTGACTGGTACCATATTGACTTATAAAACCACAAATTAACATTATCTTTGTTGTATGGCATTTTCATTGATTTTCCCAATTGCTCAAGTCACATCTCTGGGTTAAACTACAGAGAGACCCCAAAAGGAGCTGTCCAAAGGGAAGGTCGGTAGGTGCTGAGTTCCCCGTTCCTTGAGGTCTCCAGCAGAGGCTAAATTAAGACTTGTCAGGAATGCTGGGGGGGCCAGAAGCTTGGCTGGTGATTGGCTTTGAGAGTCGGAGGTTCTGGACACAAGCCTCAGTTCCCGATGGGATTCTCGGTGCGAGTGTCCCATGTGGTGCAGACACATGTTACAACCAGGTCAAAGTGAGAGCCTCTTCTCTGGCTGCTGCCCCTCCTCTCCTGACTTAGTGTAATCAGGATGAGCTGATTTAGGAGTTTCCAACTGTGTCTCATTTACAGGAGAATATCCTTGCTTTCAAGGGTATAAATATGTCAAAAAAAAAAAAAACTTCCCCCCAGGAACCACAAAGTTGAGCTCCCTCCTTTTAATTAAAATGCTGAGCTACTGGAAATATTCTATGCCGATGGAAAAACCTCCTCCTTTTTAACCTTCTGACTCCTCATCTGCAGTTTAACGGGGACAGAGGGGAGAGGGTGCCGTGTATCTGTGGGGAGCTGGAGGCGGGGTCAGATGGCCAGACCACTTAGAAACGCGTAGTTCATCCTTACGCCCAAGTAAAAGTCAGGGGGTGTCTTTGAAAACCCCCAGGTGTAAAAAGGAGATTCCCCTGAGCCTTTAGGCTCAAACACTGGACACTTTGGACAGAGATGGCCCTGACTGGAGGCCCCTGGTCCCTCCGTGGTCCACCGTGGCTGGATTTCCCCACGATCGTTACAGATGCTTTTGGTCATCCTCCCAGAAGCAGGAGGACAGGGTGGGGGAAAGAACTTTGGACCCAGAGTCAGGAGATCTAAATTCATATCTCAGCTCACTGGTTAGGAGACAGCGAGCAGGCTACTTAACCTTTGAACTTCCGTTTCTAAGATGGAGGAAATAGTGTTTGCACTGCCTGTAGGATTTCTGATCCAGAAAGAAGTTGCCAAGGCTGCCTGGTCTGACCCTCTCATTTTAGGGTGGGGGAAGGGGCAGCGCCCGCCCCAAGGTCAGAGAAGCAGGAAACCTCCAATGCAGAATCAGAACCCAGGTCCTCAGGCTCCAGGGCCTGTGTCCTTTCCCCTACACTAAGGGGCCTGCCCAGGCACTTGAGGAAAGCCCCCCGGAAACTACAAAGCTCGCTGGGAACGTGGCCTGATCTCTTCTTACCTGTCGATGACGCCCTCCTCACTGCAGGTTGTAGCTTCTTTGACCCTCTTATCCCAGGTAGTTTTTTTTGTCTCTGTCTTCTTATAACCTGGGATGTGAACGAGGCCTCAGAGGCCATTGACCCAAGCTCCAGCTGACCCTACAAAGGCAGCTGGCGTCTGCGTAGGGACCCAGAAGGAAGTCAGGCAGCCCACTCCACGCTGAGACAGTTCTCGCCACTGGGAAATGTTTCCTTCCCAGCCCCAGATCGGCTCCTTTGTGGAGGAGATATCCGGTATACTGGAGACATTCTTCTGGCTCTTTCTGGGATTTTGGAAATACCAACATAGCCCTCATGGACAGCAGGGGCTCACCTGCATTGATGGAGGTACTTTCCACACAGCAAATTCCTTAGACCAATCATAGCTCTGATACTCCCAAAACAAACACCAGAACATGACTAGCCTGCTTCATTTTGGGGTCAAACATGCCCTTAATTACTTCTCTTGCCCCATTTCTGACAATGTTGGACCTTGCTAGGCACAGCCTGCCAACAAGCCTATCATGTGCTTCTCTTGTGCTCCTTGGGTGCCCTGCAAGGCCTGTTCTCTTAAGGGCATGGTGTCCAGTTCTTCATAGCCATTTCCCAGGACAGTGGGAGTGTTTGCAGTAGGCAAACCTCCCAGAGTCGCTGGAAGGGCTCCAAACCTGCTCCCCTCCTGAGCCCCAGGTCGTCCTGGGCCCAACTCATTTTGTATCTGCAGGGCCTGTCCACTGTAGAGCTCCAGGCAGGCTGGCTTAACAGGTGGTCTAAGTGCGTGTCATAACCTGGAAAATCATGGTTTCCAGCCCTTCTTTCTTCTCTGTGGGCCATCCTAGGTTTGGAGTATGAATGAGTGAGTGAATAAATGAATGAATGAATAAGTGAGTGAGTGAATGAATGAATGAGAGTGAATGAGTGAATGAATGAAAAAGTCCCTTACTATGTGCCAGACTCTGTGCTAACATCTAGAAATAAGATGACCTCTGCTTTCAAGGTGCTGTCGTCCTAATGGAAGAGAAAATACCTGAGGGAGGGTTCAGCGTTAAGTCTGTGGGGAAGGTCCCATGGTCCTTAGAGTAAGCAGCAAAGCAAAGGGTTAAAAAGTGTCTCTCCTTTCATGTTATTTCTACAAATAGAACTTTGTTTTCTGGATCTTCAGGCCCTTTTACAGATGGGAAAGCCGAGGCCTAGGGTCACACAGGTTATAAGGTTGGAGGGGGATCTTCTCAAGCTGTGCGTGCAGAAGCAGTTGTCACATTACTTCTCTGAATAGGTGGATTCCCCTACAAAAGCTCCCCCATTCTTGAGGGAGGGGAAGGACTTTCCCAAGGTCTCCCACGCAGCAAGGCACAGAACCAGGATTTGAACTCAGAGCTCCCTTTCCCCCGGCCCTCACTTCTATCCTCCTTTGATAGTTATGGTTCTCGTGGAGGAGGAAGCCAAATCGTTCTGGCCCCCAGCCATCCATGTGGTGCCATTGGTCACAAGGAACATCTCAAGAACCTTGGATCCCGAGGTATCCGGTCCCTTTTTCCTCTCAAGTGCCTGGTATGTGTATGTAGGCTTTGCCTCCCCACTGCCTGGGACAGTGCCTACCTGATGCGTAGTGGGCAGTCAGGAGTGCTGATTGGGTTGACTGAAGGCAGGCCCAGTACCTGGGACAAGGCCTTGCACATAGCAGGTGTTTAATAAATCTTTGCTGGTTCCTTGATGCTTTTAGATAGTTTATTCCCCTTTAGGTGTGATAGGTCGGCTGGATGATCACATGTTGGATATTTTAGGGTGGGGAGCCCTTTGACATATGAGTTGGAAGGAAGAAAACAAGCATTTATTAAGCGCCTACTAGGTGGCAGCCACGGTGCTGTGTTTTACAAATACTATCTTGTGATTAGAAAGGATGCAGAGATAAGATCCCTTCCAATTCTCAAATCTCAGGATTCTCTGCTAGAGAGCCGGAGGGACAGAGAGATGGGAGGAGTCACTTTCCATAAGCTGACACCAGAGAGGGAGTGAAGGGGCTCAGGACTGATTTTGTGGCTGTTTCTCTGCCAAGGAGAATGACCCTCACACTAGAAAAGACAGAACAGAGATGACCGGCAGGCGAGTGATGCCCAAGATGAATGAAGAGAAAGTAGGAGAGTCCCCAGCTGCCCTCAGTAAGCCCAGGGTCTGGTCTGGATGACTGGCATCCTTAGCTTCCCAGAGTCCTGGCAGATGGCATTGCTGGGCCACCGAGAGATGAGATGAGGTGCCACCAGCCTGGAGAAGGGCAAACGCTGACCTGGATTTTCAAAAAAGGAAAGAGAAAGGAGTCTGCAAACAATGGGCCAGTGAGCTTGACTTCAGGATCCAGGAAAATTCTGGAACATGTCATGGTTATCAGACTAACAGGCCCCTTCCTACATGAAGCCTTTCCTGATTTTCCACTCCACTCCCCCAACTGCTGATGGCCTCCCGCCTTCCCAAACTAGCTTTTATTTCATTGCCGTGAGTTTATGCATTCCATAGTTACGAGGGCTGCATTTACACGGGGTGTCCCAAAAGTCTTAGTGCAGCTCTGAGCTTTAATAACTTAGAACTGCACTAAGTCTTTTGGGACACCATATACATATACACACACATACACACGTATGTACGTCTGCACACATGTATATACACACATATACATATATGATGTGTGTGTGCATCCTTGAGAGGAACAATCGGTTCATTTTGCTTATGTCCCCAGGGCTGAGCTTCCCACCGGTGCTTAAGAAATGTTTGTTGATTAATGGATGTTTAGTAAAAGAAGCAGAGACTCTGTAGAGCCGACCTGGCTTGGCCATGCCACGCCGACCATGTGTCTTCTTTCAGTCGGTTGTTTCATGGGCAAATGAGGCAAAAGCTCCAGTCATCTGTGAGCTTTTAACAGAAACTAAATTAGCTCACACAGTTCTTGTGGAGAAGGCAGCGAGGCAGAGAGGCGGGTGGTTGAGCTGGGTGACAGACAGAGGAGAGATGGATCGCTGAGAGGTTGGTGAGACAGAGCGGTAAGATTGAGAGGTCAAGAACACCGATGAGATAGGTGGGTAACAGAGAGATCAGTGACAGATAGGCAGGTAGGTAGGTCGTAGGTAGAAGATTAAGGCATTTATGAAACGTTTACCATGTGCCAAGCACTGTACGAAACCCTGGAAACACAAGTAAAATCAGAAAATAAAAAAGACAGTCCAGGCCCTCAAGGAGCTTACCTTCTAGTGGGAGGAGGTAACATAAAAGGAAAGCCAGGGGGCGGGGGAGGCAGGGTGGACAAGTCCAAAGAGCCAGGAGCAGAGTGGGGAGAAAAGTAAGCATGGACGGCCCCGGTTCTTCCAGGGAAGTGGTCTCCTGGGCAGTAAGTACCAGTCAGAGGAGAAGCTTCTCCATGGAGAGAAGGCTGTTGGCAAGGGGGCGGGTGAGGCTGGCGAGTCAAGAGCTGAGTGAGGAGGCTGGACCATCATACGATTAAATCGGTTCAGCACTGAGCGCAGGGCCAGATCCAAAGAATGTGTTCTGTAGAGGACCATACACATGGGAGCTGCTGCCGTCGGCGTGATTTATTTTTCAAGAAGAGAACATGGTTCCTCTCTGATCTTTGTTAGGCCACAAGCAGCAGCAGAGACTTGGGGCTGAGCATCACCAGAAAGAAGCTGAGACCTGCCATGTAGGAGTTCTGGTCTCCAGGCTTCCCTGGGCCCTGTCAGGCTAGAACCCCAGAGGACACTCGTCTGTCCTTCCAGCATGGGAGCCAGGGTGCAGAGTCCCAAGGGCTTCTGATGTGAATGATGACTCAGGGCTCTCTCCTCAATGCCCAGGCAGCCTGGCATTCCTGCCCTACTGTCAGGGCTCCCAGCCCTGGAGGGATGGGTTCGAGTTCTCAATGGACAGATGGCTCCTTATTCCAATGACCTGTACTTCTGTCAATGGTAACACCATTCTTTTCAGCCAGAAGCCTTTGAGCCATTTCTGTTCCATCCTCTTCACCAGTGTGGTGGAGTAGAAAATGCTTTGGTCTTGGAGTCAGGAAGCCTGAGTTCGAATTCTGCCTCTGAAGATTACTAGCTGTGTAATCCCAAGCCAGTTAATTAATCTCCCTGATCCTCAGGTTCTTCATCTATAAAATGGGGGTAACAGTATGACCTATCTCCTAGGGTTCTTGGGAGAAAAGTTCTTTGTAAACCTTAAAGCCCCCTAGGCAGATGTTATGATTCCTACGTGATTCCCACAATCCTTCTGCCCCTTGGAACTATCAGTTCTTTCTCAGAATGAGTGGTGCTGGTGCTTTTTTTCATTTATCTCTCCCTTCCCTGTAGTGCTCTCTGTTCCAGGACCCCATCCTCTCTCACCTAAATCACTGTTACACCCCCTCAGCTGACCCCTCCACTGGCCCTTCTTCTTTCTAGCCAAATCTCCTCAAATCGCACTTTGATCATGTGACTCCCCTGTTCAACAAATGTCTGAGGTCCCTTATAGTTGATATAGAAAACAGAACCAGCCCCAGGCCCTTCCAGATGAGGGAATTCCTTCTGCTAAGTCAGGCGGCACCTCCTTTGCATCTGAGTATCCCAAGAGCTGTCCAGAGTCACACAGCCAGAATGTGTCAGAGGCAGGTCTTGAGCTCGGTTCTTTGCCTCAGAGGCTAGTTCTCAAGCTCCTCTTCTCTATCAAATCATGTATTTAGTAGGGTATATAAGATTTAAACTCCTGTGTCTAGCATTCAAAGCCCTTCTCTAAGCCACCTCAATCATTTCCTGCAACTCCCTACCCAGCCTAAGCTGGTGTCCTTCCCACCCTCTGCCGCTTCAAGCCCCCACCTCCTCCACAGTGTGGCAGCCAGCACTGGGCTTTCCCTTCCCAAGGTTCCCTCAGCATTGCTTACTGAAGTAGCTTCATTAAGTATCTTCAGTTCTTAGCTAACAATGAGATGTGGTTGTGGCTTGTTTCTTGAGTACAACCTCCTTGAGGCCAGGAGCTGTCCAGCATTTGACCTCAGTGGTGGCAGTGTGAGCTTTTCTTCATTGCTCTTGCAACGTCATTGAAAATCTCTTGAACTTTTGGTCAAGAAAGCCTGAGCTCCGGTTCTTCTGAGATTAGGGTAGCTCCTGAGTCCTGGCCTTAGAAGAACAAGGTTAAACTTGACAATGAAATAACCAAGCCAGTATTCCTTCAACTTTAGTTATGTAAGGAGTGTAGGAGGGAGGGCAGGGGAAATAGAAATAGAGAACAGGAAGGAGAGAGATGGGGGAGGGAGAGAGAGATAACCCACAGAGAAATAGAAAGATGGAGGGAGAGAGACAGAGAGAGGTGGGGGAGGGAGAGAAATACACAGAGAAAGATGGAGAGACAGAGAGGTATTACAGCCATCCTGGCTACTTAGTTTGTCCACCTCGTCTTCACGCAGATATGCACTAATAGATTCATGTTAGTCACTGGCAATGTAGGACCCCCCCCCCCCCAACTTGCTGTCAAGAACATCATGGTTAGGCAGTTTCTCCTGTTGATGTTATTAAATACATTGCCATAAATCAGACGTGCCACCCACATGCTCCCATGTCAGCTTGGAGGCAGAGTGGTCTCCCCTGCTCCCCTCCATCTCCCCCCCACCCAGTCAATCACACATACAATGTGTGCTCTGTGCAGGGAGCTAAAGATCTGTTGAAAAAACATTACCCAAGCATGCAAGTATTTGTTGGAGATTAGGTCACCCTGTGAGTCCCAGCACCAAACTGTGCCCACAGTCAGTCATTGGCTCTGGCCTCAGCTAATGGCCAGATTCCTTTTAGCCTCATGAAAGGGAAACACTAAATCTCCCCTCAAGTGGACCTGAGATGTTGCCCTCATTAGCTGTCCCTCAAAATGAAGTTTTCTTTTGAGAGACAAGAGACACAGAGATACATAATCCATAGGCAGAGACACACAGAGACACAAAGGTAGAGACACATATGAGAAAGAGAGAGAGAGAGAGACAGAGAGAGAGAGAGAGTTCTGAAAACTCAGGCCTTCTGTTTACTGGCATCCCCTGGTCCTGAGGGTCACAGAGAATGCTAGGCTGCCCCCTTGCCGATGACTGGAGGTGTCATCCCAGAGGAAGGTCTGCCCATGGAAGCCTCAGCCTGCCTCTTCTTTGAGGTTATCTCAGCAGAGCCCACCGATGGAGTCCCCGCGGTAGGTTTGGCCATAGTGGAGGAAGAAAGAGGAAGACAAAGGTTGTGAACAACAAAACATCAATTTTCTCGACCAGCTGTGTTACCAGCAAAGGGTACCTATTTATAATCATGGCACAGCTTTCATAAATCAAGGCCTTTTCTCCAGCAATGTATTTAATGAGGCCCAGTAAGTGATTTCATGGTGCACCCATCATTACCGTTGGATAGAAAGCAGCGTGGCCTTCGAGGGTCTACGCTCTCACTGGTGCCTTTTCATTCTTTGCAAAAAGACCGACCTCTAAACATTGTTCACAGCTTTGAGAAGTCTGTGCACAGACCCTGGGACTTTCTGTCCAGGAGAAGTGTCAGGCCGTTTGATGAAGCATCCCGGTGTTCGCATGGACCAGACAGCCAGCAGAATAGAATACGTGTTCTGTAGAGTACCTTTTCATCTGTAAGGTGTACAAAGCACCTCGGGCTGAAAGCCCTCAGTACTCTCGGCCTGATGTTTATGCCGCTTGAGCCATGAATTGGAGGGTTGTGATTTTGTATCTGTTCTCTACACAAAAGCTGTAGCTGTTGTATATAGCAGGGCTGCGCTTTCAGGAACATGCTTCTCTCCCCCGGGGGAAGAAAGACTGCTTTTAGAATGGGAGCCTGGCTTTTATAAGCTATCCCAGGTTCATTAATGAAAGAGCGTTAGGCCTAAGCCCCAGGTCCTTGGACAAGAGCGCCAGACTCTGCATGTCCCACTTCCATCAAGAGAATGGCAAATGCAGAGCCGATGGGCCCTGTTAATTTATGTGAGAACGTTTTATAAGAATCAGTGGTAAAGCCACCATTGCCCGAGCATTTACCCCTCTCCAGCTTTAATTGCTAATTGGACATTGGATCCCAGAATTCCCACTTTCAGATTCCTTCCATCTTGGTTAATAAAACCAGAGCGGTCTCGCTGTACATTTTCTAACAAACACGTTTCCTTTACCCACACTGCCGGGAATACTGGGGGTCTCTAATTCCTCATTACGAAGTTTAATGGTGTAGATCGTGACATTTTGTTCCACTTTTGTACTCTGGAATGCTGAGGTCTGGCTTTGCACATTGAGGGACTTGGCTGTGCCCCACCCCCCAGTCTGATGGCCTCCTTGCAGGTACTTGTAGGCTTCTTCGTTCTCAATGAGCTCATTATTCCCGACCTTTAAACCCTATATTTTGCCAGCAGGAACTTTGAGGAATCAGCCTTCGGAAGCCTCCTCGAAGCCCACTGGAGCTATTTGACTTACACTTCAAGGCCAGATGCTTTCAGGGAACGTTCTTTTCCCCCCTCACCTCCTGACCCCGTATTCTTAGGGGGAGGGAAATGTGTGTGTGTGTTTGTGTGTGTGTGTGTGAGAGAGAGAGAGGGAGAGAGGAAGGGCGGGGGGAAAGAAAGAGAGAGAGAGAGAGAGAGAGAGAGAGGTGCAGTAGATAGAACCAGCACTTATTCAGTGCTCACTCTGTGCCAGGCATCATGCCAAGCACTAGTGATATAAATACAAGCTAACAGGATAGTCTCTGCCTTCAAGGAGTTTACATTCTAGCAGGAGAAAGTCAGCACATTAAAGAGAGAGAAGGGTGAGTGGGGGAGAAGTTAGTGTGGAATTTACTGGGAAGTGGCTTGGAGCCTGGTTCTGGGCACAGTAAAGTGAAAGTTCACCCACCAGAACCAGGGCCCCAGGGTGGGAGCCCAAGGTAACAGATTGAGGGAGGCCCAAGAGCGATGGCTAGAAAGATCTAGCAAGGAAACCAAATCAGCCTGTTCATTTCACCTCACTAGTCGGGGGAAAATATCAGAAAATAACACACCTAACTTTTAAAGAATGAACAGACAGACCTGAATTTATCCAAATTCAAATACAAATTGTCTAGAATTTATGCAGATGTCCTCGACCCTGGTAGTGACAAGAGGGTGGGATCTGGGTCTGTGCCCCCGGGGCACTCTGTGTGACTTTGTCTCTCTGGTCCTCATCTCCTCCATGGACAAGCTGGCCTGAGCAGTCCCTTCTGGCAGGAAGTCTCTGGATTCCCTAGAGGCACAGGAGGAGTGTAGTAGGAAGGCTGAATTTATAATCTCAAATATAATCATGTATATGTTTGAATGGTTCGAAATCACAAGGTATGAGAGATTCTCTAAGTAGAAAGCAACAAAACATTTATTTAGGCCCCACAGTGACAGATTCGCAAACCAGCCTTCCCATTCCGACATCTTGACAAAAAGACTCCAGGCCCAGTAAGCCTGCCTCACAAGAGTAATCAGGAGGCCACAGAAAAACAAGATAGTATTTAGCCAAATCATATTTACTGGCCTCAAGTCCTTGCTCGCACTCCTGGGTCTACACACAGGTCGGCTCTGCTTCTGCTGTAGTTGTCTCTTAGCTAGCCTCTCCTCACAGCCGCAGCCAAGCCTCTGGCGTTCTCAAGCCCCACCTCAATGACCAGAGACCATTGACATTGATTCCCCAGTTGGCCCCTCTTAAGTCATTAATCTACACCCACACAGGTTGCACACATGATAGGGCTTTGGGCCTGGGGCTTAGCACTTAACAGCTGAAAGTACTTTCACTCAAAGTAAACAAAAGCCAAACTCCTGAAGTGCTAAGGAGCCCATTTTGCCTTACCACACAAAGAGGGAGTACATTCCAGGCACCCGAGACTGAAGCCAGTGATCAGGGATCGAGGAGGGAGTGGGTGGTGAGGCCGAGAGGCTGTAGTCAACAATAATGCTTTCTAGGTAGTTGGCACTGAAGGGTAAGGGAAACATGGGACAGTTCAGATTGAGTTCTAAAGCGCTGGGCACCACAGACCACCCCTTTGTCCTGTTTACTGTCTCCTGCCTTAGTTTCCCTGACTGCTTTCTCCCGGTTCTCTTCCTACCCTTCTGACCACTCCTTCTCAACCTGCTCTGCTGAAGTATCATCCATTTCCTGCCCGCCATGTGTAGGGGTCTCTCCACGTTCTGTCCTAGGCTGCCACTTTTTATCACCACACTTTCTCAGAGAGCCCATCAGCTTCCACGGGTTCAGGGGACTCCCTAGTCAATGTGGCAAGCCCGGATCTCTGTCCTGAACGCTGGCTGCCTGCTGGAAACTCCACCTGACTGGCCCATCAATATCTCAACTACAAGATTTCTAAAACAAAGTTCTCCTTTCCCTCCGCCCCACTGTTCCTCCTGACTTTCCTGTTTCTGTGGAGAGCGCCCCTCATCCTCCGGCCACTGTGGATCACAAACTCCTCATCCTTGGTGCATCCTTGCTCCTCCGCCATATTGAGTCCAATGCAGAGTCATCCTTGGCTCCTTCTCCTACCACGTTGAGTCAGGTGCTAGGTCTTGTTGATTCTGCTCCCACCCCATTTCTCACAGCCGCCGTTTTGCCCCCCTCCTCCTCCCAGCCACCCTGATTTAGGCCCCCTTGCCTTTTGCTGGGGTTGTTATGGCAGCCTCTCAGTCGGGCTCCCTGCCGAACTAAGCCTCTCCCCTTTCCAATCCGCTCTTCTCACGGATGCTAAATCGTCGTTCTTGAAACACTGCTCTGGCCACCTCACTGGCTGTCTAGGGGTCTCCCCCTCAGCCACACTCCCCACTTCTAGCTCCCCATCTGTGGCCGTGCCAGGCTGGCTTCGTCTCCTCGCTTGCCTCCTGCATGGCCTGACTCGTGTCCGGGCTACCACCAGGCCTTTTCTCATCTCGCTGGTTGTTGGTGTTCTCCCTACTCAAAACTTGTTGTGGTTCAGCTGTTTCAGTCGTGTCCGACTCTCTGTGACCCCATTTGGGGTTTTCTTGGCAGAGATACTGGAGTGGTTGGCCATGTCCTTCTCCAGCTTATTTTACAGATGAGGAGACCGAGGCAAAAAGGGTGAAGTGACTTGCCCAGCGTCACCCAGCTGGTAAGTGTCTGAGGCCAGATTTGAGCTCAGGTCTTCTTGACTCCAGGCCCAACGCTCTGTCCACTGCACCACCCAGCTGCCCTAGCCTTATACTCTCAGGGGAAATACTTGGCATATAGCTTGTGTTTATTTCTCTGGGGGCATGTTGCTTCCTTACAATAGAAGATGATGGTTTTACTTCCTTGTACCCCTTGTCCTTGGCATAATGCCTGCATGTGGCCCATATTTAATAAAATGCTGGTGAAATGGATTAGATGTAATACAAAGTTTATTTTTTTAATTTCATAATTTAGATTTTCTATCACTCTTCTGTTTTTGAGATTTTACTGTAATGATGATCCTTGTACCATGCTGCTTTGTCATTTATTCAGTGTTTAATGTATACAACCCCAGCTCAATCTCACAATGGTCCTGGAAGGGAGAGAATGAATGGGTGGAAAAGCCATGATTTACCTACAGTTATGGAGATAGTAAAGGCAGAGTTCATCTTGTCAGGTCCCAAACTCGGCCTTCTCACCTCCTGACATGACCCTATGTGGGTCTTGTTTGGCTGAAACCGGGGCTTGGATACACCTTCTTGGGATACACTTTTTCTTATGCTTATGAAATGGCTGGTTCTGGGTCAGGGTTGACTCACTGATGGCCACACACACACACACACACACACACACACACACAGAGCCCGTGTTCTTAGAGGCACTCAACGGATTTATTCACCCTAGGCTTTGAAAGCTCCCTCAGAGAAAGTGGGACTTTCCTCCCCTCCGTATAGAAAATAGCCCAGCCCTTTGTCAAGGTCAACAATAGTCATTTGTGAAGGTCGGCGCACAATGGAAGTCAATCACGAAGAATCCCTGTTTGTGTTGTGAAAACAGAGCTAGCTCCCCACCCATCCCTTCCCCTCATAGCTCTGGGGGCCCTGGGAAGTGCTGGGCTTGAGGGTGTTTGCTTGGCTAGTTAACAGGAATGATATTTGCCGAGAGAAGGGGGCTCAACATGCACCAAGCCTGCTCAGAGAATTAGCAAGCGGCCTTTAAATGAACGAACTCAACCCTCATGGGAATCAGAGGATCAAGCGAATGAGATGTTGGATTTCCCTTGAAGCCCAAAAAGCCTCTAGGAAGAGTCCTGGGCCTGGGCTCAGGAGAAACTGGGTTTCCTGAGATGACATTTTCTACGTGTGGGATGCTGCTCTGGGCCTCTGTTTCCCCATCTGTAAACTGGGAGACCAGGGCTTATCCCTTCTCCTCCATGGTGTTGTTCCTTTAGTGCGTGTGGTGTGGACGGAGTCTTTGAGGGCTTTTACACACCGGACCAGGTCAGGAAGACTTGTCTCAGAGATGGATGCTGGGCTTCCAGCCCCAATCCTTCAGGGAAAATCAAATACACTTTCATTTCACAACAGTTATCGTAAACTTAGTAACCATCAACCAAAGCAGATTTCCCCAAATGAACATACAGAATAAGGAGTGAAAAGTTATAGACAATCTTGAGTTTAGTCGCATTCAACAAGCATTTATTGGACACTTACTGTGTGCCCGGGGAAAGAGCATTTCCAGCCTGGGGACCAGGCAGCCTGGCAGAGGCATGGAGGAGAAGTGGGGTGGGATGTCCCGGAGGCTGGCCTGGTTGGACGGGGCAGTGCCTGAGGGAGCTAGAACGACAGGCTGGAGCCACGTCGTCCAGGGTTCTGACCACCAAACAGAAGCGTTTGCTTTCTATCCAGGAGGATGGAATCCATTTAGCAGGATGAAACCAACTGACCTTTAAAATAACAACTGGATAAGTCACATGTTGATGCTGTGTCTGTCCCCATCCAGCTGGAGTCCATGCAGATTCATCCGGGGTTAGACCACTTTCACATCAGATAGTTCTTTCCGTATTTCTTCATGGGCTTCATATTTATCATTCTATACATTTCATGGCATTCCCTTAATAGGCCATAATTTATTCAGCTGCTCTAGACATATAGGTTGTTTCTTTTTCTTGGGCACTGCGGCTAAAGCCACCATGTTTTCTTTTGTTTTGGTACACAGAGGACCATTTTCCTGTCTTTTTGTAATACTTTTGGGATAAAGCCCTAGCAGTGAAATAGCTGGGTTGAAAGGTGTGCTCAGGTTTCTAACTCTCATTGCATATTTTTTTCCAAAATTGATGTCTCTAATCCTACTGACGTGCCGGAGGGTACCTGCTTTCCTGCAGCCCCACCAGCATGGTAGTTTTTAAATAGTAGAATGACCCTACTGAAGCAGTTAGAGAATGATTAAGTTCTCAGCTCAGACCAGAGGGAGCCGTGTAGAGGAGCATTGTCAGCGAGGGCATTTTGGAGGAAGCGCCCATCAGTGTGAGAAGGGGATTTGGGCGAACCAAGAAGGAGAGAGGGCAACCAAGTAGAGAGAATGATTTCCTTAAGGAAAGGCCCACGTGTAGGAATGAGCAGGAGCTGAGCGGGGCCTGTTTGCCTGGGAGAGAGCTTATGTGTTGGAAACTACAGGACCTGAGGGAGTTTGAACAGGCAGGTGGGAAGGACAGTTAGAATGCTGTGATCCAGGCCCAACCACTACCTCCACAGTGTATCTGTGTGACCTTGGGCAAGCATTTATTAAGCACCTACTATGTGCCAGGCACTGTGCTAAGTAAGCGCTTTACAAATATCATCTTACTTGATCCTCACAAGAATTCTGGGGGGTGGGTACTATTATTATCCCAATTTTGTAGTTGAGGAAACTGAGGAAAAAAGAGGTTAAGTGACTTGCCCAGGGTCACACAGCCAATGAGTATCTCAGGCTGGATTTGAACTCAGGTCTTCTTGACTCCAGGTCTAGCTCTCTATCTACTGTGTCACCCAACTGCCTAATTTTAGTCTCTCTGTGCCTTGGAGGTTGGACTAAGTGGTCTTCAAGGACCTTTCCCATGATCCTGTGACCACGAAGATCTTCAAACATTAAGCAGATGAGTTTAGACTTAAGGATGATAGACAGTGGGGAGCCACTTTAAGTTCCTGAGTAGTGACTGTTTTAGGAAGATTAGCGTGGCCGTGGTATAAGACCAAGACATCCAGAGGCCCTTCTCTTAAACGCCACTCTCCAGACCTTCACTGCATTTGCCACAGTTGTAAGAAAAAAAAAGCCAGGGGCAGCTAAGTTTATCATAATGACATTTGCAAATTTGTGAAACACGCCGAGCTCCTTTTAGACGCTGTAACTCAGTTTACCGCCTCCAGGTCGGTGGTAGGACGTGTTGGTAGTAACCAGCCGGGATGAAGTGTCCCAGAGTGATCTTTTAGCACGTAGTCTCATAAAGATTTCGTATGTGTGCATATGTATACATACACACACACGTGTGTATAAAATTCAATTCTTTATGAAAATGATCATTTTAATTAGTAATTATTAACCGTGAGAGATGCGTATCCTAAGAAATACAACGAGGAGGAAGAGTTAAAGAAATTCAAGTCCCTGAAATGTTGGCGTAATTCCTCTGCCCTCTCGATGAAACCCTGGCTCTTACCACTCCCCACGTACCTGGGATTTTCCTTGA
>CM053624.1:8332200-8357531 GCA_028646595.1 Phalanger gymnotis | reverse complement strand
GAAGGAATAGCAAGGATCCTATAATGGAGCCGAAGGTTTAGACTTCTAACTCCAAGAGTGTGGAAGGAGGAAAGTGTAAGAAGATTATCCCTAGAGTCAGTCAGATGATCTGGGTGCTACTCCTGCCTCAGCTCCTTAGTCCTGGAATCCTGGCCGCTTGTAACTGGGATCTAGGTCTGACAATGACTCTCTTCTCTTCCCAAAAAAAGCTTTCCTTAGATGGCCATGATGCTTCCAAACAGAGGCAGCTGGTGGTTAATGGTTAGAGCACTAGAGCTGGGGTCAGTAAGACTCGAGTTCAAATCAGGCCTCAGATACTAACCGTGTGACCCTGAACAAGTCACTCGCATGTCACAGCCCTGTGTGCCTGGCACCGGTGCTTCATTCACGTTGAATTGCAAGCAATGCCCAGCTTACAGAATTCTCAGCTAACAGAAATCTCTGTCAAGATGAGATACCATTTTGGGGACGCTAAGTACCATAAAATATTCTTTCCCGTCTCTTCATGCCGACGGCCCGAGGCGGACGAGGCCGACAATGTTAAATACACACGTCGGGTCCATTAAAGTACTTGCAGTAAGCGCTAACGATGGGATAAGTGCATTTAGCCGTGGCGAGTGGAGTAGGCACTGATGAGAGCCGTATGTTAGGGGAGGTCACTGCCGCCCTTGGCCGTAGGACAGAGCTCCCATCCCCCCAGGCCGCCGGCCTCCGCTCTTGGAGGAGGAGGATCCGTTCCAAAAGACAGAAAAATGCCCAGCCCTCTTCAATCATGGGCCTCATCTTTGTGCCAGAGATCCCTTGGGTGGCAGTCTGGCGAACCCTAGGGAGCGCTTCTCAGAATTCTGTTTCTTAATGAATACATAAAATATATAGGATGACAAAGGAAACCAATTATATGTTGAAGCCAGTTTTTTAAAAAGTAAGTTCACGTTCCCTGTGAAATCTATTCAGGAACTCCTTGTGGATCCGTGGGCTGCAAGTTAGAACCCCCAGCCTGGGCGATGGTAGCCAACTCTTCCCATCTGTTGGTTGAGAAAATCCATGGGGACCAGAAGTGACTAAAATTCAGCAACACCTTGAAATGTCTCAAGTCCAGCAGCATCTGCCAACACTTAGGAAAGAGTAACATGTCTAGGTGGGCGACGTGTTAATTACTCAGTCAACAGAAGATATGTTTGCTTATGTATTATAACGAGTCATGTTGGCATGTTCTGGAGAGCTAAATAATTTAGGCCCAAACGACAATGGGCATGGGTTTTCCAGATCCCTTGCAATGACACTGCCCCCTCCCCTGCAACTCCTCAAACCACCAGAGGTCTGCAGCCCCCGTGTTGGAAATAATTTAGGGTACATCTGTAGCTAGAAAGGATCTCAGAGGTCATTGACCCAACTCCCTCATTTCATGGGAAAAGAGCATAAGTAACTTGGTCAGATCCCCCATTTTACAGATAAGAACACTGAGGTCAGCCAGGGTTGTGGTTGACTTGAGTCTTATTCTTTTGTCACATTGTTCTTTTTAATTATAAGATGTTGTATCCCATGGTTAAAAAAGGTGTCCTGGAGGGAAAGCCCTAAGATCTCCTTATTCAATCAATCAATCGAGCAATAAGTCATTACTTAGTATGTGCCAGGCATTGGAGTTATGAAGACAAAAAGGAAACCTCCCTGCCCTCCAGAAGCTCACATTCTATGGGGGCAGCAGTTTGGACATGTAGACGTTGGTGATTTGGGTCCAGGAAAACATCTAGGTCTAGGGTGTGGCTTGGGAGAGTCAGAGGGGAGAGAGCAGGGACCAGGTGCTTGGTGGTTGAATGAGCCAGTGGGCAGATGAATTGAAGGAAGGAGCGGTGATCCCTGCAGAGAAGGAGCAGCGGCAGCGGTCAGGGCGCGATGGGAAGGAAAGATCACCCGGCGTTCCTTCCACCCCATTCACACTTTGTGATCTGCTGTCTTTCCTTCCCGGGGCTCGTGCTGGACCAGAGTGTCACCTACTAACCTGGGTAAAGTGCAGTCTGATAACCTGAGTCAGGAGGTGGTTTGGTAAGGTGGAAGAGCCCAGGCTCTGGAGGGAGTCGGAGGACCTTGGTTCAGGTCCTGCCACTGATGATTGCTAGCTGTGTGACCCTGGGCTGGTCGTTGTCTTTTTGGGCTTCTTCTGTCAAGTGAAATGCTGGTAAATGATGCCTTCCCCACTGTCAGAGGAGCTTCTCGACTGAAGCAGTGGGGCCTGGTCAGTGTGAGCTAGAAAAGCAGTCATCTACAAGAGGGATTAGCTTTGTCCTGCCTGGGTCCAGACCGGTTGCGGCTGGAAATGAACAAAAGAGCTCCAATCTGAGTCAACCCAAAGTGGAGCGGCTTTCCCTCCTTGGAAGTCCTCCAGCAGAGGCTGGGCGACCTCATGTGTGCTTTGTGTCAGTAGGAAATGTTCTCCCACGCCACCCGCCCACCCACAAAAACCAAACCTCAGAATCACCGAGCCCTCTTGTGCGTCCGTCTGCCCCAAGCCCGCAGCTGCTGCTTCTGCTGACTTTACCCTTGGTTGTCTTTTACCCTCGCCCCCTTCTCTCCACGTCCATGACCCTTCCCTGTCCTCACTTGAGGCTTCATCAGCTCTTTCCTGGCCCCTGCAGTGGCCTTCCTTCTGGCCTCCCGGCCTTGGTCTCTTCCTAGCCCGTGCATCCTCCACTCAGCTGCCACGTGATTTTTCTCAGGCTGAGCTCTAAGCGTGTCTCTGACCACTTTTCATTGACTTCTCATAGCTCCCTGTTTCCTCTAGGATAAAATAGACATTTATAAATAGAACATTTATTAATCACCTTCTGTGTGCCACACAACGGTGTAAGCAGTGGGATACAAATACAAGCCCAAAACAACAGCAGACCAACAATCCCTGTATATGAGGAGTTTGCATCCTAACAAGGGAAGGCAGATCCTTTTAGGGAGCTGGAATGTGTGGAGGGGAATGTGGAAAAGCCCAGAGAGTCGGAAGCCAAGCATGGCCTGGGTGTCGTGAAATGGGGGTCATCAGTCAGAAGAGGGGGCCACAGGGCGGAGACATCTCCAGGGTGAGGAGGCAGAAAGGGCCCAACGTCAGGAAACCCAAGACTCCTCTTGGTGGCAGTGAAAATTCTTCCCCACCTGGTCGTCTCATCCGTCAGAACTTCAGCTTCAGAGGACGAGGATTATTTCACTGACTGTGCTTGCGTCCCCAAAGCCGGGCACATAAGCTGCTTAATAAACGCGTATTAATAGATTGACTGACTGATTGACGTCGGCCAATTTGGAGATCACTCTGATTCTTGGGGATAGCATAGAACCCGGGCCTCAGCACAAGCAGCCCAGAAACAAAGGAAAATCTCTCCCTTTGAATGTTCCCCTTTAGCCTTTCTCCTTCTGCCGTCGCCACCAACTCCCCGCAATCAATAACAAATAAAAGAGAAAAAGGAAACAAAATTGGAAGCCCCAACTATCATGGAGGGCAGGCGCCATCCTGCCCCATGTGCTGTGGGTGACCAGCCAAGCAGGGGCTGTTTCCTCTTTGTCCCCAATAGCTAGCCCAATCCTTGAAAACTTATAGGTCCTTAGTAAATGTTTGCTGACTGACTGAAAGATCATTAGATCTTGGAGCTGGGAGGAAACTTAGACACTATTTTGTCCTTAGAGATCCTTCTGTCACTGAGGAAGGAAGGAGGTTTGGCCAGATTGTGCCAGGGATCTGGGCTGCTGCAGGACCAGATACCTTGTGGGCCCTCCCCAAACCTCCCTGTTACCAACAAAGGAAGTGGCCATGAGCAGTGTGTGGGCTGCCCAGCCCCGGCCACTAGTGTGACCATGAGCACTGCGTGGGCCGCACAGCCGCAGCTGGTGATGTGAGCATCGCATGGGCTACCTGGCCCCGGCCACTGGTGTGGCCATGGGCTTGGGGAAGTGGGATCACTATTAAGTAAACTGCCACCCAAGCACAAGTCAGATGGCTTCTGTTCATTGACATCATCATCACTGGCATTTACTTCATGTTTTGCACTTCACCAGATGCTTTGCGTCTGTTTTCCCATTTAGTCCTGTGAGGGAAGTGGACAGGCATCCTCGTCACCATTTTAGAAAGGGGGACGTTGAGGCCCCCGGGTGGGGGGGGGACTTGTCCCCAATCACACAGGTAGCAGCATGGCTGGTTTCAGCTCCACCCAAGGGACTCACCCTCCGTGTCCTTCCCAGCAGTGTGCATTTTTCTGGGACTCCCAGGTGTATGAATGCTTCCTTTATTCCAACTTGGGTGGGGGGAGAACTAGAATTTATTCTTATTTCCATTTTTTATAGATGAGAAAACAGACTCAGGGGGCCAGTGATTTTCCTGGCTACGAAGCGTCTGAGGCAGCTTGGCTGAGCCCAGCGCCGGTGCTCTGACCACTTGGCTATCCCAGGCCCATTTCATTGGGAAACACGTCCAGAGAAGTGTGTGTTTAATTTTTTAATGAGAACATTCATTAAATGCCCAATTATAAAGGACATGCAGCAAGTCAAAGAAATTAAAACTTGACAATTTTAACAAAATCAACTTAAAGCAAACAAGCTTTTCACAAGGAGACACAGAGAACGAGTTCCTGTGGAGACAGTGGTGTGCCCCGGCCATGGTCAGAACCTGCCAGGCAGCTCCGACTAAAGAGGACCGCCGTTTATTCAGCTGGGCAGTGGGACCCCGTGGAGACGTCGAGGCCTGAAGTCAGGAAGACCCAGACTCTTCCTAGCCGTGTGACCCTGGGCAAGTCACTTGGCCCCTATTTGCTTCAGTTCCTCACCTGTTAAAAACAGGGGTAATAATCATACCACCCCCTCCCACCCCAGGGTTGTCGTGAGGATCAAACGGTAGAGTAATGGTACGGCTCCTAACGGAGTGCCCAGCACTGAGCAGGCGCTCTATGAACGTCAGCTGTCCTCTAGTCCAGCCTTTCATTTTACAGATGGGGACGCTGAGCCCGGGGCTGGGAAGAAGCTGGCCCAAGGTCACAGCGGTCGTAAGGCGCAGAGCCAGCGTTTGAGCCCGAGACCTTCAGCGCCAAAGCCAGTATCTTCTCACGATGCCAGACCGCCTCAGGTCCTGTGCCGTGAGGCATCGCCAACAGCCACCTTCAAGGCAGACTCATTGCGGCCTGCACATGGTACCCCATCTTATGTGGGTATCACGTTTGTCTCCACGATCTTGGTACTTGGGCGACAGGTGGTGAAAAAGGGTCAGGCCCACTTTGAGGACACAGGCTCATAAAGGGAAGTAACTTCCCCTGGTTATAAGCTTAACTGGTCCTCGCCAATGGTGCTGCACCTCCCATCTCCATGCCTTTGCACTGGCCATCCCCCATGCCTAGAATGCCCTCCTTCCTCATCTCCTTCTCTCCCTTATGCGGCTCAAGAATCACTCTGTGTTTGAAGCCCGTTCTGATCCTCCCAACTCCGAGTGCCCCCTCAACCATTAAACCTGGCATACATTTATTTTGTCTACACTTAGTTATTTACGTGGTATGCCTCCTACTAGAATATCTGCTCCTTGAGGGCAAGGACTTTTCTCTTTTTTTTTTTGGATCCATAGCACCTAGGCTACTGCCTGGCATCATCAGAGCTTAATAAATGCTTCATTGATGAGATAGATGGTTGGATGGACGGACCGACGGATGGATGGAAGGAGGGAGGGAGGGAGGGATGGACCGACAGAGAGAAGGGTGGCTGGATGGACTCACTTGGTAGCTGCCCAAGTCTTCTGGTCTTTATTCTGCTGGACCACACTGCTTATCCGTCCTTGGGCATACCACTGGTTTAGGCTATTTGAGAGCTTCACAGCAAATCAGGAGACAGATTTGGAAGTCTGAAGGTCAAAGGGTGTAAACATTCTTTCTTCCAATAAGCATTTATTAAGTGCTTGCTGTGCACCAAAAGCCATGCTAGGTGCAGAGGATTCAGAGACACAGCCCAACAGGCAGAGAGACGCAGCCTTCTTGTTCCGAGATACAACTTTATGAAAGCCAAGCGATCCTGTCTAGGGATTGGTGTCTTGGAAGAGGCGAGGTGTGCCTGGCACCTTGGGTTTCATTCCCAGACTTACAATCGACCCACTGTGGGATGGGCTGTCCTGGGCAAATGCAATTCTCTGAAACTTGGTTCTTCGGCTTGTGAAAACTAGAATAAACAGTGTTTGCCTTCACAGTGGAACTTTGATGATTTATGAGGTGACGTCTGCGGGGTGATTAACGAGGTGATGGCTGTAAACATTTCAGGGAACCTCAGGTGAGTGGTGCTGCTAGGTAAATACAGGCCGTCACTTGGAGAGGGCTGGGTTCTGATCCTGACCTCACCCTTGCCTCACAGTGTAACTGAATGTGAGGCCTCTCCACTCCCAGGGCCCACTTTTCTACCTATAAAATGGAGTTGAGGGTCCCTCCAGCTCACACACCTGCCACCCCACTCCCCAGACCTCCAGCACCCTACCAAGATTGATTAGATCATACCTGGAGCAGCCCTTTGAACTCTTCTGAAGAAAGGTTCAGGATGAGGTCATGAGACTCAGAAGACACCACCATACTCTAGGGCCCATAGGAGGCAGCCAGAGGTGAATCGTCCTGGGACCCTGTAAAATGTCGTTTACCCACTTTCTGGAAGCCCCAGAAATAGCTCGTCATAACAGCCTCTAACTGAAACTTGTCATGTGGACCCAAAGCGTGGCCGTTGGGAGCCTTTAGGGACTTTAGTTCCTGGCCTCCTCACCCTTCATTTAGCAAGTCTTTGTCAACCGTAAAGTGCATGATGATGAGGCCCTTCTCCCTCCTCTGGATAGCCTGGCCTCCTCTGGATAGCCTGGCCTCCTCTGGATAGCCTGGCCTCCTCTGGATAGCCCGAAGCTTCTCAGTGTCTTGGCTAAAGTGTGGCACACAGAGTGAACACAGTGCTTCAGATGTGCCGTGCCCCGGGCAGAGGATGCAGAACCATTCCTCCTTCACCGTGGACTCTGTCCTTCTCGCAGTCGTGACCTGAGGTCGCATGAGCTTTGTTAAGTCGGCCACGTGGCCATGTTGAGTTGGTTTGACTCAGCCTTCTCCTCAAGAGCTTACTGAAGTAACTGCCTCCTGGCTGCCCCTCTGCCATCACAGACTTGAAGGGAGAGGTTTTCTGAGCCCAACTACAGGGTTTTACATATATCCCTCTTCTACCTTTCTGACTAATGGATCACACGTCATCTCAGTTCCCTTCCAGCTCTGAACATTCATGTGCCTGCTGTCTGTCTTCTCTCTTCAGTGGTCTTGCCGTCTGATAAGTGAGAGGGTAGGGAAACAGAGGTACCGAGAGTGTTCCTGTAATGATTACCTCGCCTGGCCTGAGCCAGCTTGGCAGGAGCAGCTCCCTGTCATTAGCTGCCATGGTCTGGGGAGCAGGTGGCATCCATAGTACTTAGTCTGCTGTACTTAGCCACAGGGCCTGGGCTTACTCGGTCTGCCCTTCTGAAGCTGGTGAGACTGAGCTGGGGAGGGTGGATAAGGTTCTCCCTCAGTTCCCAGTCTGGCTTCCAAATAACCTTGACATTCTCAGCCCTCTTGACACCAGGAGGGACAATGGCAGGATAAAGGGAAAAGCTCTCTGCATCTGGGTATCTCTGTGTGTCTGGACATCACACCCGAGGTCCCGGGTATCTGGCCCCCTTACTAGACAGCTCCCTCCCCCCCATGTATAGGAAGGCTCTCCTTCCCTAGAAATGGGCTTTTGTCTTTAAATCAGTCACTGTTAAGCCAGAGATCCAGGTGAAAGAAGCCTCCTCCCTCCCCTGACCCACCTTTGACTGTACGAGAGCTTTTCAGCCCAGAGGGGAGGCTGTGGAGCATTTCTGCTGTTCAGTCCAGGTAAGAGGATGGCTATCTCTTCTGCATGATTATACTGAGCTGACACATGGGGTGGATGAGTAAGATAGGCGCCCTGCCCTCTAAGAGCTGGCCGTCTAGGAAGCACGCATAGTCTCCAAGTGTATGTGGCAAAGCCCCAGAAATATGATCTGGAGCAAAACAGCAACACGTGATGGATTTAGAGCTGGAAGGGCCAGGCTTCTTGTTCTGGAAGATTCTGAGAACTGTGTTTCAATATTATTGGTTTTCTTTGCGGTCCAGTGTGTTTTGTGTTATGTGTTTAAAAACATGACGCTGAAGAGGGGTTCGTTAGCATCACTAGACCACCAAAGGGCTCCACGACGCCCAAGAAGTGAAGAGCCCTTGTTTTAGCCATCAACTCTACAGTTTCTCCCAAATCCATCCCCTTTCACCCCTTCCATGGCCATGAGTCTGGTAAGGCCCTTGTCATTTTCCCCAGACCATTCCCATAGCCTTCTAACTGCCTTGGACTCCTGCCTTCTAATCTCTCTCCTCTCCAGTCCATCCCCCTTTGTATAGCTGCAAAGTAATCTTCCCAAAACCCAAGTCCCACCATGATATTCCCCTGTTCAGGAACACGTTATGGCTCCCTACTCCCTTGAAAACAACTTGGCAGCTTTTCCACTTGATAATAAGGCTCCAGCCCACCTTTCCAGGCTTACTGCACATTATATTCCGGCCAATATAACATGCTTCATAACCTCTACTCTTGGTCCTTCCTTTCTCACCTCTGTGCCTTGCTAGACTTGGAGGCCACCACTGCCTCCTCAAACCCATGATTCCCTTCAAGGCCCCGCTCGTGGGCCATCACATAAGGAGAATCTTTCTCGGTGACATTAGTGGCTACTACTATGTGTGTCCTGTTCATATTCCCCATGGGGCCCAAACAGAAGATGTCAATAAACATTTGTTTTTAAAGAGAGGTTACATTGTGTGATCTTGGGAAAGTCATTTCACCTTCCTGTAAAGTGAGAGGTTGGGCTAGACGGCCTCTGACGTCCTGTCCAGCTTTAGCTCTGACTGATTCTGTGACCCTCAGACAAAGGCTTTATTCAAGGCCCAGGTCCCGGCCAGTAGTAAGCAGCGGACTAGAAACCTCTCCTAATGTCCATCCCTCTTCCGTTCTTTCTTTTTCGTCTTTTTTGGTTTTTGGAGGGGGGAAGGCAGGGTAGTTGGGATTAAGTGACTTGCCCAAGGTCACACAGCTAGTAAGTGTGTTGAATGTATGAGGCCGCTTTGAACTCAGGTCCTCCTGACTCCGGGGCCTGCGCTCTACTCACTGAGCCACCTGGCTGCCCCCATCTTATTTTTTAAAATGCTCGATGATTTTAAAACGTATTGATACATTTTATTCTGACACAGCCCTTCCCAATGGTACCCTTCCCTCTTGCCCCCTGATCGTAGCAGCCCTTAATAAACAGTTAAGGAAGCCCCTCTTGTACAGTGCTTGGGATGGGCAATACACGCCTTCTCCGCTTGTGTAGTTCACCATTTGTGAGCAGAGAGGGGGGCATGTGTCTTCATGTAGGCCGTCGGGACCGATGTCGTCCACTGTGTTCAGCCTGAGTTTTGTTGGGCCACTTTCCATGATGAAATCATCTTTCCACTCACCGTTTGTACCCACTCTAGCCAGTGATGGCCGTGGGCACCGGGACCTCGGATCACACAAGCACGCTTTTGGACTCCTCGCGTTGAGCAAGGCTCTTTCATCCCAGGGCCCTGAATGGTATGGTGCAGTGAGCCGGAGGCTTGAGTTCAAATGCTAGCACTGATTCTTACTGGTTATCTTATGTTGGACAGGAGTCCCTGGACCAGATTCGACTAGCCAATAGGGCCCCTGGGTAAGGGAATGCGAAGAAGATTCTGGATAAGTCTAGGCAGACCCATGAAGAGAAGAACATGCCAAAGGTCATGAATTGGAGAGGAAGAGGACGATTCAGGAGCAAGTATGTTTGTGCCAAGTTACCTCCCAATTTAATATCAATCTCAAGATCCTAGAGTTTGAACTCCAAGGGCCACAGAGGTGAACTGGCCCGAAGATCACAGATCCGGAGGAGGAAGAGAGCACCAAGACTGCCTAGTCAAGCCTTGTTTTACAGAGGAACGCTGAGAGTGGCTTCCTGGGATCACAGACCCATTACTGGAGGGACCTGAGAGAGAACATAGTCCAACTCCCTCATCTACCAGTGAGGCCCAGTGAAGAAGGTCACTAGGCTCAAACTCTGGTCTTGTGACCCCAGAGTCAGCATGCTGTCCACTGTACCATGACCCCATCAATCAGCAGGCCCTTATTAAGCATCTGCTCTTTGCCAGGCACTGTCCCAAGTGTTGGACGTACAGAGACAGAAGGAGAGGAGTCTCTGACCTCAAGGAGCCTCCATTCAATGACTGGAGGAGACAACATGCACATAGAGGTAGATTTAGTCTATGTGGGAAGGAGCACTAGAGACTGGGGAGACGAAGAAAGGCCTCATGTAGAAGATGGCTCTTGAGCTGAGCTTTGAAGGAAGCCAGGGATTCCAAGAGGGACTGCATCCCTGGCATGGGGGGATGCCTGTGCAAAAGCCCAGCGATGGGAAATGGAGTGTTGTATGCACAGAACTCCAGTTGAGCCCGTAAGAGTGAATGAGTGAACTGCTTGAGGGTGAAGTCCCAGAGGGCCCATCTTGCAGAAAGAATAGGATGGGGTGGGGTTTTCAACCTCTCCTGCCATCTGCCTGTTATTACTGAGATTCACCACCTGAAAGCCCTTCATTCCAGAGGCAGCATAGCTCCTCACAAGCTCCACATGAAAACAGCTACTGCCAGGCCACAGCCCCACCTCAGGCTTCTGTCTCAAGGCCTTTCCCTGGTTGCATCACCCCCATGTCTCCCGGGTTGGAGGCTTCAAAGCCGAGCGTCGTTCTCACGCGGTCCCCCAGGACCCGTGTTGAGGGACCATCGCTCCCCCAGCCTAGCCCATGTGGCTTTGGTAACGGTGGCCTGCTTGGCTCTCATCTCAGGCTGCAGACCCCCGGGTGCCGCTCCAGCTCAGTCCTTCTTCTGGCGAGGCTGCTTTCCCTTGGGAGGGCTCAGGCTTTCCCATGCTTGTCCCGTCTAAGGCAACAGACCCCAGTGGGCCAAACCTCCTTTTTCCTGTGCTTTCAGACCTAGCCTCCTTCTAAGCAGTCAGACATGTTATTCTTTCCGATTCTGCATCTACTTCAGATCTCCTCCCTGTTTGCTTTCCCTGTGGAATAATTAATTAATCAAACTAAGTGAAGCCAAGAGCCCCCAAGCCTCCTCCCCCCACCTCTCTTCCCCTCACTGCTTCCCAAACTTGCTGCCCTTTGCCCTCTCTCTCTCCCACGCCTCTGGGATTCTGGAGCCAAATTCCCATCCTGGGGCCTGGCCATAATGAGGATATGAGAGCATCCCCGGGGAATGGGGTAGGCAGAGGAGGGGCCTTGGGACCCTTCCTTCTTCCTGGGCTATCTCCTTCGCACCTGATTGGCTCTCCCATCTCGTGGGGACCATGCGAATAGGGACACTCACATTTCCCATCCTGTATACTGTGCCCTTGGTGGAAGTTTGTGTCCCTTCTGCTAATCATTACCACCTCACCAGGGAGGGCCGACTCTGTAATTACCAGGCACGGCCTAGAGAGCCTGGGAAGAGGCATCTGCTATGCTGGGGGCAGGACCGCCCTGGCTTGGCCCTTTAAGCAGTGGCCGCCCCAGGGCCTGGCGGTGACCGGCCAAGGCCACGAATCCCCCTGGCATTTTGGCATTCCGTTGCCCACAGCGCCACTGCCTTGCTCTGGGATGACAGAGGGCTGCACCAGAAACTTGATGAGAGTCATGTGTGTGTACATGTGAGTGTACATGTGAGTGTTGGTGTGAAGAGCACAACTCAGACACCCTTCTCCTGTGGGCTCTCGCCATCTGCTCTTCAGAGATGTTTTAGCCTTAGCTAAGTATTGAGGCAGTACCTTCCTGGAAGAGAGAGGTCCACAGACAGAATCTCAAGTTTTTGTGTTGAAAGGGACCTAGTGGTTCTTTTATTATACAGATAAGGAAAATGAGGCCCAGAACAAGGATGGGCTTTATCTGAGGCCCAGGTAGGAAGCCACAGAGCCAGGGGTAGGATTCACATCCTCTGTATTTGGCTTACTGCCCATGTGACCCTGGGCAAGTCCTCTTAGGGGAGTTAGACCAAAAGGCCTCCGAGGTCCTAGCCAGCTCTAAGTCTCTGAGGAGAGCCACTCACTCCCAAGTGGTCATACAGTCAATGGACCATGAAGCTGCTCATTCTCCTTTATGAGATTCTGCAGGAGGGGTCCTGGTGGGGAGAGGACCCACCCCACTCTAAGACTCTCTGATCCTATAGAATGAATAGGGCTGAGATTAGTACACAAGGGCCTTTGACACAGAGCATATTTTAGGGCCAGTTTTTAGAATAACAGGAAGGAGCACAGGCCGCCCAGCACCTGCCCCATCAGCCACAACTCCCAGCGGACCCACCGAGCCCCTGGCTTTGGAGGCAGATGCTGCCACGCTGGTTGTGTGGTTTCTCTAAGACGAGGGAGCGATGCTTTGGTGCTGGTGCTCGGCGGGGCCCTCGCTGCCCTCCTGGCCCAGGTGGCACAAGCTCCTCTGGCCCCATCTCATCCACGTGGGGTAGGATGTAGAGAAAGAGCCACAGACTTTGAATCCAAGGTTCTGGGTTCAGATCCTAGCTCTTCCCCTTACCACCTGTATGACCTTAGGGATGTCACTTCTCTTTTCTGGGCCTGTTTTCTCCTCGATAAAATGAGGGGAAGAGGGATTATGCTAGACAGTCTCCCAGGTCCTTCCAGTTCTAAATCCTATGGACAGTAGGGTGTGCGCTCCCCGAGGATGAGGATTCGGGTTTATTTGTCCCTAGAAGCACTTAATAAACACTTGATGAAGGAGGGATTGGATTGAGACCCCAGTGTTAGCTTTTCCCCAAAGCCTCACGGGTCAAATGGACATGGCCAGTTGGGGAATTTGTTTTGCCTGATGATAAAAATTGATTATAAAAATTTTGTTTCTCTTCATCCCCAATGGGAGATGGGGGAAAATGGGAGGGAAAGAAAAGAGACTTCTGCCTCTTGAAAAAAAAATTAAATTTGATTAAAAGAAGGATCACTAGTCAACATGGAAATTGTGGTTCCAGTTTTCTCTGACCATTTCCCCTTCTCCAAGAACCAGGCCAGGAGAGGCGGATTATACAACCACCCCCCCCACTCATCCTAGGCAGCCTTGGACACGCCATGTTCCTGAAAAAGTAGTGGAGATTAAGCATAGATTTGGGGCTGTGCCTCAGCGGCCAGCACATAACCTAGCAGGGGTTGGGCTTCACGACAGATGGCTCACTCAGCGGTGTCTCAGAGCATCCCCGGGAGAGCCCACTTTATCCCCAAAGACACTGAGGCATCTAGAGGATAAGTGACAGACTTGTCTGGGATATTCATAATGGCACCCGTTCTGGAGTGCTTCGAGGTTTACCAGATCACCACCCTTTGAGGCCACAGGTCTCAGCATTTCCCATTGTACAAGCTCCGAGAGGCCCAGGGACTGACCCAGGCTAGTCGCACTAGCTAGACACGTCAGTGTCTGTGCTGAGTCATGCCTACATTGTCTGACTGTAAACCCAGAGAAGACTTCTTTTCCACCCCTCAGAGCAATGGAATGGGAGAATCAGGATAGGCTATCTCCTGACCTTTCTAGGCACTAGTTAGTCTGGTATGTGGAACCACTGGGCAGCTAGGGGGTGCCATAGTGCTTAGAGCACTGGGCCTGCAGTCAGGAGGACTCATCTTCCTGAGTTCAAATCCAACCTCAGGCACTTACCAGCTGTGTGACCTTGGGCAAGTCACTTAACCCTGTTTGCCTCAGTATCCTCATCTGCAAAATGAGCTGCAGAAGGAAATGAGAAACCAATCCAGTATCTTTGCCAAGAAAACCCCAAATGGGGTCACAAAGAGTTGGACATGACTAAAAACCAACTGAAAAATGGAACTACTATGTCTGAAGGCAAATTCAAACTGTCCTTCCTTCCTTTCTTCCTCCCTCCCTGCCTTCCTTCTGTCCTTCCCTCTCCATTGTCATTAGCTTACCAGTGACAGGCCCATATGGGGTCATCGAAGGGAGAGATTGGATACCCCAGGGACAGACTTTTACCTTAGTTTCTTCTGTTTGACATGGGATTCCTGGTGTCTTTGAGGTAGGCTCACCCTCCAGTGGCAGAGATTGCAGCCCGTCCCCAGCATGTCCCCTTGTTGGTTTTCCTCTGTGCTTTTCCACAGATCCTCCCCAGTAGATCCGCACAGCACATCCTCGGCGTCCTCCCTCTGAATCATTCACGGACACTGGCACAGCCCATTTCTTCTACTTCTCTCCCCCTCTGTGCCCAGCCCTCCTTTCTGTCCAGACGTTCATGACCGTGATGCCCTGTGTGCCACGTATCTTACACATGAGCCATCCTAGGTACCATGCTGCCACCACCTTTCTCGGGCCCTGGTTTTCTCCATTGATCTTTGGTCCATTCAGCAAGGGGCTTCTTCTGACGTCTTGAGACCTGAGGGGCCATTAAGTCCAAACTTCTTCGTTTTACAGATGAGGATACCAGGGCACACAGAGGTTAAGTGAGCTCAGGTTCAAAGAACCAGACAGGTTTCGAGTCCAGATCTTCTAGCAAACTCAGCCGATATACTGACTGTGTCTGACAGCATCAGCAACATTCCCTGCCCCGCCCATAGCTCTCCACCTTGTCACGGAAGGGAAGAAGGACCAGGCTTAGTCGTTATAATGGCAGAGCATTCTGTCTTGTTTACCTTATTGTGGTCATCATATATATTGTTTTCCTGGTTCTTCTCACTTCATCTGGACCCTTGAGTCAAAGGGAATATGTATTTCACTATGTCCAAATTTCATTTGTGTAATGTGTAATGTAATGTAAAGTGTAATGTAACTCAAGAGTCCAGTGAAGTCCAAGGTTGTCTACCATTTATTTTATTCTTGATATAAACTTGTCATTCTTCGGGCTATTTCTGCAAACCCGGCACTCATCATCAGGCCCATATTCCAAGGGAGCTCGGTGAAGGCCAAAGAAGGTCGAGATGGTCTGAGTGGACCCAGTGCATCAACAGCCCACCTAGAGATTCCATGATATCCTCTTCAACAAGGACCCAAACTGCTTTTTGGCTAAACTGTTTTGCTCCATCTGGAAACTATATTAGACCTGAAAGATTCATTTGTAGGGAATCAAGGAAGACCATTAATGCAGGTTTGCACGAAGGTGTGATTTTTATTTTCAGTTTCGGAAAATCACACCAAGTAAATGTTTTATTAAACAGGAATATCCTGGGCCATGTTTTCAAAGGAGGTTGAAGCTGGGGGAGCCCTGTGCCAGGGTACACATGCATCCTTTTCATCCTGCCTCTCAGGCAGGCAGGTCGTCAGTCATTCAATAAACAGCTCACCATCCCACTCACCTTTAAAGCCAGTGGTTGTAAAATGTGTCCCTCCAGACAGCGACAGGAGGAACCAGTCATGACATCAGGCTTTCCTGGCCCTTGTGGGGAAGAGCTTCTCCGTGTCCTTCCATGTTGTTCTGCAATTTTGTCAATGCTGGGGTTAAGTCTGGCTGGCGGTGCCTGTGGCAGGAGGGAGCACTGCACAGACCAGACTGCTTGCTGATGCAGACTTGGGCTCTTCAGCTCTCGACACCTCTTCGAATGGCCAGCCTGCTTCAGACCAAGTTTGCTCTGTAGCGGTGGTGGCGGCATTGACAGAAGACATGTCATGCCCAAGACTGAGGACAATGTTAGTGTCACTGTCCCTGATCCCAGAAAGACCACATTTGGAGGATGTTGTTCAGTTGTACCACAAACTGGACAGACTGGGATGCGTCCATAAAAGGGTGGCCAAGATAGTGAAGAGCGACAAAGTCGTCGTACGTGAGGACCAGTGGAGAGAATTGGGGAGATCTAGCTTGAAGGTGAGAGGCCTCTCAGGGATACGAGAGCTGCCTCCAAGTACTTGGAAGGGTTGGGCTTGCCATCCCTTGGGATCCCAGCATTGAGCAGAAGTTACAGAAAGGGAGTTGTTGGTTTTTTCCACTTTGCTCCCAGAGCTCTCCCAGAAGGGAAAGGATGAACTGCTTCCCAGAGTGGTGGGTTCCTCATCGGGGGGATATCCAAGCCTAGGCTTGAGGCCCCCTGTTAGCTGAGCCAGAGACTAGGCTCCTATTCAGGTCTAGGTTGGACTCTCGATGGCCTTTTGAGGTCCCTTCCAGGTTGGAGGTTCTGTGATTCTGAAACTCTTCCCTAGGGGCCATCCTATGGCATTCGTGCCCATGACCTGCTTCCTTGAGTCTTCATGCAGGATCTGTCTCCAGCAGTTGTAGCTTGCATTTATATTGTCCTTTACGTGTTCACTCATTTGATCTACTCCTCTGCAGGCCTTCCTCTGGTCAGTCAATCTCAACAAGCATTTAGTAAGTACTTACTGCGCACCAGGCCCTGTAGCAGTCCCTTGCCATTTTTGGATCCCAGGGTAGCCCTTGGCTTTCCATCTGTTGCTCCATGACCGGTTCCCTGCCTTTCCTAATCATACGTGTTCTCATGACATCACTTGTCTGTCTCCAATGCAGATTACAATCAATAATAAATATACGGCAGCTTCCTTACACCCACTGTGTTTTTTCATTGCCCGTTGAGTATTAGTTACCAGATTAGATTCATTAAAAGAGGAGAGAGAAGAAATGGCCTCACTCCCCCAACTCCTAAACAGATATTGTTCTTGGCAAGCATGCCTAGAAATTTGTTTCCACCTTGCCAGAGTAGGGTTATCCTGCAGCGCACTAAAGGTCTCTGTTTAGTCTAGTTTTCAGCATTTGAAGCCATATCCCCACGGGAAGTAAATAGGCAACGTCACCAATCTGTACTAGCAACATTACAGCAGGGGTGAGAACCGGCTCATTTTTGACTTCTGTCTGTATCGTCCCCCGTTTCCTCCTCCTCCAGATTTCTTTATGTGCCTGTCAGAAACACTAGCATTTCCAATTCTTCTGTTTGAACAATCCCACCAGGGCCCCTCCATCACATCGATCTTCCTTTTCTGGGGTGAGAATTGAATAAGCTCTCTAGGTGGCCTGTGGCCACCATCCTTTAATCATCTGTGGCAGCCCCAGCCCACTGGGGAAGGGAGAGGGGAGACCTGAGAGCACACGTCCTGGAGTCCCCACACATGGAAGCAATATCGTTCGGCCGCCCTGGGCAAACTGTAATTATGACACTAACTGCCTGGGATGTAGGCAGATGGTACAGTGATGAATTGGAGGCAGGCGCTGGGGAAGGTGCAGTTATTAGATGCTGAGGCTGCAGCCAGATCTGTGGTTAGTGCAGCGTAGTGGTGTCTAGGTGAGGCCGTCTCTCCGGTCCAGCATCGGGCGGAGCTGCTGTGAACCAGAACAGCATCCGGATCCTTAGAACCATAAGCAGGTATATGCATCTAGCTTGCCCGTCATCTCGCCTCCTCCAGTGGGATTACAGGCTCCCCACAATCAGCAGCTGCCAAGGAGGTGGGGATGAGGGTGCTGAAAATTTCCCAGGACTTCCAGACAAAGGTGCTGACTGCCTTTCCACATGGCAACTCTTCCCCTGCTCAGCTCTGGAAGGTGGCACACGTGTGTGGGTGGCATGGGCAGAGTTGTGTGCCAGGCACCAGGCAAATGCTGAGCTTAGACAGGATGCAGCCTCTGCCTTCAGGAAACTCTGGTCAGATAGCTAAGTGAGATGGGAAGAAGATGCAAACATAGACAGTGGTTGTACATGATATCACCTGACTGCCTTCTGGTGTTCCAAATGATGTGCTTTATAAAGTCTGAGGTTGCTGCCCACCAGGAGGACCAGGGGTGACTTTCTAAAGCACGTGGCAGTTGAGTTGGGCTTTAAAAGAAGGGTAGGAATTCTGTAGCTGAGGAGGGGAGGCACAGCATCCCAGCTTTAAGGGGCACATGAACAGAAGCCGAGTCATAGGAGCTAATCAATCACTCAACATGGTTAAATGTTTCCTATGAGCTGGGCACTGTGCTAAATGCTAGAAACACAAAACCTGGCAAAAGCACAGTCCCTGCCCTCAGCTTCCATTCCAGTGGGGGAGTCATGGACAAAAATGGCTGAAGATGCCCCCAGAAGACATGGAAGACAGCCTTAGAGCAGAGGTTCTTATTCGGGGGGAGATTTCGGGGGCTCATGAACTTGGTTGGAGGAAAAAATTATATCTTTATTCCAATGTAATTGATTTCCTTGGTAATCCTCCATATATTATTGTGTGCATTTAAAACCGTGATTCTGAGGAGAGGCCCGTGGGCTTCATTTGACTGCGAAGGGGTCTATGATCTTAAGAAAGTTAGGAAGCCTTACCTTACAGGGAAGACACTGGCTTGGGGGACTGACAGATAAGCCCGGAAGGCAAAGGGGATGATTTTGAATGCCAGTCAAAATGGGTGGCATCGAACTGGACTTTCAGGCAATCGGAAGCCCCAGCAGATTTTGGGACAAAGGGACACCTCGGCCAGGGGTGCGTCTTGAAGGGATGGCGGGATGGCAGCTCCACGGGATGTCGTTTCTCGATTTCGTTTATGGCTAGGCAGCCGTAGGCAATTACCAGCAGTTTTTTTACAGGCCCAGCATTAATGTTCAGTGCCATCAGTAAAAATGTTTCATTTGCCGTGGCGCTTAATGAGGCTGAGCGCCGTCTTCATGAGCTCTCAAGTGTTCCATCCAGGGGATCACGTGGGCCACCTTTTCATTCCCTTCTTCACTGCAGAAAGAACCAAAGAGCCTGAATTGATGGTGGAGGGGCTTCGCTTTGCCCACCTCCGGGATCCCCAGAGCCAGCTTGGCTCCGCTACGTAAACAGGGCCAGCGCATCCCAGGATGATGACTTCTGGAGCTCGGTCACTGCTTCACCCCCTTCTCAAAGTTATCCTCAGAGACCAGTTATTTGCAATGTTATAGCAAAGTGATAAAATGATAAAATGAGGCTCATTAAGCTGCCTAGGAAAAGTTCCTAGGAAAGACGACATCCTAGCCAGTGGGGCCTTTAGGTAAGAGGCAGGGAGGGAGGAATTTGGGGGAGAAATCCCAGCTGCTGGGAAGACTTGCTACAGCTCGTCCTTTGGCTGGGACTGGGGGCCGAGGGGAGGCTGTTAGCCCTCTCCCTTGACATCACCAGGTGGCTAGGCTTGAACAGACACAGTCTGCTGAGAATCCCACAGCTTTTAGACTGTCTATAAACATTAACTTAGCTGTTAGTACTCCTAACGGGAGATCTCACTTCAATAACCAGCCAGCGGCATCGTAGAGGAGCTGAATTGTCCTCATCTTGACATCCTCACTCTAAACGAAACCAAAAGACAAAGGGCTGCCTTGCGGGTTCCCCCTGGACATGGGAAGAAAGAAACTGATTTTCGTTGCGCATTGAAAAGAAGAGACGCTATCTCTTGGGGCATTTGGCCACTTTGGGTCATTGTGCCAATGATAATTATACCCAAAAGAGTCCCAGTCGATGCTCCAACTTCAGCTGCAGAGAACAGGGATGAAGATATTCTACAGCAAATTCACTGAAACCTCCCAATAAAATCAGCATTTACTTTGACACTTTAAAACAAAGGGAGATACAGGTGAAAGCTGCCAGAAATTAGGTTGGGAAATACGGAGTAAGGAAAGAGAGAGGCGAAAGACTTGTAGATCACACCAAGATCTCCCTCCCATACATCATGTATCTTCATCAAGAAAAGACCCTGAGGCCGAGGCACAGAATGCGGTCAGCACCAAACGGCATCACAAAAAAATGAAATTGGTTCTGTCCTAACACAGAGGAAACGGCTCTTTATTGACAGAAGAGTCTTTCTTAAATCATTTGACAGCGTGTGGTCAGTCCTGTGCCCTGTTAGAGCAAAAATCAAAATTAATCACCCGGTCCAAGAAGAAATCGTAAAAAGATAGAGCATGTGGTTAGAATGACTCTGACGTCTTCTATTAAATAAATTCCTGATACTAAGAAGGTGGTGGGAGCAGGGGAGAAACAAGGGGAAGAAAAGTGTCGGCGCCAGTTGCAGCAGCTCCATTGCAGGAGTGTGGCTGCTATAAATCAGCTGCCATAACAAGGAGACCAAATGAGCCTAAAAACTGTTGTAATTATTAAACTGTTGACCTTCATGCCATGCAGAGGCATTTGGCAGCCAAAGGCAAGGCCGGTGCAAAGTATCAATTTGTTGATAGGGTCATACAGAACAGTGAAAGGAACTGACTCTGCAGTCAGTCAGTATGACCTTGACCAAGTCACTTCATTCCCTTGGGTCTCAGTTTCCCTGTCTGTAGAATGAGGATGTTTGGACTAGGTGGCCTCTAGGGCCTCTTACAGCTCTGGGTCTACGAGGCCACTTGGCATCACTGAACCCGAAGCCAGCAAGACCTGTGTCTAAGTCTTACTTCATCCACTTATTGGCTAGGTCCCCTAGCTCTGTGCCTTAGCTCCTTTTCTGTTAAATAAGGGTTGGATTTGAACCTCTAAGGTCCCTTCTAGCTCCAAATTCATAATCCTATGAACATCATGAGTAATATTGCCTTGGAAAACAGCCAAAATGAGTGTAGGCAAGGCCAAGCAGAACAGCTGGCTTGGGACCAAAAGAACCAATCACATCACAGGCACTGAAGGCTAAAACTGTAAGGAGGACACAGATGACAATGGAAAAGATCTGCAAAGATTTTCCTATCAAACGCTTTGTACTATCTAATGCAATAATATTTGTTTGGTTTTTCCTTTTTTTAAGAGCTTAGCACGGTGCCTGGCACATAGTAGGTGCTTTAAAAATGCTTCTTCCCTTCCCCTTTCTCTGTCAAGGACAGTAGAATGGCCATATCCAAGCTCTGAGATCACAGTCCCAGATGAGCTTCTGGAAGATGTCAAAAATAGCATTACTGAAAATGAAGACAGGAAAAGCAGCTAGGCTAAGCCAAGTATACATAGAGGAAGTCTGTCCTGGAGACTGCTCAGTTTGGTGGACACTGAGGCAAGGGACTGATCTGCAGGGCATTTGAAAGAGAGGAAGAAGCTGACAGGGGTATGGAGGAGAGGGAGGGGGAATCTCATACTTAATATCCCAGAAGGTAACCAACCCATATGCCTAGTGTCCTATTTATAGAAAATTATATATAAATTATATATTACATTACATATTATATTACACATTACCTATACATATTATAATTATATATATGCATATTGTGTATTATATTACAATTCTATATTATATAAAATGTATATAAGAGTCTACACGGGCACTGAAGGAGCTCTGGATGAAGATCAGGCAGGGCTTTGCCACTGATACTCCGCAGTAGACCACACCTCTATGATCACACAATTGACTGGAAGATGTAAAGGATACAAGATCTCCTGTGTTTATTAGCATTTGTTTTTTTTAGAGCAAAATGCCACCTCCAGTATTCTCCCTCAACAAAATGTCTCCTACGTCTCTGTCAGAACTGCATGAGATGCCTTCAAAAATACCTCATCAGTCCGTCAACCAAAGGAGCATTTATTAGGAGCTTGCTCTGTGTCAGATGCCGTGGTGGGTGCTGTGGACACAGGCCTCCATCTTTCATTCTTTGGGTAGAGTTCTCATCATCGTTTGCCTTGCCAGCACAATGGACAGTGACCATCTTTTCCCTCAGCATTGTATGCAGTAATGACCATAGGTAGAGTTGGGCTTCCACTGGGGATGATGGAGAAAACACTGGATGTGAATCCACTGGACACGAGTTCTAATGTGACCCAGCTCCTTGTCTTGGGCAGCCCCTGCATTTCTCCAGGCCTCCATTTCCCAATCTGCAAAATGGAGGGATTGGCCATGGTGGCCTTTGAGAGCCTTCTGACTCTCAGTGTTGTTCTCTGACATCACAGCGCTGCCGTCCTAGGCCATGACCAGGGTTTTCCCAGGAATGGGGATGAGTTTGTCGTGACACGTCCACACTTTCTGGACTATTTCTCCCTTTAGGGAGTATTTTTGTAAGATTGGGGTTGGCTTGGGTCAAGGAACAGAGCCTGTGGTCCTGGAAAAAGGAAAGTTAACTGACCTACTTAGAGAACTAAAAATAACTCCCACTCCTGGGGCTTTTGAAGGCTTGGAAGTTCTTTCTTTGTGACAATCCATGAAGTGAATAGTATAAGTATTATTACCTCCATTTCCAAGATGAAGACAGTGAGCCCCAAAGAAGCGGCATCAAGGTTCTAAGGTCATCCCACTACAGGCCAATAGAGCCGGAGTCTCTGACTCCACATCCAACGCTTTCCAGTAGGCCACACTGCTTCCCACAAATTGAAACCTGAACCCCTAATCTGGAGCTCATCATTATTATTGTTAGCAATAATAAGTCAAATTTCTATGGCACTGTGAGGTTTGCAAAGCACATTCATTAGGACAATGCTCTAAGAGCGGTCGTGTGATGATGATGGTGATGGTGGTGATGATGATGATGATGATGGTGGTGATGATGATGATGATGATGGTGATGGTGAAGAGACCGAGGCCCAGGTTCAGTGACTGGCCCAGAGTCACACGTATAAATGTCCAAGGTGAGATTCGGACTCAGCTCTGGGGTCTCTCAAGTCCTGTACCCTCCTCCCCAGGCCCTGGAGCTGACCAGTCCTCAGAATCACCAGGAGCTTGGAATCCTGCAGCAGGGTCTGATCCTTAGCCTCTCCTCAGCCACAGACCCAGGGACCTTCCTGATCCTCACTGGAGGCTGTTTTCTCTTCCAAATCAGACATTGCAGAGAGGCTGTCATCGGGGTTTGCCTGACGCTTTGAATCCAAACAAAGGCCAGGTGTTCAACATGTTTTCATCAAAATATTATGAGTGGTTGTCCACACATCCTCCAGACTCTCAAGGGCCAGATGTTGTGCTGTTCACAGGCCCATCTGACCCTCAAGGGGAGGCTTTCTCGGCTTTTCCCCCGCGGTCTCTGTGATGCCTTCCAACCTGCATGGGCAGCTGAGCTGCTCTGAAGTGGTCAAGACTGGGGAGATCCACAGCCCTCCCACACCCTGGGCATGTTAGGAGAAGCTGAAAGTCTTTCCAGGCAGCAGTGGTTCGGTCCTGGATCAAAAGTGGAGGGGCCGTCCGTTCCCCCTCCCATCTCCCCAGGTTACCAACAATAAAATGGGTGCAGGATCACATGGCTAGTAAGGATGGAACCCAAATCCTCTTGACTCTACCTGACAGCCACTGGCCAATGTTTTTGGGGAGTGGGAAGGGTGTAAAGTCTCAAAACAAACCTCCTGGTAGACAGACAAACTCCTTAAGCTGCCAGGCTTTGTCCCTGTCCACTACCCAGGTAAATGCAGAAAACCATCTAACCCCAGGTGGCTTGGCTAGGGTGAAAGGAACAGTCCTCTCCTGGGCACTGCCTGGGAGGACAGGAGGGAGCACCTCTGTCAAGGCTATGCCATGGCAGACACCACCCCTGGTCTAGTTGGACCTTGCCCCAGGAATCAGGAGCTCCCAAGTGGCTGCTAAGAACCAGGCTGGAGAAGAGGCCTCACACTCAGACACCAGACTCTTCTCTCTTGGGGGAAGAAAGTTAAAAAATCAGACTATTTTAGTGACCATCCTGGGGAGATGGAAAGGCCTGATGTCATGGGACCTGGCTCTAAACCTTGGTTCTGCTGCTTTCTAACCGTGTAGCCTTGGGCCCATAACCTTCTAGGCCTCAGTTTACCCTCCTGTAAAATCATGAAGGGGCTTCGTGAGGTGATCTCTGACTTCCCCTCTAGCTCCAAATCTGTGAGAATTGGTAAATGACAAAGTAGACAAAAAAAGCTGAAGGCTTTTGATTAATTTTGCTGTCAAAATGTCTGCCAAATAACATGTGCCATCTCTTCTGAGGGCCCCACCCAGCACTAGAGATCAGGTTTGCCATCATGGATTTGCAGCACCCATGTCAGAGCCGGCTGAGGCCTTCCTGGCTGACCCAGGTCTGGAAAGGCCAGCAAGCGGGCACCTGGCCTCCCCTCGGAGCTCAGCCCTCTGCCTGAGGCACCAGCCTCACACTCTGGGGGCCATTCGTTGCTCCTGGTTCTGTGTACATCGTGGTCATGCCCCAGACGTGCCCTCTCCCCCTTCCCATCCAAGCATCTTGCTTCCTCATACTCTGCACAGGTCAGTACTACTCCACTGGCTGAAATCTGTGTTCACTGCGCTCGCCCTGTGCGTCCTGCTCTCAGCAAGGCAGGCTTTCCCACCTGGGTGGTGCTCCCTGACTAACTGGTGACCGGCGCCACATCTCCAGATCCATGGGGACAGCCAGGAAGAGGAAGACCCTCTGACAGATCAGCTGTGTTCTTGTAGCAGAATAGAAAAGGCTCTGGGTTCAAATCTCAACTCTGTGACCAGTAACTACAGTCAGTCAGTCCATGGGCATGCAGCTGTGATACAGCATGCATGGGACCAGGCCCTCCCTTCAATCAATAAACAAATATTTATTTACTAAATATCTATTATATGTTAGCAACTCGGCCAGATCATGGGAATGCAGAGCAAAAATGCTAATAAGTGGTGCCTTCAGGGAACCTACCTTCTGTTGGGAGAGACAAGGGGTGTGTGTGTACATATGTATGCGCATGCATGTATCCACATACACACACAGACACACGTAGAGGTACATTCAGAGTAAATGCCAAGAGACTTCAGGATGGGATGCTCTCCCTGGGGCACTGCCCAGCCCTGAATCCTGGCATCCTCCAGTCGAAGCCAGGCTGCCCGCGGTCAGCATTTCCACCAGTAACCCTTTGCCTTAACCCAGCCTGACGTCTGAGAGGCAATTTGCCCCCACCCCACATTTGTGCTTTGTATCCCAGGCATCCCTCCGGGTTGTGTTTGTAATTAGGGAGGCCTGACCCTCAAACGCCGAGGTTGAAACGTGTCCGAAGAACGGCTTTCATTGTTGAGACGACATGTGGGAACAATCGAGCATGTGAGGTTAGGCTAGGAAGTATTAACTGTCATCTGCGAGATGCTGGCCTCAGGAACCGGGGAGCCAGCCCCCCCGGGAGCTCATCAGTGTCTCCTGACCTTTCAGTCAGCCGGAGCGGCAGGGGGCGGGGGGAGGGGGGTGGCAGGCAGGAACACGAGGCAGGGGGAGAAAACTATATTACAAACCCACGCGATTGTCTGAGCATGGGGAAGCATCCCAGGCCCTGCGGCCAGTCTGGGGGCTCCTGCCTGCACTTCTGGGGTTTGGTTATTACAGTGATATGTGACCGACGCACGGGCTCTTCTCCAGCCCCCCAGCTTGGAGCTGACAGATAAAGCCCCTCCCATCCCCACTAGCTCAGAGCTGACAGATGAAGAGCCCCC
>CM053624.1:8313983-8331700 GCA_028646595.1 Phalanger gymnotis | reverse complement strand
CCATTTCACAAGGGCAACTAGGAGGCCAAAGAAAAACAAGATAGTATTTAGCCAAATCATGTTCACTGGCCTCACGTTCCTGCTCGCACTTGGGTAAGCCCCGCTTCCGCAGCTTCCTGCCTCCGCAGCTTCTGGCTTCCGCAGCTTCTGGCTTCCACACCTTCCGCCGCTGCCGCCACTGCTGAAATTGTCTCCCGGTTCACCCCTCCTTGCAGCCGAGCTTCAGGAGTTCTCAAGCCCCGCCTCAATGACCAGAGACCATTGGTTCCCGAGCTGGCCCCTCCTAAGTCACCAATCCACACCCACACATGTTTCATACCTGACAGGGCCCTGGGCCTGGGGCTTAGCACTTAACAGCTGAAAGTACTTCCACTCAAAAGAAACAAAAGCCATGCTAATGAGACAATTTTGCTTAACAACACAATGGGAACAAGGGGAAGCCCTTTCATGGTGCTTGTGTCTCCAGCCTTTCCCAGAGTGGAGCCAGGCTTATGTGACCCTCCAGTCCAGAAACAGCAAGGAGAGTGCCTGACTCTTGAAAAGTTGCATGTTAGTACCTAGAAACCAAGAGAAGAGATAGCCCCAAAGCCACACCTGGCTTGCTATGACTGACCTAGAGTTGCTGGGGCTTAATAAATGCATACTTCATCGATTAATTGGTCATTCTACCCCATTGAAAGAGAGAAAGGTCCAGGCCTCCTGATAATATCTATAAAAGGCCAGCCTTCTGACAATAGCCTTGAAATATGTATGAGAAGGGGGGCCGCAGGAGGCAGTGAAGATGCCCTGGGGAGTCAGGAAGACCTGAGTTCAAATCCTGCCTCAGCCACTCATTAGTATGGCAGCTTTGCCAAGTCATTTAGCCTCGTCTGCCTCGAGTCCTTCATCTGTAAAGGAGCACTCCTTTATAAAGCTGTAACAAAGATCAAAGAGTGTTGGCAGACTCCAAAAACACCACAGAAATGCCTTCTCTTCTCATTAGTAATAACAGTAACACCGGTTGTTATCAGCATTATCATTCTTAATACTAATCGTTGCATTAAGCATCCATGCAGCCAGCTTCCCTGCCCCAGGACTCACACCCTGTTGTGTGTCTACCTGGTTGTCTCTCCAGATTTTTGACTCACTTGAGAGCAGCCAAGGAGTCATTTTAGATTGGGGTTTGCCTGCCTACATCCTCAGTCCACTTACTGCCTGTGCCCAAGACAAGGGTGCCAAGCTTTCTGGATGGGGCTAGCTGAGGCCCCTGCAGGAAACAGACGAGACCAGGACAGTGGTTGTGGCTGCACTGGATGGAGTGAACCACAAAGGAGCAGCCTGCTCTTTCTTGTGTCCCATGGGCAGAGCCCTGGCACCCGGCTGCCTGGCCACAGTGTCATGCATGGTGGGGTCAGTGCATAGGACATCTGTGAGACACACCAAAAATCCAAACACCTGTAAGGGGGCCCAGAATTTAAGAGTCCTGAAAAGGCTCAAGCTGCATCGGTTGATGATGATGATGATGATGATGATGATGTGTGTGTGTGTGTGTGTGTTTAACCCATGAGGCCAGGTTAACAGAGGGAGTAGAATGGATACTTTTATTTCAAAGTAAAATTGTAATAATCTGCTTACAATTATTTGTATCTAATGTGTGTTTGCACAGACAGGAAAAATTAGAGTAAATTATAGTAAAATAAATAAAATAAATTTTTCCATTAATTGACACACCTAATTCTAATGTTTTTCAAATGCCACTCATCTAGAGTTTGAAGTCATTTAGATCCTGTGGGAGACAGGATTTTTGTTAGCTCAAAAGTTCCATGAAAGTGGAAACTCAAAGACTTTTCTATTGCATTGTAATGTAGGTCTATTGTGAACTATCCTTATTCCTGTTAATTTTCCATGCCACACACATTTCTAGCCATTTACAAGAAAAGGATGAGTGATAAAATTCTATTTCTTTTGGCATGGGGGATGGCCGGGCGGGCCTTTCACCAAGCCCTTTGTAAGTGAAGTCGGTGAGCTGTCGTCTCATGGAGGCCCTTTCCCTTCTTAGTCTGTCTTCCTCCTCTGGGCAGTAACTGGGTGGGACCTGGTGGTCTTTTCATTCCTTTCTGCTTCTGCCTAACCATGAGGAAACTCGAATTAGCGTAGGTGAACTTACATCCTCATGCTTAAACCGCACTTGGGACGTGGTAAGTGCCCAATAAATGCTCACTCACTCATTCGTTTGATAATATTTGGAGTTCTAGGTGTGTACTAGGGGATTTTTCCTCACTGTGTGAATGATAGCAAGCTCTTGGTTTATCATTCTGGACGCCAGTCATTTCTTGGCAGGTATTTCATAGGTGCAAAATATTTACTGCTTGTGATCCCGCTGATCGATCAGTGTGCACTTATTAAGCACCTACTGTGGGCCAGATGCTGTGGTAGGCTCTAGGTATGCAGATGCAAAGAAAGAAGCCATCCCTTCCTGCAAAGAGCTTCCTTCTAAGGAGGCTGGGCTCGGTGTAGCGAATAAGCAAAGGCCAAAGATATGTCACACACATTAATGCATCGGGGTTTCTGAGAGGTGTGTGTAGATACTGTTACAATAAGCAAGTCACAAATTCAAAGTACCCCTTCATCGCCAGCAGCTTTTTGCCATGGTGCATTTTCTTAGTCAGTGCATACTAATTCTGCAGTCATCACAGGGGTCCAGGGGATCCATCCTCCTCAGAAAGGAGCACGCCTCACCCCCATGTTGTTTTCCTTTTCTTTTTATTAATATATTTTGTTTTCGATATCACCCTCACTCTGCATATGCCCTTCCACTCCCCCTACCCAACAAGCCATTCTGGGTAACCAGCTGGGGCTTTATAATCCCACGGCATCCAATTGAGGGGGGTTGCCCTGCTCGTTACACCGCTGAGCTCATTGTGAGCCTTCTCCTGGTTTTCCCGCTTCCTGCTGCATCGGCTGACAGTGGTCTGACCATCATTCTTCCTGCCCGTCATTTCATACTGTTCAGGAACGCGGCCTCAGAGGGCCCTCCCAGATTCACATCGATGATGCCAAGGGTGCTGTGACCCAGTCCCATCCCACTTAGGTGCCACCCGGTGCTCGGCCATCCCCACATCAGCGGGCATCTAAACACTGCTCTGACTAGATCGGTGTAGGTGAGGTCTTTCCTATTTGTCGGTGACTTCCCTGGACTGTGTCGGCCCAACCTTCTTTTAAATGTGTTTAAAATAGATTCTGCCTCTAGGGTGAGATGTTTTGTTTCCTGGCCCCATGGCCACAGTCTGGGAAAGCCAGAGGGGCTGAGTGTGAATCTTGACGCCCTGCCTCTGTGACATCAGCATCCCCACCTTCAGTCTCCACATTCCCACCCCCAGATGGAAGCAAAATACTGGGGAAGAGTCTCAAGCAAGCCTGTGGACCTCTCTAAGGACTTCTCTACTTGGAAGAGAGCGGCAGAAAAGCCAATGCAGAGGAATGGGGAGACGTTAATTCACACATCAGACCACTGAAGGGCATTGCCATCAACCTCCATGAGAAGCCAGAAAAAGGCAAGATTTGAACCTGGGAAATTCTGGACTTAGGATAGATGTCCGCAGATGCTGGGAGAGCAACGACCGGAATGAATTTGCTGAGGCCCAATTATCCAGATTTATACAGTGGGGTTTATCAAGTCTGTGTCCTTGCCTACATAGGGCCTGAAAACATAATATAATTTATTCCAGCTGCTTTGAGTCTGTCCAGACCCAGATAATTCAGGTGCAGATGGAGAACCTTCTCTGGTGGCTGGGGAGGAGTGGGGGGCATGTGTGTCAGTAAGAAGGATGATGCGGGGGAGAGCATGTGTTTGGTGATACATCACCTGGAGGAGGGAGGGGAGGGACAGGCAGGCGGGGCGCCTGTGACACCCATGCAGGTGCAGGAGGCCCTGGGGACTGTTCTTTCACTTGGAGAACGTGGGGCTTTGGGGTCCACAGCCGGGGCAGCATCCCAGAAAGGGCTCTCACAAACACTGGGTGTTCCAGGGGAATGAAGGAGTTCTCCAGTTCCTTGGGTCATTCCCACTTATTCATTCATTTAGCAGATGTTCCCTTAGCAGCTGGGTTCAAATCCTGGCTCTGCTGTGTACTCCTTGTGAGATTTTGGACCAGTCACTTAATCTCCCTGGGCCTTGGATTCCCTCATCTGTAAAACGGGCATAATAGCACCCAGCTAAGAGGGCTGTCGTAAGAACCCAGTGAAAGAATGTGTATCAAGTATCGTACAAGCCATAGGGTACCATGCAAACACGAACCATCTGGGTCATGGGCACGGTACAGATTCTGCCCCTCCAGGGCTGGGAGGACCCTCTCTGGGTCTCTGTTTCCTTTGCAAGCATCAGTCTGGCTGTTCCTCTGTCAAAGCGACCTGGGTGACTTCAGCCCCCTCTTTGAGTGGTTTTCTAGACATCCCGTTCTCGAGCAGGCAGGTGGCATGACCTGATGTGCACGTAAGGAACGTTGCTTGGGCAGCTGAGTGGACGATGGCTTGGGCTCTTTAGAGCGACTTGAGGCAAAGGAACCTTCTGCCAGAGGCCAGACGAGACCTGAGGCCCTGGGGATGGAGAAGGTGGCCCCTCTTGGGCCTTTGTTTGCTCGTCTATAAAATAAAGGTCTGGGCCCAGGAGGGAGTCTCGGGACCTGCCAGCTACAGTTGGTGTATTTAGAGCTGGGTGTCCTCTTGGGGAACTCAGAACTCAAATCCCAATTCTGCGCGTGACCTGGCTTCTGCTTGGATTGGCCAGAAAGGAGAATAGGAATGATCTCCTAGCACTCAGAGGTTTAGGGCAGAGTCCAGGCAGGTCTCCATCGTGGGCCCCTCTGTTTCAGTTCTGTTTAAATCAGGGCATGCTCCGTACCGTACTTGGATGTGAAAGTGAGCACAGAATCTAGAACCTCTGGGTTTTAAGGGACCCTGGAGGCCATCCCTGGCTAAGAAACACCCCCACCTCATCCCCAACAAGTGGGCACATTCGGCCTTGGCTTGAAGAGCCCAAACGAGAAGGAACCCACCTCCCAGTCCACCTTGGACAGCTCCAATCCACACTTTTGCCTCTCTCTCAAAAAAACTCACTCGATCCATCCCAACCAACCATAGTCCCTTCTCTCTCCTCCTTTTTATTGGCTAGACTCCTTGAGAAGGCCATCCACATGGGGGGCCTCCAGTGCCTAGTGTGGCTGACCTGGCGAGGGGGTTTGGATTCCACAAGGAAGGAGAGATTCCTGAAAAGGCTCACCACCGCCATGGTTTGTTAGCCTTCCAGGGGAAGTTACAGGGATGGGAATAATTGGGCAGTCCGGCAGTGCAACGGGGTGCATGCATGCACACACACACAGACACACACACGCATGCATGCACATATACACACATGCACACACATGCATATGCACACACACTTACAATAGCAGTAACCAAGGGGAGATGGGGCAGTGGTCCTTGTGAGAGACCAGAAAGCACTTGTGGCCACTGAGTCACAAGGAACCTCCTTCCCATGCACCATCACCCAGTGGAGAGTGGCCTGTGCTGTTGGAGACCAGACATTTTATTCTCTCACGGGGGATCAGCCCCAGAGCTCCCAGCAGCATTTGCACAGGGGTAAGAGCCTAAAGGCTTGCTCCCAGCTCCTTTCCTCTCATTCTCTGCTTAACTCTCTGCAGGCTGGTACATGACCTTGGACATGTCATTTTCATTCAACACCAATGTGTCCAAACCGAACTCATCATCTTTCCCCAAACCCTCTCCTTTCTAGGACCCTCCTATCCTCCTAGCCCCCTGTCACCCTCAACTCCTCATCCTCTCTCACCCCTGCCTCCATAGCCAATCAGCTGCCGAGACCTGTTCTTTCACCTTTGTAGTATCTCTTGACTGAGGGGGGTGTGGGGGGGTGGGAGGAGCTGGGCTTTATCTAGATTTTTGGTCTCTCCCAATACTACCCTTGTATGTACCCTTAAGAGGCAACTGATCAATGTTTGCTGAACAGATGTAAGTAATCATTTGATTTCGGTGTGACATTTATTTTATTATTTGAGGAATGATGATCAGAGAGAGAGGAAAGAGACGGGGGCATTTCTGACTGGAAGGATTTCTGACCTTCATGTTTACCGTTTTTTCCACCATATTTGCTAACATTGACAAGTTCTTTGCCTCCCTGATTGGTGCAGGCCCTGGGGCATTTCACAGGGCCCTGAGACCCCTCCTAGCCTGGGGAAGGGCACTGTTATCACGTCCTTCCTTCCCAGGAACCCTTGATGCTTTTCCATTTTATCTGCCTCTCGCTTCCCAGCCAGGAGAGCTCTGCATGGTAGATAGAGTTAGTCCTGAGAATGTGTTGGTAGCCTGGAATGGACCATTTTGTCAGACTCCTCCAAGGACTAGAGACTTCCCTCTGCCCATTCTGCTTCCTTGACTTTGCTGGCTCTTCAGAGACAAATGCATAAGCACAGAAACCCTCTGCCTGCTTGCTGCGCACAGCAGCTCCCTCCTTTGTCTCTGGGTGTGTAGCGTCATGTAGGCTGGTATGTGTGTGTGTGCATGCACACGCGTGTGCACATATTAGGACACATTCTAGATGGATGGCACTAATGTAAACTGCAGTTTGTGTAGGCACATAGACATCCAGACTTAGAGGTATATGTACGTACGCATGGGTAGACTGTAGGGGTATGCACACACATACATGGGGATAGACTGAGGTCATTAGTGACAAGACAGAAGCAGCCCCTCTCGTGCCTCAGACATCCCTCAGAAAAATGCCTTTCCTCTTCACGGCCCTCAGGCCACCCTAATTCCAACATACCCACTAACAGGGAATTTTGGTCAGAGGAAGGGAGTGGAATGGGGAGCAGGGGAGCAAGCCCAGGCTTCCCAGAGTCTCTGGATAAGGAATGAGGGGGAATCGGGCCTTGCTGGCCTGGGGGATATTTTTCCATCCTCTCCCTTTTGGTGAGGGATGCAGGCCTTTGTTTCCATTAGTATTTCTAACAAAAATGGCCATGAACAGTGAAGAGGAGGATCCGAGTGACACAGGCCTGTTTGTTATCAGGATATAATGAGGCAATTAATTCAGGGCCTCATTTCTCAAAGAGCGATTTGCTGTGTAGATCATGAGGCCAGCCGCTGGCTGCCTCATACCAGAGATAGGGAACTCCCTGGCCTTCACTCAGCCACCCACTCAGCCCCACAAAGAAGAGCTGTCCTACCTTCCCTCCCCAGCCAGGGCCAGGCATTCAGCCTGCTGCCAGAGCAAAAGTTTAGAAAGAGAAAAGCCCCAGTCTTCTTCACAAAGAGGAAAAACTGGGTTTGTCAGCTCTATGGTTCCCTAGTCTGAGCAAGGATGCCGGAAGAGGGGTGTCAGCCACCATACCCACTCCTCAGGACAGGAGAAAGTGGTTTGTCAAGGTGTTCCTCTGGGGGCCTGAGCAGATGGAGGTCACTAGAAGCCAGAAATGACCCAGGAGAAGCGGTGTCAAAAAAAAAAAAAGCTTGTCACCGAAGATGTGTATGGGCTGGTCATGTGACCACAGTGGGTGCTAACTGAAGACCAGTCCACGTGGCCTCTTGGTGGCCTCTCAACATCAAGGTGACTGTGAAGGGAGGAAGGGCACAACATGGTGCCAGCCTGTAAGCATTTATTAAGTGCCTGCTGTGTTCCAGGCAGCAGCAGCACCGTCATCGTCATTATCATCGTCATCGTCCACAGAATCACAGACTCCCAGATTGGACGGGAGCCCAGAGATCATCCACCTTTGGCCTAAAGACTTCTAGCAGATCTCTCTCCCGTTCCATTTGGGGGCAGCACGAGGCACTCAGAGGCTTCCTGAGTCCGCTGTGACATCCTGTTCTGTTGAATTCTGTGCCAGTAATTTCTCCAGATTGACAAGTTTCCATTTCAGTCCCAAGGAAAAGACTTGACAGTCTTCTTCTGGGAATAAGGAAACTGAAGCAGGCAATTCAATTCAACAAGCATTTATTAAGCACCTACTGTATGCCAGGCACTGTGCTAAGCCCTGGGGATGCAAAAAGAGGCAAAAGACCATCTATGGCCTCCAGGAGCACCCAGGCTAATGAGGGAGACAGCATGAGCACAAAATATACAAAGCAAGCAGCTCTAACCACTGGCTCGTGCCCCGGCATCCCTCTTCAAGTCAAAGCTAATTACTATTAATTGCTAATTAAACGGATGCTAATTTCCATAAGTAACATTGATGTAGCACTTTAAGGTTTACAGAGCCCTCATATATTTTTTCATTTGATCTTCACAACGCCCCTGGGAGGGAGTTGCTATTATTAGCTCCATTTTATAGATGAGGAAACTGAGGCAAACCGTTGAGGTGACCTGCCTAGGGTCACACAGCTAGTAAGTGTCTGAGGTCAGATTTGAATTCAGGTCCTCCTGCCACCAGGTCCAGCACCCCCTTTGTTGCGGAAAGATCAGAGCTTGCTTCTGGTGGCTCTTTGGGGTTAACGGGGCGCTCAGTTGCCAGCTCTCCGGGCTGAGGAAAAGTTGTAGATTGGAAGAAAGCATTGGAAACTCAGTCCTTGGTTTTCTCTGGGTTGTTGGCCAACAACTTGACTGCAATAATGTAATCTTTTTATGGATTCTTGAATTTAAATGAGACACAATTAAACTTAATTATCCTTGTGTGCCTTTTGGGAAGGTAACTGGAGAGGGCAGAGTCTGCAAAGGCTTGATTACGGAGGCATCTCGTGCTTCTATTTTTCCCTTGTGCCAGGGTTGGTTTCATTTGATTTGGGTCTTCCCACAAGGAGATATCAGGGTGAGGTAGGGTTTGGGCCTGAGCTCAGGCCTGGGATTAGGATGGCAAACTGGTAGCAAAGTTATCTGTAGACCTCCTGTGTCAGGAGACACCTCAGAAAAGGAGTGAGAGGAAAACCTTTGAGCCACCTATTGAGGAGTGTCAAGGAAACCTGTCGAAGTGCGTCTGTTGCATAGATTTGTAGCAGTGTCCACGTCACTAAACTCCTCCCACAGTGTGTGCAGATGGACAGTGGCAGGAGCCTGGTCTTGGAGTGAGAAGACCCCAGAGATGTCCAGGCTCGGTGACCCAAGCCTCAAGATCCTGCCCTGTCAAGGGAGGATAAGAACCACCCATACAGGCAACTTACGGAGCTGGGGTTAGGAAGGCATTTCATTACCCATAAAGCACCTGACCAATACAGCTCATTGGTGTTGTGGGACTTCCACATAATGACAATTCACATTTCCATGGCAACATCAAGTTTCTGGAGGACTCCCTTCCTAACTCTGTGAGGGAAGTGGAATATGAGCTCCTTGAGGGCAGGGCCTATTTTCGTTCTTGTCCTAGCACCACCCTGGTACATTGTAGACTCTTAATAAATTATTGTTAATTGCTAATCACTCCCCATGTGGTAGCAGGGCTGGGCCTGTGTAGGGAACTCTCAGTAAAGAAACTCCATCCACCAATGCAGATTACCACCAGCTCCATGACTTGCAGTCTTAAGGAGTTTCTTGGGGTACGGACAGTTGCCTGAGGTCATGCAGCCAGTGCAAGTGAGAGGAAAGCCTTAAACAGGTATTCTTACCCTATAATAATGGAAGTCATCCATATGGGGACTGGGATTGGGACCGCACCGGTCATTCCCAGTGAGGAAATTCCCTCCACCAATGCAAATTGCCACTTGAATTGTAGTCTTGAAGGGTCTCTTGGGGTGCTAAGAGGTTAAGAGATTTACCTAGGATCACACAGTATGTGTCCAGTGCAGAAATTGAACCCATTTTTCCTGACCCCGAGGCTGTCTTTGTGTCTGCTCTACCATACTGCCTTTACCCCCATTTGAGAGGTGAGGAGTCTGAAACTCAGAGAGATTGAATGAGTTCCCCAGGGTCAGCTGGGAGCTGCAATCCTGGCCCTCCTTCTCTGCATGTTTTATCTAGCAGTCTCCTAGAGTCACTAGCTATTATTCTGTGAGTTGAGGGGGTCTGCCTCTGACCTAGAGCCAAGGCAAAGTCGGCTCTATTTTTAGTAAGAAAAGAAGAGAGACACGTAGAGACCGAGACAAGCTGCCAGGCTGGTGGGGGTCCCTGAAGGATACAACGTGGGGCCTCGTGAGCTCTGCACTTAATCTCTAATTGAGTTGAATGCAGGGAGCAGCTCCTCCTTAGTGGGTAGGTTGGCATGCTCCGTGATAGGGCTGAGAGCTTGGGAGGGATGTGAGGGAGGGGGAGATGAGCCTCAGCAGGCCAACCCAAGGCATTGGGGTTGGGGGGGAAGAATGACAGGTGACATCAGCCTCCTGCCCCTAAGTCTGCTATGGTCTTGGTTCTCCTGGCCCAATCTGCCTCTTCCTCATATGCCTTTGCTCACTGAGACTTGGTGGGAGGCCGCTTCAGCCTGGGAAGTTAATCCAGGGTGGCTGGAGCCTGACCATCTGCTCCAATCCCTTTCCACTGAGCCTATTCAGATGAAGCATAATAATTCATCTCCGCCCAGCCCTGTGGCCATGGCAATCCCTGCCCACTGTCCCGGTTTGCCCCACTTACCCCCGCTGTGGGCTAATCCTTTTATATTTCATCCATGAAGCCAGTCAGATGGTCTTGATCTAGCCTCCAGATATTCCTCTTAGGATAATGCCAGGAGCGTGGGGACAGACGGCGTTGGTGGCAATGGTCAGATGAAGTCATCGTTAGCCTCTGAGGGTTTGAGGCCATGCGAGGCAAGGCAAGGCTCATTCTCCTGCCACACATCTAACAAACTTGCAGCCTGTTGGCTACTTACAAGCATCTTGTGCAGGGAGCTATAGAGAAATCCAAGTAGGGTCATGTCTAGCTCCTTTGGTCCTCAAAGGGCTTATAATCCAATTGGGGGAAACACCCTTGACAGTCTTGGTGCTCATGCTGTCTCTCCTATGGAGAAAGGACCCCACCTTCCTCTCTCCGCATCTGTGTTGATATCCCTCCCTTCCCTGATGTCACTGGCTTCTTGAAGCCTGAGACAAAGGTCACTCCCTCTCCATATTCCTCTCTTTGGTCCATCCTTTACACTTCTGATGCCCCCATCTGTTACACATAGAGCTGGAAGGGACCTTAAAGAGGATCCTGATACCCACAGAAGGGAAATTACCTGCCTGATGTCACCCCCCTGATAAGTGACAGGACCCGGATCTGAACCCTGGCTTCCAGACTCGAAAGCCACTGGTTTTTTCAGTTCTTTCTGCCCTTTCCCTCTCTTTGCACACTGAATGGAAGTTCCTTGAAAACAGCCATCTTGTATCCCCAGCACCAAGGACAGTGCCATGTACCTAACAGGCCCTTTACAGAAACTTGTTGGATTTGGTATTGAAGTTGTTGGTGTCTTCTCCAGCCCACCACTGTAAGCTCTGTGAAGACAAGGGCCCTATCTTACCTGAAGCCCAAAAGAGAGCTCTGGACACAGTAAGTGCCTAGCAAATACTTAAAAATGAATGAATGACTTCATCCTCTCTAAGGCTGCCTTCCATTTACTTGTAGCTTTATCTACCTGTTCTATATATATTATCTTCCCCCACTAGACTGTGAAATCCTTGAGGACAGGGCTGATTTTGTTTGTTTTTTGTTTTCTTGGTGCTTATCACAGCCTCTGGCACATAGCAAACATTTTATAAACTTTTTTTGATTGACCCAGGTGAAATGTTCAGTAATGCAAGCCAGGATTCCATTAATACTGCCCAAGTGGTACAGGCAGTAAATATAATGAAGACAGGAGAGAGATCACGGGATTATGGGATCATAGGTGTAGGGCTGAAAGGTCATTTTCCAGATGAGGGAACTGAAGAGATTCATTAACGTGTCAAAGATAGTCACACAGGCAGGAAGAAACAGGGAGGATTTCAACCCCAACTCCTTTGACGTCAGAGCCAAAGGCTCTTCCTGGGCCTCATTGGAGGAAGGGTCAAGGGCAAAGCAAGGTCATTTGGTGGTGAGCAGGTCATCAGCAAAACCATGGAAGCAGGAGGGCACCTGGGCTGTTCAGGAGATCATGAGTAATCCACTTTGCCTGGAACATGAGACTTGTGAAGAGGGAAGACTGGAAAGGCAGGCTTAGAACCTTAGAGACATCTCATCTCACTGTACCTGCCAAGAATCCTCTCTACTGCATTCCCAACAAGGGGTCCTCAAGCCTGTGCTTGGAAGATCCCTAGGGATGGGCAACTAGAACCAGATTATCAAGGGGGCAAGAGTGTCCTGAGCAGTTGGGATTTGACACTATAGACAGTGGGAGCCATTGAAGATTAATGAGCAGGGGAAGGACGTGGTGGGTTAGTAAAATTAACCCGGCAGTCATCTGGATTGTACAGAGAACAGACTTTCTCCAGGAAAATCATAGACGCTTTTAAGAGCAGTGCAGACTTTCCCATCACATCCCATAGATACTGCACTCAGTTTCAGCTGCCATGAAATGTGGTTGTGAGCTTGAGAATAAAGAAAAAAAGCCAAAACATTGGGTTGTGCATTTCTGTGAGCTGATCCATCCCTGATGTCGCTTCTGGTACCCTTTGTGACCCAGGATGAGCCTTTGAAGAAGGCTAGGATTAGGGTTAGAGTCTAGCAAATAAAGCCCCTCACCTTGGATACATTAGCATCAAGCTCTGTGCTTAAACTCACTTGTGGCCCCACAGCTGATACTCCATTCCAAAGTGCCCTCCCCAGCCCAGTCTAGATCATAGATGATGATGGTGGTGGTGATTCTGATGATGACAAGAATGATAATGATAGTGGTGGTGGTGGTGAAGGTAATGATGCTGATGCTGATAACGGCAATGACGGTGGGGGGGGGTGGTGAAGGTGATGATGCTGATGCTGATAATGGTGATGATGGTGATGATGCTGAGCTGATGATGGCAATGACGGTGGGGGTGGTGTGGTGGTGATGATGATGATGGTGGTGGTGTGTGGTGGTGAAGGTGATGATGCTGAGCTGATGATGGCAATGATGGTGGGGGTGGTGTAGTGGTGATGATGATGATGGTGGTGGTGAAGGTGATGATGGTGATGCTGATGATGGCAGTGATAGTGGGAGTGGTGTGGTGGTGATGACGTTGATGGTGGTGGTGGTGGTGGTGGTTGATGGTGGTGGTGGTGGTGAAGGTGATGATGGTGATGCTGATAATGGTGATGATGGTGATGATGCTGAGCTGATGATGGCAATGATGGTGGGGGTGGTGTGGTGGTGATGATGATGATGGTGGTGGTGTGTGGTGGTGAAGGTGATGATGGTGATGCTGATAATGGTGGTGATGGTGATGATTGTGGAACTTGAAAAAAAATTAAAATGTGATATGACATGCAGTGTTCCACTCCTGTAGATCCATCCCCCACAACTTTGCAAAGGAACTAAGAAATGTGTCTTCTTGTATCTTCTTTGGGACTATCTTGCTATATGCAATTTTGCAGCACTCACTTTTAGTAGTTTTATGGTCCTTCTTTCCATCTACATCATAGTAGTCATTATGGAAGGATCTCCTCCCTTCACTGTATCAGTTCATATAAATCTTTCCATTCTTCTCCGTATCCATCATGTTTGTTGTTTCTTTGCCAGGACAGTAATATTCCATCATGTTCATGAACCACAATTTTTTCCCATTTGAAGGGCTTTGTTTCCAATTCTTTGCTACCACAAAAAGGGCTGCTGTAAATATTTTGGTGTCTGTGGAGCCTTTCTAATTTTTTGTCAGTTAGATCCTTGGATTAGATGTGAGATCTCTAGGTCAAAGATTATGGACACTTGAGCCACTTTATTTACTTAATTCCAAGGTGCTTTCTAGATAGTTGTACTGGTTCACAGCTGCACCAACAATGCATTAGTGCACGATCCTATCTTCCCACTACCCCTCCATCCTTGACTATTCTCATCTGTGTCATCTTTGCTAATTTTCTGGGTGTAGAGTGAAACCTCAGTATCATTTTGACTTGGATTAATTAGTGATCGTTGGTGATTTAGAGCTTCCTTTCATAGGCTCAATAGTTTGCATTTCTTTTGAGAAGTTCGTTCATATCCTTTGACTGCTTCTCTATGGGAGAACGGCTTTTGGTCTTGTATACATCTGTTAGTTTTCTACTCACTTTAAATAAACCGAACTGCTATCTGAGGAATTTGATATAAATGGCTTTCCACCCTTTCATCCACTTCCTTTCCTATTCTAAATTTATTAATTTTGTTTGTGCAAAAGCTTTTCAATTTCTTGAATCAGAATTATCTGTTTTACCTTTAGTAATTGCATCTACCCCTTTTTTGATTAAGATTAAATTTTTACTCATAGATGTGAAATTTATGATTTTATTCTCTTCTAATTTTCTTATTGTATGAGCATTAATATTCAGGTGACATCCACTTTGGATAGACTATGAATATGGTGGAACATGCTGATCTAAGCCTATTTTCTGCCAGACTGCTATCTAGTTTATCCCAGTTCGTCAAACAGGGAGTTCTTTCCCAAGTAATTTATGTTATCAGGCTTATTGAAACCCAGGCTGTTGAGTTCCCCTATTTCTGACACTCCCTTGTCTAGATCAAGTGATCTACTTGTCTCTTTTTCAGCCAATCCTAAATGGTTCTGATGACTGCTGCTTTATAGGTCTCTAAGCATCGCCCTTCATCCTTACTGTATTTTGCTATTTCTCTCGCTATCCCAGATCTTCAGTTCCTCCAAATGCAGTTTGTGGTTATTTTACCTAACTTTGTCTTACAGTGTTCCATCTTTTTCATGTTCCATGTGTCTGTGCCTTTTCACTGTCCACCATTCCTGGAAAGCTTTCTCTTCTCACCGTTGTCTCTGAGCTTTAGGACTCAGTTCAAATCTCACTTTCTTCAGGTCTTTCTCAGTCCTCCCAGATGCCAATGCCTTTCCCACTCTGAGATTTACTCTGTATTTACCTTGTATGTATCTATCCACTTACATCTTGTCCTCGCCATTTGAATGTAACCTCCATGAAGGAAAGGATGATTTTTGTTTTTTAACCTCTTTGTATCCTCAGCACTTAACATAGTGCCTGGCACACAGCAGGTGCTTAATAATTGCTTACTGACTGAGTTGCAGGTTATTATATCCTATTGGGTCTAACGACAGGGACTCCTTGATAGGACTCTTTTAGGTAGAGTATTACGTTATGAGTCCATAACTTCAATCTTGCTCTCCCAGCCCTGTGTCATTGACCTATCTGGGGCCAAGATAAACCTATCCCTCTCTTCAGTGCTAGAAAAACAGTTCAGAGTAGAGACCCTGCTAACAGGGTGCAGAAGCTACGGTGACTTCTCTTCTGTTCCACTTTCTCTTTGAATTATTAAGAGAGCTAGACTTGGTCTGGAGAGGTCGCCATCCTAATCCCAGTGCTGGCACCTTAGCAACCTTGATTAGCCATATGACCGTGGGCTAGTCCTTCCACCTTCTGAGCTTTCCATCACCTCATCTGTAACATAAAGGTAGTGATGCTTGTACTGTCCACCTTGCTGGACATCTGTGAGGGGAGTACTTTGCAGATGTTAGCGTGCTAACTTGGCGCTTCAGCTTAGATCACAAGCTAGTCCAGCAAAGAGCAGATCTCTTCTCGGTAGCCCCTTGCATTCAAATGGAAAAAAGAAACACATTTTCTTAAATAATACTGTTAAGTCATAGGCATTGGCCTGGCAACAGAACAAATATGATGTTCCTGGTGGTGGGAGAGTAAACATCTGGCCAGGCTCCCAGGTCTCCCCAAGATAGACAGCTGTGTCTAAGGTAGGTACCTGAGAGCACCAGGCTCCAGGGCCCCAAAGGTCTCGGAATATGGCTTGTACCTGGGAGATGTGGATGCCAGTAGTGGGACTTGACCTCAGGCGCCATCAGTCGCTCAGAACTGGGGGGCCCTTTCATCTGAGCAAAGAGGGTGCAGGGAGCCTGGGGAGGAAAGAGAGAGTCCGGCATTTCTCCAAATCTCATGTCCTGGCTGGGACACCTTTCTCAGGGTCCCTGTAGATCTTCTCATGCGGCTTTGCTTGCTCCAAGGCAGCTGGCAGCTCTGTCTGCCACCACCTACTGGGATTTTCTTTCCCTCATTGATTTATGATCTTTGCATCGAGAGCCCCACATAAGACTCAGACGATCCAGCCCCAAGTAGCTCTAGGTTACTGCTGTTTTTAATCTAAGACAGACTCCACAGAATGTTGGCTACTCACGTAAATTATCCAGATTTAAAACACAGGGAAATCATGAGATGCTTCCAGGCATCACAGATGAGCAGAGAATTTGGGGGTGGGGTGGAACGCACACAGAAAAAATGCACATTTTATTTAAATGAAGGGTACAAATGGAAGGAAGTTCCAATTCTTTGTGAGCCATCATGGTACCCTCAGCAGCCATGCAAATGTTTCCACACTGAAACAAGCTAATGTCCACCTGCTGCCACAGTCAGGGTAGAAAAGAGGTGCCAGAGGAGGATTTTACTCAGACCTTCTCACTCCCCAACCTGGGGCTCTGCCCACTGCACTTCCCAGCCCTCAGGCACTCAGCTCTCCTCTTCATGTGATGGCCGTGCCCTAGTCATCCGTCCTTCCTCAGTGGATTCATCTCCTTTGCTGATGCTAACTCTGCCCAGTAGAGACACTTGGCTGATTTCCTTGGGGTCAGGTGTGGGCACACCTTTCACAGACACAGATCGCACCTCTCCCCTACAAGTAAACAACTTTTGAGTGTCACTGTATCTATAGAGTCCCTCCCCTGGCCACCATCTTGGTGATGAGCCTCTCCTGGCCCTTGGATAGCAGATACGCAGTCTAGATTGGAAGACTCTCCATCTTGCTCCACACCCGACCACGCATGTGCTCTGGGAGTACAGCCTTTGGTCACCCAAAAGCCACAGTGAGACATTAGTCTCCAAAAGGACATTTTAAAAAATAACCAATAGCCTGACAGCATCAGGAGCACAAGGGTTAACACAAGTGAAAATGAGCCCTTTACTGGGGCCAGCAAATCTGATACATCTCCTAGACTGTAAACTTATGGAGGCCAGGGGCGCTGTTCTTCACTGCGGTGCTGAGGAAAGAACACTGGAATCAGAGCCTTGGATTCACATCTGGGCTCCACTTCTTACTACCTGGGTGACACTAGATAAATCACATTACCTCTCTTCCTCAGTTTCCCCATGTGTATAATCCAGTGGCTTTTGTTGGCCTTGATCCGCTAGTCTTGATGTGTCCACCTCAGCACCTAACACAATGCCTTATGTTTAGTAGGTGGGGAAGGACTGGGGGAGGGACCCTAACCTGGGCTCTGTGAACTGGTTTTTAAAAATGTTCCGATAACTCTATCTCAATTCAATTGATTTCCTTTGCAGTCCTGTGTATTTTGTTACACATTTAAAAACACAGTTCTGAGAAGGGTCCATGGGCTTCCCTAGCCTGACTGCTTCAGGGGTCCATGACACAAACCAGGTGAAGAATCCTGGCCTAGAGAGTTTCTCACTAAAGGTCATTTCAGACCTAGATCCCAGGGTGGACATCAGCCCTCCCTGACGCCCTCCTCCCGTCCTTCCTGTTGGATGGTAGATCTGAGGGGGCTGCCAGACAACACTACTGCCCTCATGGAGCTTATAGTCCAGGAGTATACGGGGCTGCCTCTGTGGTGAGAGAGAGAGAGAGAGGGAGAGGGAGGGGGGGGAGAGAGAGAGGGAGGGAGGGAAAGAGGGGGACGGGGAGAGAGAGAGA
>CM053624.1:8274649-8313483 GCA_028646595.1 Phalanger gymnotis | reverse complement strand
GGCCTTTGCCACCCAGGCTCAGAACTGGGTCTAGGGTGGGATCAGGGTTCCCCAGCCCTGTGTATTTGGGAAGTCCAGCCTGCAGGTTTGCCCTCAGTGGGAGCCCTTCTCTGATATCCTCTTGCCCCTCTCACCTAATGTGCCTCCTACCCTTTCTCCTCTCCAGGCCCTGCGATGAACATCACCCTGAGGTGAAGGCAGATGGCTATGTGAATGACCTGGCCGAAGCTGTGGACCTCATCCTGCAGTATGCCAACAAATAACTGGAGGCTGCAGGGCCCTAGAACCTCCCAGGGCTCCCACTTGGCCTCTGGGCCTGGCCCCCCATTCATTCTGACAATCAACCTCACCCCAGTACAAGCCTAAGCAAGGCCCTTCCTTCTACCTTAGCTCCAGACCCTCAGTGACCCCTGGGCTCACAACCTGACCCCAGGGACACCAGCTCAGGCAAGGTCTGAGTTTTCTCCTCCTCAAAGGGTCTGAAACAACAGAGCTCCTTCTTCCCACCAGGCTCTGTCTGACTGTAGCCATATGGGAAAGAGGTGGTGGTTCCCCCGGTGGGTGGGATCTACCCCAGCAAAACCTTGGGGCTCTGGAGCCTTCTCTAGGAGCTGAATCCCTGATGGATTCCGAGGGGAGCCCTTCCCTCCCAACAGATGCCCTGGAGTTCTGGCCTAATGAAGATTATTAATCATTTCCCCCCAGTGTTTCCTGACCTGAAATATTTCTATTGGCTGTGATCAGAAAAAAGAATCCCATGAACCCTGGGAGGACCGCCCCCATCATAAGATGCCCTGTAGCCCCATACCCTTGCCCCATCCTGTAACCATGGCCCCAGGAAGAATTTCCCTTCAGGGCCCCCGGCTCCTTGGAGTATCCTGAGTCTAGCCACAGCTTTGGGATTTCTCATTGTCCAGAGTCCTAAGCATGAGTGTCTGGGGGCTGCCCTCTTTGTCCCCCTGCCCAGGCTGAGGGATGTGCCTACTTGCCTGGTGACCAGAACTGCTGTCTGCAGGCTTTCCTAGTGTTTCAGAGGCCTTCTGACAGGGCTGGCCTGGCCTTCAGGATGCCTGAGAGAAGCCCAGATGTGGGGATACCAGGCCCTGGTCCTACTTAACCTTCACTAACCAAACCAGCTGCCCTAATAATTCCACCTATGAGTATCAATAGCAAACAAGGATGAATAAATAACACTTCGTGCTTCCTTAGGCCTATTTCTAAATTACTGTGGGGAAGAGGTCGCTGTGTGGACATGGGGTGACATTCCCAAATAGAAGGAGTCTTAGGGGAAGACAGGGTCCCTGGCACCTGCTCCAGGAGTGGGGAGGCCATAACAAGGAACTGAGAACAGCCTTGGCTGCTGAGCCCTGGCTGCTGGCTGAAGTGAGGGAGGCCTCAGAACGAAGGAATAAAACTGGGGAACTGGGAGCAGTCTGTGGCCTGGCGGTGGGGATGGGGGTGCCCCCCGAGTCTGCCTCCTTCACCTGGGGCTCAGGAAGGGGCGGGACCAGATTGCCAAGATCTGTCCCGTGCCAGATCCTGGGGCCTTCGAACTCCTCCCGTCCCTCCCCATCATTTTGTAGGTGAGGAAACTGAGCTTACTTTCTCCAGGTCCCACCAAGGCTGGAGACTAGGCGAGGGTCTGGCTGACCCCTCTTCTCTGAGGAAGAAGCCACAAGGCCAGCGAGAGACCGAGCAGCCCCTTTGGTAAGAAGCCAGACCTCACTGGCCCTGCCTGCAGCCAGCTCCTGGACTGAATTTGCTCCTAACACAAGTCTCCAGTTTGAAAATAAACCACCTGGACAATCATTTGATTTTCTTTCTCCAAAATCAATCCACTGATAAATCTTGGGAGACAACTTCTAATAAAAGAAGTCAAGGCCCCAATCACAGGATTTTCTTCAGATGAAGGTAGACAATGATAAAATATTGGAATCTGGAGCCTGAGGCCCCTGCATACCGTATCCAGGGCCACTGGTTCAGCCCCAAGCAGACAAGTCCTTATGAATGGGGTCTCCAAAGTGCTGGCCAATTGTAGTTGGAAGGGGACCACTGCCTGATGGGAAGACACAATTCAACCTTCTTCTTCTACCTCTTCATCTCTGTCCTTCTGCCTTTCTCTGTGTGTATGTCTGTCTGTCTCTGTCCCTCTGTCTTTGTGTGTGTGTGTGTGTGTGTGCCTGTCTGTCTGTCTGTCTGCCTGTCTCTCTGTCTTCGTGTCTCTCCCTCTCTGTCCTCTACCCCCTTCCCCAGGGTCTCTGTGTGTCTCTGTCCCAGTGTTTCTATCTCTCTCCCCTTCCCTCCTTCTCTTCCCCTCTCCCTCCCTCCCTCTTTCCCCACTCTTTTTCTCTGTGTCTCTCTCTCTGTCTCTCTCTCTCTCTTTGTGTCTCTCCCTCTCTCTCCTCTGCCCCCTTCCCCAGGGTCTCTGTATGTCTCTGTCTCTCTGTGTATCTTTATCTGCCTCTGTTTCTCTGTCCCTCTCCCCCCCGCCCAGTGTTTCTATTTCTCTCCCCCTCCTCCCTCCTTCTCTTCCCCTCTCCCTCCCTCCCTCCCTCCCTCTATCTCTCCCCACTCTTTCTCTCTGGCTCTCTCTTGCTCTAAGATGGCATTTGCATCCATGTGAAAGTGGTACGGTTTGGCCCCTCAGACATAAACTATGCAAATCATTTCTCCTTTCTTGGGTCTCCTAATTGCAGCTCCTTCCTTATGTGCTCACCGAGGCTGCTCCTTCACCTTTGGCTCCTCCACGGTAGGTCTTCCTATAGAAAGGGATCCTTTGAGGAGGAACAAGCTGTGAAGAGACCCACAGCTGCTGAATGGTCATCCCTCAGTTGTTTTTCACTCATCAGGATCCTGCTTCCATAGTTGGAGCATCAGTAATCCTAGAGCTGAAGGGGTCAGCATCATCTCCTCCACATTCATCATTTTACAGATGATGAAACCAAGACCCAGGAGGAGAAGGCTCTTTACCCAGCATCTAGTTGGGGTGAGCTGTAGAGTGGCCACTCTGGGCCCCTTCGCTTGCATGGTGGCTGCCTCTGCTGGGTGGCAGCTCAGTGGGAAGAGCCCTAGGTTTGGAGGCAGGAGCCCAGGTGCCAATCCTGCCTCTACTTGGTGACTTTCGGTTGATCTCTGCCCCTCTCTGGGCCTTAGACGCTCATCTCCTTCAGCTGCTTTTGGAATGGAAGAAGCCAGACGGGCCTCTTGTCTACAGAAGGTATCATTTAGATGGGTCTATCAGGGGAACCAGACGACCAACCATCCTGGTTCAAATCCATAAAAAGAAACCTGCTGGATTGGCGAAGATGACAGTCTATTAGTTGGGCAGAGGTCCACAATCGTCTGCTGGGAGTGCTAGCCCCAGGGACTCTTGGCTAAACAGTACTGTGCCTCGGTTTCCCAGGAACCCGCTCTACTCAAAGGATAGACTTATTTCGTCAATAAACCAATAAGCCCTGTTTGAGCACTTCCCAAATGCCAGTCCTGGTGTGGGCTCTGGTAATTCAGGTACAAGTTATGCTGACTCCTTTCACTTAGGAAGTATGACACAAATCTCAGTATGTCACAACATATGACACAGCTCCTGGCCACAGGGAACTTGTAATCTAGTCTAACAGAATCTTGAGGGAAGTGCACGAGATGTGGAGTCAGGTGACTTGGGTTTGAATCCTGATTCAAACTTAGTACCTGGGCCTTCTTGGGTCTTAGTTGGCATCTCTAAACGCTGCAATGCAATAAAACAACCATTTAGCACACGTGTTCAGAGCGATGCTCTGGGCACGGGGGGGGGAGGCACAGGTTCAGGGTAAGACATGCCCACAGCCTGGTAGGACAATAACACACCAACTCGGATCCTTGTCACACAATAAAATGAGGTGTTTGGGTGATTCTCCAAAGTCTAAATTCTATGATCCTAATAAGAAGGCAGTCCAATAAACCATGTGGAATTGGGGGAACCTGGGAATTCTGCATAGGAAAGGTTTTGTATGCATGGTACACATCCCGTCATCTCCAGCCTGAAGTGTCCTAGGAAATGTATTCATGGGATCCCAAATGGAGAGCTCAAAGGTATCCAGTCCAACCTTTCATTTTACAGAAAGGGAAACAAGCTTTGAGAGCTCAGCTGAACTTGGCCAAGGTCACATAGAGTGACCAAGTAGGAATTTGAACGGAGGTCCTCTGACCCATTTCCAGCCCGCTTGCCTCTGATACCTCTGTTTTACATGAATTACTTCATTTCCCTTAGATTAGAGGCCATAAAAGAAGGTGTAAAACACCTAGGTTAATTACAAACATCATTAGCCAACATGGTAGCTGTTGGTCAGTTGTTTTGCAGTTGTGTCCAATTCTTCATGAACCCATTTGGGGTTTTCCTGGCAAAGATGCTGCCGTGGTTTGCCATTTCCTTCTTCAGCTCATTTTACAGATGAGGAAACTGAGGCAAAGTTAAGTGACTTGCCCAGGACTCCACTGCTAGTAAGTGTTTGAGGCCAGTTTTGATCTCAGGTCTTCCTAACTCTATCCACTGTGCCACCTAGCTGCACAGTATGGTAGCTAATGGTGGCCATTAGATTGTAAACTCCTTAAAGGTAGGGACTGTCTTTTGCCTCTTTTTATATCCCCAGCACTTAGCACAGTGCCTGACACATAGAAGGCACTTAATAAACATTTATTGACTGATTGGTGGGTGAATTCTTTTCATCAAAATAAACCAATACATTTGAGTTGTTCCCTCTGACCTATAGGAAGGTGCCTCTTTGCTCTATCATGGTCAAGAATTCTGAAATCCCCTTATCTAACCATGATCTATTGGCTTTCCATCTCTTCTGTCTTCCCTTGCTAAACTCTGCTCTTTGCCCACATCTTGACCTCCAACCTCTCAGTTCTCTCCCAAGCCATCTCCTTTGCATTAGCCATTCTTTTCCTTCCTCCATTTCCACCTCTTGGTGAACCAGTTGAACTCTATGTTGTCCTTCTCTCTTGAGTCCATTGCTCCTTTATTCTATGTCTGATTACAATTACAATTATGCCCAGCCAAGCCTCAGCCTTGGATCACTCCCGCCATTTGTCTCCTCATCTACACACTTGCAGCTGAACAAAGGTGGAGGAAATCTCTTTTTGACTGGCCCTACTAGAAATTTTGTGTCATACACCCCCAATTGGGCCCTCACTGCTGCACAGTAATCCCCCCTACACCTCCCTATCCCGCTTTCCACAGCAGCTCTTCCAAACTTCCCATGGCTCCCCTCCCTGCACTCTCTCAGCTGAGATATTCACCTCAAAATTTACTGAAAAATAGAAGCCATTCGCTGTGAGCCCCCTCTTCTCTCCTCTTCCTCTTTCTCATATCCCATCACTCAAGGTCCCTCCACCCCTCTCCCCTTCTTCACCCCTGTCTCACCTGTAGCACCAGCCTTACTCCTCATCAAGGCTAACACTTCTGCCTCCTCAAGCAATCCCTTTCCATCCCGGCTCCTCCAAGAGATCACTCCTTCTGTCCTCCCCACTCTGTCATCTTCAATCTCTCTCTACTGGCCCCTTCCCTACTTCCTACAAACATGGCTATGTCTCCCCCATCCTGAAAAACCCCTCACTTGATCCTTCCATTCATGTCCTTCTGCCCTTTGTGGCTAAATTCTCCCAAAGACCATCTCCCATTGGTGCCTCCACTTCCTCTCTGCCACTTTCTTAACCCTTTTCATTCAGCTTCCAACCTTCTCATTCCAGTGACGCTGCCACTCCAGTGGCAGAATTACCAGTGATCTCTCAGTTGCCAAGTCCAGTGACCTTTTCTCAATCCTCACTCTCCTTGTCCTCTCTTGCAGCCTTGGACACTGTATATCATGCTTTCCTCCTTAATACTCTCTTCTCTCTAAGGTTTCAGGACATCCCTTTCTCCTGGTCCTCTTCCTACCTCTCTGACAGCTCCTTCCCTGTCTCCTTGGCTGGATTTTCCTCCAGATCGCACCCTCTAATCACAGGTGTCCTTCAGGGCTCTGTCCTGGACCCTCTTCTCTTTTCCCTCCATACTACTTCCCTCGCTGATCTCATCAACTGCCGTGGATTTAATTACCGATGACTCCCAAATCTACCTTTCTTGTCCTGATCTCCCTGCTGACTTCCAGTCCTTACCTCCAACTATTGTTCAGACATCCCAAACAGAATGTCCAGTAGACATCTCAAACTCCCTAGATCCAAAACAGAACACACTAGCCTTCCCCCTAAATCCTCCCCTGTTATTGCAGAAGGTAATGCCATCCTCCCAGTCATCCTGGATTCCACTATCTCTCACCACCATCAGCCCATATCCACTATGGTGCCAAGGTCTGTCGATTTCACCTCAGCAGCATCTCTCCCCAACACCCCCTTCTCTCTTCTATTACGGCCCCCACTCTAGTCCAGGCCCTCATCACCTCACACTTGGACTAGTACAATGGATGCTGGGGGCAGAAGGGGCTGCCCACCCCAAGTCTCTCATCTTCTTTTCAGCCACCAAAGTGGCACAGGTCTGACCACGTCACCCTCTTATTCAGTAAACTCCAGCGATTTCCTATCACCGCCAGGAGCAAATACAAAATCCTCTGGTGTTCTCAGCCCGCCATAATCCAGGCCCTCCAACCCACACCCTTCCATCCTCTTATACGTTACACACATCTCTCCCCCAGGACCACCACAAACTCTTCAATCTGCTGAGGCTGGCATCCACAAACAAGACGCTCCACCCCTTAGCTCTGGGTGTTTTCTTTGGCTGCCCCTTCCCCCCACGCCTGCAATACTTTCCCTCTTCATCTCTGCCTGCCAACTTCCTGACTTCCCCAGTTTCTTTAAGCCCTAACTAGAATCTCTTCTTCACGGAAGCCTCTTATTCCCTATTTATCCTGTATATGGCTTGCTTTGGACATAGATGGTTGCATGTTGTCTCCTCCATTAAACTGTAAGCTCCTTGAGGACAAGGACTGTCTTTTGCCTTTCTTTGTAGCCCCAGCTCTTAGCACAGTGCCTGGCGCATAGTAGGCGCTTAATCAATGCTTACTGACTTAAGTGTTCATGTCCTAGACTCCAGGCTGCTAGAGACCCCACTAGCATGGTCATTACCACTGGACAGATCCCTCCGAGGCTATCTCCTGTCTGCACTGTCTACCTCATTACTCACTCAGCATGGCGGAGTGTAAAATGTGAAGGATTCTGAATCGCAGGACCCAGGCTCAAACCTTGTCTTTTTCACTGTCTAGCTGTGTGACCTGGAAGCTCCTGCCCGCCTCGGGCCTCACTTTTCTCTTGTCTATAATGAGGGGGCTGGCCCCAATGGCCCTTGAGTCTCTCCCAACTCCAGACCTTTAAGCTTATGACCGCTCTGATGCTCATCTGGCCGGGGGAAGAGGAGATTAGCATCTACTGTGTGCCAGGCTTCATGCAGGACCACGCCTCACCATCCCAAAGGCTCAGCCCAGCCGGAGGAGGGAGAATCTGCTTCTCCCTGCCCAGGGGATCGGGGCCTGCATTTCCTGGCGCCTGCCCCAGCCCATCAGGATGGAGGTCTTCTGTAGGTCTCTATCCCTGGCTGCTGTAGTTCCTGTTTTCTCCCTTCCCATCCCAGAGATGATGGAGCCCAGCTGCAGCCCCTCCCCTCCTTGTCCTCTCCCTACTGGCCTTTCACAGACGCAACAGCAGCATGATGTCACTCAGCCACTCCTCTGCTTTCCGTCCACTTCCTGCCCACTTGGGCAGCCACTCCCGGACCCCAAGGAGAAAAGAACAGCAGCTCTCTTTAAAGCCTCGGAAGGCCTGTGAGGCAAGGAGGCAGCTCCTAGGAGGGATCAAAAACACTTGCTTCGACGCCTAGCCCTGCCTGTACACATCCTGGTGACGTGTTGACAACCCTTCTTTGTCTCTGTTGGCTAGCACTACTTGGTTTCCCATCCAGAAGGGCCATTTGCAGAGTGGCTACAACAAGCCCAAAAGGGCCAACTGGAGAATCACCGAGGGACCCCCCTTCAAGAGCCAGCATCGAGGCTGGAACAGCCTGCCCTAGAGCCCAAGGACAGACTCCCTCTGCTTCCCGTCATGGGCTGCGGACTCTGCACCGCCATCTTCTCAGACCCAAGAATGCACCTAATAAAAATGAACAGAGAAGCTAACTCGCTTGATGGTGTCCACGACTAACCTGCGTGGGAACAGAACCAGCCAGCTGACATTCCCCCAGGACGATGGAAGGAGGACCGGGGTAAGGGGCTGTGGTGAGATGCTGAGATGATCCAGCTGACCTTCGATGGCTTGTCTCCACCTCCCCAAGCGGAATGCTCATGGCATGGGCTTCGGTCTCCTCTGTTGGAGGAGGGGCTAGAAGGATGACCTCTAAGGTCATTTCCAGCTCTAACATGATTTTGTTTCTTTATTTACCATTGGGACATTGATACTCAGCAGTCAGGTTCAGAGGAAAAGCTGTAGTATATATCTCCCCCATCTTCTCCAGAATGTGTGCTAAGCCCCTATCTCAGGCATGAATCGGTGAGGCCCATGGCAACAGGCGAGATCATCCCAACATGCCCTTCGCTGTCCCCCCGCTGCCAAGGGCAATGGTGAGAGCTGGGAGGCTTCCCCTTAGAGCAGGCTCAAGGTCTCCATTCCTGAATGTTCCCTGTCTCAGTCTTGTTCAGAGAATTCTACATTCAGAGCTAGAAGGAATGTGTGAAGTTGGCTGGTCCAATCAGTCAACCAAGAAGTACTTGTTGGGCTTCTACCATGCACCACCACGGGCTGGGCTAGGGTCTGGGCACTAGAAACCAAAATGGAAACAATCCCTGCCCTCATTCTACAGCAGAGGTGAAAGGGGTGAGTTAGCCCTGGCTGCCATGTACCCATCCAGCTGTAAGCTCCAACTCTCTTTCCATCCTGGTCCTGACAGATCACTGCAGTGTGGCAGTGGAGTCTTCTGGGGTGTCAACATTCTGCTCTCTTGCCTTGAATCTCTCCTAACTGCTTTATACCAGAGAGACAGGTGGTACCATGGAAAGAGGGCCGACTTCGCACCTAGACGCCTGGCTTCAAAATCCAGCCCTGTGCTTAGGAGCTTTTCATTGCTTCTGTATATACTTATAGATCTTATCCACTCTGTGATCTTTAGTGCCTGGCACATAACAGGTGCTCACGAAAAGCTTGGCGATTGTCTACTTATTCAACTAAAGGTAAGTCACGTCCTCTCTCCCAGCCTTGGTCTCATCATACATAAAATGGGGGTGGTATTTGCTAGGAAATATGAGTTATTGATTTCTCCGGCTCTCTTGAAACTGGCCTGAGGGCAGTGATGCCCCTTCTCCCACCCCCAACGTGTTTGACATCAGAGGAAAAGCTGGGCTGGTTTTGTTTCCTAACTTGCCCCACTGAGGAGTCTGCAGCTACCATAATCTCCCTTTCGTTTCCTCATGGTCCCTTCCAGTCCCAAACCCTAGTATCCATCATGCTTCCATGGTGACCAAAGGCTTACAAAGTCCTTTTTCCCCAATAACTCTGAGATGGCCAGTGCAGGAGTCCTGCCTCCATTTTAGAGGAGGAAGCTGAGGGCTAGAGAGGGGGATGGAGACCAACGACAGATCCTGCCTCTGCCCTTGGCTGGCCAGTTCACCATCTGCACAGTGCTTCACTTCCCTGGATTTCCATTGTATCCCCATCTGAGGCAGATCATGGTACCTGGAGCACTGGCAGCCTGGGACTGTTAGCGAGCCAGCACCTCACATCAATGTCAGGAGCGGTGGCAGTGGTCAGTGTCCAAGCCAGGTCCACAGTCTGTGTCTCTACCTCTGAGCTCCCCATCCTCCTATTTCCCAGGAGCTGACAAGCTGCTGTTGGGGGATGTGGGTGGGGGCTCCGTGGCTTCTCACCAGTGATGTTCACAAGCATGGCTGTTACATCGTTCAGGATGAGCAAGAGCCTCCTCTCCTCTCTCCACCAAAAAATCAAGTTATTCCTTTCCAGTCAATAAGCCTGAGCCCAAATAGCATGAGAGAATGGAAGGGAGGTCTATGAGATGCCTGGATCCTAGGCCTGACACTACTACTGGAAGCTGTGGTGAGCCTGGGCAGGCAAACTGCTCTCTCCAAACCTCAGTTTTGAAAAATGAGGGCACCGAGTTTGATGTTGAAGGTCTTATCTAATAGGCAGGGCAGCAGAAGAGAAGGAAGGAAGGAAGGAAGGGAGGGAGGGAGAGAAGGAAAGAAGGAAAGGAGGGAGGGAGGAAAGGAAGGAAGGAAGGAAGGAAGGAAGGAAGGAATTAGGGAGGGAGGAACCAATAAGGATTTGCCTACAATGCCTCTTAACCCTCAGCAGCTATTAGAGAGTACCGCTTGTATTCAGTGAATAGACTTCAGAGCATGTATGATCTCCCTATGTGAGTATTCCCTCCATCACTGCGCAGGGTGACCAGTTTCTTTCTCTGTGATTCTTGGCCATGTTCTTCCATATATCCTGCACAGAAATCAGCTCTTGACTCTCCCACCTGTCCAAAAGCTTGAGTTTCTGAGGCCTTTGGAGCCTGGCCTAGGGTTCATGGAAGACAAATGCTTTGGGACTCAGGGGTCTCCCACCATGGGGGGGAAAATGGGAAACCAGCTCATGCAAAAACAGTTTGCCCTTTGACTTTTGTAGGAGCAGTCTCGCCCCAGACTGCTGGACCTGGTGATGTCGTCCAAGCCATTTCCCCCACCTTTTTCCCTTCACCTGTCACTAGCAGCCCACCCATTTTTGTTGCAGGCAGATGGGATGCAGCCTACCAAGCATGGACAGGGGTCAGGTTGTCTAGGAGGAAGAAGGCAGCCTGCTCTGCTACTGAGGTGCGGCCAGGAGATGACCAACAAACGCCAGACACGCAGAAGCAGGACAGGGCCTTGGGGGACTGAACTAGGAAGCAAATTCCTGAGAGGGGCTGCTAGTGCAGTCAAGTCGCCTGAGATGAGTGGCGGCCGTGGCAGCGACCTTCACGCCGAGATGGTGAGCAGCCATTCCAACCCTCCTTGCGTGGGCTCCGTTTGACCCTGGGCCTGGGTGCCAAGTCTCACACCAGATTTCTGTGGTTCTGAGTTTTTCCCTAAGGCTTTGCGGCCATCACACTTCTGGCAATTCTTAAACATCAGAAACATCCAATGTGGCAAAGCATGGCTACACCCCTAGGAAAAGCCCCCTCCAAGTATGCCGCCCTGCTCTCCTGGATGCATAACTGACATGCTGAAAACTCAGTTTCTTTTGCCAAATGGAGTAGGCTAGAATGTAATGAATTCCAAATCTATTCTACAAAAGACTTGACTTGTGGGGTTTCTTTTTTCAATTCTGTTCCTTAAAAAGGGGGGTGCACTGTGGTTTCGACCGGTACCAACACCAGCTTCAGGAGTTTGCCATAACTGCAAGAACATGTCAGAGCAGGGCTTCCTTGTTAACTGTGTGTGTGAACACAGAAGAAGCTGCCCCTTCCAGCATTCTCTTTGTTGGCTGTGCCCACCATCTAGAGCTAGTCTGCAGTGGTCAGGCCCCAAACCAAGCCCACCTAAGCTAGGCAGAGACCTTGTTTCATTTGGTAATGGTCATCTGCTGTCCTGTAGGACAGGACAACTCCCATGCCCACACCTGGGCAGGCCTTCCCCAAGGCAGAAAGTGTCCCCAGAGGATGTGAAAGGAAAATGTAACAAAACCTCACCTGGGGGTTTCAAATGAGTCCTCCCCCCATCCCAACATTTTTTGTGTGAGTGAGCGATCTCAACATGACACTCCAATTTACAACCAACACAATGCTTCCCAAAGCTGAGACCCATTTGCAACTTCAGGATGGATTTTTTCTTTCTTTATTATTACATTTTCTTTACATACATATACATATACATATACATATACATATACATATACATATACATATACGTATACAAATTCACAAAAGTTTACCAACTACAAAAAATTTGTCTGAAAAAGTAAGGCTTTTGAAAACTGAAAATTGGTACACAAATCCCAAACCAGGAATGCCCCTGTTGGCCCGGAAATCTCCATTTCTGTCACTGTGGTTTGGGGTCAAGTTGGTGGACCCCCCAGGCCAATGCCCATGGCACCAGCTTTTTGAGTAAGGCAAAAGGGTTTGTTGTCATGTAAACTGGACATTCATATGATCTCACGTGGCAGGGTCTCCTCCTGCCTGGGGCCAGCCCCTTGGGGTGAAGCAACCCTTTCTCAGGTGTAAGGTATGTGTGTGTGTGTGTGTCTGTGTCTGTGTCTGTGTGTCTGTGTTCATGTGTAAGAAGCCCTTTGGAATTCCAAGTGAAAGATATGTAAAGGAGATTATGCCTCTTTAACAGGGACCCCCCCCGCAAAAAACCCCACCAAGTGGCCCTAAGGCCTGGTTCTCCCAAGCTCCCTTAGGTACTTAGAGGGGGGTTCTACAATCTCCAGCTCTCTACCTTGACAGGGAACCACTGGCTGGTGTTATTTGGGATTTCTTCTTATGGGGAAGGAAAGCCTGAGGATAGGGGTGAACCAGAATCTCTCAGAGGGAACCTTGTCTCTACTTGAAATCCAAGTTCCTCCCCCAGTTTGGGAAGGAGTGAGAGGGAAAAAGGAAGATTGGCCACTGGCCACGATTTGTGTGGGGTCCCTGCAGCAGTGCCAGTGGTGACGGCTGGAGCAGGGCAGGGACTAGTCACCAGCTGAGGGTGTATCCAGCTGTGTTACAGAGGGCACCTGGAAGGGCTGGGAAGGGAGAGATGTGCTGGGACCAGTGCTGGGAGACAGCGTCCACACAGACCAGCAGGTCTCCAGGCCCTCCAGTCCCCCCCGCCCCGCCACAACATGAGGTCTTTGATTCCATGTTAGCCCAGATTAGCAAAAGCCTCCCTCGTGCCTTGGAAGATGCTAACCAGTCACTGATGCGCCCACAACCAAGGTCATAGAATTCATTGTCCAATGTTTGCTTTTTATCTCTTTAAAAAGGGACAAAATCAACCCTTTGTTGCTTTTCAAGGCTATGGATACCATCAATTAGACAGGGGCTGGGTTCTCAAGAATCCTCCCCAGTGTCAGGAACAACTGCTGGGCATCATCCCCTTGGCCCCAGCCCATGGGCCTGAACCAAGTGTCACTTTGGCTCCACCAAACAGCGCAGCTGATGGACCAACCCCAGTCACACCTCCCGCAGGGGGACAGGCTCCCTCATCCCCCAGACAAATGCATCCCCTGAAGTACTTGGAGAAAAAAATAACATGTAGGGTTTGAGAAGAGGCCCCCAATTATGCCATGGGACATCCTGAAGGCAAGAGAGAGAGAGAGAGAGCCCAGCTGAGAGCTTTGAAAAGCGGAGGGAGGGACAAGGATGTTCTCTGAAATCCCTGGCCCTGGAATTAGGGAAGAAGGGGAGGAGGGGATGCAGCCTGGGCAGGGCAGCCCAAACCTCAGTGCCAGACACCGCTCCTCTCACTCCCTTCTGAAGAAACCCTTTCATTAGCAGAGCATAAGAAAGCCCGGGCCATCGGCAACAGCACATGCTCAGCTTCCTTGGGTTGTCTTTGATGCAAGAGAGGACATGAGTGGATGCAGCTGGGCCATCACCAAGCACCTGGCCCGGCAGGGAGCCACCCACTTCCAAGTCCTTCTGATTGATGGGGAAGCCTCCAGCAAGGCTGGAGACAGGGAACCTGTCACCCCAACGAGGGGCTTGTGGCTTTCCCAAATGGCTATGTCCCACACTGATGATGAGGGTCAGGTGGTGACAACGCTCATCTTCTTCATGGTACTATCACAGGCCAAGTCCATTTAGAATACAAGCCCATTGAAATCTCCATCGCCAGGAACAAAGGCATTGCCGTGGCCTGGACACAGTCAGCACTGACCAACCCAAAGGCAGAGCTGGGAGACCCTGAGAGTTGGTTCTGGGAGGAGCCGACCTCTCTTAAGATCCTAATTCTAGGATGACGTCAGGGCCCCCCTGGGGTGGAGGACTTGGCTATGGCCAGGGGATGTCCCAACTTCAATCCTTTGGCTTCCCTGGCATCTATGTCCCTTTTATAAACATAACAATCTTCTCAACCTACATTGCACTGTTCCTCTGCAAATGACCCTAAAGGTGCCAAGACTCGCCCTGACCACAGGAGGGGATTACAATTCTCCTTTCCCAAAGACTGAGGAAGGAGAGCGCCAGAGAGAAGGGGGTCATCGAGGGGGTCCTGGGGCTCTTCTAGCTTTTTCTTAGACATCAACCCACCAGGCCTGTGCTGTTCTTCAGGGCCCCTCCCTGGGGAGGGCTACAGCTGCCTGCTTCTTGGAGCTCACCTCCAGAAATGCCGCCCGGGGGTCAGCAGAGCCCGTGCTGGGGCTGGCCCAGCCAAGATCCCTTCAGAGGTAGCGACACGGCCCAAAAAATGGCATCAGCAACTGCACAAGTTTCCCAGATTCAAAAGGAAGGAGAACCACGGGCACTTAATCAGGACATGAGACGGTCAGTTCTCAGTGGAAGAAGACAGGAGCAAGTGGCTCCAAAGCTACCTTCGTCCCAAGGAGGCAGGAAGGTAGTATCTGGTCAGGTTGGGTTTAATGAGGAGAAAAGCCCTTCCCGCAATCTGGCCACATGCACCCACTGGATACTGAGGAGGACAGGGAGGGGGAGGGGAAAGAGGGGGAGGAGGAGGAGAGGGAGGAGGAAGAGGAGGAGCAGAGAGGATGAAGGGGGAGTGGGGGAGAGGCAGGGAGGGATGCGAGATTTTGAAAGACTGGGCAGCCGAGTCCCACCCCCATCACTTACTGTGTGACCTTGGTCACATGGCTTGGGCACTTGGAGCAGGGTCTCATCGCTCCCAAGAGCCAGGACCTCTAGGAATCTCAGTCTGCTCATTTATAAATGGGAATAGCAGCACGACTTGTATGCTGCTCACCTCATGGTGGCGAGGTCCACAGAAAGCCCTTTGAGGCCACAGAGTATTAGGCACACGAGTTCTCATTACTATGGTTGATGTAAGTCAGGTGAGAGAAAGAGAGAGACAGAGAGAGGGAGGGAAGGAGGAAGAGAAATAGAGACACAGGGCAGCAGAGAGAGAGCAAAGCTTTTCCTGGGCTGTTTTTGCTAGAAGGACTTGGAGACTGGAGCTGAGGGGGGAGGGGAAGCCCCCCAAGGGCAGGGGGCAGGGTGGAAGGCTTGGGGGTGGGTCAGAAATGGGAAAGCTGACTCCCACCCACTGGCCAGGACTGACCCAGCCCTTGCTCCTGTGCCCAGCAGGGAAGGGCACTTGGCAAATTCACAATATGGAATCCTACTCACAGTTTTATGGTTGAAGGGAAGCCTTCATTTAGACAAGGTGTGTGCCTCAACTGAGTCTGGGAGCAGCCATGAATAAAGGAAACCGCTTCCTGATTTCCCCAAGGGCTTGAATTTCCTACCCTTGCCTGGTCAGCGCAGGCCATTCACCATCGAGTCACAGCTGTCCAAGTCAGTCCCATGATCCCTCTGCACCGAGGGTCCTAAGCTGGCTGGTGTGGGTTCTTCCCATGGGAAATGGGCCTGGTGTTTGCTCTGGGGTCCTACTCTCTGACCACCCCCCTTCCAAAGCAAGGTGGCCCAAATAGCCAATGACAGCTGGCTGTGGCTGCCACCCTTGGTTTGGACAAACAAAAGAATCCCGTCAGCACCATGGCATCTCCTGCCAGCCCCGGCGCCAGCTCTGACCCTTCCTGGGAGCTCCCCCCAATCTCTGGTTGGAGCTGAAGCGCAGTGAGAAGATTCTCAGGGGAAGCCTGACCTGGAGCCCCAGGGACCCCCTGAAGCACCTAGAAGCCCCTGCCACTGATCTCTGACTAGGGTCCAGCGCTCCCAAGGGTGCTGGCTGAAATGCTCCCTGACCCTCTGTGGACCATCCTGAAGCAAAAGCCAGGAAACGTGTGCAGTCTGGACATCCCCAGGAGAGGAGCTGGCACTAGGCCCCCCACCCAACGCCCCAGACCCCCGACTCAAGCTTCTTTCCCTCTCAGATCCCTACGTTCATCCTGAACTGCCCTTTCCTCCAGGGCCCGAGAGAGACGCCCAGAACCTGATGGGGAAAGGCCGGGGACACCCCCAGGCAGAGGGCATGGTCATTCTTGCTTTTCAAGTCTCATGAGAAAATGAATGAGCGGCGATATGGCTACAGTAGAGAGCAGAACTCCAAGGTAGGAGATGCTGGGCATACCTGAAAACATTTTGGCAAAGCTACTCGCTTTAGTCGCCTGCGTGGGATTAACTCTGCTGGCCAAGGAGAGGCCAGAGAGAAGCGGGGGCCTGGACATGGCCAGGACCAGTCAGTCAACAAGCACTTCCTGAAGGCCTGGGGAAGTGTTCCAGAGGGAGGCTCACTCCTCTGGGACACAAAGGGGACACTTGGGAGCGAGGCCAGGGCCTGGGCCCAATGTGCCAACCCCCCATCACTGCCCCTGAGGAGCTGAGTGCCCCCTGCTGGGCCCTGGCCCCTGCCCCCATGCCCATTCCCAAACCCAATGCAGACAGTAGGGAAGTTGTGGCTTTTGTCCTCCCTTAGTTGTTTTCTATTTGCTCAATGTCCAATTCACCGTCCAAAGGGAAGATGTTGGCCCCATCTGTCCCTGCGCTCTGCCAGGCCGAGGCCCGGTCCTCTTCCTGCCGGCCGCCCTCCTCATCGGGGAGGCCACAGTCTGACTCCTCAAAGGACAGATCTTCTTTGCTAAGCGTACATTCCTCGGTGGTGGGAGGAGGGTCTGGGCCAGGGGTCCCCGCAGGCTCCCTGCCTTCTGTGCTGCTGGAGGCAGAGAGCAAGGCTGTCCAGGACTTGGGGTTATTTGTGCTGGCGGCAAACGGGCTCTGCTGACCGCGGTCGTCCACCATAGTGCTAAGGCAGCTGAGGCTGTTAAAGGTTTGACAATTCTGCAAAACAAGAAAAAAGAAAAGTAGGTAGCGGCAGAGCCAATCACGCCATCGTGGAAGCGGGAAGGGCAGGGTGCAATGAACCGCTTGGCCAGCTAGGAAGAGGGGATGGCGTGCACACTAGTGTGCTGATCGAGCTCAGAGCCTTTCCTGAGGCCAGACTCGGGCTGGACCAGAACAGGCAAAGAATGTCCCTCCCGGGCCATGGCACACTCTCTCCTGGCCAAGGAAAAAACGCTTCATGTGAGGTTTCCCCTCCCCAGACATTCCTGCCAGGGCAGTTTTCTTGGAAATCTGCAAGGCCTTCTAAGCAAAGCCTCTCTGGAGGCGGCTAAACAGGTCTCCATTTCCTGGCTGGATTCTTCAGGCTTGGCCTTATAAATGAAATTCCTCACACCTCAATCGGGGACTTTGAGTGGCTTGGTTGACAGCAAATGTGAGCAAACCTTGTCCTAGAAGGGGGACAGTGAGCTAACATTCTGCCAGGGAAAAGCAAGGCATTTCAAGCCAATGGCAGTTCCGGGGATCAAAGCTTAATTGGCTGAGACCTCTGAGGGACGCAGCATTGACCCTGGGCTTGGGTCAGACACCCAATACGGAGCACATTCTCCGAGCAGCAGATTCTAGGAGGAGACAAGGCTCCCGGCGCTACATCAGCCTAGATGTCCTCGGCTGAGGCAGGGCTCTGGATTCAGAGGACAAAGGCCCGGGAGGAAGTCCTGGACAGCTCGGGAACCGCAGACCCGGCTTCTCTCACCTCCCTTCTCTCTTAGAGTGAGGGGGAAGATTGTCCCTCTCTACCTCACATGGTTGTAATGAGGGAAACGTTTTGAAAAGAGCCACATGAAGGTGAGTTGTGCTGACAGCGGCCATAATGCAGATGAGGAAAAAAAAGCCACAAGACTAAGGGGACGTTACTAAAAGAAGCTTCCAGGAAAGGACAGAGGGAGAAGGGGGTATTCTTGGAAAGTGAGGAATAAAAATGCTTGAAAATGAAAGGGTTTTTAAAAGGAAAGAAATGAGCTGGGCAGAGTCTTGAAGCCCACAGTGGACGGGGCTGGATGGAGAGCCAGGCAGAAGGGCCGTGGAGGCCAGGCAGACAGGCAGCAGAGAGCTGGGCAGACGGGCTGTGGAAACCGGGCAGACAGGCAGCAGAGAGCTGTGCAGACGGGCTGTGGAGGCCAGGCAGACAGGCAGCAGAGAGCTGGGCAGACACAGGTGGGCTGTGGAGTCAGAAAACCCAAGTTCACATTCCTGCCCTCAGACTCTTCCTCTGTAAAAGGAAGGGCTGGACCAGGGGCCTCTAAGGTACTTTGGGCTCTTTATCTGTGGTCCTCTACACCACCTGTGAGGGAGGGGCTGTTATTACCTCCCTTTAAGGGCATTGCCTGGCCCAGAGTCACAGGGGTCATTTAGTATCTGGGTTGGGACTTGAAGCCTGAACTTTCTGACTCCAAGGCTAGAGCTCTACTCATTGCCCTGCACTGCCTCCATTGCAAAGCTTTTTAACCTTTTTAATGGGTGGACAACTTCTGTGGTCTGGTGAAGCCTACAAACCCCTTCTCAGAAAAAAATGTTTTTAAATGCATAAAACAAAATACACAAGCATACAAAAGAAATCAGTGATGTTTCCACCCAAGTTCCTGAACCCCATCAAAGCTACCCCCAGGGACCTCAGGGGCAGATCCTCTACTAGAGAAAGCTAGGTAAGGTTTGCCATCAGCACCCCCATCCCTGGGATGAAACATCGTGTCCCCACGGCTGCGCCTCCACATTTCTCAAAGCCAATGTCACCCTGAAAATACTGTTATCAGAGCTGGGAAAACAAAAGCCTTCCTGCCTTAATCAATAGCTGTGCGGCATGAAGCACCCTGGCTGAAAACACTTCTCCTCCCTGGGGGCCCCCAAATTTGGAGGTCACCCCCACGGGCCGAGCTTTCCAATCCCAAGCCTCCTGGTTGGTGTCATTTAGCAATATGCTCCCAACAACACTAAATGTACATTTCCTTTCTTTATTTTATTTGAAGACACTAATAGGGCTGGGAAAAGAGAATTCAGAGAGACAAGCAATTTACTTCCGGAGCTTCTGGAAAATGAACCCTTTTACTTGGGGACCTCAAGATTTCACTGTGTTGACCAAATGACCTCTAAAGACACCAATCAGTGAATCAGGATTCAGCAAGCACAAGAGCCGCATCCTAGAAGTGTTGGATCCTCGGAACCTCGCACCACACAACAGATCCCTAAATCTTTGTGGAGCATTTATTGAAACTGTCCGATTTATCACATCCTCAAGAGGAAAAGCCACCTCCGTGTGAGGGTCTTACAAAGTCACGCACAATCCTGCTCTACTTTGCACATGGCCATCAAAGTTCAGATTAGCTGGTGTGAGGTTTGGCATAAGCTGTTTTTATTTTTAAGGAATATTTCTTGAATTGAGCGGTCCTTGGCTTCAAGCCCCTGACAGTCTCCCAGTGGAACGTAAGGTCTATGAAGGCAGGGACCATATTATCTCTTGTCTCTGTATCTCCAGCACTCGTACAGTGTCTGGCACATAATAACTGCTTCATAAATCAATCTATAAGCATTTACCAAGCACTTACTGAGTGCCAGGGGCTGCAGGATGGAATGTTCTCTTAAGGAGCTCCCTTTCTAACGAGGGAGATGACGTGTAAACAATCTGGCACACAGCTCCAACAGAATAGAGAGAAGGTGATCTAGGGGCTTGGGAAAGCCTCCTGGAGGGTGAAGAGGGAGAGAATTCCAGGCATGCAGAAGGCACAGTCAGACAAAATGCCTGGAGCCTGGAGATGGGCAGTTGGACAAGCAGAGCAGCCAGGAGAATGGGATCAAAGCAGGACTGAAGAGATGGTATGGAGGGAGCAGAGTGGAAAGAGCCTGGCAGGGTGGGAAGGGTGCTCGATGCCCAGCAGGATTCTGCACCTGATCCTAGAGGTAACGGGGGTTACTAAGGCTTATTGAATGGGGTGGGGGTGTCAGGCAACAAACACCCATTAAGTACCTAACATGTGCCAGCTAAGCTCTGGGGATACAAGAAAGGCAACAGGCAGTCCCTGCTCACTCACAGTCTAATGGGGAGACCAGGCCGGCCGGTGACTAGGTACAAACAAGCTATAGACAAAAATTGGAAATGACTAACAAAAGGGCAGACGCTAGTATTGAGGGGATCAGGAAAGGCTTCCTGGAGGAGGTGGGCTTTAGGAAAATCACTTTGGCAATGGAATGGAGGCTAGATTGGAGGAGGGAGGGCTCTCATGATCGACACGTGCTGGTTATTAATGGAATTCTATAGGAAAACAGAATCTCCTCCTTGTTTTCTGAGAAATAGGACTTTTTAGGAATCCTCTGATTAGAGCTTGGTGAGGCACAGAATGCCAGGGCTGTAAGGGACCATAAGGGGTCCCCTCATCCCATTCCTTCATTTTGTAGATGAGGAAACACGTCGAGAGGGGAGTAATTGGCCAATGGCACCACAGCCAGTGCCCGAGCTCCAAACTGGCTCCCAGGAAGTCAGACGTTATGTCTCCCAGGCGTTTGGGGCCATGCCAGTGAATGACCAGGTTTTTTCATTTCTCCAATAGTCATTTTTGCTTTTAGGAAGAAGGAACTTCATTCTCGTCCCCTTTCCGTGGAGGATGGTCCGGACCTCTAGACTTAGCACCCTGGGTGGGTCTGGTTCTCGCATCTTTTTCTAGGTCCTCTCCACAGAGGTCTAGACTTGTGGAGGCCCCAAAAGCCTGATCTGGCAGAGCCCTGGCTCCCCGCCCCCACCCCGGTCTCCTTTTTGATGGCCTAGAGCATTTCTGAAAGCATGCAGCCGACCTCCTGTACTCTGAACTTCTCCCTGTGAGCTCTGCTATTCAAGCCCATGTCATAAAAACATTGATCTTGCCAGCCTGAGTGGAGGAGACAGGCTGATAGCGGCTTGGTTACTATATAACACTTATCAACCAAGACTTAACCAAGGAAGAAACTCAATGGCCTGGCATGGGAGAAGCGAAATGCCGGGTGTCGACTCTGACCTTGATTTAGAGAGCAAATCAGCAGAAGCATGAATGCTGGAGTAAGATTTTCCTTGTACATGCTCCTAAGACCTTGGCATGGGCATTACTAGGGAAAGATAAAAGACAGTCATGTGAAAACTCCAAGTCTGCTGTCATAAGCTTATGGTTTCTATCTTCACCACAAGGGACAGTTCCCTGCTAATCTCATAAATTTTGGAATGAACCATGATGCCCAAGTGGTGCCCAATCTTCCTATGGGACAAAGGAGACAAGACCAAGGGCGTTACCTGGCCAGGAAGTCACTGCCCTGCCCTTTGTGATCATCTGGTGTGTCTGCTTAAACAAAGGGTTATCTGGGTGTGGGAGCAGAGACCAGCCGAAAGGCACCCCAACAATCTGTTGTCTCTGGCTCTCTGGCACCAAAGTGTCTGACAGCACTGATGAGCCTTATGGTCACCATGAGCCAAAGAAGGCAGCTCTCCCTCCCTCCCGTGTGCCAGGCACTGTGCTGAGCCCTGGTCAGCACTTCAGAAATGTTTACAGACTGCTTGAGACCTTGGTCTCCAAGTGCCATGGCCAGAAGCTCCCTGACCTGAGAAGGTCAGTTCAGGGGTCCACAGGCCTGGCCCAGGAAGCCTTTGTTCTCTGCAGCATTGTACCCAGACTGGTACCACTGCCGAGCCAAACATTAAAAGGGCACACCACAATGCCCAGCAACCAAAGGTGCATCTGCTGACTCCACAGGGCCCCTGCTGCTCTTTCACAATCAAAAACAAACACTGTGTCTCTGTGGTTGGCATTCCAGCATGAATGCCAGCCAGAAAGGGTGAAGGAGGGACAGCACCTCTCCTCCCCTCTCCTCTCTCATGAATAGAATTCTTCACATCAGCAAAGCCAAGGTATACAACCTTCTGGCACAAGGCCAGGGTGGACCCAGAAGACCCAGCAGTGCCAGGAGGCTCCCATGGAAGTATTCAGGCCTGAGGAGGGTCCTGGGCCACACAACCAGCGAAGGACATTTTCTGGACACAACTCCTGCTGCTACCCCTTTGGGACAATGCAAATCTCCAACTGAGAGGGCAAGGAGGGATCTTAGAGCTCACCCAGGCTGATCTCGTTTGACAGGGGAGGGAAACTGAGTCTGAGAGCCAGAGCTGACATTGCACGCCTCTGGTGCCTGTCAAGGCTGTTGGGTCATGCAATGTACTCAGTCCTCCAAGTCGCAGCCAGAATCTCCTCCAACAGAGATGTAAGTGTTCTGTCTGAAGACAAGGAAGGTGGAGTCAGCCATCCACGCCTTGGGCAGCTGGAGGCACCTACCTCCCTTCTGCAATACCGGGCATTTATGAGTGAGAAGACCTGTCTACAGGTCACTGCCTTTGATACCCTGAGGCAGGAGGGACTCGGGGCAGAACCATTTATCTGGTGCTCACTTACATTTCTTTTAAAGGAGGGGACCTCCCCCTGTCCTGATTTCTACCATAAAGGCTCCTCTTCCATCAGCCCTCAGTCTTGTCTGACTTTCCTTTTGGATTCATTAGTGGTGATGGAGTAATGTAGCTCTAAAAAGAAGTATATGGTTTATTGGTGCTTCGTAAAGATGTGAGGACAACCCCCCCACCCCCAGCGCACAGTTCCTGCACTTAATAATCACCAAATGAAATCTGAGTTTCACATAAGCACCGTCCATGAAAACATCGGGAAAGGCAAACCACCCAAAATGGCAAATGGTACCACACATCTGCCAAGCATCTGTACGTGGGATGTAAAAACACTCTGGCCTTTTTATAGGGCTATTAGGCCTTTTACAGAATCAGAAGGGGGTGGGAAATTCCCTGGAAAACATTTCCCTTATTGTGAGATGGTTATAATGGCCATTTCAGGGTTTGATTTAGGAGCCTGGATTTAAAGAGAACACTGTCCTGCTTTACAGGGGACCCGAAACAGAGCTGGGAGCTTTCTTTGTGTTCCCAACCCAAGGCTCTGCAAGAGCAGGGCCACTTTCTAGAATGAACTTGTTTCAAAAACTGTGAACCCCTCAACACAGATGGTCCTCTGTCCCTGGCCCGAGATCAGGCGAAGGAAGGATAGGCTGGTCCAATCCTGTGTCTGTGTAGCTTCTTGGTGCCATGCATCACAGATGCACCAACTGGCTGTGTGTGTCTATGTGTGTTTGAGAATGTATGTGTGAGTGTATAAGTGTTTAAGTGTGTGAGAATGTGTAAGTGCATGAGTATAAGTGTGTGAATGTGTGTGTCCATGTGTGAGTACATAAGTACGTATGTGAATGTGTATGTGTGAAAGTGTGAATTTGAGAGTATGTATGTATGTGTATTTGAGAAGGTGTGTGTGTGAATGTATAAGTGTTTAAGAGTGTGTGAGAATATGTATGTATAAATGTGTGACTAAGTGTGTGAATGTGTGAGTACATAAGTGTATGTGAATAAGTATGTGAGAGTGTACGTGTGAGAAAGTGTGAATGTGTGAAAGTGTGTCTGTGTGTTTGAGAATATGTGTGTCTAAGTCCTTAAGAGTGTATATGTGGGTATAAGTGTGTGTATAAGTGACTATAAGCATGTGAATATGTGTGTATGTGTGTGAGTACATAAGTATGTATGTGAAAATAAGTGAGAGTGTGAGAAAGTGTGAATGTGTGTGTTTGAGAATGTGTGTAAGTATATGTGTTTAAGTGTGAGATTAGTGTGTATAAGTGTGTGAGAATGTGTGTGTACGTGTGTGAGTATATATGTGTGTGTGAATGTATGTATGTGTGAAGGTGTGAATTGTGAGAGTGTGTGTGTATCTAAGTGTGATTGAGAGAGTGAGTGACTGTGAATGTGAGAATGAACTCCCATGGCCCTTGCTGGCCACGGCCAGTGGCTGGGATTCATTCTCACTTAACAACTCGATTCTGTCTCCACTGAATTCCAGGGAAAATAATGGCACAGATTCCTTAGGGTCCACTTTGCATTCCTGTGCTGGTGCCATAAAGCCCAGTGACTTTGGACAAGTCATGCTGGCTCCCAGAGCTTTAGTTTGCTCATCTGTAAAAGGAAGGCCTCGGACTCCATTTGGGCAGTTGTGTGACCTGGGGAGGAACAAAGGGGATTCCCAAAGGAGTCCCAAATTCCGGGTGAGGCTCGAGAGGCCAAATGCTAGGCTCCCTCTTAGTAATTCCTGCTGCTGCCCCATAGGCAACGAAAGACCTAAATCTTAACCGTTCTTCACGCCATCCAAGAGGAAGCTATTCCCCAAATCTGCAAGTCAGACTCTGAAAATGCCTTCCTCTTGAACCGGCTCACAAAGACAGGTCCTGGGAGTAGAAGGTCGCAGGGCCAGGCTGGCTGCTGTCCAGTTTTCTTTCTGTAAAACTCCCCCTTGAATCTGTCTGACCACAGTGGTTCAGAGAAGAGTCCCACCCCTGGAAAGGCAGAGAGATCATGGCCCAGGCCTGGGGAGCCCCAAGTTTTAGCCCTGAGCCAGCCACTCCCAGAGCATGCTGAGGCAAAGAAATCACTTCTGTTTTGTCCTCTGTCAAGGGACCGGCTGACCTCTCTCTTTCTCTCTGTGGACCCTGCGCACTTGGGGCCGCCATCCACCCTGGTACAATAGAGAGGGAGTGATCCCAGGTGCCTGGGTCTGGGGGAAAGGGTCAGACAGGGATGGGCACCAAGAGCCCCGGGTTCCACTGAAGATCCCGTCTGGTGGCCCCAGCGCTCACCCACTCTTCAGCGGGAAGTCCTTAAAATGAACAACAGCTGCGGTAGAGAATGCCGGTGTCCTGTGGAGAATGATGCTCCCAGCACGCACACTGGGCTGAAAGGACGGGCCTCATCTTTCTGAGCCAACAAAGACATCCTTCTTCTGAGGAGGCTGCCTTTCCATCTTTAACTCATTGGCATGCCTGGGCACGCCTGGGCACCACAACTGTCCACAGGCTATTCTGTGCCCATGTGCCTGTCATCACATTCTTGGGCATGGACTGTGCCAGCTGGCCCAGACATTGTCCCCACTCCACCCAGGCCACAATCCCACTGGAATGTCACCCAAGGGGGGCCCAGGGCCTGTGCCGGGTCCCCAGTGAGACACTGGGGCCGAGTGTGAAGGAAAGGGGGATGGAAGCTCGCCCCAGGCCAGCTTGGGGGGATGTCCTGATTGGACCCGAAAGTGGATGCTGCAGTACTGAGTACTAGATCGGTAAAAGTTACACCGCGGATCCAGGATGGCCTCCTTGCCCAAGTCAGCACTTTGCTATGTGGAGACTTATTCCTAGTTATTTCATAGGGGTCCCTCCTGTCTCCTCAACCAGATTGGAAGTTCCCTGAAGCAGGGACCAGGTTTCTGCCTCATAGCCTCAGCTAGAGGGCCTAGCACAATGCTGGGCATGGTAGGAGAAGGGGGACGCCCCTAAGGATTTAGGGCTGGAAGAGACTTTAGCGATCACAGAGTTCAGCCCCTTCATTTTGACAGACTCATCCTGGCAGGGACCTCAGAGGCATCTCATTTAAGATGAGGAAGCTGAGACCCAGAGGACTCACCCAAGGTCACCCAGGGAGCAAAAGGTAGATTTTAAACCAAGGTCTCCTTAACTCTGAACTGAGCAGTCCTACCCCACTCCCTTCAGTAATGATGGATTTTCTTTGTGGTTTCCCTGCCTTAGGAGGTATGTTAGTCCTTCTGCAGAAGGCAGGGCACAATGCTTCCTGAACGTGGGGTGGTATCCCTCTTTCTTACTCTTACCCTGCCTCCACCACCTTAACGCCAGTCCTAGGAGATGCTAAATCTTGGAGGATGGAGAGCCAAGGCCAACCACTACAGGAATTGTTCCAAAGTCTGTTTTGGGTGCCAGTCACGTAGCTGATTCTGGGCTAGCTGGTGGCTGGATCAGATCTTGGTTACCACTACTCTTCCAGGCACACATCCCAATACACCTGGGAGTTTCCTGCCAGGTCCATTTTTTCCCCTTCCCCTTTTGTTCATTGCATTTTAAATGTTTGCAGGACATACAAATCCAGCAGCCATGTCCTCAGCGCCCTGCGGAGCTGGAAGGTCCTAGCTTGGTCCTGTCACTGGATTTCTTCAGTTTCCATCAGGCCCAGCATCCAGAACCTGGGCTAACCAACAATGGCCTGATCGCTAGCCTCAGGCAGACCACCTGGAAGCCGAGGAATTCCAGTCACTTCGAGAATGCCCCACATCTCCCTGTTGACACTTTCCCAGTTGCCTCCTCTGATGCCCACGAGGTCTCTCCTGCAAGGCTGGGAGCCAGGGGCAAAGGGATCAAAGGCTCCAACTTGGGAGTGGCCTTGGTGCCCGCACACAAAAACTTGCTCTGTCTTCCCTCTGCCAAGCAGGAGTTGGCATTTCTGGTGGAAGGTGTGACACAATGCCTCTTCCACCTCCTCGGCCATCAGCCACCTCCTGTTAGCACTTGACACACACTCCATCCAAATCACCAAAAATGACTAGTGAGAAGGAAACTAAGGACAGAGCACTGGGTGAGAGGAAGGTGTCCTGCTGTGACCCTGCTCAGGGCTCACCTGGGCTTGGGGGGATGAGCTATAGCCCAAAGTGCCCCAGAGGAACGCTCATTGGGCACCTCCATGCCCAATGTGCCTCTGTGCACAAAAACCTGACCCTGAGGAGAGGCCTCTGCAACGTGGGTGCCCGAGGGTCAGGAGTCTTAAAGGCTCACCTGGCCGCCCACCTCGACCCGCACTGACCCATGCCTTGACTTCACTCGACATCTCACCTGTTACAAGGCAACTCGACCTAATGCCCAAAGGGAAGAAGAGGGAAGAAAGGCAACTAGGGACCTGGTGCCCCGAGTCCCCACAGCTTAGCTGCCCAAGAACCACCTGTTTCTAAATATGGGGCTCAGCGGCTGTCTGCTTCGGAGCCCACAGGTCAGCTGGGAGCCAGAGAAGGGAGATGCCAAGGACAGAGCCACAAGCTCCTGCCCAGGGCCCCAGACAGCACTCCTGCCACTGATGATGGAGGAATGCCAAAGATGAGCCTGCTAGCAGCAGGACAAAATGCAAATGGCGGTGCTGGCCTGGGAACCGACTTCCAGGGGACAAGGAGTTAGGGGAGGAAAAGAGAAGGGGAGAAAAGCACCAAGCCCGAGGGCGGCCAGAAGGCAGCCTGAGCATAAGGAGACCCTCTCCACATGCGGGAGCTTCTAGCAGGGCTGGCTCAGGCTTCTTTCCAATAAGGAGCTGATCGATAATGAACGTATCTCTCTTTCCTCCATGCGCATATATATAAAGTCCACACACACACGCACACACCCCTCCATCTCTTACTCGCCCCATCTTGAATCATTCCGAGATGCTCCAGATTCCTACCCGGACACACGGTGATGGGGTCACTTCTGCACTCGACCTCCAGACTGCCCTCCCAGTTCCAGATGTGAGCCATGTCTCAGGGCAGACTGAGGAAAAGTGAGAAGCAAGGCCAACGAGCAACGTGCAGAATTCAAGCCGTGGGGCCTTTCAGGAAACAGGGCAGAGGGTGGGTTGCTGATGGGGAACATGGGCACCCAACAACATTCAGGGCCTAAATATGACAATGAAGCTCATTTCTGTTTTGCCAACAGTTGTCAGAAAATCTGGGATCAGTGATCCTGATGGAGCCACTTTGGGTCCAATGAGGAGGAAGGCAAAGAGAAGCCCCCTGAGGGCTGCCTTATGGCTGAGGAGGGCAGCTGACCTGCTGATTCTGGACATGCAGGGGAAGGGGACAAGGAGATGGGAGAGCAGAGGGACAAGAGGTCGGCTGGCCCAACGCGGCCCTGGGAGTCCTCCACCACCATGGAGGTGCTCTACCACAGAGGGTCTCTGTGGAGGTGTTAGCACCAAAAGCACCTGGGAGAAAACGTGGGCACAAAACAGGAGGGAGGGCTGAGCCCCCTTCCCTTCAGTCTGTTTGCACTGCCTGGTCAGGAAGTCACTGCTCCAGAGTGGGGCTAGAAAACCTGAGGACTTCTCGAAGTACCATCAGGACTTCCAGTTTCCGCCTCCTGGCAGGTGCCCAGGCCTTTGGATGACACTGACCTCAGGGGTCAGCAGTGAACGAGCAGTCTGAAGAACTGGGGGAGGGCTGTCAGGAGCATCTACGCTCCTGTGCAAATGCACAGACTTGCCCCCCACACCCGCGTCCAACGCGCTCCTCCTGAAAACTAATGCTGAAGCCATGTCCCCGAAGGGATGAGGGATCCCCCAGCCCTGGAGAGTCGGGTCCTAAGAAGTGGGAAAATCACTGCCCGTGCCCATGTCCTGAATATATCACAGCCCTTCTTTCACCCCCTACAAAGGGCCGAGTCAATCTGTCACGCAAACAGGCATGGAGACGTTAATGAGGCTTGCACCCCCCAGGAGGAGATGAGGGCGAAAGCTGGCCCAAACCACGCCTAGAGATGTCCAGTGACAGGTTCCTGCCTCCCTCTGCTCTAGTGCCCCTCTGGCAAGGGCGCCTTGGGGAGAAGCTGCATTTGGTCTACAGGCACAAGACAAAGAGGCCACCAGACTGCTTCATTATGTGAAAGATTTAAAGCAAGAATTTAAAGGATGGCCTGCCTGTCTGTCTGTCTGTCTCCCCCCTGCCCTTCCCTATCCCTCTCCACAATTCCATCTCCTGTGGATCTCTGTCTCCTCTCCGTCTTGGTCTCTCTGTTTCTCTTTGTCTGTCTCTCTCGACATCGCGTGGTGCCCAAGGGTTCTGGCTAACTCAGTGCCACATCATCAGGCATCTCTATTTGTGAGGACCACGTGATACGTGGAAGGTGCTTAGCACACAGTAGCTGCCCCCTTCAGTCGGTGAGTTTACTACGGGGTACTGACTGAAGCTCTGGGGAAACCTTTTCCCTGATTCACACAGACGGGGCTCCTGGGGGCGGCACTGCCAATCAAAGTGCTCCTGAGGAATGCCGGGTGCCTGGATGATTCCCCCAGGGTGATGGGGCCAGCCAGAGGCCGGCTCCAAGGGTCTCTTTGTCCACTTGAAGCAGGCCAGGACTCGGAGGAGCACTGCTAAACACTGCCCTCACTGGAGGCAGGAGGTCAGAGGGAGGGGGCCCCCAGCCTTCCAAACCCACCCCCTGAGTCTCTGTGGTTCTGTCTTCATGTCCTTCATTCCCATGGCCAGGCTGTGTCCATGTATCTGAACCAGCAAAAGCCCTCCCCACATGCTTACCAGACGTCGTCACCAAACTGCTCATTAGAAGCCTGATCCCGGCTCCCGCTAAGCAGAGGGGCCAGGGTCTGTCGGAGGGCCTCTGGGGGCTTTTTTTTTGAAATTGAGGAAAAAGAGAATCAGTTGCAAATGCCGCCTGTGGCTGCTCCAGGAGGAATAATGTATTGGTAGCGGAAATCAGTGCCCACCTTAGAGTAATGCAGAATAAAGCTGGGCTGCCGCTTCGCACCCTTCAAAGTGGCACAAACACAAACACACAAACAAAAATCTCCCAAGAAAAACAAGGAAAAAAAAGATTCCACTCATCAGTGGGGAGAGGAAGGCCAGGCTGGTGTAAAGTTGAGCTCCTCACAGCCTTGGCTATCGTTCATGCTCCGTATGCTAAGGATACCGATAACAGGAAAAACATACGGGTCTGTGGAAAAATATTCCTAATGGCCTTATCTGAAAGAGCAAAAACTGAAAATGACTCATGCCTGACGACTGAGGACTAGCAGAAGAGATGAGGGCATCCTGATGTAAGGGGATATTATGGTGCCTAAAAAAGGAGAACCATGAAGAACACAAGGAAATCCTGAAAGTGAGACCACCAGACTATAGAAATAGAGAGCTATGGGTATGCACACATATGCATAGCATCTGAAGAGGTCACGAAGCTTTAGAAATACGCGGAATGATTCAGGAGGGGATGCAAGGCAAACGTATGGTTCTGCTTCACTAAAATGTTTTATTTGTATGTTTCAATTTATGAATTTATAAATATCTAGAAATTTTGTATATATAGACACATTATTAATTACATATTACTTATCTTATTATTTATTTTCTTTTGAATCAAAATGGACATTTTAAAGTTCCAGGATGTTTTTTTGGTGGATTTAAATCTGGCTTATCTGTTAGTTTTTTAAAGTGTTAAGTTTAACCCATTCTGTGGAAATGCTGTCCCACACCAGGAGGCCTGCCACCTGACATAATGGCACTTTCCTAGAGATCCCCTGGCACTGCATGGAAAATCATGGGGCTGGAAGTTTGTTTATCATATCTTTTTAATTATCTTTTTAATTTTTTAAATTATCTTTTTAATTTTATTTGCAATCCACGATATGGTATGTATGTATGTACGTGTGTGTACAGGTATACAAGTGCATGTACATGTGTGTGTATGTGTGTGTACTCTCATGCAGATCTGTAAGCACGGTGTGAAGTTTCACTGAGCCTTTAATATTACTAAAAACGCAGAGGGCTAAGAGGGTGGCATCGAGCTCCGTTACCTTTTCAAGAATAAATACAACTCTGCTGGATCTTTGAAACCCTGGAGTGTGACTCATGGGAGGCCAATTGAGCCGGTCATTTCAGTTAGAGCAACTAGACCAAATAGGGGCACGGTGGGCAGGGAAGGGCTGGCTCTAAGGGACCTGTAGAAGAAAAGTTCGTCATCAAACCAGCATTTAGGCAGCACTTTAAGATGTGCAGGACATTATTAACTCTTTTTATCCCGAGGAGGTGCTATTATTAGCTCCATTTTACAGATAAGGAAATTGAGGCAGAGGTTAAGTGACTTGTTCAAGGTCACACAGCTAATAAGTGTCACCTGCGGTCAAATTTGAACTCAGATCTTCCTGATTCCAGGCCCAGCACTCTGTGCGCTATGGCACCCTCTAGCAGCCTGAAAATTGTGGTGAGTCTCTTATGCCTGTGACAAGCATCATTTTCAATTTACACAGACAATGATGGGTAAGTTCTGCCATTTAATCTATAAGCATTTGCATAAATCCCTCTGGGCCTGACTTCCTTCCTCCACAAAGCGAAGGGATTGGACCAGACCTCTGGGCTCCTTTCTCGTTCCTCTGAAGCGTGGACCCCCAACGATCCTAACAAGCTGCTTCTTGGCCCAGACCACAGCCAGGTCCTGAAAGGGGCCGGGACGATGACGGTCCTTCCTTTTCCTTCATGCTGGTCGCATCCCTTCCCCCACTGCCATTACAGGAGCCTTCGACCGCTCTTCCAGGACTGGAATTCTGGTGATCCGGAATTCCTGAATCTCATACTGCTCATATCTCAAGGAAGGAGACACCAGGTCCTGAGACGGCTGGGCTCCAGACCAGCCGAGTCCCCTTGGGCATATGAAGGAAATGCCATCCTCCTTCCTAGGCACAAATGAAGACCACACCAAGGCCCCCAGCTTTCCAGCTTCCCTTCCAGGGCTTGAGAGGGATGGATGAAGGGGTGGGCAGGGGCCGAATCACACTCCATGTTCTTCCATGAAATGCTCGTTAATTCCAGCTGACCTCCCCCATTAAGCTACCTCTCTTCAAATTAACAGTGTCCAGGATGGGACAGCTTTGACTAATCACCGTTAGCCTCTCCGCTGGCATCTCAGAAATCAACCACTTGGTACCACAAGAGTCACCTCCCAAAGGCTCAACTAGCCAGTGATGTAAGCTTCCCAAATTGCTTTAGACAGTATATCCTCTCAGGTCAGAGCTTGTTTAAGTCCTCCAGGCCCTTAGCTAGGCACTGGAGGGAGAAGGGGGTGGGCTGGGGCTGCAGAAATTGCATTGGGCTAATCAGCCTGTCTTCTTTTCCAGGTAGCCTCTCACCTCTTCAGGAAGGGGAGGGAGGCCTACAGAGGTCTCTCCATGCCCAGGGCTCCAGTCGCTCCTGCACAGATGCCTGTTTCCCACAGGGTAGGTAGAAAGTGGCACCTCAACAACGTGAGGATGTGGCATCTTTCCTCCTACATGGAATCCCCAAGGAGGCTGATGCTGCATAGAGAAGGTCCAAAAAGAAAAGACAAAGGGGCATCTCTCTCCCAAGCAAAGGTCAGCGAGCATCCAGGCTGCTCACCTGTAATTCTGGGAAGGGACGGCAAGTCTGCAGGACACATAAAAATGCATGCCCAAGGCCATCTAGATGCCCCTGGGAGGGTCCGGGGCAGGGAGGCCAGGACTGAATGCCAGGCATGTTCCCAGCCTGGTGACACATCAGGCTCCATGTGTTCTCCTCTTGGGTCCCCTCATCATCGCCAGAGTAGAAATGTCCAACATACTGGCCACTCCTTTCAGTCCTTCCTTCCCTACCTTTACCCTGACCCAAAGGGTCCTGAAGATTAATGATCGAGACAATGTAAAAGAATGAACATCATCCTGAGGCACCTCAGAGAAACCCAACGATTTATCCCACAAGACATTCTCCAGAGGCCATAAATTTGCCATGGTCAGAATAGGGTCAATTCCCCGAATTCCACCGAAAACTTTCCCAGCCTTGAGGAAGGTGACAGCTCATGAAGACGGCCTTTAAAGAAGACTGATGGTGCTCAATTAAGCCTGATTTTCTAGGGGGGTTGCTAAGATCTCTCCAAGAATCTCAAACTCCTGATTAATGAGTGAGATGGCTCTGCTTTGCCAAAGAGGCTCGAGCATCATTTTTATCATGCAAAATAACGCAGTGTGCCCTTCTCAGTGCTTCTGGCAAGTTGCCTGTTGGCCCAGGATCCCAAAGGTACTCCGGGGGATCCAAGAACGTGACCTAAGAATGTATGACAGAGGCTGGCGAAGCCATCAGAGCCATGGCAAGGTTTAAACCAAAGTCCATTCCCCATCTTTCATGGAGCTTCTGGCTGATAGTTCTCCCCCAAACCTATGCCTAAAAGTCCATTTTTCTTTCAGGTATTTTCAAAGCTTCACCAGACGGGCTTCAACGAGGATCATCTGAATCTCTGGTGAGACTCAAGGCATCCCAAAGCCTGCTTGCTGGGCTGGTCCTCCCACAGGACTCTTGGAAAATGTCAAGATGAATTGCAAGGCCCAGGGTCCATTCTTTCAAACCCTCTTTATTAGGTTTTTGCAGCTTCCTAGAGAGGAGGCAACTCTACCCTCTAATGGATCCCTCCATCACCTTCCTCTCACTTGTTCCAGCTGATTTCTAGATCTCTGGAATCCTCCTCTCTGATTATATATCATGTGCAGATGTCACGGACCCCAGAGAGGTCCATCAGTCCAGAAGTGTGTGACAGTGCTATGTCTCCAGCCTCAGCCCATGCACTCAGGGCCACCGCTTGCTTCCATCTCTGCTGGATCAGCCTGCTGGTAAGCCTGGTGGGCAGGCACATTGTTTCGTGGGTGAACTTTGCCATCTCATTTTCTCTGCATTCAGTTAATCCTGATCCTCTAACACCAATGGGATTCCTTTGATGACTTGACGGGAGTTGGAGGTAAGCATGATGGATGTGCTGGGTGACTCCGGGGAAGCCTCCGCTGTCTTTTCCCAGCTGCTGAGGAGGCCTACCAAGGAGCTGAGTGGGAAAATAACGCAGTCTGGAAAGAAAGATGCACCTCGATTTCGCTGTCCTCCTGGAAGGCTGGGTCCACCCATCCTGCCCAGCTCAGCCAGCCCCAACATTGTAAGCAAGGTGGATTGGGATGCATTAGTTGGAGCAGCAGAGACGGGCAGCCTCTCTTTGAAGGCAGGAGACTGTCCAGCCTTCAACACTATCCCTCCATGGCACCCTGTCCAAGGTCCACGATAGCTTGGAGCATCCTGGTCTCCATGATCAGGGCTCTTACAGCTACAGAATTAGTAACTCACACTAGGGAATTCCCGCTGCATTTTCAGACTAAACGGCAAATGCAAAGAAACTCAGGGGAGAACATGTTGTCTTCTCACCGGGGATGGAACAAAGTGGCATGACATAAGGAAGAAGGGGCTATACTGGAAGGGAGCAAGACTTGGGTTCAAATCCTGCCCCAGACACTCAATACTTGCGTGAGTCTGGATAAGTCACAACCTCTCAGGCCTTAGTTCCTTCATCTATAAAACAAGGACAATGGTTCTGATGGCCTTGAAGGTCACCTCTAGCTTCGCTCCACTTCCTCTGTGCTTTGGCCACTCACAGAAAGTAAGCACGACACACCCAGCGTCTGAGGAGGAAGCTTAGCCTAGCTTTGGGGCCAGCCAATCAGGGCTCCCTGCTCATCCAGTGGCTCCCAACCTTTCTAAAATTCTCTAGGATTATTGGTGAGTTGTATAAGGCAGCGGGCCCACTAGGACCCCAGGTTCTGCCTGCAATCTCACATGCAGGCTGTCCCTCCACGGTAGAGACGCGAGCAACGACTCTGGCTAGTCAGACCACCCTAGGGCGCTGTTCTGTGGTCAGGCTGGGCTCCGCCAGCCCCAGAGCAGCAGTGGCGTGCCCAAGAAGGGTATTTCCAAGCCCAAGGGTCCCTGAGCCATCAGAAGGTGCTCACCACTAGAACATGAAGTAGAATAAATGTGTTTTGGTTGGGCCTCCTTTCTCAATCAATTCAAGAACCTCGAATGCCCACAGCAATGCCCTCATCTTCCAAAGAAACTAGACCTCAGGCAAGGTAGGGTGGCTTGCCCAGGGTCACACAGCTTGTTGATCCTTGGGGCTGTTGGGATCTCCCAACCACCTCTGCCTCCCCGGGCAGACACAACCTAGCCAGAGGGCGGCTCAGTTGGTCCGGCTGGGTCAGATCACTGCCCAGGCATTGGCCAGGCTATGAGGAATGCTCTTGAGAATGGCACTCAATTCTCCAGCTCCCCAGAGACCCCTCAGCGTGCCTAAGGAATCCTGATGGTCTGGTGGAAGGGGTGCCTCCTCCCCTCCAGCGCTCCTCTGCAGGAGGCCGGGTTTACCTGGGGCATCTTCAGCCCCAGCAGGGACTGTCTTGGGTGCTTAGCACCACCTACAACTGTCCCTTTCAAGCTTATTAATGGATGGGTATAAATAAAAAGTTTCCATTTCAGTTCTCCGTCTGTTCAGGACAAAGCTCTCCAAGGACATTTATTAAATACCTACTGTATGCAGAGCACTCACCAGTCATGGGAGGCAGGGAGGAAGAGCGTGACTATCGCTGATACCACAGTGCCCTCACAGAGCCAATAGTGACAATGCTGGGCGGGGGACGCACAAACAGCCGCTACACTGAACAAGGGGAGTACAGCAGAGGGCCCTGGAAGGACAAAAAGCCCAGCCCAGTCTCAGGAAGGAGACAGAAAGTGACCGCCCGCCACCCCCCTCCCAGCATCCCAGCAGGAAATGCTCTCCATGCACCGCACTCCAGGTCACTGGCCTCAGGGGGCTTGGCCTTCGTGACGCCAAACATGGTAGCTGGCAAAGGGGGCCCTGACACCAGGAGAAGTGCTGGTGGCCATGAGCTCCACCCTGAGCCCACACTGATCACAGTTGAACCCCTCTCCTGGATGCCCAAGTCTGGTCGCCAGGGCAGAGAGTGCATGGCTCCTGTCCTTCCAGGCCCAGCATCCTCCAGTCCCACCGCACTTTGGGATTCCAGCTCTGCCACTAACCATGACTTTCGGCACGTCCCTTCACTTCCCTGAGACTGTTTCCTCACCTGTCACATGAGGACATTGGTCTAGACAAGCTCCAAGTTCAAGGCCTAAGATTCTAAGGTCAGAAGCTGGCCCTGGCTGGATCAGCCCTCTGCCTAGGGCCAGGCACAGAGTCAGGACTCAGTCAATGCCTTTTCATTTGTTCAGACAAGACTGGGGAAGTTGGAATACTGGAGCACTGCCTGGTAAATCTGACACCCATGCCAAAATGAGGGGCTCCCATTGAGTTCACGATCCAAAATCCTGACCTAGGCTCCTTGACCCCAAACAGCAGCTGGTCCGTAGTAGATGCCTGATGGCATTGGTGCTGCTGGAGTCTAACCAAAGCCCCTGCTAGCAATGGCTGGTGGTGGTCAGGAAATGAACCCCCTGGAAGCCAAGCCTGACTACCCCTGGCCCACAGGGTCCTTCCCTTCTCTGGGCAGACCTTGCACAGACTGTCAGAGCCACATCTTCTGGCACTTAATGATACCCAGTATCCCACTATTCTCTGGTTGGTGTGGGTATGGGCAGAATGTAAACCCCTGGAGGGCAGGGGCCCCATTAGCAGCTTCTGTCTGGTCTTCCCAGCACCTGGGGCAGCTCTAGCCACAGAGTAGGCATTTGACAAATCTCTTCTCACTAACAAATGGGAGAATTGGTGGATGGACTAAATATATGGCTGTTTCTTGAAAATACCCAAGACACTGATACAAGAACATCAGACAGTTCCCATAAATATTATAGCCATGAAAACAGGAGGGAAAAGAGAAACTATCCATCACATTCCTGGACCACCACTTACAGACAGACCTCACTTAGTCAAGGCCATTTCTAAACAAATGTCAAGTGATAGTCCCTGGAAAAGAATGGGGAAACAGCCTAGATTCTGTGACCTTGTCAGTCCCCAGGACGGAAGCTACCAGAGACCCAGACTTAGCACTCCGCTCCATTTCATCATCTCCCCTCCCCCCATCATATAAACTGCTGAGACACAGGGAGCTTTAGCAACTCGACCCATAATAAAGGGATTTTGTGACAGGTGCAGACTGGATAATTAACCACCAGATGACTTTCTTTTTCCTAATGCAGAAGAATATTTGATAATTACTGACATAATTAACTGTGGCCTTATTCAAGGCAATTTCACATTACACACTGAATGGAGGCAGGAGGAGGGTGCTTTCCATCACGCCCACGATGGCCAAGCCGGAATTCAGACTCTCCAGGAACCCCCTGGGCTATACCAGGGAACCCATTACCCCAGGCCTGAAACCCTTCCTTGTGTATGATTACTTTGCCTTCTGAAGCTCCCTGTCCTCAGAGCAAAGAGAACCACCAGTCCCCCAAATACGAGCCAAGACCGTCCCTGGGCCATTCGAGGTGCCCCTTTATTAAAGGTGACAGAGTTAATCCCTCGAGTTTAGTTACTATGGTGTGAGCTCTGAAATTCAGTCCTTCCCCTCTCTGCTTTGCTTGTCTTCAGACAATAGAAGCTGAAACCAAATCCCTTAGAACCCAGCTAGGTCAAGCCCTGATCAACAATCCTGAGCATTTATAAAGGCTGGCTAATGCCCGAGAGAGGCATGGCGCGCCTTCCGAGAACGTGGCTCTAAGTGTGCCCAGGGCGCTTTGTCCAACGCAGGACGGCCGCAAGCATAGATGGCCACTCACCAAAGTCTTCAGCAGACCGAAGAACACAGGTCACGGAGAATCTCCAGTGACTTCGGCTCTCACCAAACCTCTCGAAAGCCACGGTTCTAATACCACAGGGTATTCGGGACCTAGAGAATTTACTACGGGGAAAAGCTTGGGCCTGCACAGTGCTGGCCGGGGCTTGGCTTCTGACTGTTTCTTCTTCTATAAAGGGAAGATCGCTGAGGTCCCTCCGGCTCCAAAATCCTTTGATGTCATGGTGCAACCCAATGATTTTCAGATGTGACATTGTTCGTTCTGTGGTCAAGCTCCCTGACCCCACGGTTTGGCCATAGCGTAGAGAGAATACAGGAAGGAAGCCTTTTGCAGGTTTCATGGTCTATCTGGCCTTGGTCCAAGAGTCCCGCACCCTCTTCTCATGTGGTCACTGAGGGGCTTCAATGCAATCTGGGTTGCCATCTTGCCCAGCCACATGACCTACCAGGGCCCAAACATGACAAATGATGAGGACAGAGGACAGCTGATGGTTTTCTCTGAGGCTGTCTTCCAGTGGGGCTCGGACCAATTAGTGAATTTTAGGGCAGAGGCCCACCTGCACTGAATGTGGCTCACCTCTCTTCCCATGCCCTTCGGGCTGGTACACCCCATCTTCTCCCCAGCACTGTTTCCACGTCCTGATTTCCTTATCAGAAGGGCCCTGATGCCAACCACCTCGTGGAACATCATTGAACTTCCCTCCCCAAAAACTTCATGGCATGTGCATGGCTCCTGAATCCTATTCCCTGAAGTGTGGGTTTTTTCATCCTCACCAGCCAGACCCAACATGAAGCCTGCATTGTCTTCCCCAAGTGATGGGAGCTTGTCAGATGTGGGTGAAGAGCTTAAGCTGCACAAACCCCCCACGAATGTTGTCCAGATTTCTTCAAGAGCTGGGGCCACATCCCTTTCATGGCTGGTCCCACAAAGTCTGTCTATATGGCTGAAATCTGGCAGGAGGGAGAAGGTGAAAGAGGGCCCTGTTCTGTGTGTGCCTGTGAGGCTGGGCCGGGGCGGGCACAGACTCAGCTCGGTACAGCCAGAGGCCAGGAGACAGATCCCAACCTTTTCACTGACAGCCTGGCTTAGCTCAGGTAAGCTGGTGAGTCACATAAAGCACCCCCATGACCATATGTATACAGGGGAAAAGATCACATACTAGTCAAGGGGAGACTCAGCTCAGTCACTACCAAGAAAGAGAAAGGCTGTGCCTTTCTGCTTAGTCTCTCTTCTCCTTGGCAGGGATGAGCTGGCTCCAGGTGTGCTCTGCAGTAGCAGGCCTCTATCACATGAAATCAGGGTGGCCAAGTTGGAAGGGGCCCTGGGCCCCTGCCCAGGACACAAGCAGGTACTGACCCCCTTCTGCCTCAAGTCTTTCAGTAAAGAGGTGCCTATCACCTCCCAAGGGCAGCCCTGTGAGCCTGGGGCAGGCTCTGCCAGGAAGCTTCTCTCATTAGTTAGCCTCGGCCTCTTCCATTCATTGTTCCAAGTTCTGCCCTCCAGAATGAGCCCCGTCTGTTGTGCACACAATGATGTTTCCGAGACTGCCCCCATGGTCCCCTGAGGCTCGTCCACCAGCCTCACAGGGAAGGATCTCACTACCCTCCTTTGGCATCCTCTAGCTTAGCAACGTCCTAACCAAACAGAGGCACCTGGAACTGAAGGCAGTGTTCTAAACATGG
>CM053624.1:8183785-8274149 GCA_028646595.1 Phalanger gymnotis | reverse complement strand
CATGGTGAGCCAGTCAGCTTTAAGAAAAGACCGTGCCCCAAGCAGAGACTGAGGATCCCAGGCTAGTTTCTGAAAGTGACACTTCCCGCTCCTTGGGCACAGATGGAGGGAACCTGGCCTTATGAAGAGGGCTTTCAATGAGCACAGGAGGCAATAACCCAGTCATTCTAATAAACTAGGCCAGACTTCTTTCACAGACTTTCAAGCAACGAAGGGTCATGGACAGCCTGGCTCTGGGGCTGGGAGAGCACTTCTGGTTGTGGAATCATGCTTTCCAAAGATACCAAGGCCACAAACCTTGGGATCTGCTTTGATAAAACTAGTCAAACACAGTTCACCTGCATCAGTTTGTAAACCATTTACAAGTGCTCAAACTCAACAACCACAGCAATTCCATAGTCACACCTATCCTACATACCATGTGTGTCCCAAGAGTATCAAAACATCTTGGTTCTGAATACCCTGCAAACACCTGACTCTGAGAGGCTTGGCCAGGCTTGGCAATGCTCCCCAAATCACTGAAAGGTGCTCTTTCCAAAAGGCACTACTGTTCTAAGAACCTGAGAAGGTTGAAAGAACCTCTGCCATTTTTACAAAGCCATGACATGAGGTGTAGCCCAAAGAACAGTCATGCAGCATGCAGTCATCGCAGCAGACTTGGCGACGTGCCCCCAGGGCCTTGCGTAGACCAACTTGGTCCCTGAGGGCCCACTCTTGAGGAAAGTGGGCTCTCCCGGCCACAGAAATGGAGGTCCCCATCCCCTGAGCCCAGTTCTCTCTCCTTCCTTGAAGACCACTCTACTTGGGTGAACGAGGACCGTAGGGACATAGGTGAGGCAGAGAGCTGGAGAGATTCCGGAGACTCGGCAGAGAGGATCACTATGAAAGAACATTCCTCTACACCAAATATGAAGTCTTAGTATGGCATGAGCTGCCACTGAACAGAATGAAGGAGAGCACAGTCTGCGTTGGCCCCCGTCCCAAGGGGTTCAGTTACTAGGAGGAATGCAAAGACTTCAGTCTCGCCTATAGCCTGCTCCAAACACAAGAATCAGGGTGTCTTCATTGAGAAGAATCACGCAACAAAAACTGCCCGGCTCCCACGTCCAGGCGCTAAGCAGGTACAAAGCGTGTAATACACCGCCTTGCCCCAACAAGAACTGACAATCAAGCCGAAGAAAGGAAAAGAAGAGAGAAAAGCAGCGCCCAAAGCCTCAGCCGGGCTCGTCTTTCGAAGCAGAGCCAATGTCTGACACACAATTACGGGGAAGAATAACCACCTCATGACAGCTTCAGGGAGAGGGTGACGAAGGGGAGATAGGGCCGGGATGTGCTGAGATCTTGGACATGGTCGCACAACTAGACCACCTCTTTTTTTTTTTTAATCTCAGAGTGAAATACAGCTTGGCTGCCACCGCCCACCTGGCCACAAACTGACCGTCACCGCCTCTTATGTGCATTCGTTCTACAAAGCCGGACCCCAACTTGCAGATGGCATTGGAAGCAAAGCCATTCCCTAGGGTCCTTCTGGAAGCAAAGCCTTGTCTGCGGCTTTTCCTGATTTTTATCTTTGGACAACAGCTGCTGTTGATCCAAGGGTAGGGAATATTCCTAGAAGGGGCAGAACCTGTGTGAGCTGGCCAAAACCACTTCGACTCGAGGGGCAGCAAACTGGAAGCCAAGGCTGTCGTGCTTGAGCGGCAAAGTTCCGAGTTCTTACTACGTTCAAGCTGTGAAGACTCCCGATGAAAAGCAGAGCTGGAATTCTCCCCAAGAACACAAAGGTCTGGTCTCTGTCCAGAACACACTTACACCTGAGAATGGAGCCACTGGCGGAGAGTGAATGAGGCTCTGGGGGCCCTTTATAAAGACACGAGCAAAACATTTCTCACGGTTCCTTACAATATTCTTATAAACTGAGGGACATAAAGTCAGGACCATCTGGGGTCAGATCCCTCCCTCAATACTTACTAGCTGTGTGACCTGTGTGTGACTGTCTCTGTTACATGGGCTGGTTGGACTCAATGTCCCTCTAAGGTCCGATCTAGCTTCATATCGAAGATCTTGTGATGGGAACTCCTCCACTGACATCCGAGTCTCTTTGAAATCTCTGCTCTCCGCCTTGTGCCTTGTTTCTCTTTTAGCTTTTATTTCAAAATGGCGGCCACAAAGTCAAGTCTGAATGGTTCTTGGCCATGCGAATGCACTGCCTGCACTCCATTTGGGAGATCAAAACCGGCCTGACCTATTTAATGGCACTGCTACAGATCTCTCGAATATTAGGTCCAGGAAAACCCACAATCGATCCATCAACTGAATGATCGATCAACAGGCATTTCTTAAGCATCTTCTATGTGCCCAGCACAAAACCAGATTCCTGTGGCTACCAGCACACAGGATCCAGAGCCAGGGCAAGGAAAAACAGCAACCACCACCCACGGGCACTTGAGAGTTTTCAACATTTTAACAAAATGTCTCCCCCCTTTGGTTTTTAAGGAGAGGCAGATTTCCCTTTTGGGAGCCAGGAGCCATGGGTCTTTCTTGTAGCCACTTTCAATGTAGAACAAGACACGAGGTGGGCTCAGAGGAAAAACGTCCTGGTTCCCAGCCAGGCTCAATTCGGGGAGGTTTGTCCCGCATTAAGGGAGACACCAGATGTGTCCTGGTCTTAGCCCTTGGATTCCAAGCTCATGTGCTGGATGGGATTCCTCATGTGGCCACTGAACCCCTAGGTCTCACTTCCGTAAGGAAGGGACAAGGTGGAGGCTACCAGGGGAAGCACAAAGGAGCAGACAAGGCTGCTCATGTCTGAAACTCAAAGGGCGCCCGACTGTGGTGGCTTCTACAGGAAACGTGGCTAAAAGCATGAGCCACAAGCTCATCGTGCTCGAGCACAATCTGCCTCGCGGCATTTACGACGGAGCATCTCAGCGACAAAGCGGTTTTCATCGTCAAACGCTTCAACCTTTGTGGTCTGAGGCCGGCTGGCGTACCAAACGCTCCAGAGCAGGGCCAAGGCTCCCCCTCAGACTTGTCATGCCAGCCAAGCCGGACAATGCTGCAGGAGCAGAGCCTGCTCTGTGCCGAGGTCCGGGTGGCTGGGCCAATCTTCACGGGAATGATGCTGCTTCTGGGCACTGCCGACGTCGTGGCCAAAATTCTCTCACGGGTGGGTGGAGGAGACAGAGGCAGAGAGCAGAGGGTCTCTCCTTTTTCACAGGATCCTAGGCTTAGAGCTGGGAGGGGCCTCTGAAGTCGCTGAATCCAAGTGAAAGCACAGAATCTCCTCATTTCACAGACAAGGAAATCGAAGGAGCGGGGTCACCCGAGATGCCCACTGTGACACAGGGTCTAAGGCAGGATTCTAATGCAGCTCTCCCCGATTCCTAGTCCAGCCTTTGATGATGATGAGGATGACGATGATGAAGATGAGGAGGATGAAGCTGACAATGATGAAGGCAATGAGGATCATGATGAGGAGGAGGGGGATGAGGAGGACGGGGAAGAAGAAGCTACCTAACACCGATACGGCCATTTAAGGGTTACAAAGCACTTCACACATGACTTTCTCCATTGAACCCACATCCCAACCCTGTAAAGTAAGTGCTATTATCATCTCCACTTTACAGGAAACTTGGCAGAGACGGGCTGGGATTGGCCCAGGGTCATCTGGCTAGCCTGGAGTGTGCAGAGGGGGCCGAGTCCGGGTCTCCCTAAGTGTGGGGGCCAGCACTCTCCCCAGTGGGTGTCCCTGCTTTCTAACGTGGAAATTGGTTTGCATCATCTTTTTAACACTTCGTATTTACTTCCTGTGTACACGTTGCTCCCCACCCCACCCTCCACCAGCCAAATGTAAGCTCCCTCAGAATGAGAATTGTTTCATTTTTGTCTTTGATGAGACAAAAATGAGCAATTCTAACCCAGCCCGTTAGTGGAGCCAGGACTGGGGGAGGGGAGAGGGAGGAAGAGGAGGAGGGAAGGAAGAAAGAAAAGGAGGAGGGGGGAAGGAGGGAGGGGCAGAGGAGGAAGAGGGAGGTATGGAGGAAGAGAAGGGGCAGAGGTGCTTCTTTCAGCCATTGTTGGTTTCCTCATTTTCTCAGCTCCTTTCCACCCACATACAAGACAAGAAGGGAAGAGAGAAAAGAGCTCAGCACACTGGGAGCAACAGAAACCTATCACCGACAGTGGAGACAGAGCAAAGACGCCTTCTCTTTGTGCCATCTCTATGTCTGGCCCGGCAGCACAGGAGGGTACCGCTGATGCTCGCTGCCCACTTCGCCCTAGCACCAAGGTCAGGAGAGCCTATGTGTTCATCCAGGAGGAGCCTCGCTCTCCGTGACCCCCCGCTGAGGGCCCCGCAGGCCTGGCCTCGCCAGCGCACGCCAGGGTCTATTTTAACCAACACGCACCTGGTGTCCATGTGCCAATCTGGCCCTGCTGCACAAACTCCTTGGAGCCCAGTTTCAGATTTCAGCCATAACCCAAATATAACTGGCATCATCCAGGAACAGTGACAGCCTGTCACCTCAGACTGTCTAGACAGCCGAACGACTTCGAGATTAGCCCAGAGCAGATCGTTTGTCCCAATGTGATGTTACACGAGATGCCCATCAGGGGCCCGTGACCGGGCATCAACCACTGGGACTGATGCTTGGCTGCCATTCATTCCAAGTGGCACTGGGCCGGGGCAAGCTCTCTCCCATCAAGGAACCAGTCAAAAGCTGAAGAGGCCGGGCTCCGGGGACCCACAGCGTGGGACTGCGCTCTGGAGAAAGAATTCAGCTGGACTCAAACACCGAGTCACAGTGGGCAGCCCTCGAGGAACAGCCCAGAGTCAGACCAGGCTCAGGGCTGGGCTCTGCACACACTGCTTAGGTGACCCTGGCCAAGGCCTCCTCCTTCTCTGGGCCTCGCTTTCCTCAGCTGTTAAATAAGAGACTAATCTCTTAAGTCTCTTTCAACCCTCCCCTACTATGGTTTGGTGATATTGGGAAAGGTCCCCAAAAGGAGGCTCATTAACTCCAGAGCTGATCACCCAGGACCATCTGTTCACCAGGCCTTCCTTTTCTGCCCCCTGGCCTCCTGAACTCATGGCTGAGAAGGGACGTCTAGAGCGGGACCATAGAGGACAGAGGATGCTTTCTGCACCAGCCTAGTCTTTCTACTTAGACAATAAACTCGCTGAGGGCAGTCATGGCTTCTCCAGGTCTTCTGTCTCCCTTTGGCATGGAGTCCACATTAGGCCCATGCACGTGCACACGCACACACACACACACCATATATGCTCCCAATTCAGCCCACTTTCCATCCACTGCCTGTCCCAAGGCGGCTGAACTGGTTTGCCTTTGAGGTCCTCTTGGACCCTGGGATCCCATAGAGGGCCCTGTTCTGGAGAGGGGCCAGCCCGGGGCATTTCTGAAAGCCAGCGGCTTCCATCTCATGGCATCACTACATTTAAAGCTGGGGTACCACCAACCCCTCCCCCCAATTTGCAAATGACAGAACCAAAGCCCAGAGAGCAAGACCAACCACGCTCTACGTGACAAGACCTTAACTGGGCACTCACCGAAGCACGGCCATTCTTTTCTCCTCCTTAACCCACACTCATTATTCCATTTACCAGACCCTTTATGGCTTCTCTACCTTCCCAGGACTCCTCTCCCCCTCTAGTCACTGACCTCAACTAGAATGTAAGCTGCTTGAAGGAGGGGCCACTCCCCTCCAGGCTTTGTATCTCACACACACATGAAATGCTCTGGGACTCGAACCTGACAAAAATGCAATATGGTGGAGAAGAGTAGGTGGTTGACCACAACCTCCATGTGCCCATTTCTGTAATGTGCCAATGTTGAGGAATTACAAGTCGCCAAGCACTTATTAAGCACCTACTGTGTGCCAGCTCCCGTGCTAAGCACTAGGGATTCAAGGACAGACAGAGCACAGTTCCTGTCCTCGTCCAAGCATCTTACAGTCTGCCAACTAGAAACAAACAGGGTAATTTAGGATACTCTGGAGAGTCTCATGTCGAAGGGGGCCCCAGCACCGACGGGCCTCCCCTCCCCTCCCCCTCAGCCTTCTCCTCTTCCCTCCACCCCAGCTGTGAACCTCCAGAGTTCTGCCCCACTTCTCTGGCTCATCAAGTGCTCTCATATCCTCGAAAACAGGCCCCACCAAAACCAAGAATGTTCGCCCGGGCTTGCCTCATCTTGCTGCCTGGTGCCAGTTCCCAGGCTCCTCCCAGGCGACCGATCCCATACTGGAGCATGAAACCTGGCACAGCCTCTCTCCTCTGAGAACAGTGGGAATCATGGGAGCACAGCCCAGACGCATGAGGTATGAGGACAAAATGTGGGGGCTGTCCTCCACAATGTGGCCACTCCTGGCCCCCCCAGCCCTCTGCGCCATATGCAAGGAGGCAGAAGGAACCTGGACTTCAGGAAGCCTGGGATGGGGCACCAGCTTGGTGGGGCCCTGGCTAGCATTTCCTCATCTCAAAGATGAAGGGGTTGAGCCACACTGGGATGGCCAGGTGCCTCCAAGTCTCCTTCCCAGCTCTAAAACTCTAGGATTCTGTTTCTAGGTGAGGGTCCCCTGATATCCTGGTGTGGAAGGCTAAGAATCACCTCAAAATGCTCTGTCAAGCTTGGGATAGTCTTACTGGGTGATGGGGGAGGCCCAGGGGACAGCCCAGGCCTTCTGCCAGGCTGGGACAACAGGGAAATTCAGCTGGAGCTGGAGAGAAGGCAATGGTGTGCAGCCTCATATTTGTACGGAGATGGCAAAGCGGACCATCCCTCAGTACAAATGGGACTGCCTGAGTCATCCAATGCATGCCCCCATTGTACAGATGAGCCCACTGAGGTTCAGCAAGGAGGAATGGGAAGGAACAGGATTGTAAACTGAGCCCAGGCGCTGACTCCAAACTCAGGAAAGCCTGCACAGGCAATCCTCAGCAAATGAACGGTCAGTCTCTAAGGTCCCAAACAGACATGGCGGGAGCAGAGCAGTGTGGCCCACCAGAACAACAGCATTTCTGTGGCTTCTGAAGAGGGAGGAAATGGAGAAGCCATCTACTCCACATCCTCACTTTACAGATGAGGAAACCGAGGCAGGCACAATTTACCCAAGTTCACAGAGGTACTATTGGGGGAGAGGGGGCAGGATTTGAACCTCTGACACCAGAGCACTGCATCAACATTGCCTCCTAGAAAGTACCATTGGAAAAAGCACTTCTGGAACCCAGGGAAGGAAAGAGAGAATCCAATTAAACCTAGTACCTAAATTGGGGAAAAATAAAATACTAAATAATTAACAAATAAAAATAAACCTAGTACTTGGCCCACAGCAGGCACCTAATAAATGCTTGTTGACTGGCTGGCAGCTCCTGATCCCATTAATCACCCTGCTCCCTGACTCGGAGGTGCCTCCAGAGTTAGGGCCTCCCTAGCCCTGGGGATGGAAAAGAAGACAACTGCCCACCCCAGGGTTCCTCTGAGGCTGGACCCATTTAGAGCCAGAGATCACAGGCCTTGGAGGCCAGAGCCCATGCCCTGCCTCCCTCAGGGATGAGGTCGAGGGACATTCTCCCACTGCCCAGGGAGGGGGTGGGGCATCCCCTCCCCTCGACTCCCCCATGCCCCCTCCCCCACTGGTCATGATGACAGCCTCGATGGGATGGAGCCAGAGGCTCCAATCAGAAATCTCCACCTTCAGCCCTGCTGGAGACCAAGGACTTGGGCCAACATCGCCTGGGAAACCCTGACCATTGATCCCACAGACCTTCAGGTGCCTGGCTTCAGTGAAAAGGAATCTGGGCTGGGTTCTTTGAAGCAACAAGAATCTGCAAACTTCAGAAATCTTTCTTAGCAACAAAAGCATTACAGAAACCCAAGAATCAATGATGGAAAAATCCAAGTAGCGTTCTCGCCCAAAATAGACTCTATGATCCTGCAGAGGCCTCCGCCGGGGCTCCACATCCCCACCTGAACACTCTCCAGGTAGATCATGCCTATCTAAAAACAGTCCCTAATTATAAAGAGTGACAAGGAGAGGTTACAACTAGAGGCACTGGAGACAAATGCAGAACTGAGCGGCAAGGACACTCTGGCCCTCCAGCCAGGGGCTGGTGAAATTCTGGGGGATGAGGTTTGTCCTCCAAGAGGAGGGTCATGAGGCCAACTACCAACAAGAGCTGACTAAGCACTCACTAAAAATGTATACTACACCGCCTCAGCTGGGCCCTCCCTTATCAGCTCCCTCTCCCTCCCTTCACCTGGGCTCTTCTAAACCTTTCTATCCCTCCATGGACCTCCCATTGCTCCCACTTTCCCTCCCCCAACTCTCTCAGCTGAGAACTTTCCTTCATATTTTACAAAAAAAAATTGAGGCCATTTGCCATGGACTCCCTCCTCTCCTCTCTTCCTCATCTATCGCTCAGGTGCCATCGGCCTCTCTCTCTTCTTTCCCACCCCCTACCCCCAGTTTCACACGATGAAGTGGTCTTACTCCTGACCAAGGCTACCTCTACCTGCTCAAGGGACCCCATTCCATCCCATCTCCCCCAAGAGACTCTCCTCCCTGGCTCCTTCAATTATGCCCATGCCTCCCCATCCTGAAAAACCTTCATTGGAGCCTCCCATCCCTGCTAACTATGGTCCTTCGGCTTTTCTGTCTACACCAGGGCCTCCACTGGCTCTTGTTTCACTCTCTTCTCAACCCTTCACAGTCTGGCTCTTGACCTTCTCATCCCATCAAAACTGTTCTCTCCAAAGTTACCAATGATTTCTTAATTGACAAATCCAATGACCTCTTCTCCATCCTCAGTCTCCTTTGATGGCTTTGTAGCCTTTGTCCCTGTGGATCAGATCACTCTCTCCTTGAAACTCTCTCTAGGTTTTCAGGACACCCTTCTCTCCTCTTCTCTTCTCTTCTCTCCTCTCTCCCCATCCCTCCCTCTCCCTCTCTCCCCCCCCCACATTCTCCTCCTCCCTCTCTAATGGCTCCTTCTCTGTCTCCTTTGCTGGATCCTCCTCCAGATGATACCCTCTGACCATAGGTGTCCCTCAGGTTCTGTCCACATTCCAGCTGTTGCCAAAGCCTGTCGTCTTTGCCCTTGTGGTATCCTTCCAGTATGCCCCCTTCTCTCCTCTGACACAGTCCTCACCACCTCGCACTCAGACTGTTGCAACAGCCTGCAGGCGGGTCTCTGCCTGCCTCATTTCTCCCTTCACTCCAATCCACCCTTCATGAAGCTATCAAAGGGATTCTCTAAGCACAGGTCTGATCACGTCACCGCCCCCCCCCAATAAACTCCAGTGGCCCCCTACCGCCTCCAGGGGCAAATACACAATGCTCTGTTTGGCCTTTCCTCCCTTCCCAGTTTCCCCACCATGTCCTCTTCAGTCCAGGGATGCTTCTCACTGCTCTAAGAACAAGACACTTCCTGGACTCTCCCTCCTCCCTAGTTTCCTCCAGCCCCAGCTGAAACCCCTTCTACAAGCGGTCCTTCCCAGTGCCTCTACATCCCTGCGCTTTCCCTCTGGCCATTCTCTCCTACTGATCCTGCACAGAGCTGGCATGTTGTCTCCTGTAAGCTCCTCGAGGGCAAGGGCTGTCTCTTGCCTCTCTTTGATTCCCCCATGCTTAGCACAGGGCCTGGTATACAGTAGGTGCTCAATAAATGCTTATTGATTGGTTAATGTGCCAGGCACTGTGCTAGGGGCTGAGGTCAAAGGAAAACGAAACAATTCCTAACCCCAAGAAGCCTGCGTTCTAGGAAGGGACACAACCTCATTCCTAAGTATCAACAGAACAAACGTGATGGAGTTTGGAAAGGAGGGCATGAGCAGCCGAGGGTACCGGTATCCTGAAGGGAGGAATTCTAGGAGGCAGAGAAGGAAGGGCATTCCTGGCATCGGGAACAGCCAATGCAAAGGCGCCACGTAGGGGAGAGCAATATGAAAGTGGGAGGGCTGTGCGTGAGGAACAGAGAGAAAGCCACTCGGCTGCAGTGTGGAAAGGGGAATGCAGGAGGAGGGGAGGATCTTTGGGAAATCTCTACTTATCTCATTGTGTGTGAAAACAAGGAGAAAAGCTTAAGTACAGAGTTAACTCAGGGCCACCCCATCCCGCTTAGAGTAAATGACAAGATGCTTGGCCAACCAATAGACGGACTGATCGATGGGTCTCCACGTAGGCTCCAGACTGAGCAGAAAGGTAGAAAGCATGCGCTGGGAGGGGTGAATCGGCAGCAGACCGGAAGCTGGTCCAGCAGCCCGAGGGATACGTCCCTCCTCTGGGCCTTGTCCAAGAGCAGCGAGACATCAGTAGGTAAAGCGTTCCCATCAAACCTTCTGGGGGAGGGGAGGGAAGACGAGGCCTTGGAGCAGGTCTTCTCTTTGGATGGGGGAGATCCTTGCCAGGCGCAAAGGGTCCGATCCTCCCACCAGGGTCTTAGTGGCATTCCCTGAGGAGCTGATAGCAGAATCTGCACGGGCAGGTGAGGACAGACTGGAGGCACGACCCCAGGAGGGGCCCAGTAGAGAATCTCGACCACACCCGAGGAGAACGTCTGAGTCCTGCCCAGCACGAGAAAAGGGCTCAGGGTCAGTGACCCATGTGCCAGTTTCTAAACTTAAAACCACTTCCCCTGAACTCTGTAAGTACTTCTACTAGCTGTTCTTACGCTACCAGGTTAGTAAACACCTCTTCCTAAAAGCTGCTTGAGGCCAGTTAACTAAATTTTGATTCTCTACCAATAATCTTTGGGAGAAGCGCCCCACTGGGCGCGCAAGCCGGCGGCATTAGAGATTCACCCCAGATTCCTCAGAGGCGCCTATAGAACCCCAAAGGGTGATCTCGCTGTGGGACCAGACTCATCTGTGAGAGCGGGAGTTGGCACAAGGATCCTTACACAGAGCTTGTACAGGCTAACAACAAAACGGATTTGAGGCATCATGAGGAGATGGAGGAGACTCCGTTTGAAACTATCTGTAAAAATTGAAGCCTATTACAGTAAGTTCTGTCCGAGCCCCTGAATCCCTAAGGCCTCCTTTCCTTTTATTTGTTGAACCTTCGGTAAGGTTTTCCTTTAAATTTCCTTCCTAGGACCTGGAAAACACATTTTCTCATTCCCTCTTATCTCCCTATCTGTGCACATTCATACAATTCAAAGGAAGCTCAGGCTTGGAGGGAGGTGCCCAGAACACTGGCCATGCTCTCTGGGCGCACCTGAGAAGCTCTAGCCTCTGGCCAGACCTACTGTCTCATCCTGTGGGTCAGGCAGGAGATGAAGGACCCTTGCTTATGGCCCCCATCACATGTTCCATCACAGCCACCTTCATCTTGCTCCTGGACCCCATGAAGTAACAGACATGGCGGCATATCCAGCAAAGGTGGGTCAGTTACTTGTAGGGGAGGCCAGCTAGAATGTTCAGGCCCCAAACTACCCAGCTGTACCAGATGAGCTCTCCGGCCCTACAGGCCTGAAATCTTTCTTTACATGTTTTCAGCAGCAGATACATACACTGGATCAAGGACTTGATTTCTTCCAATGGAGAAGTCATTGTGGGTCTTCCCAAAAATTTCCATTAGTGAAAAAGTTCTAATTTATGCCAAGGACAGAATACCAGTCATGACTACCTCCTGGCAACCTCCAATGCCATGTAGGCACTAGACATGGAAGGATGGCAGAAGGAAGTGATGACTAGGTTTGGGGTCAGGAAGACATGGATATGAATTATGCCTCAAACTCTTATTAGCTAGGAGACCCTGGGCAAGTCACTTAATCTCACATATCGGAGAATGACTAACAAATCATGGTACGTGAACGCAGTGGAATATGAATACACATGATAAATCCCAAGAAGGATGGAAGAAGGTACAGGGACTGAGACAGTGCTTATGGATTAGTTGATGTGCCAGGCGCTGTGCTAGGGGCTGAGTCAAAGAAAAATGAAACAATTCCTAACCCCAAGAAGCCTGCGTTCTAGGAAGGGACACAGCCTCGTTCCTAAGTATCAACAGAACAAACGTGATGGAGTTTGGAGAGAAGGGCACGAGCAGCTGAGGGAGAAGGCAGGGCTGAAAGAGCAGTGCACACAAAGACATAATCAAAGGCGCCTGGCGGCCTCAGTGACTTGCCTAGGGTCGCACTGCCAGTAAGAGTCTGAGGCCAGATATGAAATAAGGAAGATAAGTCTTCCTGACTCTAGGCCAAGCTCTTGAACCGCTATGCCACCTAGCTCTCCTTGAGTCAGGAAGAGTCCTGGGTTCAAGTCCCATGTCTAACATATATCTATTAATATGTGTAATATATATTATATATGTAATATATTATGTATTATACATATTATACATAATATAATTTGAGGAGAAGGTGCTGACCTGCATTGGTGGAGAGAGTTTCCTCACCTGTAAGTTCTCTATACAGGTCCAGTCCCTACCCCCTCTGCCTATGAGCCAGAGGCCTTGCTAAATGCAGAAAAGACAAATACCGATTTTAATAGAGCTTAAATTCTAACAGGCAGAGACAGCCTACATCCTTGGAGCTGGGGCCAAGGAGCAGAGATCAGGCTTGGAGAGCCACAGGGATGGTGAATGTGAGTGGAGCCATGAGGGGAGGGGAAGCACAGGGAGATTCGACTGTCTGAAAGAAGGGGAGAGGGAGTGGAGGCTGAGTCTACTTGTCCAGAAACCTCATGATCCTCTCCCTCCAGACATGGAATACTCCCTAAGGCTGATAGCAGCCCAAATGTAGAAGTGACTTTGGCATGGCATCATGACGACCTTTAGTCACTGATAGGAGCCCTCGGATGCTGCCATCAGGTCCATCTCTGGGTTGTTGTGTTGGGATGCATTTAGAAGTCAATTATGTCTTTAAAAGAAAAGAGCCCTTCCCCCAAAGCATGAAAACTTCTACTCTTAACTTTCAAAAGCTGCATTGTTCATTTTTTGGCCATAAATAGGCAATTAACACCCACTTTGAGTCTAATCAAAGGAAGGTCTTGACTGCCAGGGATTTTCAGTAAAGGGTTTGGTTCTTTGTTGCAGGATTTGGTGTCTGCGATTCTTAACCACTGCTACATATGGCAGAGAAGGGGCCTTGATAAAGGGGCTGGAGTACCCACCTGTGCTCAGGCTAAGGATTGAGTAAAGACCAAGGGAAGCAGCCCAATGGAGAGATGAGCCTCCAGGGCTTGGCAGAGAAGTCGGTGGCTGCACACAGGTTTGGCTTCATGGGGAGAAGTGAGAAGGAGCCCTCAGCAGTCAATGGCTTCACGCTTGGCTGGCTCACTCATCACGTCTCTCTCTCTCTCTCTCTCTCTCTCTGTGACATCTATCTGCATTTCCCTTTCTCCAAGCACACAAAAATGAATACGATAATTAATGAATTAAATATATTTTGGAATTAAACAGTATCTGTCTACCTCAAGCAAAAAACCCCACGTTTAACACCAACATTCTGGGAACACCAAAATCTTTGACAAATTAAAATTTGGGGTGACACAGTAGGCATTTGCTTGCCGAGTTAAACCAAAGGGCAGTAGGGTGAGGTCAGTACGGAGGGGACAGGCAGGTTGCGTATAACATCAATGATGAATTTCAACAAGATGGTGGCATCAAAGATGCCACCCAGGAAGGGAAGGCTGGAAAAGGAGTTGGGAAGAGGGCGAGATCTAGACAGATGTTCAGCCGGTGGACCACACTGGTAATCTGCCCCCAGCCACATGGTATTTATAAGAGACATGGACAAGGGTTGTACAGGATTGGTGAGTGTGGATGGGCTGGAGGATGGGTTCGCCCAAGGGTTGGAGGAGGTTCCTATATCAGTGAGTTCAAGGACCCAATGACATCTAACACATTAAAGAAATATAAATATATATGTATATATATATATAAAGTCTAATAAATATATGTAAATATAGTCTAAATAAATATAAAATCTAATAAATTACAGAATTACGGAATCTCAGACTGGAAGGAAGCTCAGAGGTCACCAATCCAAGCAGGACCTCCCCCCACCCATATCCTTCATAAGAACTCATCCAACAGCCCAAGACACTCATCCCTTTCAGACAGCTCCCATCAGATGGAAGCTTCTTCTAATGCGGAGCTGAAAGCTGCCTCCTTGTGACATCCTCCATGCTGTTCCTGGTTGTGGCCTCTGAGGTCAGATCCATTCCACCTCCCAAAAGATTCATCCCCCCACCCCCAGGAGATGCCAGGGGAAAGCGAAGCATCCTCATCCTCACTACTGCAAAGGGAAGGGAAGTCAGAAAGGGGATTCTCAGGGAGCTTCTGAGCCGTATCTCCCAAAGCTGAGCTTGGAAGTGAGTGGCTGGGCATTCTTCAGCTTCATTAGCAGAGCCCACTCACTAAGTATTGCTGATATCCTCACACCCCGTCCCCAGCTGTCATAAGCTGGCCAGATGTGGCCCAGCTGTACAAAGAGCTCTGGTGTGACCTGGAACACATTGGAACTACGAAAGGAGGTAGCTGGGCTACCCAGACGTTCAATGCTTCCCACAGCACCAGGGTCCTTCCTGAACTTGGAGAAGGTCCAGAGGACAGGGAACAAAACTGTTCAAAGCCTGAGAAGTGGTTACTGTGAGGGAAGGTAAGAGAGGACAAGGCGGGGGATAGGGGGATAATGTGGAGAACCCATCTTCCTGGCAGCAGAGCCCTAGTTCCATGGCTGAGCTAAGTCGGGGCAAGTTCCCCCTCCTCTGTGACCACTAATCCATCATCTACAAAACGAGGTGGTGGAACCAGCTTCGAAGGTTCCTTCTGGTTTTAACATCTTACTTCCAGAATCTACACTCTCATGGGTATGGCCACTCCCTTCACCCACCCAAATCAAAGACCAACTATGCCTAAGCAGAGGGCTCTCTGTGAGTGACTGAGACCCTAAAGATTCATCCCTGGTAGCTGACCCTCTGGTGATAAGCCTCTTGGAGCTCACTCGGCCAGCATGGTCCATTGGTCTGCCACCGGGACTGGATGGCAAAACCTGCCCAAGCTTCCACACAGGCCTCAGGAGCCCAAGATCACTTCTACAGAGCCTTACTTCGCACTAGCCAGGAATAGCCTTTGGTGGAAGCTGCCTGTTCAAGAGAACACCCTTCTCCACACTATGGAAAGCCCCACCTTCCTCAGAAATAGCATTCATTCAACATAAGCACAGGCTGATCCTGCTCCGGCAGGCACTCCCTTCCAAATCACAATTCAGCCTTTGCTATTCATAGCTAGAACATCTCCCAGCAGGGTCAATGCTGGACAACGCCTGCTCGGCTCAAGTTACTGGACATTACAGCAAGCAATCACACTGTGCCTCATTGAAAGCAGTCTGTCATTCAGACCTTGCTTTTCCTCACTGGAACTAAGGGGGCTCCTTCTAAGTGCTGAGATCCACCATAAAGAAAATGAATTTTCATACCACTGAGTCAGGCCTCCTCTGCTCTAGGGTCTCCTCAGAAGGAGTCCCCTGCTGTCCTGGGATGACCTCTACACATCCAAGCCCTGTGATGCTAGAAAGGGGAGAGTTTGTAGGCAGCTTCCTGGCCACATCAAGAAAGAAAGAAGCACTGGTGATGCCCCAGGACACTAGGCCTGTGCTCAGGGCCTCACGTCCTGTCACGTCCAACCCAAAGAGATTAAGAATTGCTCCAATCAGCTCTGAGAGCGAGGGGAGTCAACTCCGCAAACACATCTGACTTTGGAAATTGGGTCTCCAGGATGTGTATTCAGGCCTTGGCACTTCTTCTGGTTTGGGAGTTAACCACTCTTAAAAAGAAAAAAGGTCCCTCAAAGCAGCTGATAAAGGGCTGAGGGCCCCTCTGGCCCAGCAGAATGGCACCCAACCACCTGAGTAAACTCAACTCCATTAAGGTCCACAAGCGCCTACAATACAGCTTCAAAGGAAGAAGAGAGTGACAGAGTCTGAGACCCAACTGGCCCAACTCCCAGCTCAATCATGTTCTATCCCCCTGCTCAGTGACCTTAGGCAAGTCATTCAACTCTCTGAGCCTTCAATTCGGCCTCTAAAATGAGAGGGCTGGAGCAGATGAAACTTCAGCCAATGGCTTAGTCCACGGGGCCCTTCCTTTTAGCTGAGTCTTGGCCTTGTCAGAAAAACCACATGTAATTCCAATATTAGGACACTTCCCCAAACTACACATAGACGTACAGTGATGTGTTATTTTCTACCTCAGGGGTTGGTTATTTTTTTTTGCAAGGAGTAGGGGGGAAGAATGTGGCTTTGTTTTTTTTAAAAAATGCCCCCTGATTAGTTTTTGAAGGGTCCTTTAAGTATCTGCAAACACCCCAGTCAGTGCCTGGACTGACAGCCACTGGAGGCAGAGCCTTGAGTCTGGGCAGCTGCAACCAATTACCCTTCTGGTTGGGTGGTTTTTTTTCGCCCTGAAATGTCTTGCTCCTTTCTGACAGACTGCTGAGAAACACAATTTGCCGCTCTTTTGAGCTATCCTGCTCCAAGTCAGAAATGCAGCGAGGGCCGTGACACCCAGGGAAATGGTAATCAACGGGTCATATTTATAATTGTCGCTTTTTCCAAAGCTGAGGCAAGACGTGTGTAATCTGTCTCTGAATCACCATGCGACTGCTGAAGTCTTACAGGGAGCTGACTGGCATGCAGTGATCAGGGTATCAGCAACCAAAAAACAAAACATAAAGTCACTATCCAGAGGCCTATCAACAATAAATGAGCCCAAGCCCAGACCTCCGCTCGAGAGTCAACATAGCCCTCGTGTGAGAAGCAGGGCCATGACTGTCCACCCACACAAAAGAGGACCAGCCATGGTCTTCAGGACACTGGATGAAAGAGGAAAGCTGCCTGGGGGCCAGAGAATCGGGCGGATGCAGGGACACAGGCAGCCCAACCGAGACCTGGAGCAGCCTGAGAGTGGCCTGGCCCAAGAGCGGCCCGGCCCAGGTAACCAAGTGGTTCTGATTACAATTACACGGCAAGGCAGATACCCCGTGAAGGAGGCCTTGCTTGTTCTCCCATGTTGGGACCATCATCGATGTAATCATCCCTGTTTTAAAAACATTTGCTCATCCCCTATCCAGATGGCTCCCATCACCTGATTTCTCCCTCTGTGGCACAGATTGAGATTTCAGCAGTTAAGAGAGGTGTGTGTGTGTGTGTGTGTGTGTGTGTGTGTTTAGAAGACATGAGTGAAGGTAATGTAAAGCCAAACCTACCCACTGAATTCCTCCACGATTGCCGTGGAAGACATGTTCCATTGGGGCTGCCTCTGTTGAGGTCTTGGGTGGGCAGGGGAGTTGAGGGGCTGGGGCCAATCAGGGGAGCTGTTTGTAGGACCATCTTCACAGCACTAAATCTATAGAGAGAAAATGCGTAGACACACGGATACCTTCCTTTTGAGCAAAAAGGCCTCTTTTTACAGACGAGTGTGCTCTGAGGTCCAAAGCCAGACAGTGACTCGATCAAGACCACACAGGCAGCAACAGGCAAACTGGGAGCCCGCTGCTCCCCAGAGAAGATGCATGCAACAGCCCATCCCCCTTTGCATTTAAGCACCCTGGGCCTGGCCACATTCTCGGAGAGGCAGCTCATCAAAATGCCCTCTTCCGTTTCAAAAGAGGAAGAAGAATAAAATGAAGAGAAGAAAGCAGAGGAACAGAAAGGAGCGGGAGGAGCAAAGAAAACCAAAGAAGGATATTCTTCTTACTCGGGACAGGAGGAAGAGTATGGACTCTGGAGTCAGAGAACCTGGGCTCAGACCCTCCTTCTGAAGCTCACTACCCTGTGACCTTAGACAAGTCACTTCCCCCTAGAATGAACAAACCATTCCTATGTTCCAGGGTCTCCAGAGCCTTCCCCATCTTTGGCATCATCTTCTAGGTGAATCCTAGCAGGCCCTGAGTGTTTGCTGAATGAATCATGGACCATAATTTCAGATTTCTTAGGGTTGGGCCAGAAGACCAGCCTCCCATTTCCTGGCAATGAGTGTTTCGGGGCCTAAGGCACTATAAAGCAAAGACTGAGCCAACATGTTTACTTTCCCCACTAGAAGTAAAGTGACCTCCAAGACAACAACCAGCTCTTGCCTGTGAGCCCAAACATTTTAAGAGAAATGGGGATTAAGGATCCCAAAGCTGAGGAGCTTAGAAAGGACAAGGTAAGAGATAACCCCTCCAATAAGTGATAACAGAAATGCCTGTGCTTGCTTCCCAAAGTTCAGCAAGCTGGTCCCTCTAAGTACCAAGGCCAGGGAGAGGGCAAGTGAGCAGGCCCGGGTTCATACCACTGCCTGGCTGGCTCACTTGGGTCTCACCACCTCCCTCAGGCAGGACGGTCTGCTTCCTGGCCTGATGTCAGTTGCTTCTCTGGGTGTCCCATGTGCCTCTCCTCCCTAGCTCTTCCTTCAGCATCCTTCTCTCCCTCGGCTATGCCCGGGCCTCCACTCCTTACCGCCATCTCGCTCTGCGTGCCTCAGTATCTCCTTACAACCATGTGGTTTGCCCTGCTTTGGGGCATCTCAGGATCACCTGATGTCTGTGAGCATGCAGGCAGGCCCTGCCCTGTGGCAGAGAACCAGCAGTGAGACCCTCACTCCTACAGTTCAGTGTGGGGAGCTCTGGGGGGCCAGAACCCAGGGAATGAGAGCCTACCATTCCCCACAGCAGCTCAGCTGTCCTGCATGGATTCTATACACATACATGCACAGGCCCAAGATGGAAGAGGCAAGAGTGCCCTTGCCTCGTGGGCCCTGCTTGTCACAAGCAGCACAGGAGGGGCTCTGGGTCAGCCAGGCACCAGCGTCTACCTAGGCAGAATTCTAGAGCACTTCCACTGGAAAATTTTGGCCTGGACACTGGGAAGGGGGGCTGTGGCCTCCCCTCCACTCCCTTGTGCAGTCTTTGACAAACCCTGGGCCTGGCTGGTGGTAACACACCCTTGGCCCATGCTACACCTGTTTACGTTCACTGCAGGCTCCTTTGGCCTTCCACCATACCATGCTCTCCTGCCAGCCACCCACCCTTCCCGGAGGCCAGCCTGGAGCAGGTGAAGCAAGCTTCCTCTATCCCTAGGCACAGCTAGGTGTAACAATACATTTTAAAATCACGTCCACCAATTCCAGGACCTGAGAAGTCTCCAGCGAGGCCAGTGATGTCATTCCAACTTGTGGCCAATAAAATCATCATGGGTGAAGGGTGCTTCTGCCGCCTCTCTAGCTTATTAGCTAATAAAGGAACTGGAGCATTTAAGATGGTGCTTACGAAGGCCTTCTCATGCAGAGAAGGCCAGGCCCTGGGTTTCCATCAGAAATCACCAAAAGATACTGTTCTCCGGCCTTCTGCTGATGACAGTCTAGGCTGCCCTGAGAAAGAGGAAGAGGGCTCACTCGCTCCTTCCCCAATGAATGCACTCAATCGCCATGTGGCTACGTGGCCAGAAAATGCCAAGCTCTCAAGAAGGAAAGAAAAGGTGACACTAGAGCAAGAGCAGAAGGAGCGACGACGGGCAGCTGGGGAACGTGGAGTTGGCCTCATGGTCCAGTGCACCTTGGACCTGAGCCTCGGCGAAGCCCGCACTCCCTTAACAAGGCCAAGCTTCTCAGATGGACCGGCCTTGGGCCCAGCCTGGGCCTGAGGGCTTGGGGTGACAAGCCCATCAAGATGAGGCCCTTTTCTTTTGGGGAGGGTGACCCCATCCCTAAGGGCCAGACCAAGAAAGGGACACTGAGAGGATGGACTTGATCTATGCTGTAAAATGTTCAGCCATAGGAACAGCTTCCTCACTTGGGGCTGAAATACAGCTGCCTCAGGGCCCGAAGACACTGGACAGATTTCTCCCGAATGGTGAGAAGGGAGGAATGTGGGACAATCCCCTGAAACAGGGGCACTGAGGGAGGGAGGACCGATCTACCACTCTGGAATTCAGCTCCCTCCCTCCAGAAATTCTCCTAGGAACTGTCAAGTTGCTCCAAACTCTGCAAGTATCTGTTACACATTCCCAAGACTGGAAACACAGAACCATCTAAGGAAGACCCTGAGAAATTTGTGGCTCTGGCAAGCTTTGGCAGCCCCTTTCCTTGTCCCCAAAGTTTCATCCAGACCCTGGCTCCCATCACCATGATTCCAATCTACTGGGACACCAGCCCTTGACAGGAAATGCCCTCTAGAAACGGAGCCCAAGTATCCTTGGGTTCCAACGCCTGGGGTCTGACTGAGGAATGAACATGGCGGCCTTTGTGCCAGGTAATTGTTTTGAGGCTAGGATAATCACTTCAGGCCCCCATTATTCAAGTCGATAGTCTAGAGTCGCCATTAGGGCTAACAAAGGCAGGACCCCAAGACAAAGACGATGGTTAGGGCCACAAAGATTCTTTGTCTGGAGTTCACGGTTCAGACAATTACCAGAGGGACAGTGAGGACAACGATCAGCCTTTCTTGTCATCAAGATTAACCCAAGGAATCTGGGGGCTTTCTCTTTCTTTCTCTGTCCCAAATTGGTTGCCATGGCCCTGCTAGCACACTCCATGGAATGCAGGGGCACCCAGGCTCACTGTTGCCTGGCCTTTCTGTAGTTAAACATTGAGTTTCCTGGTGAGGAAACACTGGAGGGAGGGCTAGACAAAGACAGTTTAGGAGGCCCGCTGACCTTCACTGCCAGGCCATCTTGGTGCTGCTGATAAGGGCTTTGAAAGGAAGATGGTGCTTCGGATTGCCATTGGTCAGGGCTGAACTGGAAGGGGGTGGGGATCCCTGAGCTGCTGTGGTGGCCCATGGACGGCATTACACCTTTCAAAAGAATTCTAGCTGGTTTTAAGTAAGTACATAAAGAAGTGAATGTCCTGATCGTCAGCATCCCAGAGAGGCCCAGCCTGGCCAAGGCGACAGTAATTTCACATGGCATTGGCACATCAGCCCCAAGCCACTGCAACCTCTCCTGGGGGGAGGGAGGCCCCTGGCCCAGCCCTGGCAAGGCTCCACTGCTCAGACAAGCAAGTGGTCCCTGCCCTTCAGGAGCACGGGCTCCCACTGCTGACCGCTTTGGGGGTAGAGAGGGCCTTACCTGTGTCATCTTGGCAAGGTCGAGGGAGGGCCTTAGCTCCTGAGGGTCTTCAGGCCGCCGTCGCTTAACTCCCACTTTCTTGTCATTAAGGACACATGGCTGGGATCGGCTCCGGGACAGGCCGTTGGAGCGTCTTGCCAGCTCAGGGGTGGAGGCAGGGGTGCTGCTGGCAGAGGGAGGACAATATTCTGAAAATGAGAACCGCTCATGAGAACATGAGAGGGACCGCTGGATGTCTACCCTGCGCCCACCAGCAGACCCTGGGTCGCTACACCAGACGTCTCCTGCCTGTGCGTAGGCGGCCGAGCCCGGGATCCCGCGGCAGGGCTGCCCTCCAAATCTGTTGTGCAAACCGGCCTGATCTGAGAAGGAGGAGGAGAGCGTGTTGGCGCGGGATGGAAGGCTGAAGCTGGAGCTCCTCTGCATGGGGCAGGAGCTGCTGGAGTAGCGCTGCACGCTCCCGCCACTGTAACAGCGCCTCTTCTCAACAGGAGTCCAGACCTTGGATCCCAAGGGCCTCCATGCTGTCCGGCAGCTGGACATCTCATCCGAGAAAGACAGGGAGCGACACTGCCGCTTGCTGGGGGGGGCCGACGGGTTGCCGTTGTGGTCGCTGAGGCTGAGGTCTTTGATCAGGTTGGTCACGGAGCAGGTGGCGGCCGCGTCTCTGGACCAGAGGGAGCTTTCCGGCCCCTTTTCAGGCAGGCAGTCCCAGATACTCTGGCCGGCCTGCTCCAGCTGAAGGGGGCACTTCCTGTCCAGGTCTCTCCATCGGCCATTTTCTAGTTCACAGATAACAGAAAACAAATAGAGAAGCATTAGGAAGGCCTCCAGACTTGCTTCATTCTCCTAGTGACCATGAAAACCCAAAGCCACTGTTTTCAACCAGAATCACTGAGAATGCTACATTTGGAAAGCAGCTTGACCCAGTTAATCTTGGGGTGGTGGCCACCTGATCCAACCCCCTCCTTTTACAGATGAGGAAGCTGAGGCCCCACATGCCTACAGGGGCACAGACAGCTCTCGGCAGCCAGAGACGCCCAAAGCATCACGGGGCTCCCGGGGAGGGCTGGCACAGAAGCGTGAGATGGGGTGCCTGCCCCAGAGTGACAAACTGCACCGAGAGTGAGATCTCAGACAGCTCCAAGCAGTGTCCACCTGGGCCCTCCAGAAAGCCACCGAGGCTGCCTCCAACCTCCCATCCTCGAAGGCCCTGCCTCCCGGGGAGGGACTGCGGAGACCAGGACAGCCAGGGCAGACTGAAGCAGAGGCCGGGCGACAAAACCCCCAGGACCCAAGCCTGCCCATTAGCAGGCCCACAGGGCCCCTGTGGCAGGGCGGCAGGGCTGGAGAAAGGGGAGAAGCACCACCAGAGCAGCAAATGAGAACACTCGAACCCAGGCCCATTCTCCTTCTCTAGAGAGCTGCTACTGGGAAGGCTTTACAGGAACCATGGCTGTTTTTTTCCATTAGGGGATTCCTAGTCCTCAGGCACAGGAAAGGAAAGCGTGTTTTTTCCCAGAAGCCCCATCCTCTTCAGCACCGTGGGGGGCGGGAGAGGGAGGGGGCACTGGCTTATTCGGGAAAAGAAGAGGGCCAGTGGCATTCTGTGAAGTGTGTGCGCAGAACACAGGCCCATGGATCTTTGCTGTAACAGTAAAAATGCTTCCACTGAGGCAGCTCTAAGGCCTTCCCTGAATCATCCCACCTGACTCCCTTAACAACCCCAAGGGGTCTGTGAAAATAGTGTCTCACTGATTATCTCTGGAGGAATCAGCCAGCAGGGCCAGGTGGCAGCTGAGCTCCCTCCCTCCCTCCCTCCCGAGCTCACTTTGCTTTACTTTATAAATGCTCAGCATCTCTCTCTGTGTCTCTGTGTTTGCCTCTCTGTCTCTCCCTGTCTCCTTCCCTCTGCGCTCTCTCTGTGTCTCTGTCTAGCACCCCCAGCAGGATCCAAGCTTCTTGAGGGCACAGACCCATTTCCATACCCCAGTGCCCGGGATAATGCCCACCATGGAAGAGGTGCTTCATAAATGTTTGCTGAAATTACCCCCACTTTACAGATGAGGAAAACAAGGCTCAGACAAGATGCCTAAAGCCATGCCTGAAGATGCATGGCCTGCTGGTCATGGCAGAGTTGGATCCTAAAGCTGGGTCTTTAGACTGAAAGTCACCTGTTCTCTCCCCATTTTATGCATGAGGAAAGGCTGAGGGGGTTTAGGTAACTAGCCCAGGTCACAGGCTTGTCAGCAGAAGCCTGGGATGTGAATCCAGGTCTCCAGGCGGCCGGTTTGGGGCTGGGAGAGACCTCAGGGAGCACCGGGTACAGGCCTCACATTTTACAGAGGCCCAGAGACTCACCGCCTTGACCATGGTCACACAGGTGGTCGGTGGCACAGGCAGGATTTTAACCTGGGTGTTTAGGCCCCAAGTTCTGTGTTCTCCCCATTCCACCTCCCAAGATCCCCGAAGACAAGCCAGCAGCGTAGGGAGCGTGTCTTCTGTTCTTGCCCAAATCCCTCCAGGCCTGTACAGAGGGTCTAGGAGCCGGTTTCTCATTCCCTGCATTCTCCCAGACCCCTCCTCATCCAGGAAGGAGGGGCTGAAACTGGCACAGCCATGGCACAGAATGCTGAAGGAGCCCAGCAGGGATGAGGCAGTGACCATCCAGGAAAGGCCCTTCTGAGAAATGCAGCAGGAGCCAGGGACAAACTCTGTATGTATGTGTGAATCTAGCCAAGTGCGGGAGGGTTCAGCACCCACCTGAGACATGGGACCACAAGCTTAGAGTCAGAGGAGTCCTCAGATGCCCTCATTCCACAGAGAAAGAAAGACAGGCTACAGGAGGTCATGTAGAAAAGGAAGAAAGTGACCGTGCTGGCCATCCGAAGGCCCAAAGTCAATGCTCCTCCCCCTGAACCAGAGGCAAAGACCACACCAGACAAGGACCAAGTCACAGATCTCAGACATCCTGCCATGCTCCAGTAATACATGGCCAACAACACAGGCGAGCACCCGTGCCCCCAGCCTTCCTCTGTGCCCCTCCTCTCCACCGAGGTCAGGAGCTGGGAGGGACCTGAGGTCATCGAGGTCAAGACCCTCCCTTCTTCAGAGAAGGACCTGCAGCCCAGATGTCTTTGAAGTGGGACCTGCTTGTGTGTCCAGGGCTCTACACCCAAGGCAAGGCCTTCAGCTTCAGCCCCCAAGTTTGTCCTGTGTGTATCGGCTTGTCTCCTTGTTAGAATGCCAGCTCCCCAAGAAGAGGGGCGATTGTACTTTTACTGTAACAGTAAAAATGCTTCCATTGAGGCAGCTCTAAGGCCTTCCCTGAATCATCCCACCTGACTCCCTTAACAACCCCAAGGGGTCTGTGAAAATAGTGTCTCTGGGAAGTACACGCAGTACACAGACTTGTTGACCTCCTGCTCCAATGCAAATGCCTGCCTCCCTCCTCAGGTCTACTTCTTACCTATTAGCCTTTTGGAAACCAAAGGGACAGTGGTGTCACAGAGCCCTGTTAGGATCCCCGGGGGCCTCGGGGTTCCCCACAGCCCTGTCTCCCCAGCATGGCACAGGGTGGCCATTAGTTATTAGGCTAACTTCTAAGAGGCTTTGGGCTCTTGTGGGGCAGGCCCCATCAGGCTAGATAACATTTTCATTGTTTCTATCTTTATCTTGGTGGGACTCACAATACAAGAAAAAAATCAAGTCTTGGTTAGCCTCCTGCTCTCTTCCCCACTGAGTGAACAGAGAGAGATCTGTTGGGTCAGGTCGCCAGACAAAAGAAACAAAAATAGAAGCTGATGGTTAGTGGCAAGCTGCCCTGACCCTCCGGCCCAGACGGCCCATTGTACAAAGGGCCTTGGTGGGGCCTGGAGAAGAGAGAGGACGGGAGCTACCTCTGCCCCACCCCCAGCCCTTCACCATCCCTCAGTGCAAGCGGAGGCCAGGCATCAAAGGGCAGCCCAGGGCACGGGGTGCCCCAATGTCCAGGGACAGAGGCCTGGGCCTCCGTCTCCTCTGGATCCCTGGTCTGGCCCATTGGCTCAACTCTAGAACAATGAGGATAATGACAACTAACCTACTAGGTGCCACAACTAACTTTTATATAGTAGGGGCTGAGAGACACTGGGCGAGTGGCTCTGATCCTGGCTTTAACAGGAGGTCCCTAGATGACCTCAGCAAGCCACCTGCCCTTCTCAGCTGTTTCCTCATCTGTAGAATAAGGGAGTCAGGCCCAGGGATGGCTTAGGGTCCTTCTAGCCCTGCCATTCTGGTGCGATGGGTTCTACCTCTTAGTTTCCCCACACACAGAATGGGAGAGTTCTTTGGGGACCACCTAGAAACCTTAAAAGTCAAAACATTCGGGACCCACACCACCTTCTGTGAGTGTCATTCTGAAAGGGCACAGCAAGGGCCAAAGTGGGGTATGCTCCTGTCCTCGAGAGAGCCCTGTGAGGCAGGGAGCACATCGCTGTCCTCTTCTTACAGATAAGGAAACTGAGGTTCACTAACCAGAAAGCTAGTCCCGCAGAAGGCAGGATTGGAATCCAGCTCTTCCCAACAGCCACAGTTAAGGGATGTCTACAGTGAGGAGCACAACAACAAACGCACGTCTATGGTGTTTTAAGGTTTGTAAGGGACTTTCCAATGTAATCTCATTCGACACTACCAAGGATGTCTAAGACTTCCACAAAAGGAACCGACAGTTACCGAGGTTCGCTAAAACCCCACCACTTTCCACCCTCCTGGCCACGGCCAGGCCTGGCTGCCCACATCCGGCACGGGGGCTCGGACTGCACCCCTGGGACGCTGGGCATGGGTTGGTCAGTGGGGAACATTACTACCTGCTCCCAGGCCCGCCTGGCCTCTTCCCAGGCATCTCAACGCTGGGACTCCCCAGTGGACAGGCAAGCCTCTCCACTTCTCCCCTTGCTCCCGTCCCAGCATCCTCTCTCTCTGTGAGAACGGTATTCCTCAAAGGCAGCCGCATCCGATGGCCTTGCTTGCTTTCACTCTCGATGCCTAACAAGCGCCGTTTCATTCACTGGTCCGTTTCTCTGGGTGACGCTATTATGCTACTTAGTCCCAGAGAGGCGCCTGACTGCCTGAGGGATGAGCCTGAGGCAGCCAGATCCAGGTGAGGAGGCCAAGCCTCGGGCCTCTCTCCCTCCTCCCCAATCTGGGTGTTCCAAAGTCCTTTGTCATTCATCTCAACACTCACCTGCAGAAGTGAACCAAAGGCGTCCACTGTCCTTGGTGAATGTAGACATGTGTGTAGATATGTATGTTTATACATATGTGTACATAGATATATAAATGTACACACACACATGGAGAGAGAGGGAGAGACACGAAGAAAAGATAGAGACAGTGAGGGACAGAGGGAGAGAGAGAGGGACAGAGAGGGATGGAGGGAAGGAGAGAGAGACAGAAGGATGGAGGGAGGGAGGGAGGAAGGGAGAAACAGAAAGGGATGGAGGGAGGGAGAGAGGGACAGAGAGGGATGGAGGGAGGGAGAGACAGAGAAGGATGGAGGGAGGGAGGGAGAAACAGAGAAGGATGGAGGGAGGGACAGAGCAGAGGACAAGGCACAACAGAAAAAACATCCACCCTAAAGCCCAAGGCCTTGGTCCTAGCACCACTGTCTGGCACTTCCTACCTGTGTGACCGTGGGCTAGCCCCACTGCATCAGCCTTGGTTACCTCACCTGGAAAAGGAGGATCATCAAGATGGCCCCAAAGGGCCCATCCTTCTCTAGGGTAGGATCCCAAGTGCTTAGTTTACCTCTTGGGGCCACAATTTCCTCATCTGTAAAAATGAGAGGGCTGGTCTACACAGCCTGTGGCCCTCCCTTCTCGCTTCAAGACTTGAATAACCCACTTTTCTTTCTGGTGGTGTTGTGACTCCCACTCACTGACTTCCTTGGATCACGAGAAGGATCAAAATCCCATAAATCTGCTGAAGAGTGAGAAAGTACAAGGCCTGGAGAATTTGGAAGCGTTAGAAAACAATGGCCAGAAGCTGCTTTTTAAAGAATGTCAACATTTGCGATGTTTGACACTGAATTTCCTCATAGCTCTTTCTACCCCCAATGTGAAGCCAATCTGGAAGCGATCTGGGCGAGTCCACAAGTAACAGCCTCTTATCCACAGGCCTGAGGCAGCCCCAGAATCCAGGGGGACCTCGGGGTATCGGGCCAGCTAGACAGGTGACAGATAGTGCCACCTCACAGTATGACCAATGCGGGCAGCTGGCGCCAGGTGGTTTCCTGCGTGCCTCCCCCTCTCTCTCTTCCCAAGTCAATGAAGTCCAGAGGCAGGACAGACGTCAAGATGACCGGCGATGTCCCAGGATGCGGTCAATGACCTGGGCGTCTTTGATGTTCGACCAAGCTCTAAATACTTCACGGTGCCCGCTTCGGCCGCCATCATGGCTGTTGGAACAAATCGTTCTTATCCAGCGGGAGAAGTCTTCACATGCTTGGGGTAGATATTCCCCTGGCTCACTGATGGACTTCAGACTGCTCAGTTACCCTCAACCCGGTTTGGCCTGTTGGCTGAGATGGTCTTACCAGCATGTGGCCGCTATGCTTGCTGCAGCTTCTTGGAGCACGGGTGAGAGCTAGGTGAATCAGGTAGACAACAAAGGTGAACGAGCAGCCCTCACACCAAAGGTGCCGGTCCTCCCTGAACACCCCATGCGCCCTCTATGGTATCAGGGAAAGCAGGAGGGGGAAGGTAAGTTTTGTTCTGGACATCCAGTTCAGGATGTCTGGAAGGGCAGATGGAGATTTGAGATTGGAAGTCAGCAGAGAGACGGGGGCCGACTTGGGAATCATTAGCACAGAGACAGTCATTAAATCCATGAGATCAGCAAGTGAAGTAGTGAAGGGAGCGACCAGGGAGCACGACAGAACCCTCTCTGGTTGGAGGGTGTGACGTGGAGGAGCAAAGGTGACTGAGGAGCAGTCAGAGAGGAAGGAGGAGGATGGGGGGGGGCACGTCCCAACAACCTAAAGAGAAGAGCGGATCCAGGGGGAAACTGCGACCAACGGCGTCAGAATCTGCAGACATCGAGGAGACCGAAGACGGAGAAAAGTCCCTGGACTTGGAGCTGAGAGATCACTCGTGACTTTGGAGAGAGCGGGCTTGGTGGAATGAGCAGGTCAGAAGCCAGACTGCAAAGAAGAGAGCGAGAGAGAAAGCGGAGGCCCGCAGTGCAGAAGGCCTTTTGGAAGAGTGGCCACAAAGGGCAGAGAGATACGGGACGCTGGTTAGTGGGAACAGAAAGAGCAAGTGAGGGTGTTTTGAGGATGGGGAAGTCGTGGCATGTTTGTAGGAAGGAGGGAGGGATTGAAAATGACAGAGTGGGGAGGACAGAAGTGGCAATCTCTTGGAGCAACCAGGATGGAATGGGATGGCTTGAGGAGGTAGAGGGGTCAGCCACAGGGAGGAGTAAGGCTGGCACTTCACGTGAGACGGGGTGAAGGAGAGACGAGCAGAAGGCCCCGAGTGATGGGAGATGAGGAAGAGGAGAGATGAGGGGCCTCATGGTGAGCGGCCTTTCTTCTTTCAGCTGAGAGAATAGAGAAAGGGGGAGACTGGGATGTCTGAGAAAGGCTGGGAAGGTTTGGGAAAGAGAGTGGATGAGGGAGGGAGCGTACGATTGCCGTGCAGCGGCGAGGGCCCAGGGAGGCTGGGTAACCTAAATCTGGAGTGCAGTGAGTTGGTGTGAGTGTGTGCACCTTTGTTCAGGAGCAGGTGTAGGGGAGCAAAGCTGGGAGCTGGTGGGAGTGATCCGAGGCTGACACTGAGCAGGGCCCCGGCGGTGATGACACGATAGCAGTTAAGCAGTCTCCTCTACTCTACCCCTTCCCAAAAGATAGCTGGGGAAGAGAAAACAGGAATCCGGAGCCAAGGGCAGGGCTTTACATCAGACCTCCAATTCCCATAGCCCAAACCTGAGAGAGCTCAGGCCCTCTGGAGGGAGTGTTCTTAGAGGCACCTGGGAGCAAACACGGAAGAGCCCCAACCCTCTGGACTGGTGGCCTGCTCTCTGGGCCCTTCTTCCCGAGCCAGGGAGAGGGGGCTTTGTGTTGTGAGGCCATTTCACAGATGAAGAAACTGACTGGGCTGTGCACACAGAAAGGTGGAGAGGTCCCCCGGGCCCCAGCAGAATCTCTGCAGGGGACTGGCCCCGTCACTTCAGGGCCAGGCTGGGCTCCACCCCTGAAGCCCATGGGACTTAAGCCTCAGCCGGCCTGGTTGCCTGCCCTTCTAGGCCTTCTCTAGGGCTTGTCCTGTGGTCAACCCCTCTGCCATCCAACGCAAGGTATAAATAAAGTTCAGCGATGGCCATCCCCAGATCTTGTACTAAGAAAAGGAACAGTGAAGTTTTAACTCATTCAATTTAAATTGGATTCCCTCCACCTTAGGGAAGACCAAGAGGAAGAATCACCAAGTGGGATGTTCACATTTAATTTCTCTTTGCAAACAGCAATTACGTGCAATTTTAATTTTAATTGTTTCCATTTCTGGCTGGAATGCATGGGGGGGGACGGAGAGAATGCTTAAAATAGAGATATGCCCCAAGAAATCCTTCTAGCACACTAGGTACAGACGAACGCTAAATTATTTTAAAGACATATTATTTATATCCCTTTGACTGAAAATGAGGCTCACTCTACCGCTTCAGTAAAAGAGGTACAAATTTGATCTCAGAGAGCGTTTCTCAACCAAGTTCTATGTTCACAGTCAAAATATCTATCTGTGCCATAGGAGAATTCATTAAATTGTTCACCCCAAGACGCCAGAGAAAGATGATGCACAAAGAGACCAGAAGTTTGCTTTGGAAAAGACCTTGGAAGTTACAAACAGCCAAACAGACCCTTAGTGGTGGCCCCTCAGCTCAGCCTGGGCCCTCTTCTACCTGCTCCAAGCAGACACTGAGTGGTGGCCCCCCAGCTCAGCCAGGGTCCTCCCCCACCCTCTCCAAGCTCCCATCTGATTTCCCTTCCAGAAATCAATCCAGAAAGTGCCCCCAGGCCCAACCCCTTTTATATATGGAGAGTAGAATTTAACAACAAAGTAATTAAACACTGAAAATAAGAGTTTATAATTAAAATGCTGACACAGAGTGAACCACAAATGGGCTGCTGTAATATTTTTACAGTCCCTTTTATACATAATGTATGATCCTTCTGCTCAAGTTTCCTCTATGTTCTTTTCCTGTGGAATAATTTACATTAATAAATAATTTATTACAGCAACTCTGAAGGTAATCGTGGTTTTCCATCCCCCCCCAACCTTTTTTTAAAATATGAATTCCACTTTGTCCTCTGCCTTTCTGGGCTACGTGGGTAGGGCTTCGTTCACTTTCTCAGGCATCCTTTGCTTCCAGGTCTTCTCAGAGGCTGGGCCAGAGGGGAAATGGACCCCAAGGCTCCCATTGTCCTCAGGGACTGTGCACAATATGGCACGATTCTCAGTATGGCACAAAGCGACCCCTTCATTTCACCAAAAAGATTAATGTACTCTATATGTGACCAGGCTCCAGGGCCAAGCAAAAAGAAGTCATCCTCGGATCTCCATGGTCAGTGGGCTTGTGAGCAGACCTCAGCAGCCTAGGTACCGAGGGATTCCCCCAGCCTCAGCCATTTTTCTACCAGCTGAAAAACTGAATGATAAGGAAAAGCAGGGGGTTAGCTGAGTGATGGGTGGGCGATGTTGGAGAAGCTGTTTTCAGAACAATGTCTCCTATTGCAAGAACACAATAATTAGTCATGTAAATCTTAGTGTGCAGAGCAAATTCCAGTTCAGAAATAGAAGGCAGGCTCTGGATGGGGGCCAGGAGAGAGGATGGGTAGTGGAGTGTCAAGCCCCTCGGCTCTCTGATTTGCCCCCGACTCTGCAAAGCTCTGTGTGCGAGCACCTCTGGGCTCTTCTCCCCAGGCCAGCAGGGCAGATCCGCTCCAGGCTTCTCTCATCTCTGGGGTTTTCCCTTCTGCCCTTTGGTTGGAGCAGGGCATACACATACTTCCCAAATGACTGTGGGAAGCCAGTTCTTCACCACCAAAGCTCTGAATGCCTTTTTCTTTCATTGTCCTGGCACTTAATTTTATTACTCACAAATTCTGATCTAAGTGGATCCAGGGAGGGCCGAGGTGCTCAAAAGGGGCCATCTGATGGCGAATCCATCATAACCCAACAATCTGTATCTTGACTTGATGACAGGGTTTTCTTAGAGGTATTTATGAAATTCAAACTCTTCTTGGCTCCCCACTAGAACATTCATTTGGAAACTTAGGAAGAGTCACGGAGGGCCAAGCTGTCCCAGTTTTCACCAGAGGATTCCATTGATTATGGACAGAACATTAGCCTTTTATCACCAAGGGACAGGCAGGAGTTTGGAGGTGCTTATAATAATATGGCATTTTATTTCCTCGGAGCATCGTCCAGCCTTGGAAAGACCTAAAACCCTCCCATAAAGCTCTGCCAAGCCTGTGGGAGCATTCCCTTCCCTAGCCCTGAAACACAGGCACACTTAAGGTGGAATGTGACCATATTGATAGGATCCAGAATAGAACTCCCACAATAAGACCCTGATTCTCCGGAATGCTCAGGGCCTGGGTCTTTGGGGATAGGGAGAGTCAACCAGGAAACTGTTTCTGGGTCAGCCCCAATGCGGAACGCCCCTGCCTGTTGGGGGTTGCTTCCCAGAGCATGGCTGGGCCCGTCTTTGGAGACAGAGGAGCCTGGGGACTCCAGGCCTGCGGAGATACGGAGTCTGCATCGACCCGACACATACCCAGGAAGCTGTCGTCGGTAGAAACCCCGCCCCCCCAGGCTTTCTTGTGCCTTGCCCATTTCTCCCCAAAGGCAAACGGAGAGAGATACTGATTCTGGTTAACTGAGGGGCTGTATTAAGTCAGGACAATTTCCTCTCACCCCAGGGAAGCCAAAAGAGAATGTGCAAATGCTAGACAGACTGTTCATCCACTTAGTACTATTTGTGGAGAGATAAAAAAATGGCTAGAGGACTTTGGAATGGTCATTGGGCCAGGCAGGAAGGGCAAGGGAAAGATGAATCCACAGGCTCCCTTTCCTTACATTCCTCCCTCCTGCCTACACTGAGCAGGGCTGAGGCCTAGGGCCTTTCCAAAATGGCAGCCATGCTTGGCTCCCTGAGATCTGAGGCCCTGTTCAGATGGTCCCTGCACATCCAGAAACACTAGAACTAAGACAGCGCTGAGAAGGCCGGGCTCAAAATGGCCTCATCCTTGGGTGGGAGGGCCTGTGGCCTCCCCCAGGCTCTAGAAGGCTTGGAATCCCCAGGATCCCAAGCTTCATGGCAAAAGCGGTTTCCCCGCAATGCTTCTCTGGTCTGAGGCCCTCGGCTCCAAAGCATAGCTGCTGGGGATGTCTTCCTCAAAATCTGAGACCGTGACCTGGACTCTCTCCGGCGACCCCTTTCCAATGGCAACCCAGGCGACCCTTTGTGTTTCACCATGGCATCCTCTTCCAAGGGAGCCAATGCCCAGGGGAGCTGGGCCGTCTCCAGACTCAGCTAGTTGAGATGGCTCTGATCGGATGATTTATGGAGCCTGGGGTCTGGCCGTTCCCAAGGGAGTTCAGCACCTTCTGCCTCCCCCCAGGAGGGAGAGCCTTATCTAATTTAAAATCTGCTGCTAATTACTGGTCTTCCTTAAAATAAAGAAGCTCTGAAGGCTGTGGCCTGATGACCTGAAGCTAGAAAACAAAAACAACAAAAACCCCAAAAAGTAAGAAAAAGAAAGGGAAAAGCCCAACCCTAATGCGCCAGGCAGGAAGACGGCACTTCCAACCAGGGATGACAAAGACACTTCTGGGGGGGAGACTGTCCTAGAAGCAGCTCCGGGGCTGCCGTGAAGAGGCTCAGGCAGACGTGGTGGGCAAGCAGCCCCAGCCCGACAGTGAGCAGCAGGCTCTCTCTGCAGACCGAGCCACCTCTAGCAACACCCTGCTTTGGGCTCTGGAGCTGGGACTTCTGTCGTGTCACACAATGCATGAGGCAGGGCCATTTTCTTGCTCCCAGAGCATGAAAGGCAGGTAGGATGACCCCTCTAAATGTATGTGCCTCTCCTAACGAGAAGGGAAACTGAGGCCACCAAAAGCCAAGACTGAGTGACCAGAGCCCATGGGACCTCAGACCACCAGCCGGGAGGGACCTCGGCCCCTTTGGCTCGCAGGAAAATGAAGCCCAGAAAATTGCTAAGACTGGCCCGACAGTGCTTGGTTAGCAAGCAGCCTAGTGGAAACTTGAACCTGGGTCCTTTGACACGGAACCAGTGCACCACTGGTCTAGATACAGCAACTAAAACTAGAAGAGACTCCAGCCACCCAACCCCCTCATCAGACAAGACAAGGAAACTGAGATCATCAAGGGCAGGTGACTTGTCCAAGGTCACACAGGTGATAGGGTTCACGCCTTCTGACTCTAGTGTGCTACCCCTCTCTGCTCCACCTTCTCAAAGCCAAGGGGCCTCCTTAAAGAAGTCCTGCAGACCCTCGGAGACCAGCCCCCATGCTCTGGTCACCAAGGAGCACACCTTCCTGACCCAGCTCCTAGCAACATCACCTCTGGCAAGGTGTGCTCCCCCAGCCCCAGGTGTGAGACCTTCTCACAGACACAGAAATGGCCTAAGAGATGCCTTTAAGAACCCCAACTCCCTACACCCAACACAAAACCAAACTCTTAGAGAAAGTCTTTAAAACACCCGTCACATTTCTTCTTCTCCTCCTGGCAGCCCCGTGGGGCAGGAAGCTGAACCCCCAGATGTATGGCCAGCGACAGAAACATCGACAGCTCTGCCTGCAGCTGTCCCCACAAGCTGTGAGCCTCAGTGGAATGCTTGTGGACACACCTGCCCAGTGAAGCACCTGCGAACAGGGGGCAGGCAGACAGAAGCCTTTATCACTTACCCATCATTCCGCAGGAGAAAAGTGTGGATCCTTGACTCATCTTCTTTGGAGTGTGCTGAAAACAACCAGAGAAGCGGGTGATGTCTCACGGTCCTAGAGAAGCGGCCCCCTGTCCCCGAGCCCCCCACTAACACTGCCCCCCAAGGGGGCGACGGCCTTCCGCAGCCCAGGGTGGGGGAAAGCAGCGGCGGCACTCAGTCCAAGCCCCTCTGTGCACAGAGCATTAGGGCAGGGCGCTTTGTCCAGCGTCTCATGGGAGTTGTGGATTCCATCATTTTAACGGGCTTAAAAAAAAAACCGCATGACTTCTGACATGAGGGGATTTTTCCATGTGAGGATGTGGAGGAGGGCAAGGGAGGAGGTGTGATAGGAAACAGTTGAACAAACTCCACCAAGAAGTTCTGAAATGGAACCCTGGGCCAGCAGAGGGAGGGCAGGTCTCAGCTGGGTGAGGTTGCTGTGCCCCTGGGCCAGCAGGGCCTCTGCCCACATGCCAGGGGACCCCCTTTTCTGCCCCACGTGGAAACAACAGACAGCGTTTAAGTCAGCCCCAGCCCGGCGAGGCTGTTTCCTGTTCTTCTTCAGGCCTGTGCCATACGGCTCCTCTTACAGGGACCAAAATGGGAAAACAAAGGTTACGGCAGAGAAGCAACTCCGTATCTCTGACTTGGGCACCTCTTAGAGTCCCATTCTACCACCATCTGCCCACCTGCCTCCAGCTGAAGGCTCCCGGGCTCCTGAGACCAGATCAAGAAAGGACCAACCTCATTCAGCCTCCCACTATTTTGCAGATGAGGAGACTCGGGGGCCCCAGAGCTAAGTGGGTCAGCCCAGGTCAGCCAGAGAGAAGCATCGGAGCCAGACCAGAACTCAGCTCCCTCCGACTCCCAAGCTATCTGGAGTCAGGAGAGCCTCGCATTTGTACGTCCCCCAACACTCACTGGGCAGGCTGTTCTAGGCGGTCACTACACCTTTCTGAGCTGTAAAACAGGGACCACGAGATTCCAAGGAGGTCCTATGTGTAAGGCGTGCAGAACTCAAAACACCAAATCAAGGTGAAGGGTTATGATTATCGTTCTTACACAGAACCGGGCCTGGGACAGATCCTTTATATTTAATACTGTAGCTCCTGGGCAGTGGCTAAAAAGGCAGAAACTGATGGAAAGCACGAGGGCCTAAGTCTGGGTTCTGTCAGCTCCCAGCTCACTGAGGAAGGCCGGCATCCGGGAGACATCCACCTCCTCCCCTTCCCCTTGGAGGATGTTATGGTTGGTACAATTATCCCTAGCTAATACCATTCCCCAGAGCCAGGAGGAGGCTGGCCCAGGCCTCAGCTGCACTCCAGGCCTCCCATCCAGGACCTCTGGTCCATACAAAGCCAGAGGGACCCAGATCTGACCTAGACCCACCTAGGCGACTTGGGAGTCTAAGCCAAAAACAAAAGGAAACTTCCTTGTTCCCCACCGTACACCTCTCCCCCACCTCAAAAGAAATGAGGCCTCCCCAAACCCAGGGAGCTCCCACCAATTCTAAAGGGATTCAGGCACTCCTGATTCACAGTCTGGGCTGCTGACAACCTCCAACAGTCACCTAATGAGAACGATGCTGACGAATGTGCATCGTGCCTGGTAAATGTCGCTGTTAGGGGCAAAGGCAGCCCAGCAGCTGTGCCCAGAAAGGAGGTCTGCCAGGGAACCTGCTCAGCCAGCACTCCAGGACTTGGTGTCCCTACAAGCACTGATCGAGGCCTCGGAGGATCCTGGGGGGTCCCAAACAGATCCAGCGCTGGAAAGGCCCTTCAAAGTAGCCCTTTCGTTTGGTGAGAAGTGGCTCACTCAAGGTCACATGGTAAGTCCAAGGCCAGGATTTGAACTCAGGTCCTCTGACCCCAGAGGTCTCTCTGACAGCCAGGGTAATTCCAGAGGGGCCACAACCACACAAGGGGACCATGGGCCAATAGGGAGCAAAGAAAGCAGGTTGAAAGGGGTAGAAGGGGTTCTCAGTCTCTCCCCCAGCTGCCTGGCTCAGTACTGTTGGACAAAGCCAGGAAGCAAAGTCGGAACGTACCCATTATTCTGATGAGTGAAACTCATCCCCTAAAACTGTCTTTACTTTTCATTAAGCCCAAGACTTCTGATCCTAACAAAATGCAGCATTCAGGGTGAGCCAGAGCAAGGCCTCTGTCCAAACCAGGAGCTCAGGCCTACGCTAGACTTTCAGCCTCCTTGTGGGAAGGCTGAACCCACTGCTTCTAAGAGAGGATCAAACAGAGAGGACAAGCCCTATGCATGGGCAGGACCCTGACCATTGAGCTACACCTGGCCCCTACCCATCTTCCCAGACCAACTTCACAAGCTTCACCCCACACACTCTACATTCCAGACAACCTCACAGTATGTCCCATCTCCCACCTCCGGGCCCTTGTTCAGGCTGAGCCCCATGTCCTCTGTTCATCAAGGTCTACATAAGGTCTCTCCTGATCCCCCCAGGTACTAATGTTCCTGCCTCTGAAATTATTTTGTATTTGGTATTTCCTCATTTGGAACATTCTCTCCACATCTGCATGTGCTAGCTACCCTAGCTTCAAGTCCCAGCTAAGACTTCAGATTCTACCAGCAGCCGGTTCCAACCCCACTTACGGCTGAAGCCCAGCCCTCAGCCTGTGTATGGCTGGTTTAGAGCTGGTCTGTCAGCATGCCATCTCCCCTGTGACACTGGGTGTTCACTGAAGTCAGGACGACCAGAGCTCTGAAGTCCGCCCAGGCATAGGAATGGTGAGCCCGGCTTTCCTCTGCTCTGGCTCACTGGGTTCATGCTAAGCAACCTCGGTAAACCAGAGACATTCATTCACCAGGTCACCAAAGGCGAGCTCCCCTCCTGAGACGGTCACCGGGTCACCAAGGCCGAGCTCCCCTCCAGAGACGTTCGCCGGATCACCAAGGCCGAGCTCCCCTCCAGAGACGTTCAGGGGGTCACCAAGGCCGAGCTCCCCTCCAGAGACGTTCGCGGGGCCACCAAGGCCGAGCTCCCCTCCAGAGACGTTCGCGGGGTCACCAAGGCCGAGCTCCCCTCACCTTTTTGAGAGCCAGCCCTTGAACCACAAAGGGAATGAACACTGAGGAATGAGGGCTGGCAGAGCGGGGGAGAGTGGGGTGCACCCGAAACTAAAAGAGTCCATCTCTGGACACCTGCACTTGGCACACTGTTTCATCAGATCGTCACCACAACCTGACAGTGGCACCACTAATGTTCCTCCAGACCTTTCAAGTTTGCCGAAGACTTTACAGATATCAGCAGACAGTCCTCCCGACAGGTAGAGTCCTTTGATCCTTCCCATTTTACAAATGAGGACGCTGAGGGTGGAGAGAATAAGGGACTGGCCCAGGATAACAAGGCTAGTAAGTGTCCCAGGGAAGATTTGAACTTGGGTCTTCCTGACTTGGAGTCTAGTAATCTGTCCACTGCTCCTCCCAGCTGCCTTGTGAGGTAGGGAGCTCCCTGTGAGGGAGGGAAGCCAAGCTCTATCGGCCTGCTTTACAGGTAAGGAAATGAGGTGCCAAGCGATTCAATGATCGCCTTTGATTCCTGGCCTTGGAGGCCGGCCTCAGGGCCAGAAGCGGAACCCTGAACACATCATGGCGTCTGGGGCTCTTCCCAGCACTCCACGCTGGCTCTGGGACTGAAGAACTAAGAAAAGCAATCGATTTATTCCATGGCTGTGTTACAGCTTAAAACAAGAGGGGGGGGGGCGTTGCCAAGGAACAATGCACATAATTCATTTGTTGAGCGTTTATTCCTAGAACTGACTGTGTATTTAAGTAAGGCCTCCTGTCTCCCCAAGGGCACCCGGGCACAAAAGTTTGTTTGCTTTGAAACCCGGAGGTCCTGACATGAAATGCAAGCACGTCTTTGTGGCCCAGCCAGGAGAGAAGGCCTTCCTTCAGCTGCAAACTCCTCGAGAGCAGCCATTAAGTGGACCTGCCTTAACCCAGGACATGCGAGGGTTTTCACGACTTTTTTTCCGTCTGCCAATTACTCAAACTATTATGTAATCTTCCTGCTCATGCAATTCTGCAGGGAAGCTTTCCTGCAGAAGGGAGAAAATGAGAGTCTCACATTTTCAGGGCGACAGACAGTAACATGAGGAACAGAAAATAATGAATTCATGGCACCAAAAAGCAGAAGGAAGACCCAGAACTCTGGGGAAGAACAGAAGCGGCTGAAAGACGGAAAGTGTGACTTAAGCACGGGGGCTTTAAGAGAAGTCTTGTTTGGGGGAGGGGGAACAGATTGGGGAAGAGGGAGAATGAATTGGGGGGAGGCGGAAAGGATGGATAAGGGAAAGGGACTGGAGGACGAGGGAGAGGGCTTCCTGTCAGCCCAGGAAATGCACAGGGTCCTGTGTAGGTTATTGAAAAGGCCTCTCTCATTGGTCTTAGGGTTAGAGGCCTTTGGACCGCACTGTGACCCTGGGTTCAAGTCAGCCCAGAGACATTTCACACATCCTGCCAGGATTGTTTTCATTCACAGAGTTAACATACTGTGCTAATGGAAACAAAAGGCAGATTGGGAATCGAGAGACCTGGGATCTCAGTCCTGGCTCCAGGACACACTAGCTGTATGAGGATCTACAAATCCCAGAACAGGCCTGTGCCTCAGTCTTCATTGGATATCCACTGGACAATGAATAGGATGAGACCTACCCCACCTGCCCTTGAGGAGAGAGCTGAATGTGCTTTCTACAACGTACCAGACCTGTGTGCCTGAAGCCCTCCAGGAAACCCAGCCGACCTCGTGGGCAGCTCTCATTGTTAGATGGTTGAGAAATATGGCAAATAAAAATGTGGAAATATTCTGAAATGTGTACATTGCTATAAACAGGAATGAAGGAAGCATTTCTTAAGCGCTTACTGTGTGCACAGCATGGCGCCAAGCCCTGGGGATGCCAACTGAAAGTCCAAGGATCTCTGCCCTTGAGGAGCAGCCACTCTAATGGGGCAGAGGGAGACAGCACGCAGGGAAGACTTCAGCAGCAGTCCCACGGGAAGGTCCCAAAGCAGATGGTCCAGCCACTTCTTTCACATCATTTCCACCGATAAAAATCTGGTCAGTTTCTGATGTTGAAACCCAGGATAGAGCCAAGAGCTTTGATGGAGAGAACACTCCTGCCTGGGTCTTCTGCATCTGGAGCTGTCCCCAGGCAGCGTCTCCACAGGACAAGGGCCTCAGACAGGGCAGGAATCTCGGCTGTTCCCCAGGCTCTGGGATCATTTGGTCCATCAGGCTCAAGATGGTGGAGAGTGGGGGGGGGGGGAGGATTTGAATGCTTAGGCTGCCTCACTATTTCAATCACTCTGGCTTGCCTGCCCCATGGGTGGTTGGTGGTTGGCAGTTGGTGGGGATGGCTGGCCCTGTCTCCCCAGAGAACGTCTGTAAGGGTTGAGCTGGATACAGGACTGGCGTCTGGGGGCAGTTCCTGGGCCTAACTGCTTGGTCGTGGGGGTTGGCCAGTAGTTACTGCCGATGGCAACAACGAAAGCGGCTCCCCCTTCTCACAACGATGGCTTTGCTGAAAGTCAGTTTGGCAGTTTGGTGGCGACGGCATTCCCTAGGCTCTAGGGCTAAGAATCCTGAGGAAGTTCACGGTCAAGGTGGTGGCGGCAGGCTGACAAGTGAGATGGTATGGGGAAACGACCTGTCCAGACCCTGGGAAAGGGACCACCAGGCGGTCCTAGCCCAGACCAGGAAGTGGCCAGCTCCCAAGTTCTTTGTTCTCTGGACTTTGGCTAGCTTAGCACTAGATGGAAGCCATGCCTGGGACAGGCTCCCAATCCAGGCCCAAGGAAGGAGGTCACTATGGAAATGAGAGAACAGGCCCCTGAACTTGGCGTGGGCGGCAGAAAGAAGATGGCGGGAGGGAAGCAGGCCCTCCAAGGTCAAATGTCTGGGCTGCCTTCCAACTGCAGAAGTTCAAGTGAGAATACTTGGAAGAGAGATCCCGTCCAAAGAGGGAATGGAGAAGAGGAGCAGGGTGGGGGCAGGGCCTTGCAGTGGTCACTGGGTAGCTTGTGCAAGGAGAGGCTGCCAAGCACAAAGAGCAGAGATGTCGTTATCATCAGCAGCCATGGCTTGGAGAAGATGGCCCTTCCTTGGGACTTCCTGGGGCGGGGAAGGAAGTCCAGTCCACAGTCACCCCAGGCTTATCAAAGGCTGGGAACAAAAGTGTGAAGGTACCAGTCCTGAGACAGAAGGACCCAAACCCTGGAGCCAAGCAGGAGAGGCCTCCTCCAGCCCCTGGACACGATTATTACAATCTTCTGTGCCCTCACCAAAGGAAGTTTCTGCAAGTTCCCAAAGAGCTTTGAAGCATAAAAGGTCTGTAACTGTCCTCAAAGGAGTGCCTCTATTCCTAAAGACAACCAGGGTCCGACCCTGCTGGCTGCCTCCAAGGCCCAGAGTGGGAGTCGGGGCTCAGAGTATATGAAAAGAAAGGAACCTTCTCCCACTTCTGTTATCTTGATGGCATTTCTAAACAGAGTAAAGTTATAGGCTCCAAAAAATGGAGTCACGCCCACTCCCATAGACTTCCTGCACCTCTGGGCACCTCCAACCCTCTGATGCAGCTGTTCGGTCAGAGGGGGAGGAGGGGGTGGACCCAGAAAGAAGAGGGCTAGGGCCCAAAGTCCTATGTTTGGGTGGTACGAGCTGGGAGGAACCAATAAGCTGCCAAGACTGAGGTCCCAGCCAGGCTGATTCTTCTCAAGGAAAGGAAGCAAGGGAGCCAGGGTGAAAGTCTGGGAGGAACAGCAGCATTGCCCCACCCCCCCAGGAGGAAGGAGCCCCTGCTGCCACCCTGCAGCACCTACTTCTGTCTCTCTGAGCCAAGGAGAAGATGGTCCTGGACTATCCCCCAGCAGGAGACCAGGCTGCTATAATGCCACAGCTGACCCCACCACCTTCCCCTCAAACTCATCCGCTCCAGAAACAGGTCTGAGTGACGGCAGGCACCTGGCCATTTAAGGCCACCAGGCCACCAGGACCTGAACACAGCAGAAGCTGCCCCTGTACCCTGGACATCTTCCTTCCCCAGCAGTACAGGCCCGAGGGGGCATTCCTCTTGGCCTCACAAAGAGCCCCTGGGAAGGCCAGCTGGACACGCAGGCCACTTGTAGCAGGAACAAACAGGCCAAAGAGGTCAGTGCCTGCTATCCAACCTGCTTGTTTTATAGATGCAGAAACTGAGGTACAGAGAATTAAGTGTCCTGCTCAGTCTCTCACAGGTAATTAAATGTCAGAGGAGAGATTGGAACCCAGATCCTCTAACTCCACACCCAGCATACTTTCCAGGCTCCACAAAGTTCAGAAAAGCCCTTTTGATTTCACACTAAGAAGGGAAAACCTCACCATGGAGAAAGGCAGAAATCCAGGCCAGCCTCTAAAAACAAGGCCAGAAGGATACTAAAAGACAACCCAGGAGGTGGGATGGGGGCTGTCCTGGGTGCAAGTCTCTCCTCCTTCCTTTTGGTCAGCCCCCCTTCCCCACACCTCGTGTCTGCTCCTGTCCAGAGAACACAGACAAGACAAGACGGCTCAGTGTGGGAGGGTGGGGTCCGGGCCCCATGACCATGGCTTAGAGTTTGCCAAGGTAGAAAGGGGGAGGTTCCCCATGGTGGAGGCAAGCCCCAGCTGGGAGAGGGGGGTCACTTCATGGCACTTCAGCTTCCTCATTTGTAAAATGACCTCTAACCTTCCTCCCAGCTGCAAACCCTATCACCCAGTCAAAGCCCCTCATTATGCAGTAGAGCCAAGATCTGGAGTCGGAGGCCCTGAGTTTGAATTCTGCTTCTGCCCTTACTACATATGTGATCTTAAGCAAGCTTTCTTTTTCTGGGCCTCTGAGTTCCGATGCAGCCTTCAAGCTCTGAGAAAGAAACAGCCCCCAGGGGGCTGACTTGCCTCTGGGCCAGGTCTCTCTACTCTAGGCCAACCAGGCTGATCCCAGCACTGGGCTTTTCCAGTCACTGACCCTACTTTGCAGATCCTTAGCACCCCACGATCTTCTCTGAAAGAAGCTTGGGTCTGGTCATAGGATTCTGCTATCTAGTCATTAGACTGGTCCCAGCCTGGGAAGGCCCCTTCTGGGGTCCGGCCAGGACTCAACTCTCCTACGTAGAGAACTCTGGGCAGGCCCACTTGCCTATCCTCCACTACATCCCAAGACTGCTCACGGCCATTGCCACGTCCTGGCCCTCTCCAGCCAGTGGCCGGCACACCTCCCTCCATCTCCCCTCAAAGGCCTGAGTCCATGCTGGCACCGCCCCCCATATCCATCAACCCGCGGCACTGAGACACAAAGGAATGTCCGTCTCCGTCCTGCTGGCGACGGAATCCCACTTGCTTCCATTTACCCTCCTCCTCACTGGCCAAACAATTTCTAATCTGGGCCCGGGTGTTTACATCTCGCCCATGTTTACCCAGACTTCTGGGGAGTTTGTGCTACAGCCTGAGTCTGGAACGTCTTCCCGAGCTACAGTGGACAAGGACCCTCTTGTGGGCTCCTGCTCTCTTCCCAGGCTGGCGGGGCCAGCCTAGACTCTTACCAGCTCAGGGTGTAAAGGCTTGCATGTGATGGAGTCGGCAGCACCTTTGTTTTCGAGAGGCCGGGTCAGGATCATCGCCATGGCAAAGCAGTCAGGCACTGAGATCCATCACGGGGCAGACCGACTTTCTAGGGCCAGGGCATCTTCTGGGGAAGCAGGGGTTGGCACGACCAGCTCTCCATCAGCAGCCAGCCCTCAGGGTGGTTGGCCTGGGACGTGGGCCACGCGTGGTCAGCGACCTGGAACGACAAAAGGAGAAGAGGTCCCGGCTAAGCGCTTCTGCTCCACACCAGAGTCCAGGCCCAAATGACCCTGCTCAAAGACAAGTGCCATGTTGGAGCCCTGACACACACAGCTTTTGACAGAGGCGGGAATGGTTTGCTGGTCAAAGGCTCAGACAATGAGAGGCGGGGGGCAGCAGAGTCCCGTCATCCCCCACCTCCAGGCTCAACCTTGAGGAGTCACGTCCATGACCAGTACGGGAATTAAGCAGGTCCAGCTCATTAACACTTTGCACCTTGGTAATCCACCAAGATCTGGATTCCAGACCATCTTACGTCCTTAGACGCCTACTCTGAATGGGCTTCTACATTCAATCTCAGCATAGAGTGAGCCAACCCCATAGAGGCCCAGTATTTACCCTTTCCGTGATGGGACTGGTCCCTAGTGACAGCTTCCCAATCAGTTCATAGTCCTGAGAGCATTTCCCCCTGTCTCAGGCTCTCTTTGACAAGGACAGATGGACAGACAGGCAGGGTGGGGGCGGGCTCTGCGTTCACACCATTTGTGCCCTGGATAGTGGGATAGCATTTTTTTTTCATCCTCATAGAATCAAACCAAGCCAAGCCCAGCTGACTTGGAGATCACTGAGCTCTGCAATAACGGCCCATCCGCACACAAGTCCCTGCCCTGACCCGGCCAAAGGCCCTGTCCAGCTCTGCATCTCAGGATCCTCTGACCCACTTCTCTATTCCCAGCAGCCTCTCTGCTCTGCTCCCTGTCCTGATTGCAGACGTCAGGTCTGATCTGAAAAGCACCATTTATACAATCCTGGTCCCTTCAACCACTTGGAGGCTCAGGCAGCCACAAAGAAACTGGCCGCCTGCACCCAAACTAAAGGCAACTCCTAATTGATCATTAAAACCAAACTCAAGGGCAGGGGCAGGGGAGAAGTTTGAGAATCCCTGATCCAGGAGTCAAAGCCAACTGCTAACTTATTTATTTGCATTCTGCAGATGTAAATCATTTTCCTGTTTTTGGCTTTGGCTTTACCGTGGGTGATACTGAGAACACTCAATTGTGGGCCAGCTGGCTAACCAGGGGAAATTACCTTCTACTGTTCTTGAAAAACCAGGTTCATCCAAAGTGCAGAAACGGGGAAGGGAAATAGGTTTATTTCTCCAGGATCTGCAGCTAAGGGAGGGAAGGAGGCCGGATGAGCCTGCCGGGTTGATGTCATGTTTAGAGACAAGCTGCCACTGACCAGGGCGGGGAGGATGCCCCCAAAGGTGCTAGACGAGGAGGTGCTCGAACCAACCCTCTCCTCCTCCACGGCTCCTTCCTTCTGGCTGAATTCACACTAGGGACTCAGTAGAAGCTAACGATGATGGTCACTATTCCAGAAGAGGCCTGTCCCTCTGGGGACAGGAGGTGTCATGGAGAAAGTGTAGTCACTCCTTTTTTATAGGGAAGGAAGTGACAGAGAGAGTCAGGAGAGGCCTAGGTTCAGATCCCAGCTTTGCCACTTAGTAGGTATTTGACCCTGAACCAATCCAGCTCCCTCCGTGGGCCACCTTCACGTGTTTCAAAACAAACTGAAGATGTGGGAGCATGGGGCATCTACAGTCCCTCCCATCCCCACTGGCTTCTGACCCAGCATCACAGAGACAAGCAGAAATCATCAAGTGTCATGTTCTCATTTCACAGAGGGAACTGAAGCCAGAGAGAGGAAGGTTCATAGGACCCTGAATCTCAGGCTGGAAGGGACATTCTGGCAGGCATGGAGTCCGACCCCCATTTTACAGACAGGAAGACTGAGGTTTAGACAGGCGACATGACTGGACCGTCAGGGCCACTCAGCACGTGGCTATCTTTCTACCTCTGAGTCTGGCCGCCCATCCAGTCCACTCTGCTATGTTACCTCCTCTCTACCCACCAGAGCGCCGCATGGGCACTTAGGCAAGGTCTCAGAGGGAAAGGCAGGATTTCAATCCAGGTCTTCTGACTCAGGGTCACCGGTTTTTTTTCCGCCACACTGCCTGGTCCAGCCTATCCTAGCTGTGCTCGTCGTATAGGTAGGTCTGAGGGGCAGGCGCTTCCCCAGCAACGTGCAGAGAAATGGGTGCTCTTCTCATCAATTTATTATAAACATGGGCAACACCTCTCCTGAAAGCCAAAGCATTAAGAGGAGCTGCCTTCACATCCCCAAATTCTTTTCTCTGAGAGGAAGGATGCTCCCCAAGTGGGAGCCTGGGGCATCTCTCCACCCTCCCTTCATCAGTGTACAGCCCCCTCTCTGTGCTAGGTGGCGGGGACCTTCTCAGCCCGGGCAAGGGTCCCCCATTGGCCCCCGGGTCGGCCCCACAGGCTGGCCTCTTCTCCCTCTATACTCATTCCCTTAGGGCTCTCGCTGGCTCCTCGGATTCCTCTAGCATCCCTGTGCAGATGGTTCTGGGATGAATTTGCCCAGGTCTGACGTCACCGCTGATCTCACCTCTCCTGCTGCGTGGTGGGCATTTCAAACACGGACGTCTTACACTCAACCTGAACTCCCGACCTTTTCCCCTGACATCTGGTCTTCTTCCCCTCGCATCCTCCCAGACCCTCAGCCCCCATCCTGTCCCCAGTCTGATATCTGATGAGTTAGGTTGTCTTGTTCTGACCTTCATCATGCCTCTCCTCTCCTCACACCTGCGCCGTAGCTGGGGGTGGGTCTGCAGGCCCCCGCCCTGGCTCTTCCCTCCCCCCTTCCCCTCCCCCCTCAGCTATGAAACGCCTCTTCCTAAAGCACAAGTCTGACACATCACCTCCCTAAAAACCGATTCCAGCGGCTCCCCATCACCTCCAGATTCAAAAGTAAAATGCTCTGCTCAGGTTTTCAGACGCTCAAGAACCCTGCCCCTTGCTACCTTTCCATTCCTCTTCCTCCTTTCCAGACTCCCTGACGTGTGTTCTGGGATGCAGGGGCACTGGCCTCTGTCTGGTCCTTGCACTAGCTACTCCAATCACCCACCCCCAGGTGTCTGCATTGGCAGTTCCCCATGCCTGGGATGCCTTCCCTTCTCATCTCCACCTCTTCACTTCCCTGGTTTCCTCCAAGTCTCAGCTAAAATCCTACCTTCCACAACAAGCCTGTCCCAATCCCCCTTAACTCTAGAGCCTTCCTCTCTGTTGGTTATTTCCAATCGATCCACAGCTGCAGCATCTCGGCTCCCCATCAGACTGCAAACTCCCCGAGGGCACAGACTGTCCTGCTTCTCTTTGTACCTCCCACACTTAACACAACACCCATCACACAGTAGGTGCTTACTAAAGGTCGGCCTGACTGGTCCTAACTACCTGCCCTCTTGGGCTATATCCTTTTCATAGGGAAGCAGAAAGAGCACAGGTCTAATCTCATCTCTCATCTGCTACTGGGGTAATCCAGGCCAAGTCACTTAGCCTCCGTAGGCCTCAGTTTCCTCACCTGTGAAATGATTGAGGGTTGAGGGAGACGGCCTGAGGTCTTTTCTAACTGGAAGCTGGACATGCAGGGAATGCAGACCACCTGGCTGAGGCAGAGGAATCCTTGATCCTGCCCCCCCCCCCAAACAAGCCCCAAGGCCTACAGTGGAAAGCGTGGAGCTCCGCCTGAGCGCAACGGCTGGCCGAGCTGACGTTTGGATGATTCCCTGGCCTAGCCCCAGACTTCTCCCCGGTCTCTCCATTTCTCAGCCTCCTGGGTGAATCCCAGAGAAATAACAACGTTATCTCTGGAGGAAGGATACAGCCCAAGCAGGCATTCCACAGGACCCCAGTTGGCTGTGTATGATGGAGCTGGCCAGCCAGGGCTCTGCCAGAGGAAGGCAGAGCTGCACTCCAGGCCTCGGGCAATGGCCTCTCTGGACAGATGAGCCTCAGCTTTTTTCTGTGTAGAGTCCTCGTTAGGTGACAGAAAAGAAAATACTGAAAAGGCTATGGCCATGGAGAAGACTCTTGTTCAATGCATGTAAGAGAAAGCATGGCCTAGAGGAGCAGAAAGGATGGTACCAGAGCAGAATCCCTACAGCTAGGAGCAAAATGAAGGTTTCAGAGGCCAAGAAGAGGGATGGGACCATCAAGCCCTTGGGCTCTTCTTTGGTGCTGTGGTTGTTAGATGTTGTATTGTGGGCAGGCCCTCAGAAGAGTCTGAGGGGGTGGGGGGTGGGGAGGGAAGATGCCCCAGACTCTGGCACAGAACGCAGTCATCATCATACCAGGGAAAAAATATGGCTACACAAGAAAGATCTAAGGTTCATCTGCCCAGAGAGGCTGTGAATAACAACGACCCACATGAACAAGAATGGTTGTTTTTAGATGACACCATACTCTTAACTCCAAACTCCATGGATCGTGGGAGTAGGGAGCCATTCGCCCTGTGGTCCTGGCTGCTCCTGGGGATGGCTCCAGGGCCCCTGCACTGAGTCTGCAGAAGCTGAGCCTACACCCCATATGTGGACTCAGCTACAAAGAGCAATCGTCCACCCACCAGCAAACTTTAGCAAACTGACTCGTCCTGGGATCGGTTTTCTCTGAGCTCTACCCAATGTCCAGAGAAAAACAAAATCGAAATAATAACCACAATTCTGACAACAACAAGATGGAGGAGCATTGTGCTCACGGCCACCAGGGGAGGAAAGGAAGAGGCCGGCTCACAGGACCAGAGCGACCTTTCAATGCACCAAAAACTGGAATCCCTTGTGTGATGTCCATAGACACCAAAAACCACCATACCAAACTCACCCACAGTAGGTGCTAGTTTAGAGAAAGCATTGATTAAGCCTATGTGCCGGCTCCTGATAAGCAACGGAGATTTAAACATAATGCAAGCAAGCAAGGCACTGTCTGCCCTCAAGGCACTTACCCTCTAATGAGGTAAGGCTTGCCAGAAAGGGGAGCCAGTGAGGGTGGTTGAGGGAGGGAGGACACGGAAGTGGCCTGGAATCTGGGAAGGATCAGGCGAAAGCTCACCTATCAGAGCAGGGCACCTAGAAGTAGAGTCCAAACTTCCAGGGAGGAGGGAAGGAGGCAAGAGATGAGGACATCAGCCAAACCAGGGGTCAATGTGACCGGAAGGGAATTAGTGGAAGTGAACGAGCTCCCCAAGCTGAGGTTTGGGGGACTCGCTATTTGCCACGTGTGTCCCTGAGTGTTTGGATGTCAAATCCTCTTTGGCCCTGACTTTCAAGGTCTGCCAGTCCATGATTCGCCTTCACCAAAAGTCCAACTTTCCCCTTTGAAATGTGGCCACTGGCCATTGTGGCTAGGGTGGTGATGCATGTGTTGGCCCTTCACCTCCAGGCCCCCAAACCAATCCTGCAATTACCTGAGGAACAGCAAGTTCTCCAGGGCACCCAAAGAATGTGTGCAGATGAGCAGCCAGCCTAGCAATGATGTCGCTCCTTGTTGGCAGAGGGAAGGAGCATGGCGATGCGGGGCCTCTATAACAGGATTCCCAGCCATTCCAGGCACATGGTGCCACCGATAGCAGCTTGGACTTGCAATCAGAAGACTTGCGTTTGATTGCTGGCTGTGCCAGTCCCAGCTGCGAAACCTCTTCCTGGAGCTCCACTGGACCGGATGACCTCCTGAGGTCCCTTTGGGCCCGAATGCTATGTGCATCACCACTGCCTTGATTTCCTAGTTTGTGCTTTCTGGCCATCCTAGCTAGACAATATTAGGCAACAATGCACACTGTCTCCTTCCTCAAATCTGCCCACCCACACCTGAAAGCCTTCTCACAAGCCACACCCTAGAGCTGGAATGCCCCCCCTCCCCTCTGCTTCCATTATTCACAGGGCTCTGGAGTCAGACCTCTCCCAGGAAGACTCCTGGGGCTAAGGGGAAGAGGATGCCTCCCTATTCCTGCCCGATTGCCCCAACTTCTTGAGATATCTTTGCGGGTCCAGGTCAATGCTAGCTCTCAGGCAGGTATCAATGGTGTCAGTGCCCAGAATAACGACTCCTATAAGTCAGAGCTTGCAGGTGTGGTGGAGTAGAGGGAAGAAGACTGGACCAGGCTCTACCACCATGACCAAGGCATTTCACGGCTTTTCAAGTCATTCCATTTCTTTAATAATAACTCCCATTTATATAGGTTCATACTTAAAGGACTGCAAAGCATTTTACATATCTCATTTGAAACTCACAATGTGCTTTGAGATACCTTTTACAGATGGGAAAACTGAGGAACACAGAAGTTCAGTGACTTTCCCAGGGTCACACAGCTAGTAAGGTGCTAAAGCGAAATGCAGACCATAGTGCTGACACTCAGTCTGGGGACCCACAGGCCATTCTCATGGCGCCTCTCCAGATGGCAGGAGACTCCACCCCTACCTATGTCAGAGCTAAGGTGGAATGAGACAATGTATGAAAAAGCCCAGGGTGATTTTATTAAAGACTTTTAAAATAAAATTTTAAAAAATTCATTTTAAAAACCATCTTTTTGGGAAATCCGTCATCTATTTGTTGCACTTTACTTATGGGAAAAGTTAGCCTCAGACCTCCCTAGAAGGGTGACCCTGAGAAAATCCCAACCCTTCCAGATTTCCTTCAGTTTTTCCCTTGCAAACTGGGGAGCTTAAGTCAAGGACCCAGAATGCCAACTGTCCAGCAGGTCCTCCTCGTATTGAGGAGAAAGGTGCTGCCTTCTGGCTGCTCCACATGGGCCACTCAAACCCTCTGAAGTCCCCCAATGTCCCACTAATCTTCTGGAATCTCTAATGCTCAAGGCTGCAGGTGAAACCTGAAATTGGACCCATGATGATGACCAAGCAACCAATTCCTAATGGCTTGAGCAAGACTAGAGACAAAAGCAAAGAGAGTTAAGCAACTCTGGCAATGGATTTTCATAAAGCCTCTGGGTATTTTTAAACACTGATAACTCAGACAAGCAGCCTCGAAACAATTCACAAATGGCATTCAAATCTTGCAAGGGGCTGTGTCTGCCATGTCACTGATGCCTCTAGTGGACCACAGGCACTCACGAGGGAGCTTTCCCCCAGATGCTGCGACGGAGGTAAAGTGGTCCGTGGTCCAAAGAGGAGACCAGCAACCACATCACTGGAACTTCAGCCAATGGAGGCAGAAAAGTGCTTATCTTGTCCATAAATGCCACTAACAGCCCTATGCTTGAACTGTTAACCTGTAAAAGCCACCCAAGGGCTTTGTCAAGAACTGGGTTGTTTCTGAATGAGGCAGATATTTACTAGAGAGAGGACAGAAAAGTTTGAAATTTGGGGTGTTTGTGCACATTCAATGGGGAAAGCATGATCTGGAACCCGCTCCTGAATCCTGGCTGTGACAGACACACTGTGACTATAGGCAAGTCCTACTGTGCCTCAGTTTCCTCATCTGTAGTGGGAAGGCTGAATTCAGAGATCAACAAAGCCCCTGCGATCTCCTCACTGAAGATCCCCATAGTACAGAAGACTAAGGAAATCACCTTCATAACCCAACTAGATCCATAAAATCCGTTACAAACAAAAAATGAACTGAACCCGTGAAATCCATTCATGAACAAAAACCAAACCAGACCCGTAAAATCTGTTCACGAACAAAAACCCAGCCGGGTCCGTAAAATCCGTTCACGAGCAAAAACCAAACCAGATCCACGAAACCCATTCACAAACAAAAACCAACTAGGTCTGTAAAGTCCTTTCATGGACAAAACCCAACCAGGTCCATAAAATCCATTCGTGAACAAAAACCCAAATGGATCTGTAAAATTCATTCGTGAACAAAAACCCAAATGGATCTGTAAAATCCATTCATGAACAAAAACCCAACCGGATCTGTAAAATCTATTCATGAACAAAACCCAACCAGGTCCATAAAATCCATTTGTGAACAAAAACCCAAATGGATCCGTAAAATCCATTCGTGAACAAAAACCCAAATGGATCTGTAAAATCCATTCATGAACAAAACCACTCAGAATAAGAACAGGCAAAGAGAAGGCAAACTTATTTCTCGATTATAGATAATACGATGGTTTACTTAGAGAATCCCAGAGATTCAGCGATAAAAACAATTATTTAAAACAATAACTTCAGTAAAGTAGCAGGATGTCAAAGCCAGGAAAAAACTATCAGCCAAAACCAATAACAAATAAACAACAGGAAGAGATAGAATCAATCAACCAACATTTACTAAGCACCTACTATGTGCCAGGCCCTGTGCTAAGTGCTGGGGACACAAAAAGGGCCAAAAGACAGTCTCTGCCCTCAAAGAGAGAAAAATTAATTCCACTTAAAAAAATCCTTCAAATTATAATAAATATCTGGGAATTAACCTCCCAAGACACACTTAGGACTTACATGATTGATAATAATAATAATAATCTAAAATTTATATAGCACTTTCAGGTTTAAAGGCACTATCCATGTGTCATCTCATCTAGATCTCTAAATAACTCTATGAGGTAAGAATTATTGTTACCTCCAATATAGAGATGAGGAAACTGAGGTAAAGTGACTCATCCAGGGTCACACAGCCTGTAAAAGGGATGTAGCATTTGAACTCGGGTCTTCCTAAAGGTCCAACACTAACTCCACTATGTCATGTGGCTACCTCTACAAGCCATTCTCTACAGAAATAATGAAATAATTGGGAAAATATTCATTGTCCATGGTTAGGCTATGCCAATATAAATAAAACAATAATATTAACACAGCAAATTATAGATTCAGTGCCATGTTGTCCTCCATTTTTGTATGTCCCTTCAAGCCTCACACAGGGCCTTGAACATACTAATAATGGAAGCACCGAGGTGGCACAGCAGATAGAACATGGAACATAGAGTCAAGAAAAGTCAAGTTCAAATCCTGTCTCAGACACTTACTAGCTATGTCACCCTGGTCAAGTCATTTCATTTCTGTCAGCCTCAGTTTCCTCATCTGTAAAATAGGGATAATAATTACACCTATGTCCCAGGGTTGTCATGAGGACAAAAATGACATAACATTTGTAAAACACTTTGCAAACCTCTAAACGCTGCACGAATGCTATTATTAATATTATGTCAAACTTCTAGGGGTTTATTTTATCAATCTAAACAAAACAATAACAAAATTTATCTTGAGGCACAAAATGACAAGAAGCATAAAGTAAATAATGCTTTGTTTTAAATAAGGTCAGACATGAGGGCTCACACACTCAGCCTCTCGTAGGAAAGGTTGAGGTCAGTGGCTGGCTTGAGTTTGGGAGTTCTGAGCTGCAGTAGAACTGAAGGTGTTGGGTGTCTACACTAGGTGCGGTCCTGTGAGCCCCTAGGAATGGAGGCCCAGCAGGCTGCCTAAGCATGGCTAAGCCGGCCCAAACTGGAAAAGCGATTAAGTTAAAATATTGGGATCAGGTCCAACGCTGGCTGCTGCAAAGACTTAAGGCTCCAAAAAGAAAAGAAAGATAGGACTGGAGGGGGCTATGCTTACGGGATCTCAGACTACTTTATAATGCATTAGCTTGAAGAATGGGCAAGGTGATCGACAGAAAAGACTCCATAAGCCAAGTCCAGATGCAATCAGAGGAGTCTTATGCTCAGGGAACTCAAGAACAGATTCCTAAGGTAAAGATTCCCCATCCAACAACAACCACTGGGAAAATAGGAGGTTTGGCTAAAATTCGGTTGAGGAACATCTTAAATTATATGCGAAAATAATTCCCAAATGGATCACGACCTCTAAATAAAAGGTCACAGGCTTTTTTAAAAATCAGAGGACAATGGGAGGAGGTGTCTTTCATAACTAGAGTTAGGGAGGGAATTATTAAACAAACAATTTTGTTGGTTCAAACAAAGAATTGTTTTGTTTTCAAAATGGACCTATGATTTCATTTGTATGGGGAACTCCCAGTGAGGAAACACACTCTGTCAATGCAGACTGGAACCGGCTACAGAGTCCTAAAAATCTTGCCTAGTGATCGTTAAAGATGAAAGAGGCAATTCCTGATAGATACAACTAAAAAGGTTTTGCACAAAGAAAATCAATTCAGCGGGAACAGGAAGAAAAGAAATCTTCCCATCAGCTCTTGCTGATAAAGACTTGATACCCAAGATTTATGTAGGAAACTGAGATAAATATCCAAGAACAAAAGCCATTTCCCAAGAGAAAAGAGCATGAACAAATGTAGAGTATGAAAAATCATATAAAGGAATGCTTTCAATCACGAACAAGAAGAAAAGATTAAAACAAGTCTGAGGTTTCACCTCACACATGCCACATTAGCAAAGATGACAAACAATAAAAATGACCAATGTCAGAGGGGCTGTGGGAAATAGATCACCTGATACCCTGCTGGTGGAGCTGTGAACTGGCCCAAATGTTCTGGAAAACAATCTGGCCAAAGCTGTACACACTCAGCATCCCAGCCAGGTCACTAATGGATACGCACCCCATGCAGTCCAAGGACAGAAGGAAAGGGCCCAAAGGACCGAAATACTCAAACTTATACTTTTTTTGTCATAGAAAACAGAAAGAAACCAAGAGAAGGATCACCAATTGGGATCTGAATATAATGGAGTGTTGTGTTCCCCCCCTCCCCTACCATTTGAAGCATTAATGTCAGACTCTGCCCTAATTTCCTTTCTTTCTCCATCACAAAGTCTAGGAGGGAAAGGTCGCTTTCCCCCAAGCTTTCCATCATTGCCACCCCATTTTCCCCCAAGCTGTCCCTCGTTAGATCTAGAACAGAATTTCCCCTTGTTGGTTCTAAGTTCTCAGAGAGAGGAAGAACGGCTCCCTTTTCTTACTTCTTACGACTTGGCTTCTGCCATTCTCTTTACCTGAGACACGGATCCTGTCTTTTCTGCACACGCAGCACCACTTTCTGCAAGGCGTACTTGAGAGCAATGCCTTCAGGAAGCCTTCCCTGCCCAAGCCCACTCCCCACATTCAAGCCCTTGCTCTGGGTTGCCTGAGCTCTTCTAAACAGCTTCAACTGCAGCATAACAAATTGGCTTCTCTTCTCTACTTGAGCCCAGATCTAGATAAACAATAAGCAGTTGGTCAATGACTGTTGATGGTGGAGGCTTATTCTCTAAATAAATTATAAACTGTAGGCTTACCACAGCTCCAGATTGTTGGAAAAGCTATCACTCCGAAAACCACCAAGTGTTAGATAATGTGGGTTATTATCATCGCTATCATCATTATAGTCCTGACTCTGTCATAAGTAGGCTGTGTGGCTTTGGACAGGTCCGTTCCTGTCTCTGGGCATTTAGGGTTAGGCTCTTCCTTTATAAAATCAGTCTCTCCAGTGCATGCCAGCTCTGATCATCTGGGCTTCTAGGATTTTTCCAAATGTTTTCAGTCGGGTCTGACTCTCCATGATCTTATTTGGGGTTTTCTTGGCAAAGATACTGGAGAGATTTGCCATTTCCTTCTCCAGCTCATTTTACAGATGAGGAAACTGAGGCCAACAGGGTTAAATGACTTGCCCAGTGTCACACAGCTAGCGTCTGAGGCCATATTTGAACTCAGGGAGATGAGTCTTCCTGAGCTCATACTGTCCCCATCAGCCACAGTCAGACACCTGGCCTCGATCATGACATCATGAGGCTATTTTGGTCCTCTTAGAACAAAAAGGACAACAACCAACCAACTTCTTCAGTACTTCCCGTAAAGGGCATACCGTCCATCAACTGGTCCGTCAATTCCGACTCAATTCATAAAATGATTATTAAGCACCTGCTGTTTACACAATGCTGGTGACACAAAAAGCAACCTGGCACACACCCGGCCCTCAAGGAGACTGTGATACCTTAGAGAGGATAGGTACACAAATGACTGTGACACCGTGGGCAATGAAGGCAGGGAGAAGAATCTCTGCAATCTCAGTGTCAGGGAAGGAGACTTGAGGGGTGGCCTTGAAGGGCCAGAGGGATTGTGACAGGCAAAGGGGCTTAGAGAAGACCATCCTGGGCATCAGGTCCTGGACACAAATGCAATGAATATTTGTCAAGCAGGCTACGTGTCCTTGGCGGAGTCACTTGCCCTCCCCAGACATCAGTTTCCTCATCTGTGCAGAGAGTTGACTGCACTAGGCAGCCCCTGTGGTCCTTTCCAGCATTAAGTTCTATAACCTCACTGAGATCGAAAGTTGGGATGAGACACAGTCCCTGACCGGCATCCAAGAGTGTATGGTCTATAGGCATGAAGAACAAAGATGAGCACGGCAGCCCGCCACTGTGAACATACTCTCTCTCTCTCTCTCACACACACACACACACACACACACACACACACACACACACTCACGCACGCACACACACACAAAGGTGATGTTACTGATCTACCATTCCTCTATGTTTTGAACTAGATCAGTAGCTGGACATGCTCTCTGAGCTGTTTCTCAATAGCAGAGAGAGAGGTATCTGCCTTCATCCATCCACACTCCCAGGCCTCGCTGACGCCTCCCAAAAGGATGGATAGGTTAGGAGTTCTAGTTTCTTTGTGGAAGACTGACTGATCGGTCAACGATCTAGCCCACCAGACTCATTTTTTTCTAACCCTCTAAGGAAACTGCCCCAATTTGGCATAGGAGAAAGAGGAGAGAGAGAAATTAGCTGTTGAGCTAAATTAAGACTCTATCCTCCAGGACCTTTTCCACAATAACCAGGTATTGTTTTTCTAAGCAAATAACATTGCAAGGGGAGGAAAATGACATTTTTCAGTGACATTCGAGGCCGTCAAGTACTGCGATATGAGGCCAAAATAAATCTGACCATGAGTACAGAGACAGGCCATGTTGTGTCTTGAAACTGACGCCAACTTCATGCATGACTTGTCAAAAGCTCGTTTATCAATGAAAAGCGATAGACCCAAGAGTCCTCCAGTAGCGACTGGGTGTTTCTGCTTTGGCCGATCTCACCCACCGAACCACTGGCCTCAGGAACATGAGACAATAACAACCCTTCACATTTCAGCAACATGACGGGCCTCGAAGCACTTTCACCCCATCCCATGAGCCCTTCCCCACGCTCAGCTTGGCCACAGATGCCATTGGCCATCACTGGCCTCGTATCTGAAACCTCTCCAGTCCAAGAGGCCTGGGATGCTCTGCTCCCCTGGCCAAGACTCGAATAACCCAGAAATCCTTCCGCATCACCCTGGAGGAGGACACAAGTCCAGGAAACAGCCAGAGCGTTCGTCACAGCATTATTGGCCTTTACTAATGTGGCTTTGCAAGATTCTCTGACGTTGAGAATGAATTCCTCCCGCTAGGGAAAGAGGCCGGCCAGCACTGGGAGCCACTCTCTGCCTTGTAATGTCTTTAAATGAAGAGGGGCCGATTTACGTCATTTCTAAGGGTTCTTCCAGCCCTCGATCCTACCAGTCCCCTAGCTCTTGAGTGAATATTTGTGCCTTAACTAACAGGAATCCTACTCACGCCGTTCTGTTGTACAGCCCTCTGAGAGGGCTTCACAAAGAGCCTTCCTAGACCCTCACTATCGCTTAAACACGGGTCACCTCATAATAGCCCTGTATTTAACAACCCATACATAATAACCCAGTGAGGCGGGTGGATGAGGAAAACCAAGGCTCAGTGAAGCGCTGTGACTTCTCCAAGCACACACAGCCTGCAAACGGAAGACGGTGGAAGACTCCGGCGGGTCCAGCCAAAGCCGAGGAGATCCGCCTCGTTTCATCGTCGTCGAGAACTCGCTGTTGATGGAGGCTAGAACTTACTGCTCCAAAAAGGGGGCAAGGGAGTGAAGGTAGAAAGGGGCCGTTTGGGAAAGCCAGAGGACAATGAGGCCAGCAGCCGGGCCTTGGGAAGGGAGCTGCAGTGGCCGGGACTCCAGGGAGGCGTCTCCCAGTAAATAAAGCTTAATAATACCATCATTTAAAACCTAACCAGATAAGAACAGAGCATAAAGACAGATGGCGGGAAGTCTGGCAGAAGGGAAAGAGAACTGGGTGTGGGCGCCTCATCCCAGCACAGCCACCAGAATCTCAGAATCTTGGGGGCAGGGGGGACCCCGGAGGCCGTCTGTGCAATCTGCACCAAAACAGAAACACACTGAGACTTCAAGGTCACTGTGGGGGCCCCTCCGCCTGCCTGAGTCAAAAGCCTCTGTCTCTTCTTCATGAGCAAGTCCCATTCCTCCAGTTGCTAGCAGCCCCTGAGAAGGTCCTATCTGACCCTGGGAGGAACCTACTTGCTACTTGTTGTCTCCCCCATTAGACCAGGAGCTTCCTGAGGGCAGGTCTGTTTTTGCCTTTCTGTGTACACGCAGTAGGTGCTTAATAAATGCTTGCTGATCAACTGGAAAATGACCTAGAGTTTGGAGAGGCTGAGTGGCCTGCTCAGCTGGACTTTATCCACTCCACTCTCTCTCCCTGGAACCTGCCATGATACTGAACACCTGCTATAAAATTCCTGATACTACTGAAGTTATCATGCAAGTTTCACTTGAGGCAAGCCAATCCCCCTTGCACCGGGATCTGCCTCTCTGTACCTCCCCACCCACAGCCAAGTGAAGGCCGCTGAGCCTTCTCTTCCTTCGGCTGATTCTAACTCGCCTCCTGGGAGAGCTGCTCCTCGCCTCCACGTCCCCAGGGCCACCCACAGCTGAGGCCTCGGTTCCCTCAGCTATAAAATAAGGAGGCTGGGCCCTGCTTCTTAGGACAAACGGCATGTGCCATCCTCCTTCCCACCGGCTCCTTCCCCCAGGGTGGGCACACCGGCATTTAATGAGATGGGCCCATTGACAGGGAGAGGAAGGAATAAGAGTTCTTATAGCCCTACTATGTGCCAGGCACTGCGCTCAGGACAACCCAGGGAGATTAGTGCTGCTATGGTCCCCACTTTACAGATGAGGAAACTGAGGCAAACAAGTGAAGTGACCTGCTCAGGGTCATGCAGTGAGGACATATCCGAGACTGGATTTGAACTCGGGTCTTCCTGACTCCAGGCCCAGTACCCAGCTCAGTGGCTGACCACCGAACAGCAGCCCACTCCCTTGTGCAAGCAGCAGAATCATTCATGCAGACCAGCTTATGCTCACAGGTACTCACCGTCACACCCACGAGCAGAGACAAGCCTCCAATACCCGCCTTGTAGCTGCTATCTTCTCTGACAGAGGGCAGGGCTGGAGTGCCTGGCACCAGGGAGGCACTGGGCAAACACTTGGTGGCTGGTGACTGACGGATAAGAACGGCCAACGATAACCGACCTTTCCACAGAAGCCACTGAAATGTCTCCGAACGTGAGTTGAGCGGAGCTCCCTGACAGCTGTAAGGAAGGCTCCAGGATACTGTCAGCCCCATTTTCCAGATGAGGAAGTTGGGCTTCTCTAGGTCCCATGCCAACCTGATTCCACATCCAGGGCTCGGTCTACTCTGCCACATGCCCTGACCCTAGGAAGCTCACAGTCTAGAAGGACAGACAAGCCACGCACACGATCACTCTATTTGAAGTCAGGAGGACACGAGTTCAAATCCTCACTCAGTCACTAACCACGCAAGCCACGTTACCTTTCTCAGCCTCAGCTTCCTCATCTATACTAAAATCCAGTTATTAGTTGATCTCAAAGGTCTGACCCAGCTCCACCTCCTATGAGCTTATGAACAAAACCTTAAATCACCGGCCCGTGGATCATAAGAGGCAGCTGGGTGGCTCAGTGGTTAGAGCACTGGGCCTGGAGGCAGGAAGACCTGCATTTAAATCCAGCCTCAGACACTTAGAGCCGTGTGACCTTGGGCAAGTCTCTCAACCTCTGTTTGCCTTAATCAGGTGGAATGGGCAATGGCAAGCCGAACGGACAGCACTGGCACGCTCTGGTCTGTGGGTCACGAAGAGTAGAACGCAACTGAGCAAACGAACAGGGTCACAGAACTGAAGGGGTCTCAGAAGCCGCCCCCTCCTTTCACAGAGGAGGAAGCCTAGGCCCAAAGCCACACAGGCTACGATGGAAGCAGGATCTGAACCCAGGTCCTCCAGCGCTAAATAAACCCATGCATTTTTTCACTGGACCACACCAGGGTGAGGTCTAATCTATTTCTGCAGAAGACAAAGCCCAGAGAGACATATTTTAGCGGGATAGCTTTAGAACTTATGTGCTGAATTTATTGAAAGCTGAACATAACAGAGATTTACAATTTTACATTTTATATTCTTGGGCTCAAAGATCACTGCAGACAGCAACTGAAGCCATGAAATTAAAGACACTCGCCCCTTGGAAGGAAAGCTGTGACAAATCTGGACAGCAGACTAAAAAAGCTGAGACATTGCTGTGCTGACAAAGGTCTTCACAGTCCAGGCTATGGTTTTCCAGTAGCAGCGTTTGGCTGTGAGAGCTGGACCACAAGGAAAGCTGAGAGCCACAGAATAGAAGCCTTCTGATGCTTTTGAAGGTCAAAGGAGATCAAATCAGTCAATACTTAAAGACATTCATTCAGGTGAAGCTTAAATCTTCTGGCCACATATCGAGAAGGTGGGATTCATTGGAAAAGACCCTGATGTTGGAAAAGGCAAAAGGAAAAGGGGATGGCAGAGGATGAGGTGGATGGAGGGTATCATGGGGTCAATGAGCATGAGCTTGGACTAATGTTGAGGGACAGTGGAGGAGGGAAGTGTCCTTCGTTAAATGTCTTCCACGTGACATGGCCTCAAGGTAGCCCACGAGCCCATTGGCTTTACAGGCCACCGTGGCACACACCCTCACACCAATATATTATATTGATGACTCCTCTCAAGTTCACAGGCCTCCTTCCCCAAGAAGCCCTACAGCACAAAAGGGCTCTCCTGCCTTGGCCACCATCCTGGACGGCCCTTATCAGATACTCAGGAAGGCCCTTATCAGAGAAACAGAATTAGCTCATCCTAGGTCAGCTGCTCCAGGGCTACTAGACCTACATTCTGCCCCTCTAAAAGAGAACCCACTTGAGATAAGGCATGCCTGTCACTGCAGCTAATGACTAGAGACACAGTAGGAAGAGGGGGAGGGACTGGAGGTAATCACACATGCCTGGCTATTAAGGAGACACTTAATAAACATGGATTGAATTAAGTCTCCGGGGTTTCAGCATTACCAATAATGCAAGGCTACCTGCCTTGATGGAGGCCGTAGCAGACGGTGAGCCAGAAGCCAGGATGGAAGCATGTCTTCCCTCCCCAAAACTGTTCTGGTTTTCCAAATGTGCCCAACCTGATCCCAGTCCCAGGAACAAAGAGAAAGTATTTGGAAAACCAAGAGACTCATCTCGGGGTCCTGAAACAGGGTGCTAAAATTCTGATTACACACACGTGTGCACACATACACACACGCATGCACACACACACACCCAGAGTCAATTCCCAATTCCCCACATTAATAGAGGTGAGGCAGGACTCCAATACAATCCAACAGCACATAACAGAAAAGTAATTTATATACGGCTTCTACTTGTGCTTGGCCCCTGTGACTCAGATGCACATGTGTCTCCGTTGCCTCTGTGGTTGGCTCCTGGCCAGTCTCCTCTGGTGTGCTGACTCACAGCCCAATTAGATAGTGAGCTCCAGCTGGTGAAGGCCTCAGGTCATCCCATAGAAGCAAATTATCAATTTGGCTACCCAGCACCACTGGGAACTGGACATGTGTCTATGTCTATATATAGAGCCTTTCTCAGTCTTTCAGCCCTTCAATTATGTGTGTGTGAGTGTGTGTGTGTGTGTGTCTAGTATTGTCCTTTGTATTCAAAGCTCAGTTTGTTAAAGGTGCTGGGTGTCCTAGGATCTGGTCAATGGGTTGGCCTTAACAGGATTTTTTCCTTTGGTGCCCCAGCATAGAGATGACCTTGGATCTTCCAAGGAATACCAGATCCCTGGAACCCAAGAGGCAATCTGGGCCCAAGTGAAAGACCCAAAGGTCTAGGTCTCATGGGACCAGCCTAAGTCTGGAGAGCCAGCTCACCAGGTTAGCAACAGGGGAATGAATCATTTGACCACAGTGGCCTTTCTGAGCCAGAAAGGGGCATGACTCATGGTAAGACCTTCAGGCATGGATGAAGTCGTGGGTCCTTGAGGACCATGCTTGGGTTTGCAGCAGTCCTCACTGAGCCTGGTGCTCTTCTCAGGTCCATCTCCTGCTCTAGAGGCCACGGGACAGTAGACTCTGAAGTGGGCCTGCCCTTCCACCTCCTGTGCCCACCTTCCCAGCCTTCCACAACTAGGCTGGACAAGCATCTTCTGCCCTCGCTTCCAGGTGCCACACAGCACAGGCTTTATTGGCCACTGTCAATCTTATTCTTCACTCTTCTCCACGCTAGAGGAACCATGTTCCAGCAGCCTCACTTCACGGCTAGATGGGCCTGACAAATGTGGTTTCTTGGTCACACCAGCGAAAGCATCCAAAGAGCCGGACATGACAGTGTTGGCTGGCCCAAGCCTCCCTGCCCTGCAAGGCTAGAACTGGCCCGGTCTGGAGCTCGATGTCACTGCGCTGCTATACTCTGTCCACCAGTCCTGAGTCTTCGTTTTCTGCTTCTGCCCTTGTCAGGCATGAGACCAGAAGGTGCTTGCCAGTCACCAGTGGCACTTGGTAACAGTTAATGATAGTGGAGCTTGCTAAGAGTTTTCATTTGGTGCTGAGTAGTATAGACTATTGGGACAAGAAAGAACCCAAGGATCTTCCAAGCAGAGTCCTTAGCCTCTTCACGTGGCAAGGCCCCTCTGGTGGTCCTTCTGGTGAAGACCCTGGGCCATTTCTCAAAAACAAGAATTAAAGGAAATGCTAAGTTTCAGTTAGAGATTAGTGAAAATAGGGATATAGTTTTTTACCCATGCAAGTTAACAGACTCCCCTGAAATCTATCCATGGACCCCAGGTGAAGAGCACCTGACCTCAACCACCCCCTTCACGGAGGGAAAAAAGCAAGGCTCACTGAGGCTGAGAGAACTTCTCCAAATTACACAGCTGTGAATGAGCTGGATGGAGAGCTGGGCCTGGAGTCTGGAAGACTGGTTGCGTGACCCTGGGCAAGTCACTTAACTTCTGTCCACCTCAGTTTTCTCATCTATAGAATGGAGATTATAAGAGCATGTACCTCCTGGGGCTGTTGGGAGGATGGAATGAGATATATGTAAAGTGCTTAGCATGGCACCTGGAACACAGTAGGTACTCAACAAATTTTTCTTCCTTCCTTCCTTCCTTCCTTCCTTCCTTCCTTCCTTCCTTCCTTCCTTCCTTCCTTCCTTCCTTCCAGAAGAGCTGTGATCTGAATTCAGGTTTCAGTGTTTTTTCTACTACTAGAACTAGAACCCAGGTCCCCTGACTCATCACTCCACTCCCTCATGAACTGCTGAGTCTGGAGTGGATTTCTTTTCCTGAAGAGTAGATGAGGCTCCTTCATATTTATCCTGCCAAGCCCAAAACTCATAATAGTGCTGCAAAACACCCTGTCTGCAGCCTAGGGCACAACATTGTGCCTGCATATGGACTTCCTGAATGCAGTCAGTCAGTTGTCTCCCCACCCTCAGTCAGACGCTTTCTGGTAAATTCCACCTGATGGCAATTTTTACATGGACACACCTCATGCTGGGACACTCTTTACAGATGATTAACTCATTTTAAATTCTCCATTGGATCTGGCACCTGAACTTCCAGGCATCCAGGCAAAGGGCGTTCATCTCCTTGGCTGTGCTGACTCCCAATGTGCTTCACCGAATTCTACTGTATTCTCAGGCTGTGGGAAAACAGTGCCCATCCAGGGCATGAGGAGCACCTAGGAGAGCCAGCACCCATCCCGTTTGGAAAGAAACTTAGGGCGTGCTCAAACAAAGACGTCTGAACTGGTGCCTTCTCCAGACTTGGCCAACTCACCAAATCGATGTTGCTCTTCCAGGCTTAGGAGAAAGCTGAAAGGCGGGCTGCTCCCGACCTTTTCAGTGATTCAGGAAGTCACTAGCTACAACGCAAGACCACCAAGCCTTCCTGTGGGCCCTTCGGCTCCAGCCCAAGCCCCCGGGGCAGCGGAACTCTCTTAGATGGAGAGTTTGGGGCAACTAGAAGCTGCTTGGGGAATTCTTCTTCTTGTATTCTCAGCGTTCAGCACACAAGGACTTCACAAGTGCCTTTCCAATCTATTCCTACAGCTTGTCTGGGGTTCAGTTTCCTCACTTCCAAAATGGAAGGATTGTGACCTTTAAGGGTCTCTTCCATAATTCTGTGACGATAGAGATGGGAAACAGATGGAGACTGTAAGCTCCTTCAGGCCAGGGCCTGTTTTTGCCTCTTTTTGCATCCCTAGCGGAAGCATAGTGCCTGGCACATAGTAGGTGCTTAATAAAGTTTATTGAATGAACTAAAACCAATCATTTATTAAGTGCCTATTATGTGCCCAGCTAGGGAGACAAAGACAAAATGAAAGAGTTCCTGCCCTCAAGGGGCTTACACTCTGTCAGAGATCCAACGAGTGGATTACAAGACAGGGGTACTGTAGGGGTGGATTTAAGAGCCAGAAAGTGCTTTAGATATCATCTGTTCTAATCCCTTCACTTAACAGTGGGGGAAACTGAGGCCCCTAAGGAATGAAAGTGACTTTGTGTGGGAACAAACCATATTTATAATGACAATTAAAGGAAATTGCAACGACCACAGCCTTAACCTGGCAGAACGCCAAGATGAATCTACCTGCCCCACCCAACAGAGAAGCACACAGGCTAAGCCCTAATGTCAACACTGAATCACTTGGTTCAGTTTGACAGTCCTATCTGCAAACGGGTTTTCCAAGCTCAGGACACACAAATGAATCTTACCTGCTAACCACAGGCTCTCCTGGTAGGAAGGAGCCTCTGTCTCCACAGGAATCCCCTCCTGTCACACTGGTGCGGAGGCGGTGTCCAGCCTCTGCTCCAAGACCTCCAGAGAGGGAGAGCCCACAGCCTCTGGAGATAACCCATTACCCCTCCAGAAGGTTCTCTTTGTTTGCAAGTCTTTCCTTACATTGAGCAGTAATCTTGTCTCTCTTCAAATTCCACCCCATCTGCTGCTCCCTGGAGCCAAGCAAAAGAAATCTAATCCCCCTCCCAACCCCCTCCCATGGGGCGGTCCTGCAAATACACGAAGGCTGAGATTGGATTTCCCCTAAACCTTGGCTTCCTCAGGGGACACTTCCTCTGACCTGTTCTTGTTTGGGGTCCCCTCTCTGTCCGGGTTGCCCTCGGCTGTCCATGCTACAGCTGGTCAGCGTCCTTCCTAAAACATGGGGCACACCAGGGCTCAAGCACAGTTGTTCCAGTCACCATGCAAGGTGACCATGCAAGGCAAGAATTGCTCAGGCCCTGCTGGCTGCCATGAACACTGCTGCCTTGCCTCATACCGGACTCACAGTTCAACTAAATCTCATTTTACAGAAAATTGTTACCTGCCCCGCCCCGCCCCGTCCCATATACTCATATTTATACAGTCAATTTTCTTAACTCAAGTGTAGAGTTATACGTTTACCCCCATTAATTCCATCATTCTATCTAGTGTGCTGACATATTTTTAGATCACAATTCTGTCACCCAGCACATAAACAAGCTAAGCGTAATTGGAACGTTTAAGCATCAAAACATCTATGTTTTCACCCAAATCCCTGATGAATTTATTCGAATTATTTAATTTTACAATAATTTATTTATAATGGAATACTATTATATTATAATTCTATATAAATATAATTATAAAATAATATTTACAATAAAATTTTAATAATGGAAATTATTTAAATTATTTAAAAGAAAGCGGCCAAGGAGAGATTCCAGAGTCCACTATAGAGGTGGGGACATTAACTCATTAATCACCAGTCTCTGGGACTACTGTTCAACGAGGCCTGAATCTACCAAACTGTACTGTTATTCAATGCACATCTTTTGATCTTGTCCACAAGAGCATCATGGGAGATTTTAACAAATGCCTTGTGAAATACAGCACCCCCCTCTCCTACCATGCCAAAAAGGGATTTGTCCTCATTCCACAATTTAATGTACTTAGTGGGGGGGTGAGGTGGCGGCCTGTAGGGGGATCATGGTCACAAACCAACAGAAAACAAGAAGAGATCTCATGACCCACTGGGATCTGGGGAATCAAGAACAAGCCGAGTGCCAAGGCACCTCTCACATCCACACCATAGAGAAATCCAAACTGAAGGTGTCAGGAGGGACGGTGCTTCCAAAGGGCTGAAAGAGACGAAGAGGGACAGTTGACCTTGGACATCACGAGCAGTGCCACTTTTTTTAAAAAAGCAACGGTATTTGTGACAAGAGCCATCTGTCCACAGAAGGATCAAAACACCAGCAGCCTGCTGTCCGCCCATCCAAAGACGCTGCGCCACTGTCGTCTTTAAGGTTGTGTTTCAACATTCGTTTCATTCATTCTTCCAAAGAGAGAAAGAAGAAACATCAGCAAAAAGACTGAATGGGAGGAGGAGGATGTCGCTGTTGGGTTCAGTGAAAAGAATCCGGTATTTGAAGTCCACAAACCTGGGGACAAACGTCTGCTGATGTTTCCTAGCCGGGCGACCTTGGGAAGCTTTTTGGTGTCTCCGCCCCAATTTCCCCATCTATAAAACACAAGGACAACACCTACACTTCCAAGTCAGTTGGGGGGGGGGGGTACTCTTTGTGTCCCTTAAAGCGACAGAGAAATAGGAATGACCTTTACTTGGTTTGGGTCTGTTTTAATTTGCACTGGTTCTAACATTTCGATGTTCTCCTAAATATCCACTTAGTGTTGGGATCTCCCCGCTTCCCAGACTCTCCCCTCACTAATACAGTCAGAAAATAATCAGAAAATAGAAACATGTCACCCCCTTCACAAAAATCTTCAGTGGCTTGCCCACAGTTCTAGGATAAACTAGAAACCCTCCCGCCAGCCTTCTGAGCCCTGCACACTCTGCCCCATCTCCACACGCTCCTCCCATTCTTCTCTTCCTCCTCTCTGATATACAGCATCCCATCTTCCACCTTTGTGCTTTGACAATGGGGCTACCTCCACCCTACCTCACCCCCAAGGCTGAAATGAACTCCCTCCTTTTCCCCACAGCAGCTGGATGGAGCAGTGACTGGAGCACTGGAATTGGGAAGACCTGAGTTCAAATCCAGACTCAGATACTTCCTCAGTTATAAAATAGAGATAACACTATCTCTAATACTAAATACTAATAATGCTACTGTCTCTCATACTAAAATAGAGATGATACCGCACCTCCTTGCAGGTTCTAAAGATCAAATGAAATATTTGCTATTATGCTTAGCCTTACACCTGGCACACAGTGCTAGATAAATGCTTATTGCCTTGCCTTCTCCATCTTGTAGAATCCCTGACTTCGCATGTCACCTCCTCCAGGAAGGCTCTCTCTGCTGGCATGGCTTTCTTCATACAACATTATGTCCTTGTGTATATAGCGTATCTCCCCTGCCCATCCCCCTCCTAGCCTAAGGTAAGTTCATCAGGGACATGTTTGTAATGCAAGAGCTGTATCAGCCCTACCCATGCGAGAGCTCTAAGCAGGGAGCGATATGACAAAAGGGGAGTGAGGTGAGAAAAGAATGAGCTTCTCCTTCTTCCAACGTTCGGTCCATTTTGTCCAGTCATTTTAGTTGCGTCTGACTCTTCGTGACCCCATTTGGGGTTTTCTTGGCAGAGATCCCGGAGCAGTTTGCCATTTCCTTCTCCAGCTCTTTGTACAGATGAAAAAACCGAGGCAAACTTGTGACTTGTCCAGGGTCACAAAGGTAATAAGTGTCAGAGACTGGATTTGAACCCACATCCTGCCAGCAGCTCATGCTCCCTGAACCTAACGTGCTTGTGAGCCATTAGCAAACACCAGGAAAAACGCTTTCCCCCAAACGTCCTCAGGCAGGTACAACCATGTAGAACGCTTATTGGAGCCATGTTGTTCTTCATTTTTGGAATTCCCATAAGGAGGAAAATGATATCCAGTGAACCATGAAAAGGGGCCAGTTACCAGAGAGAGTGCTGGCCAGCCCATGTTTATCAGCGTTCCTTTTAGGGGATCTGCTGGACAGCTAGAGGGTACGGTGGATAGAGCGCCAGGCCTGGAATCAGGAAGACTCATTCTCCTGAGTTCTAATCCTGCCTCAAACATTTACTAGCTGTGTGACCCTGGGCAAGTCACTTAGCCCTGTTTGCCTCAGTTTCCTCATTTGTCAAATGAGCTGGAGAAGGAAATGGCAAACCCCTCCAGTATCTCTGCCAAGAAAACCCTAAATGGGGTTACGGAGAGTCAGACGCGATCAAACAACCAAAGCCCGTGGCCCAGCTTGTTCCCTCACCTAATCTCCTATATCCAATCTTAACATTTCTTCCTCCCTCTGCCATATGGCTCACATCCACTTCATCACCATGCCATCCCCCTTGCAAAGGTCTTCCCCTGGCCAGCTTCTAACAGGTCTCCCCACTCTGGGCCATCATGAACACTGGGGCCTCTCTCACATGAAAACCACTCTCTTCCTACCACATCTGTGTGCAAAGACTCTCAGGGGCTCCCCGCTGCCGAATTCCTCAGGCCTCCCTGCCCAATGGGGTCCAAGCTGCCTTGTTCCACCCTTATCTCACACTCACCCCGCCTCCCATACTCCATTCCTCTCCAGCCCAAACCCACTTCCTTGTGAAGAGATGCCTGGCCCCTCCAGCCGGAAATGACCCCTCCCTCTCCTCAACTCAGAGCAATCTGCTGGTCCCTCAGAGGTGCCTACCACACACTACTTCACGATAGTTAGTTAGGGGCGGTGCGACACTCCTCTTCAGTCTCACTTACTGTGCTAGCACCCGCAGCACTTGGCACACTGCTGGGTACAAAGTCTGCACTTAGATGTTTACAGACCGGATGTGGAGATGGAGGACAGATGCCCACGGAGTCAGCTCTGCACAAAATGTTTGCAAAGCTACCCAAATGCATTCTTCCCCATCAGCCGGACTTCTGTTACTCAGATTATATGGAACGGTGCTGTTATCTTCTACCTAACCAAGAGAGCAGAGAAAGGCGAGCAAAACAGTTACAGATGTCAAGGAAAAAATGCTATAAAAAACCTTAGGTAAATGTCACTTGATCTATAAAGCAAGGAGCAAATTGGTTTCTAAATGGATAAAACCAAGATATAATTTGGTTTGCTGAATGACAGAACCACAGAGAGAGGGAGGGAAGTGGATGAAGAAAGGGGGAGGGGGGGAGGGAGAGAGGGCGAGCGAGCAGTACAAAATGTCTCAATTTTTTCTGGTGTTGATGGCTATATTTGGAGGCGCCTTTGTTGAAGCTGAGGTTTCCCTAGCTATCAAAGCAGAGCTTTTAACACTCACTCAGAAGTAGAATGCCTCCTCATTCATCACTAAGGATGCTGAATATCACAGGCAGTAAAACATGACGAGAACCGTGTCGACTCCCCAGAACTTGTGGTCTACACAGGATTCCTATTTCTGACAACAGTAATCCTTTGCCCTGTTCTCACATCTTCATTGCGAATCCTCCAAGCTTGGAACAGTGATGGCAGCTGACAGTCCCGCACGTGATCACAGTAAAACCTCCATCACAGGAAATTTCAATTAAATATTTATTTAAAACAAAATAGCAAACCCTGCTGTCAGTTTGTCTGCTTCCCATTTACCTATTTCTATTAAAATCAGTGCTGAGGGGAGGGGGAAGATGACTTTAAAACCCAGCTTCCCATTGGCATCCTGGGGTCCAGATATGTTTGACCTGTCCAGCCATGAGATGGCCAGGTGGCATAAAAGAGATGATAAAGGACTTAGAGCCAGGAAAATCCGAGTTTGAATTCTGACAATTATCAGTTGTATGACCTTGGGCAAGCCACTTAATCCATTTGCCTCAGTTTCCTCATCTGCCAAATAGAGAAAATAATAGCACCTACCTCCCAGGACTGTTGGATCAAGTGAGATAGCAATGAAAAGCACTTTCCAAATCTTGAAGTGCTGTAGAAATATGAGTGACTATTGGCTATCGTTCAATTTGTCCCCACATCCCCCACTGGTCCTGGTTCTACCCTCAGGGGACAAGCAGACTTATCAATTCATCATTCTAACCTGTCAAGATCTTTTTGGAGCCTACGTGCTGATGAATTGGCTATCCCTCTGAGCTTTGTGTCATGTCTGATAGCCAAGCCAGCTACATCTTCATCCAACCAAAGATTTGAATGAAAGAAGACTGAGGCAGAGGCAGTCATTTCTCAGTAGCCCAGACCTCATAGAAGCAGTAACCAGAACGGTGTTGCCATCTCTACATCTCCTCATCAAAACAACCTTTACCTGCTCTGATAAGCTGGAACTATCACGGACAATAAGTAACTGCATTTTCTTTGTCATGGCATGACCACACAGAAACTCTTAGGACTCCACAAAGACTTAGCCCACAAATGAAAGGTGTGTGAATCAGATACATGTAATTTACATGTTCCATGTCCACATGAACCAAATGAATTCATGACCGATCTCTATTCCAGGAACTCAGAGATAAATGTCAATGGAGACAAACCAAGGTGGCCAAAGATTGAAGTATTTGCAACAAAAAAACAAGACACAAGGAAAGAATTCATGACCAAACAAGAGATAGAAATCATTACAAAATGTAAAATGGATAATTTTGATTATATTAAATTTAAAAGCTTTTGCATAAACAAAACTAATGCAACCAAGATTAGAAGGAAAGCAGAAAGCCAGGAAACAATTTTTACAGCAAGCATCTCCGATAAAGGCCTTGTTTCTCAAATATGTAGAGAACTGAGGCAAATTTATAAGAATATAAGTCATTACCCAAATGATAAATAGTCAAAGGACATGAACAGGCAGTTTTCAGATGAAGAAATAAAAGTTAGCATATGAAGAAGTGCTCTAAATCACTTTTGATTAGAGAAATCAAATTAAAGCAACTCTGAGGTACCATCTCACACCAAAAGAATGGCTAATATGACAGAAAAGGAAAATGATAAATGTTGGAGGAGATGTGGGAAAATTGGGAAAATGATGTACTGTTGGTGGAGTTGTGAACTGATCCAATCATTCTGAAGGAAAATTTGGAATTATGCCCAAAGGGCTATAAAACTATGCATACCCTTTGATCCAGCAATACCACTACTAGGTCTGTATCCCAAAGAGATCACAAAAAAGGGAAAATTATGCAAAAATATTTATAGCTGCCCTTTTCATGGTGGCAAAATATTGGAATTTGAGGGGATGTTCATCAATCAGAGAAGAGCTAAACAATCTGTGGTACATAAATGCAATGGAATACTATTGTGCAATAAGAAATGATGAGCAGGCAGATTTCAGAAAAACCTGGAAAGACTTGTATGAACTGATGCAAAGTGAAATGAGCAGAACCAGGAAAACACTGTTCACAGCATCAGCAACACTGCGTGATTATCAACTATGAATGACTTAGCTCTTCTCAACCACACAATGATTCAAAGTACAAAGGACTCATGATGAAAAATGCTATCCACACCCAGATAAAGAACTTATGGACTCTGAATGTAGATAGCATACTTTCTTTCACTTATTTTGGGTTTTTTTCCTTTTGTTTCTTCTTTCACAACTATGACTAATATGGAAATATGCTTCACATAACTGCACATATATAACCTATATCAAATTGCCTACCATTTTAGGAAGAGGGGAAGGTGGAAGAAAAATTTGGAACTCAAAATCTTGTAAAAATGAATGCTAAAAATTGTCATGACATGTATTGGGAAAAAATAAAATACTATAAAAAAAGAAGACACCGACCCAAAAGGGCTTTATTCAACTATATCCATTTATTATCCCCTTGCTCTTGAGGGAGGGGAGTAGAAGGGGATCAGCGACCTGACAAACCAAGATGGAAAGAGAGTGAAAAGGGGGGATGGTAGTGATGCTTCTCTACCTTCAGTTAGTCCGTCTTCATCCAAGAAGACCTTTCAGATTCCTCTTTAACAACTGAGAGACAAATGAATGGGCGAGAGAGCAAGTCAGCTATTTTCCAGGAGCTGGCACCAGCTGACAATCCCAACCCCAAGAGGCTAGAAAGGAAGGGTGCCACCCTAGGACCCTGTCCCCACTAACTGCCCTACTGACTTCTTGTTGAAGTCACCTGTGCAATGAGGGGCTTAGACAAGATCATCTCTAAAGACCCCTCTGGCTCCAAATTCTAGGATAACCACAACCATCCTCTACCTGTCTGAGCCTCAGTTCTCTCTTCTGCACAATGTGGGATGCAGGTGGGAAAGGACATGCTCAATTCTGAACGCTCAGCTCACTGGTCTGCTGGTCAGAGGAAGAAAAAGCATCCTGAAGGAAGCAGATTAGAGGAATTCTTGCTTCCCAGCACTCACTATGGGATTCTACTCTACTCACTTGCAGGTGTCAAACTCATTCAGTCAGATTTTTCATCAAAGGGATTTCCATACAGAAAGCCATCTCCCCAGAGGCTACCATGCTTGTCCACCAAGAACAAGAGTCATTAAAATAGCTTCTCCCCCTTCTCAAAAGCCATTTGGGGTATCCAAAGAGTGGCCTTCCCCCACTGCCTAACTGGCTTCAGGCATTTCTGGCCATGGCCGCTGAAGTGAAAACCTGCCTTCTCTATTTATACTCTCTATCCACAAGATAGCTTGGATCCATCTGCCAATAAAGAACTGCTCCTTTAGAGCATTCAAAGCAATCACCAAAGCAGATTTGTCCCAAGTTACAACGTAGTTCAAGTTCATTCCTGAATTTCATTTGAGCCAATGTGCTGTTTCACTGCGTATAGCTGATAGTATTTTAAGGAAAAAAACAACATGAACAGAATGAGCCAGAAGGCCTGGGCCTTGCTTTACTTCCTCCTGGCCTGTAACAAGCACCATTTTGGATGAAAAAAATAGTTTCTTGTTCACAGTCCTTCCATCAGATAGAAAATTCTCCCATCAGCCCTAGGGAGTGAGGTTTGGAAATTCAGTACTACCCCACCCATCTGAACTACTGAGAAAGAGTATGACTGGAACCCTGGAAGATATGAAGAGGTGAGCAAAACCCTTCTGCAACAGCAAGGATGGAGAAAGAGCCTGGATAATTAGAGGTGGGACTGAATAAAGACCATGACCCTCTGAATCATGGTAAGCACCAGAAGCCATTTTAAAACACTGTCTTGCAGATGAAGAAGCAGATTCTGAGAGGCAACAATTTACCTAAGGCAACTCAATTAGTGGCAGAGCTGAGACCTGAACCCACATCTCCTGACTTCCGGTGTAGGGCCTTGTCATGGGCTTCCTAATCAACACTGGCTCAAAGGACTCATTCAATGGAGCTTTCTGAGGGCAGGGAATTGAACTGTGGTCCATAACTTATGAAAACCCTTTTCTACAGAGGGCTGGTTCCTTAACCAACCTGAAATAACATTCCAAACATGGTAGATATTCACATTTCATTGTGTTTTATGCAAAAAACTTTGACATTTCAATATTGCTGGTCTGTATTAAAGGACCTGGGGAAGTCACTTAACCCAGTTTGCCACAGTTTCCTCATTTATAAAATGAGCCACAGAAAGAAATGGCAAACCCCTCCAGTATCTTTGCCAAGAAAACCCCAAATGGGGTCATGAAGAGTCAGACACAATTGAAAATGACTTAACAACAACAGAATTAAAGGGCACTTCATTTTGTTTTCTAAAAAATGTTTTCCTAGGAGAAAGGAAACTCAATGCCTGGGGTTGCTCCTTCAGGATAAAAGACCCATGCCAATGGTAAGTACTCTAAATCCTTGAGGGAGCACGTTTTATCCCAGACTAGAGTCTGGGGGCAGGAGATCGCTCACAGGGTGACAGAGGAAAGAATAAAACACAACATCCAGCTGGTGGCCTCAAGTGGATCTGAGGACTCTAGTTCAGAAGAGTAGAGATCTCAAGGTAGAAGGGACCTTTCATCTAGTCTACTCCACTCATTTTGCAGGGAGCTGTCCAAGGTCACACAGATGCTTACAGCTCCAAAGCCAAAATAAAACTCTAACTTACAAATTACAATTCATCAAAGTCAGACTAATATTAGTCTTGAGCAAATTTTACCTAGAAGGGCACGGTGACATCTAAGTACTACCTAAGTATCTGTCTACCATCTTTCAGATTAGCTATTCCCTCCCAGACCCCCTTGCTACATGTATTGAGAAGACCCAAATTTCAGTTCTAGCTTTAACACTTCCTTGGATGTGTGACCCTGGGTAAGTCACTTAACAAGAAGATGTGCCTTGACAGGTGCTTGTCAGGAAAGCACCAAGTACACCTTAAGTAGTGAGTTGCTAAGGCATTTACTTCAATGGCCCTGAGACAAACATTCATGGGGAAGTGGTCCTCCATTGGTGTGAATCAAAATCCATACACATCTGATTCTGTGCTATTCTTCTTCAAACATCCCCTAAATCCTGCCTTGAGGATACCCCCAGGGCATTAGCCAGGCCTTCCACTAGGGCAGTACCCAGGTAGGTAGCTAATAAGCACTTACTATGGCCCAATCAATCACTAAACATTTATTAGGCACCTTCTGCATTCTAGGCACTGTGCTAAGCATTAAAGACACACAAAGAAAGTCTAAAACACAGTCTCTTCTCCCAAGAAGCTCATTTTCTAAAGCAGAAGGCAATACATAAGGAACTAGGTACGCATAAGATATAGAGGCAATAAGTCAAGTAAATAAGCATTTATTAAATGCCTGCTATATGTCAAGCATCATGAAAAGGACAGGGTTCACAAAGAAAGGCAAGAATACAGTCTCTGCCCTCAAAGCACTCACTTTCTAATGGGGAAGACCATACAAATGAGCTACATATGGGATACACTGGAGGTAATTTCAGAGGGGAGGCCCAAGTGCCAAGGGAGACTGAAAAGGGCTTCATGGAGAGAAGATAGGGTTTCACTGAATGAAGCCAAAAGGTAGGAAAGAGGAGGGAGAGAGTTCCAGGAATGAAGAAGAGCCAATGAAAATGCCTGCAACCAAGATGGAGGGTCTTGTTCATGGAACAGCCAGGAGGCCAGTGTCCCTGGATCACAAAGCACACGGGTGTGAATGAGGTATGCAAGGGAATGAGGGAAAGTGAGGAAGGGCTTGGAAATGCCAAACAGAGCATTTTGTATTTGATTCAAGAGGCAATAGGGAGTCACTGAATGGCAGCAGGAGGGCAAGCGTCACACGGTCAGAACTGTGCTTTAGGAAGCTCAATTTGCTGACCGAATGAAGGATGGATTGGAGTGGGGAAGGCCTTGGGGCAGGCAGACCCTCCAGCAGGCCACTGAAATAGTCCAGGTATGAGGCGATGAGGGCCGCGCCAGTGTCAGGGAAGAAGAGAGAAGGGGCACACATAAGAGATGTCACAAAAAGGAAAAACCACAGGTCTTGGCAACAAGTTAGATGCGGAAGACAAGTCTGCAGTCAAAGCTGACACCTGGGTTGTAAGACTGGGTGACTGGGATGATGGCAGCACCCTAGACAGTAACAGGAGACGCTGAAAGGGGAAAGGGTTTGGGGGGAAAGAGAACGCATTCAGTGACTGGGTATGTTGAGCCTGGGGTATGTGCAGGGCATCCACGCCACAAAGTCCACTGCGCACATGAAAACGCTAGACTGGAGGTTGGGAAAGAGGTTAAGGCTGGCTAATAGATCAGAATAGATGGAGGGCGGTTTCAGCGGGAAGGCGATGGCAAGTTGGGGCAGCGGGAGGCAGGCAAAGGAGAGAACCACCAGCATCCTGCCTTGACACATGACTAGTCGGCCTCCTTTTCTTATCACACAAAAGCTATGTTAAAGATCTAATTAACAAATTATAACTTATCCAATCCAAGCCGATCACTTCTAAGGGACAAGAGTCCACAGTGAGGTCCAGTCTTGAGCCTCCTGAGTTCTTGATGCCTGCATCTCTGGCATCCTTTGGGTAAATTAAGTAAACCAAGTAAATCCACATTCTCAGCCACATCTTAAAGATGTGGTGACAAACACACAAAATGGAATTTCTGCTCCATTCCACTTCAGGTGACCTATGCAAAGACTCCAGCCCCAAAGCCCACATGTGAGCCTCACAGAAGAAACACAAGTGGGTTTGGCAGTTTTTCCATTCCAGTTTAAATGGTGTTCAGCTCCCTTAAAGGTGGCATGGGGGAGGTGATGAGGAAAGCCAGCCCCCCCCCCACTTTCCCCTGTGTTCTTTTATTAAGTATTTTTGTCTCTATTCCAACAATATGGGCTGGCCCAGGGCAGAGCAGCAATAGCCTACAGGGCAAACAATAGCACTCTTCTTCTGGGCAGCAAAGCTATGACGATCCCTGATATCTGTGAATTGTGCCCCATGCTGTGTGAACCTTCCAAGTGGCAAAACCACCAATCTACAGAGGCAAGAAGAGGGCAAAGCAAAGCTTTTAAATGAGACCCTGAAGGAAGAAAAGGCAGGCAGACAGGCAGCCTCAAGCCCCAGATCTGCCCTACCTAAGTAATCAGAAGCAGCCCAGGGTTCTCTGCCTGCACACAAGCAGGCACAGGCACTCGGTGGGACCAGCCTAGCAATGGCGGGCCCTCCCCAACTGTGCCCCCTTGACTTTGGCACACAGGACAACCTAAAGGCTATCGGCAGGGCATCCCACTTACCCATTAGGGATAACAGGCCTTCTTGGCCACATCTTGGCAGGCTTCCTTTCACCACCAAGAGAGGGAGAGGTTTTTCCTTGCAGTCAAGAGAGCTCAGGGCTCCAGAACAGAACACAGGAAGAAGAAAGGTGATATCTGGCTGAGTGTCCTTGGCAATGCATAACTGCTCACTCTGGCTGGGTTTTGAAAAGGCTGCTACCTTGGTGGGTCCCTGAATATGACTGAGTATTGTGGAGCAATCCCTGAGAGTGAGGCCACTGTAACAGCAAGTGACCTCCCATTCCCCACACCAGCCGGGTGGTCCATTAGCTGGTACCAAATGGTTTCCCAGGGGCCTGAAAGCTAACTGGGAGGCAGGGCAGTGTAATTGTGAGAAGCCTGGAATCCCGGAGATGAAAGAGACCTCAGAGAGGATCTAATTCCTCGTCTGTAAAAGGAAGAGGTTGGACTATGTGAACGCCAAGTCCCTTTGAGCAGCAAATTGTATGGCCTGAGAAAAGCAGCTGGCATTTCTGTTGGAGCTGAAGGTTTCCAGCGTGTCACACCCCCTGCCCTCAGATGGTGCTCCATGGACTGAGCTAGTCCCATGTAGGAACTTCTAGGGTCCTGGGCACCCGATTTCAACGAACCTGTTACTAAGCACCTACTAGGCGCCAGGCACTGTGCCATGTGCTGGGAAAATGTAGATGAGAAACAAACAGCCCCTGCCCTCAGAAAGCTTGTCTTTTCCCCGGAGGGACCCCACAGGGTCACAAAGAGGTAGAGTACAAGGCAGAGTTGGACAGAGTCTATAAAGGAATGAACCCACAGGCTCCAGAAACATTTTAGGAGGGACTTCACTGAATTGAGAGTCAGTGGCTGGGTGCTTTCTGGTCCTAGATCAGACACTGAGGAAGAAATTCATTGTTCAATTGTTTCAGCATGGCTGACCTTTTGTGGCCCCATTTGGGGTTTTCTTGGCAAAGATACTGGAGTGGTTTGACATTTTCCTTCTCCAGCTCATTTTACAGAAGAGGAAACTGAGGCAAAGATGAAGTGGTTTGTCCAGGGTCACGCTGTTAACAAGTGTCTGAGGCCAGATTTGAACTTGCCCAGCACTCTATCCACTGAGCCACCCTGAAAGAAAAAGCCCTATAACTTGAGTCCTCAGCTGCCAAGTAAAGTTGATGCCCCTACCCTATGGAACTCGCAGACTGAGAAAGGACTGAATAAAATCTTGTAAGTGAAGGTGATCTGACGAGGCTGATGAAGCCACAAGATCCATACAGTTGAGATGAAGATGACCTATGTGGAGGCGGGGGAATATTATCAATGAACTTACACAATTCTCCCAGCAATGGTTTAGGGAGAAGGTCCATATAAAACTATGGCCACATCTCCAACATCCTTCTTGTCCCCAAGAAGAAATGAAAACTGGGAGCGCCAACCCCTCTTCTATCTAATGCAGCATCACAAGTGGCACTTAGAAGCCTATGTTACCCATTGGTCACACAAGGCCTGGCTAGATGAGCCATCCTATGCTGAACACACATGCACATACACACACACGTGCACACATACACACACAGCCTGGTGATGCAGTTAGCTGCCCACTCTAAGGCCGCTAACGAAGGACTATGATGACTAAAGAGATATTCAGTCATTGAATCAATGCCAAAAGGGGCAGTTTCCATTTTAAGGTTCCTAACGCTTTGACCATCTTCAAACAGAAGACCCAGTGGGTATGTTTTAGACCACAGAAGCTATAAACTTGTGTAAAGTTTCTGACTGAGTGCGTCAAGTTCCATCAAGTGAATGACCTAACTAGGCTCAGGTCTCAGCCCTCCACTTTCCATCTGAGGCCAACGGGCTGCCCCTTCCTCCTCAGGCCCTGGGGTAACTGCAACACACAGAGCTCGCTCGACAAAATGTCCATGAAATTCCAAGCTGGCACCCTTCAAGGCTTCACAGCGAGATGTGAAGGTTATAGCCAGGTTGAGAGTCACTGCATGCAGACCCACCAGACCTGTGGGACACACTTGCCAGCTTGCTTTCCTCCTCTGGGCCTTGGGATCTTCATCAACAAAATCGGGGCAGGGGAGAGAGAAACTCTCTAGATGGCTAACTTGAAAATTCAACGATTTCTATGGGGTACTTCCAAAGGAGTATGTGAATTTTCAGGAATCCCCAGGACCTAAAAGTGAGAGAACAATAAATCAATGTGGTTTCTCCAGCCAGAGGACTGGGGTTCCAAGCTCTCCTGTGATACTTCCCAGCTGTACGACTTAGAACAAGACATTTAATCCTCCTGGGGACCCCGAGTTCTTCACATGTTAAATGGAGTGTGGGGGAAATGGGGAGAGGAGTAGAAGGAAGGGATGCCCTAGATTGGCCTTGACGATTCCTTCCAAACCTAGGTCTAGACCCTGCAGAGTTAGGGAATCACCAAGTGTAGGACCTGAAAGGATCTTAGCTGTCATCTAGTCTTTCTTTTTTTGCAAAGGGGGCCTAACTCTAGATCGAAAGTCAATAATGCCCCTCCCACCTCTACCAGTGAATCTGTTCTACCAAGAACTCTTCCACTTGGAGGGAAACCCTTGGACTTTTCTATCAGTAGAATAGAGACAATAAAACCACCAAAACATCATCCTCTATTGTACAAATGCAGGGTGAAGATTAAGCGGTGGTTCTCAAGACCGTCCTAAATGAGCCAGGCAGGTATAAGGTAACAGGAGCTCCTTGGGTTCAGGGAAGGCCAGTTGGGATGCTGCTGATGGTTTTATGGCATAGATCTCCGGGGTTTCTAGCATCTGTGGCTCTGTGTCCTAGAACAATGCATTCCAGGGAGTCTTAAACAAACAAGGACATGCCAAAGTCTCTGACAAGGGGGAAAAAATGATTTTTCAAAAGGCAAGTTAGAACACATTTATCTGAGTCTTACACCACCCACACCCACAGCACCTGATTCATGGGGGCATCTCAGCTCATATTTCTGGCCTTCTCTCAGTTCATGTCAACTTCCCAGGTCACTTTTCAACCTGTTCAGACTTGGCAAGACCAGCTTTTTTTCTTTTCTTACCAGCTAGAGAGGGCAGTTACTAAACTTCTGGAGAATTTCCTGTATTGTGTAGACAGGGACATTTTGCCAAACCCAAGACTATTTACCTCGAATCATCGCCTCTTCTCCTTTAAGCAAAACGCTGATGGGCAAAAGCAGCTGAGAGCTGTGACAGGGCACCTTACAACACGTGGGAGCCATCTTTGCCTTTCTGCCTTCTTCCCTCATCCTTAAACTCTCCTGGTTCCCAAGTCTGGTGTCACCGGCCCACTGGCTCTTAGGGATACACATCTCCAGTGACAGAGCAGGTGGGGGTTGGCAAAGCTTTCCTACAGTAGTCAAGGACTTGGGGTGGGGGCAGAGTTTGAGAGGGGGATAAATGCTTCTGTTGCCCTCTAAATCAGGCCTGCTTCTCTAACAAAAAGGGGCAGCACTGACCAAGTGGAAATGCCCCAAAGCCCTTAGTCGGTTTGTAAGGAGAGGCATCATAGGCACTGGCCCATCTTTTGGGATCCCTAGCAAGCCCTGCCTCCTTCATCCCTCTGTGGCTGCAGCGGCACTGCTCAGGAATCCCAAGTCTTAATGTCCATTGGGCCAAATTCATTCGAAACTCCACTGAAGTGGCAGGATTGTCCAGTCTGGTTATTCTTATGGGAATGCTCTTGGACCTGGAGCTGGAAGCCCCTTAAAGCTGATCTACTCTAACCCCTGTGTGTTACAAAGGGGAAACGGAGACCCAGAGAGCAAAAACGACTTTCTGATGACCACAATGCGAGTGACCAAGCCAGGATTCATGGCCCCTGTCACAGCCCTTTCCATTATATGTAATATTAACCTGCTAGGCAGTTGAGGGATACAGTGGGTAAAGCGCTGGCCTGGGAGTCAGGAGGACCCTACATTCAAATCAAACCTCAGATAATTATTAACTGTGTGACTCTGGGCAAGTCACTTAGTTTACCTGCCTCAGTTTCCCCTTCTGTAAAATGTGGATAATAACAGCACTTACCTCCCAGAGTTGTTGTGAGGATAAAATGAAATATTTACAAAGCGATCTGAAAAGCTTAAAGCTCTATATAAATGTTACATATTATTACTATTCAATTTAATTCGACAAGCATTCAGCCAAGGGCCTACTATGTGCCAGGAAGTGTGTTAGGTGTTGGAGTTATAGAGACCACACATAAAATACATCTGACTTCAAGGAGTTTATTTCTATCCTATCTACTAGCACCACACCTGCCACAGAAGGAATAGGGCAGATACATAGTGGGTTCATTTTGGACTCCTTCCAAGGTGGGCGAAAGAAAGGAAGGAAGAGAGGGAGGGAGGGAGGAAAGAGGGAAGGAAGAAAGGAAGGAAGGAAAGAAGGAAGGAAGAAAGGAAGGAAGGGAAGGAGGAAGGAGGGAAGGGAAGGAGGAAGGAGGGAAGGAAAGAGGGAGGGAGAGGAGAGACAGAGGGAGGGAGGGAGGAAGGTAGAGGGAGGAGAGGGAGGAGAGGGAGGGAGGGGGAAAGGGAGGGAAAGAGAGAGGGAGGGAGGGGGAGAGGGAGGGAGGGAGGGAGGGAGGGAGAAAGAGAGAGCGAGCGCTAGCTTCATTACAAAGCAATCCCATCAAAGAGCCCCAAAGGGCAGCCCAATGCAGGGCTCAGGGACTCCCTGCCACTTGGGCTTCTTTGAAGGGAGAGGTCTGAGTCAACTGTTCTCCATGGAACTTTCCACCATGAACCTTACAGAACCCTGTGATCTTGTGACTTTGTACAAGTCACTTATCTCTCTGTAAGATAGAAGAAAGAATAGCTGTGAAACCCACATCACAGGGTCAGTGTGAAGCTCAAATGTGATAATACCCACAAAGCATCTTGTAACCATGAAGCTATTGTCGCTGCAAGTCAGGTGACTTTGCCAAAGAAATGTCTGCAAAGGATAGTGAGAGGCCAGGACCAGACAGATCCTTAGTCTTGGCAAGCGAGCATGGGTGACCCCACCTCTGAATGGTCTTCAGGTCAGTCCTCTCATCTCAGAATCAAGACCACAGTGGAAGAGAACACCAGTGTTACCCCAGCCCAGCTGCTCTGGTAAATACTTTTTTTTTTCTTTTTGGGTGAGGCAAGTGGGGTTAAGTGACTTGCTCAGGGTCACACTGCTAGTAAGTGTCAAGTGTCCAAGGTTGGATTTGAACTCAGGTCCTCCTGACTCCAGGGCCAGTGGTCTATCAACTCTGCCACCAGATGTTCTGAGGAGGACTCTCTCTCTGTTCAGAATTCCTCTTGGAGAAGCTTTGGGATAAAGTTGATGGTTGCCTTCCATCAATCAAGCACTCTGCATGCCACCCTATTTACAAAAACTCTTCTTCTCCAATATTAGCCAAAGGCAAAGGCTGTCATCCTCTGTCACAAAAACCCAAGATCTCTAACTAGCGAATACTCTAATCCCAGCTACACGATCCTATGTCCAAGAACCAGACCACCATGAATCACAGAGCTACAGGTCACTAGAGGCTGCTGAATCCTGGCGGCAGGCACCCATACTGCTCAACAGCATGGTCCCAGCATCTTTCGGCAGCACTCGAATGGGGTGCAGCTAGCTACCGAGGAAACTGACTGAGTGAACTATTCAGACTGCCAGGGCTCTGGATGCAGCCCATCCACATGCCTTTCCATGGCAGAGGCTGACCGGACCGAACAGGGAGGCCTCCTGCTGTTCCCAAGTGACCTGTCCCAATAGGATGTTGATTCTAGCAAGGAAGGGAATGCTCTAACTTCAATGGGCATTTTTTTTTAATTGGGGCTGCAAATAAAAAGAAAGATTTGCTAAGCAAACATATAAAGGAATGTGACTTTGAAAGCCCAGCGAGCAGAACCTTTATTATTAGCCCAAGCAAGCAGGAGAGCAGAAACCCTGCCAAAGAATTTGCTGATGGGAGTGTTTAGGTCAAGGCAAAGGCAAGATTCCGAGTGACCTCATTAAACTTACCTGCATTTAATTTCCTCCGTTTATGGCCAGACTAAGTTACTTTTGGTACACAGAGATCCAATTTCTCCAAGTGAAAGCTCCAAACATTTAACCAACTCTCCCTCTTCTCTAGAGCTGCAAGCTACCTTATAACACGAGCTTTTGATTCTTCCTCTGGAAAAGTAACGAGACGCTGGAGACCGCTAACGCGAGAGTGGGGGAGGCCCTTGGCCAACAACTCATATGATACTGCTGCTCTTACCACGTCCTGGGCGCCTCCATGATGCTGAAGCCACTCTGATTATCCCAGCTCTGCTGAGTCTCCAAAGCTTTGTGAGGATCCCTAACATGCCCTACGCTGGATGGCCTGAGCTCCTACACAGATCGACAGAACCCTTACTAAAGTGCCATTTGCAAGAGAGCAGAGTTACTATTGTTACTGCTATTAAACATAATACTGCCTTGGAAGGAAACGTGGATGGGGTATGGCAAAGTAGCAAGGGCTGCCTCTGGAGGTCACGGTTTGGATGGCCACTTGGCAGATGGGTGATGGTGAGGATTTTTCTCGTTCAGCTGAGGCCAACTCCTGGATGCCACTAGTTGGTAATTACGGTACGTTTTCTGCTTCTGCAGCTGTTTAGAATTAGGCAAATAAGTGACTAAAATGTCAATACCTCCTTGACCCAGAGATTCCACTATCCGGCTTATACACCAAAGAGGTCATTAATAAGAAAAAAGTTCTTGTATACACCAAAATATTTATAGCACTTTATGTGGCAGCAAAGAACTGGAAACAAAGTCCATACCCATCAACTGGGGAATGGCCAAACAAGTTGTGGTACATGGATGAATATAACGGAACATTGCTGAGCTTTTTTATTGCTGTTCAGTTGTTTCAGTCACGTCTGATTCTTCATGACCCCATTTGGGGTTACTGAAGCGGTTTGCCATTTCCTTCTCCAGCTCATTTTAGAAATGAAGAAACTGAGGCAAACAGAGTTAAGTGACTTACCCAGGGTCACCCAGCTAGTAAGTGTCCAAGGCCACATTTGAACTCAGGAAGATAAGTCTTCCTGATTCCAGGCCCAGTGCTCTGTGCACTACAGCATCACCTACATTTCTGACACCTGTGCTGTGAGAAATGACAAATATGATGAATACAGAGAAGCATGAAAGACTTATAGAACCTGATGCAAAGTGAAGAAATTACAGCAAAAAAAATCAACACAAGGAATACAACAATGGAAACACAAAGAACAATCACAAACCAGTCAAAAGTGAATATTGCAAAATTCTAAAGAACAAGCATGGCTCCAAAGAAGAGACAGGAGAGGCTCATGTGGTACGCTGCATTACATTAGTCTTTTCTGATGCACTGACCAGTTTTGTTGATTTGGGGTCTTTTTTTTCTTTAAAAAGTATTTTTTGTGATATAAGATGGCCCTCTGGGAGAGAAAGAAGAAATTCTGGTGATGTAAAAAAAAAAAGATAAATAAAATTTTACATTGAAAAAAATGAAAGTGCTTTTGCATCTATAAGGTTAAGCATCTGTCACTTCCCATCAGTATTGGGCACTCCCATCCACAGCCACACCCCTGCCCTTTTAGAACCAGGTCCAGAGTTTTCATGAGTCGCTTCATGCCCATTAACCATAGGGGTCTCCCTGAGCTCTGCTCTGGGCCCGCTTCTCTTCTCGCTCCATACTCTTTCACGTGGGGATGCCATCGGCTCTCAGGGATTTAATGACTATCTCTAGACTGATTCTCAAATCCACCTCTCCTGCCCCAAACTCTCTGCCAACCTTCAATCTTTGCCTTTCGGATATCTCAAACTGGCTGTCCAGGAGACACCTTAAATTCAACATGTACAAAACCAAACTCGTTATCTTTCCCCCAGACCTTCTGTTCTCGCCACCACACCACCCATCCTCCTCTAGAACCACAGAAGGGAACATCTTCCTCCCAGGCCCTCAGGCTCAAAAGCTAAGTACCACCCTCAACCCCTCACTCCCCATCTCTCATCCCCAATCCGTGGCTAAGTCTTGTCGATACCACCTTTTCCACATCTCTCAGATACGCCCCTTTCTCTCCTCTGACGCTGCTCCTACCCTGGTACAGGCTTTCATCACCACATGCGATTATTGCAATAACTTGCTGGTGGACTTCCATTTAGCCACTAAATGATTTTCCTAAGGCACAGGTCTGTCAGTTCCCTACTCATTAAACTCCAGTGGCCGCCCATCTCCTCCCGGATCCAATACAAAAGCCTGTGTTGGGTGCTCAAAGTTCTTCATCAAGTTGCCTCCTCCTCCCCCCTTTGCAGTCTCCTTCCACCTTCCCCCCACACTGTGATCCAGTGCCCTCTGTCTTCCTACTGTTTTTCCCACAAGACATTCCATCTCACAACCTCAAGTGTTCCAGGCTGGCTCTCTCTCTTCATCTCTAGCTCCCGGCTTCTTCAGCTTCCTCTAAGTCTCAGCTAAAGTCCCGCCTTCTGCAAGAAGCCTCTCCTCTGGTGAGTCTCCAACTCATCCTACATAGATCTTGACTGTACACATATATGTTGTCTTCCCATTGGCCTGGAAGCTCCTTGACCGCAAAGATCTATTCTTTACGTTTCTTCGTATCTCAGCGCTTAGTGCAGTGCCTGACACATAGTAGATGCTTAATCAGTCTTAGCTGACTCACTGATTGTAGCCAAAAAAAAAAAAACCTCACCCTCTGACCAGCCTCATGAGGAGCTTCTCTAGACTTAACAGGGCTCATCCTGAGCTGAGGGGGATGAGTAGTAGACAGGCCATCCTGGTACCAAAAGGTCCATGTTATATAGTGGTCCCATCCAGACTATTTATAACTTGGACCCCAATAACAAGACAGTGTTCTCTCCAAGCCCCTCCACCCCACCCCAAATCCAACCCTACCCATCCCTGCCCCAAGAATGGGCTGATTCTCTTGACATATAGTTATCAAGGCAAGAGAATGGCAAACATCCTGTTATATACATTTTCTACCATGCAGGGGCCACTTCTGATTGACTAAAAGTCAAAGATACTCTGAGTTGAATAGCTTCCATCCTCTTTGTTGGACCTAACAGCTCCCAGGACTAGGAACAGCATGACCAGTATCATCATTCATCATGGACAACCTGCCAACAGCAAACATTCCCTGAGCCCTTACTCTGTGCAGGGACAAAATAATCTACAAGAGATGTCCCGCTCTTAACAATTGTGCCGTTTAGCTGGGGTCTTGGCTTGGCCCGAGAGCCTCTTTATAAATTCCGAAAGAAACAATGCTGCCATAATAATGACTCATCTGTGGCCAGTCATTTCTGGGGCTGAGTTTCACATAGAAAGAGAAATCCATCAGCCCTACTATGTGTCAGTCAGTGCTCTAGGGCTAGAGATACAACAATGAACACCAATATCTGCTTCAATAATTGCTGAACATACAATACGAATCATCTTCCCTCCCCACCCCCAGCAGACAAGCTCCACTGATGACTCAGGTCGGCTGTGACTTGGAGTCTGGGCCTCTGAGGGTGAGAAAGGATTCGTGCTTCACTCCAGTCCAAGCCTAGTGCTTCCTCATGGCCCAGGGATGACCGTTGGATCCCAAAGGCTGTGCCAGTGGGGCACAAGCACTGGCAGATCCCAACCAAGTACAGAGGCTCAAAGAAAGGGACAGACATAGCTAAGAACCAGGTGGATCATTTGTCCTTTATCAGTGGAGACTCTGATTTCTCCCCCTTGTTAAACCATCCACTACAGCATGGAGGAGCTGCAATCTGCAGCAGGGAAATCACTCACTCTGACAAAGTCATGTTGTTCAGTCGAATCCTACTCTTCAGGACCCTTGGACCAGAGCACGCCAATATAGTCCATGGGGTTTTCTTGCAAAGACACTGGAGTGGTTTGGCATTTCCTCTCCAGAGGATTAAGGCAAGCAGAGGTTAAATGACTTGCCCAGGGTCCCACAGTCAGTGTCTGAGGCTGGATTTGACCTCAGGTCTTCCTGACTCCGCCTGGCACTCCATTCACTGAGCCGCCTAGCTGTCTCCAACAAAGTCATAGATATTTCAAAGAAGAAACAGAACTGGCAGCCACACTAGGGGCCTGGGAGTTGCTGAGACAGGACAGCAGAAAAGGGAGGAGGGGGGCAGAGCCAAGGAGGAAGGCCAGAAGGAGCTGACACCAGCACGGAAGACAAGGCATCTGGGGCAAAGCGAGGAGCCAAGCCCCCACCAGTCAAGGGCCTGACTCAAGTCTACCCTGAGTCCCACTACAAAATCAAGACCAGGTTCTTTCTGACTAGAAGTGATTTCATTGGTATTTGTGAACTTAACCAACTTTCAAATCCATAATCTGTTAACAAAAAGAGAAGACTTCAGAGATAGCATGCCATGAGCAGCCTTACAAGCTTATTTTTAAAAATTAAAACCAGCAACACTGAAATTCCCATTAACAGCCAAATAGGCAATATTCAAACTACCTGCTAAAAAGGCCTTTGTGGAAAAACCATATATACATTTGATATGCAAATGCGACAGCTTCTTTTTAAAATTACACCAGTGGATTGATCTCTGCAGCTGGGGTTTATTTTAAAACCAGCAACAATTTTCCTATTGAACAGATAAGCTACCTGCCAACAACACTAATGTTTAAATCATAAAAGGTCTTCAAATATCCAAGAAGAGAAAATCCCAGCTCAACCAGCAGCCTCCTCAGCTTGTGGGATGTCCTCCTGCCCAGACTCCAGCTCACCTACTTCACTTAGCCCAGAGCAAAGAAACAATCTGTTTTTCCTCATGCAGAGCTAATAAACGGAAAATGCCCCATCTCCACAGAGATGCTGGCAACACCCATTGCAGACTGCCAAACATCATGGAAGAGGGGACCCACGCTACAATGGAGTCTGGCTCACCAATCTTCTTCCTGGGTCTAACCTTCCCAAATCCTTCCCACACTCAACTGAAACGGGTGGGACTTTCAAATGGGGAAACTGAGTCATGAGTCAAATAAATGGCCAGACAAGCCAAAGCCAAACTGCTGAGCCCCCATCACAGGAGGGATTTATGATAATCAATGATCAGAGCTAACTAACCCAGAACAAATGAATTTACTCCTGTCATTTCCCAGGCCCTTTGGCCCCCAAAATGTTCAAATCATCCCGACTTTTATATACTAACAAGGGCTGGGGGTGGTGGCATCTATATAAAAAGCTTCAATTCGATTTCAAAAGGCTTGACGAACATGAAGTGCCGACCAGGTGCCCAAGAGGTTACTCCCCACTGCCCCCCAACTAAGCTAAGAGGTTTCAAAGATTGGCTGAAAATTAGGCCCTGCCCTCAAGGTGCCAGACTTTCTTCTCCAGCAGTGATACATTACTGAGCCAACTCAGAAGGGGGTAGACACAAACTAACCTCTAGAGGCCGAGCACGCCAGTTCCTGGAGATCTGATGCAGGGCCTGCCCCAGGCCAGGAAGGAAGCTGAGCATCGAGGGCCTTCCAGGCTAATGAACAGGTCTTTCCCAGTCTGTCCCCCTGCCCAGAGAAATCTGTCCCACTGTTATTATTCCCCCTATCCCCACTATTCACCCTAGAGGTGATGTACACGCACCTAGTTACTTATGTTGGTCTCCTCTTCCATGACGGCAACAGGTATTTTTTGTCTTTCTTTGAATCCCAGGGGTTAATACAATGCCTGGCACATAGTAGACACTTAATAAATGCTTGTTGAATGACTAATAAGGAAACAATAACATCGTTTATTTAAGGAAAAATAACCCCAACCTTAACCAGGCAAAGTCCCTCCTACATGGCTGGTCTTTTGGGGGTGGTTTGGGATCAGACTCTCCCTCAAAGTCAGCCCCTGCTCCAGCGTGCCTGGGCTCTTGAGGGCTCTGCCAATGGACCAGCAGCTGCTCAGAGGGAGGTCACATAGGTAACCTGTGCACCTGAGATCCAAGGACTGCTCTGGCTCAGTTTGGAGAGGCCATGCTGTCCATGGCCGCAGCAGACTCCCAAGAGGTTAAGTGCAGAGAGCCCCAGCCATTAGTCTGCCCCAGAAAAGCATCATCTCAACCAGGCTTAGAGAACAGGAAATACTCAAGGCTACAACAGTTAGTAAGCACCTACTAAGTGCAGCTCGTTATGCTAAGAGCAGGTCTCTGCCCTCGGACACTTGCTGTCAGGGGAAGGAAGGGACCTACGTAGCCAGTAATCATACAGCAAAGTACGGGGTGGGGGTCCAGGAGTGACTGTTAGCTTTCCTATGAAAGCTGGTCCTGGCCCAATGGGTTGGACAGGAGATCCAGTAACAAGGCCAGGCCTCATCAAGAAATGGAAGCAAACCCAAGATACTGCCCTTCTCTTGGCCCACCATGCTGCTCCCCAGGCCACAAGAAGGGCCAAGGGAGGAAGTGAGAGCCCGCCGATCAAAGGGATCAAAGAGGGCTGCAGTCGTGAGCTCATCGGTGAGGGATCTTGTAGGCGGCCATCCTGGGCCTACCCTCTTTTCTCTTTACACTCTCTCCCTGATGACCTCAACAGCTCCCATGGGCTTCATTATAATCTCTCTGGAAGCAGCTCACAGACCTGTAGGTCCAGCCCAGGCTATCCCCAGAGCTCCAGGCCTACATCACTAACTGGATGTCCTATAGCCATCTCACACTCAACCTGTCTGAAACCAAGCTTGTTATCTCCCCTGCTCCAAATTTTCCCCTCCTCTGAACTTCCCTTTTCCTTCCAGTCTGTCCAGCTTCTACTCTTGGCATCATCTTCCAGTCCCGAGCCTCCCTCACCTGCCTGTCCAGTCTCAGACCCAATCTTGCTCTATAACACATCAGCTCTTCCATCCAATGACTTCTCTCAACTCACATGGCCACTACTTTAGTGCAGGCCCTTATTGCCTCTCCCCCAGACTACTGCAAAGACATCCTGAGTGGCCTCCCCATTTCAAGGCTCAGCTTTGTAATTGATTTTCCATGAGACTCCCCTAATCGATATCAGTTCATGGAGTTCCTTATTTATGCCTCTAAGATCAAATATAAATTCTCCTGTTTAATTTCTAAAACCTTTTACAATCTGCCCAAAGCCTGCCTTTCCAAAGTCATTATACACTGGGGTCTACCCCGCCCAGCCTTATCCTCCCTACACACACACACACACACACACACACACACGCACTCTGCAATCCAGTCAAACTGACCTTCCTTCTGTCCATCCCACATGGCTCTGTCTCCCGTGTCTGCCTCTGCACTGAACCTCCCCTGTGTCTGGGATGCGCTCTCTTCTGACCTCTCCTTCCTTCAGAGAAGACCCAAGCAACACATTCTGCATGGACCCAACTATCCTGTACTTAAGTCTTTGGAACTTATTTGCATTTATCTCTTTATGCTTATTCTGTATACACACACAGGTACATGTGTGTCTACGTGGGCATATACACACTTGTGTATGTGCATAGGTGTTGTCTCCCTGTTTGAATGTGAGCTTCTTGTGAGTGGGGCTGTTTCATTGACTGTATCTGTATTCTTAGCACCTACTACAGTGCCTGGCACATAGCTGGTGCTTAATAAAGGCTGATTCATTGCATTCATCACCATGTGGCCAACTCACTACCTCTCTAAGTTCAGCCTTCCCAATGCTCTGCCCATTGTAGGGGCTGCATTAGAAGTATGGCCACCTAGATCAGAACTGGCTAAGCTCCGGAGGGCTGAGGGTCACTGCCATACATGCAAATATGACTCTAAGCTAAAAAGTAAAACAAAACCAAGTAAGTTCAAAAGAAGGGTTTGGCTAAATCGCAAAGGAGAGATTCCTGACCAGCCATCAGGGGAAGTTAGGGTCATCAAGGATAAATGCTAACCATCGGCAATGTAATCACGACAGTGACATCCTATCACTGAGACTGGCAGAGTAAACAGGCCGCTCTGCTGTGCTCAGGAGCCTTCCCTGGACACCTGGTAAGCTGGCCCTCCAGGACCTTATGCTCTAGCCACCCTCCCCCCACTGATCTGAAAACAAACTGGGGGCTCAGGCCTTTGTGCAGCCCAGAGTATGCAGAGTTCCCTTCTGCGAATGACTCTACAATTGGGTCTGATTATTGGATGACTTTGGGCACGTAAACAAAACCCAATAGTGAACAAAACTGTCGTCGCGATCATAACATAACTGACTTTATGAAATACTTATTGACATAAGGGCCTGACAACCCAAAAAGCTGGAAAATGTTTTTTCACTCTGAAAGGAGACTCAGATGTGACTAAGAATGGGGGAGAGGGCAATCCACACTAGGCTGCCATGTTTTTTCCTTTTCGGCCAGCAGGTAATGAAGAAGCAGCATTTTTCTGAGAAATTGTTTTTTTCTTTCTTTTTAAAAAATAAAAGATGAGACAGAACACTTTAAATGAGCAAAAGCTTTCCAATGATTTAGCCCATCTTCGGATCAGGAAGCCTAGCAGTCAAAAAAACCAGCTACAGAAACCAATGGGCTGATAATTCTCCACACGAACTGAGCATTAAGACTAAACAAAATTCCCCCTTTGAGATAAAACAGGGCCTGGGCAGGGCCTCTATCTAGTAAACACACCAACCTCCACTTCAGGGCACACTAATGAAAAACTGGAACAACCACGGGCCACCATTTGGGCTTCAGACTTCCTGAAGCCATGTTTTCTGGCCTTGGCCAACAGATCCTGGAGGGGAGGAGGGAGAAGAACCAAGGGGATCACATTTTATTCGGAGGGGCTTTCTCTTTTTTTAAGGGAAGGAGAAAAGAAAACTCAGTCATGAGCCAGCAGTAGTGTCTTGGGTCAGATGAGCCGTTTAGCCTGCCATGATCTCAATCTCAGAAGAGTAACCTGATGGAAACATTCTCTCCATTCAGGCTCCAGGTCCCTGGGGTTCTTCCAGAGGTGCCTGAGGGGAGCTACAGTTTCCAAG